>CM038676.1:347902719-348502719 GCA_021605205.1 Aegilops longissima | reverse complement strand
GCGGCTGCCCCTCTCTCCCTCACTATATAGGGGAAGGGAGGAGGGGAGGCGCCTAGGGTTCCCTAGGGAGGCGGCGCCACAGGGAAACCCTAGATGTGTTTGGGTGCCCCACCCCTATGAAACTTGCCCCAAGCCGGGAGGGGCGGCTGCCCTAGGGGTGGCGCCCCACCACCTCCTGGTTACGTGAGATGGGGTGAGAGGCGCCAGCCCCTTAGTGGGCTGATGTGCCTCTCCCTTGGCCCATAAGGCCCCTAACGCTTGCCGGGCCTCCAAACCCCTTTCGGACACGCTGGTCATCACTTGGTACCCCGGAACAATTCCGACTCCAATACCCTTCGTCCAATATATCGATCTTGACCTCCGGACCATTCCGAGCTCCTCGTCATGTCCCAGATCTCATCCGGACTCAACAACCTTCGTAACCACATACTATTTCCCATAACAACTCTAGCGCCACCGAACCTTATGTGTAGACCCTACGGTTCGGGAACCATGCGCATATGACCGAGACAACTCTCCGCTAATAACCAACAGCAGGATCTGGATACCCATGTTGGCTCCTACATGTTCGCGATGATCTCATCTTCTCGAACCACGATGTCGAGGATTCAATCAATCATGTATACAATTCCCTTTGTCCAGGGTATTGTACTTGCCCGAGATTCGATCGTCGGTATCCGATACCTTGTTCAATCTCGCTACGGCAAGTCTCTTTACTCGCTCCGAACACATCATCCCGTGATCAACTCCTTGGTCACATTGTGCACATTATGATGATGTCCTACCGAGTGGGCCCAGAGATACCTCTCCGTCACACGGAGTGACAAATCCCAGTCTCGATTCGTACAACCCAACAGACACTTTCGGAGATACCCGTAGTGTACCTTTATAGTCACCCGCCACGCCAGGACGTTTGGCACATCCAAAGCATTCCTACGGTATCCAGGAGTTTCACAATCTCATGGTCTAAGGAAATGATACTTGACATTAGAAAAGCTTTAGCATACGAACTACACGATCTTTGTGCTAGGCTTAGGATTGGGTCTTGTCCATCACATCATTCTCCTAATGATGTGATCCCGTTATCAACGACATCCAATGTCCATGGTTAGGAAACCGTAACCATCTATTGATCAACGAGCTAGTCAACTAGAGGCTCACTAGGGACATGGTGTTGTCTATGTATCCACACATGTATCTGAGTTTCCTATCGATACAATTATAGCATGGATAATAAATGATTATCATGAACAAGGAAATATAATAATAACCAATTTATTATTGCCTCTAGGGCATATTTCCAACAGTCTTCCACTTGCACCAGAGTCAATAATCTAGTTCACATCGTCATGTGATTAACATTCATAGGTCACCTCGCCATGTGACCAACATCCAAAGAGTTTACTAGAGTTCAATAATCTAGTTCACATCACTATGTGATTAACACTCAATGAGTTCTGGGTTTGATCATGTTGCTTGTGAGAGAGGTTGTAGTCTACGGGTCTGTCACATTCAGATCCGTATGTACTTTGCAAATCTCTACGCTATATTTGGAGCCATTTCAAATAACTGTTCTACTTGGAGCTATTCTAAATTGTTGATCCATTATACGATCCGTATCTCTACTCGAGCTATCCGGATAGGTGTTGCTTGCATCGACGTAACTCTTTATGTCGAACTCTTTATCACCTCCATAACCGAGAAACATATCCTTATTCCTCTAAGGATAATTTTGACCGCTATCCGGTGTCTACTCCTAGATCACCTTTGTACCCTCTTGCCGGACATGTGGCAAGGCACACATCAAAGCGGTACTCAAGATGGCATACCGTATAGAGCCTATGACAAAGCATAGGGACGCACCTTCGCCCTTCCTCTTTCTCCCGCCGTGGTCGAGCTTTAAGTCTTAACTTCATACCTTACAACTCAGGCAAGAACTCCTTCTTTGGCTGATCCATCTTGAACACCTTCAAGATCATGTCAAGGTATGTGCTCATTTGAAAGTACCATTAAGCGTTTTTGATCTATCCTTATAGATCTTGATGCTCAATGTTCAAGTAGCTTAATCCAGGTTTTCCATTGAAAAACACCTTTCAAATAACCCTTTATGCTTTCCAGAAATTCCACATCATTTTGGATCAACAATATGTCATCCACATATACTTATCAGAAATGTCGTAGTGCTCCCACTCACTTTATTGTAAATACAAGTTTCTAACAAACTTTGTATAAACCCATAAACTTTGATTACTCCATCAAAGTGTATATTCCGACTCCGAGATGCTTGCTCTAGTTCAAGGAAGGATCGTTGGAGCTAGCATACCTTTTAGCATCCTTAGGATAGACAAAACCTTTCTGATTGTATCACATACAACCTTTCCTTACGAAAACTGGTGACGAAACTTGTTTTGACATCCATCTGCCAGATTTCATAAATGCAGCTTATGCTAACATGATTCCGACGGACTTAAGCATCGCTACGGGTGAGAAAATCTCATCGTAGTCAACTACTTGAACTTGTGAAAAACTCTTTGCTACAAGTCGAGCTTCATAGACGATGACATTACCGTCCACGTCCGTGTTCTTCTTAAAATCCACATGTACCTAACAGCCTTACGACCATCAAGTAGTTCTTCCAAAGTCTACACTTTGTTTTCATACATGGATCCTCTCTCGGATTTTATGGCCTCGAGCCATTTTTCGGAATCCGAGCCCACCATCGCTTCTCCATAGCTCATAGGTTCATCGTTGTCCAACAACGTGACCTTTAATACAGGGTTACCACTTAGAAGTTGTACACACCCTTGTCAACATATGACGTTCGATAGTAACTCGATCTGAAGCTCCATGGTCATCATCATTAGCTTTCTTTTCAACTGAGGCAGGTGCCACAGAAACATTTTTCCTGTGCTGCGCTACTCTCTGGTTGAAGTAAAGGTTCAACAACCTTATCAAGTCCTATCTTCCTCCCACTCAATTCTTCCGAGAGAAACTTTTCCTCGAGAAAGTACCCGATTCGAGAAACAATCCCTATTGCTTTCGGATCTGAGACAGGAGGTATACCCAACTGTTTTGGGTGTCCTATGAAGATGCATTTATCCGCTTTGGGTTCGAGCTTATCAGCCTGAAACTTTTCACATAAGTGTCGCAGCCCCAAACTTTTAAGAAACGACAGCTTAGGTTTCTCTGAACCATAGTTCATACGGTGTCGACTCAAACGGAATTGTGTGGTGCCCTATTTAAAGTGAATGTGGTTGTCTCTAATGCCTAAACCCATAAACTATAGTGGTAATTCGATAAGAGACATCATGGTATGCACCATGTCCAATAAGGTGCAGTTATGATGTTCGGACACACCATCACACTATGGTGTTCCAGGCTGTATCAGTTGTGAAACCATTTCCACAATGTCTTAATTCTGTGCCAAACTCGTAATTCAGATATTCATCTCTATGATCATATCATAGATATTTTATCCTCTTGTCACGACGGTCTTTCAACTTCACCCTGAAATTACTTGAACCTTTCAATAATTCAGACTCGTGATTCATCAAGTAAATATACAGTATCTACTCAAATCATTTGTGAAGTAAGAACATAACGATATCCACTACATGCATCAGCACTCATTGGAATGCACACATCAAGATGTATTACTTCCAACAAGTTGCTTTCTTGTTCCATCTCACTGAAAACAAGGCCTTTCAGTCATCTTGTCCATGTGGTATGATTTGCATGTCTCAAGTGATTCAAAATCAAGTGAGCCCAAACGATCCATCTGCATGGAGTTTCTTCATGCATATATACCAATAGGCATGGTTCGCATGTCTCAAGTGATTCAAAATCAAGTGAGTCCGAAGATCCATCAACATGGAGCTTCTTCATGCGTTTTATACCATTATGACTCAAATTGCAGTGCCACAAGTATGTGGTACTATCATTACTATCTTATATCTTTTGGCATGAACATGTGTATCACTACGATCGGGATTCAATAAACCATTCATTTCAGGTATCATTCAAATAAACAGAGTAACCATTATTCTCATTAAATGAACAACCGTATTGCGATAAACATAATCCAATCATGTCTATGCTCAACGCAAACACCAAATAACAATTATTTAGGTTTAATACCAATCCCGATGGTAGACGGAGCGTTCGATGTTTGATCACATCAACCTTGGAAACACTTCCAACACATATCGTCGTCTCACCTTTGGCTAGTCTCCGTTTATTCCGTAGCCTTTTATTTCGAGTTACTAACACTTAGCAACCGAACTAGTATCTAATACCCTGGTGCTACTAGGAGTACTAGTAAAGTACACATATAATGTATGTCCAATACATACTTCTGTCAACCTTGTCAGCCTTCTCATCTACCAAGTATCTAGGGTGGTTCCGCTTCAGTGACCGTTCCCCTTATTACAGAAGCACTTAGTCTCGGGCTTGGCTTCGACTTTGGGTTTCTTCACTAGAGCAGCAACTGGTTTGTCGTTTCATGAAGTATCCCTTTCTTGCCCTTGCCCTTCTTGAAACTAGTGGTTTTACTAACCATCAACAATTGATGCTCCTATTTGATTTCTACTTTCGTGGTGTCGCGAATAGCTCAAGGATCATATCTATCCCTGATATGTTATAGTTCATCACGAAGCTCTAGTAGCTTGGTGACAGTGACTTTGGAGAACCATCACTATCTTATCTAGAAGATTAACTCCCACTCGATTCAAGCGATTGTAGTACTCATACAATCTGAGCACATGCTCAAAGATTGAGCTTTTCTCCTTAGTTTGCAGGCTTAGGAAACTTGTCAGAGGTCTCATACCTCTTGACGCGGGCACTAACCTGAAATCCCAATTTCAGTCCTTGGAACATCTCATGTTCTGCGATGTTTCAAAAACATCTTTGGTGCCTCAATTCTAAACCATTTAGCATTACGCACTGAACTATCATGTAGTCATCAAAACGTGTATGTCAGATGTTCGCAACATCCATAACCGACGCTCGAGGTTCAGCTCACTGAGCGGTGCATTAAGGACATAATCCTTCTGCGCAGCAATGAGTACAATCCTCAGTATACGGACCCAGTCTGCATGATTGCTACTATCAACTTTCAACTAAATTTTCTCTAGGAACATATCTAAAATAGTAGAACTAAAGCGTGAGCTACGACATAATTTGCAAAGTCCTTTTTGACTATGTTCATGATAATTGAGTTCATCTGATTATTTCATGAACTCCCACTCAGATAGACATCCCTCTAGTCATCTAAGTGATACATGATCCGAATCGACTAGGCCGTGTCCGATCATCACGTGAGACGGACTAGTCATCATCGGTGAACATCTCATGTTGATCGCATCTTCTATACGACCCATGTTCGACCTTTCGGTCCTCCGTGTTCCGAGGCCATGTCTGTACATGCTAGGCTCGTCAAGTCAACCTAAGTGTTTTGCATGTGTTCCGAGGCCAGGTCTGTACATGCTAGGCTCGTCAACACCCGTTGTATTCGAACGTAAGAATCTATCACACCCGATCATCACGTGGTGCTTCGAAACGACGAACCTTCGCAACGGTGCACAATTAGGGAGAACACTTTTCTTGAAATTTTAGGGAGGGATCATACTCCCTCCATTCCTTGATATAAGGTGTACAGATTTTTGATAAAAAAGTGCAAAATTTAAGGTGTATTGCGTTTCACAACTCATTTGAATAATTTTTTCAGGGATTTGATTACATTTACTTATATAAGGCAAGCTCCTCCATATTCTCATGTCAATTAGTCAGGTGTAGTCTCGCCCAAATTTTGTGAAATTTTCCCTCCACGTTCGTTCTTTAATTTTCGTGCCAAAAACTATACACCCCATATTTAGGAACGGAGGGAGTATTATTTAAGCTACCGTCGTTCTAAGCAAATAAGATGTAAAACATGATAAACATCACATGCAATCAAATAGTGACATGATATGGCCATCATCACTTCGCTCCTTTTGATCTCCATCTTCGGGGCTCCATGATCATCATCGTCACCGGCATGACACCATGATCTCCATCATCATGATCTCCATCATCGTGTCTTCATGAAGTTGTCTCGCCAACTATTACTTCTACTACTACAGCTAACGGTTAGCAATAAATTAAAGTAATTACATGACATTTATGTTGACACGCAGGTCATAAATAAATTAAGACAACTCCTATGGCTCCTGCCGGTTGTCATACTCATCGTCATGCAAGTCGTGATTCCTATTACAAGAACATGATCATCTCATACATCACATATATCATTCATCACATCCTTTGGCCATATCACATCACAAAACACTTCCTGCAAAAACAAGTTAGACGTCCTCTAATTGTTGTTGCAAGTTTTTACGTGGCTGCTATAGGTTGCTAGCAAGAACGTTTCTTACCTATGCCAAAACCACAACGTGAATTGCCAATTTCTATTTACCCTTCATAAGGACCCTGTTCATCGAATCCGATCCGACTAAAGTGGGAGAGATAGACACCCGCCAGCCACCTTATGCAACTAGTGCATGTGAGTCGGTGGAACCAGTCTCACGTAAGCGTACGTGTAAGGTCGGTCCGGGCCGCTTCATCCCACAATGCCGCCGAATCAAGATAAGACTAGTAACGACAAGTAAATTGACAAAATCGACGCCCACAACTACTTTGTGTTCTACTCGTGCATAGAAACTACGCATAGACCTAGCTCATGATGCCACTGTTGGGGAACGTAGCAGAATTCAAAATTTTCTACACACCACCAAGATCAATCTATGGAGTAATCTAGCAACGAGGGGAAGGAGAGTGCATCTACATGCCCTTGTAGATCGCTAAGCGAAAGCGTTCAAGTGAACGGGGTTGATGGAGTCGTACTCGTCGTGATCCAAATCACCGATGATCCTAGTGCCGAACGGACGGCACCTCCGCGTTCAACACACGTACAGCCCGGGGACGTCTCCTACTTCTTGATCCAGCAAGGGGAGAGGAGAAGTTGAGGGAAAACTCCGACAACACGACGGCATGGTGGTGATGGAGCTCGTGGTTCTCCATCAGGGCTTCGCCAAGCACTACGGAGGAGGATGAGGTGTTGGAGGAGGGAGAGGGCTGCGCCAGGGGAAGGGTGCGGCTGCCCTCTCTCTCCCTCACTATATATAGGGGGAAGGGAGGAGGGGAGGCACCCTAGGGTTCCCTAGGGGAGGGGCAGCGGCCACAGGGGAAACCCTAGATGGGTTTGGGCGCCCCCACCCCCTAGGAAACTTGCCCCCCCCCCAAGCCGGGAGGGCGGCTGCCCTAGGGGTGGCGCCCACCTCTCCTGGTTACGTGAGATGGGGTGGGAGGGGCGCTCAGCCCCTTAGTGGGCTGATGTGCCCTCTCCCCTTGGCCCATAAGGCCCCCCAACGCTTGTCGGGGCCTTCGAAACCCCTTTCGGACACGCTGGTCATCACTTGGTACCCCGGAACAATTCCGGACTCCAATACCCTTCGTGCAATATACCGATCTTCACCTCCGACCATTCCGAGCTCCTCGTCATGTCCGGATCTCATCCGGACTCAACAACCTTCGTAACCACATACTATTTCCCAAAACAACTCTAGCGCCACCGAACCTTATGTGTAGACCCTACGGGTTCGGGACCATGCGAATATGACCGAGACAACTCTCCGCCAATAACCAACAGCGGGATCTGGATACACATGTTGGCTCCTACATGTTCCACGATGATCTCATCGGATGAACCACGATGTCGAGGATTCAATCAATCCCATATACAATTCCCTTTGTCCAAGAAGATTGTACTTGCCCGAGATTCGATCGTCGGTATCCGATACCTTGTTCAATCTCGTTACGGCAAGTCTCTTTACTCGCTCCGTAACACATCATCCCGTGATCAACTCCTTGGTCACATTGTGCACATTATGATGATGTCCTACCGAGTGGGCCCAGAGATACATCTCCGTCACACGGAGTGACAAATCCAGCCTCGATTCGTGCCAACCCAATGACACTTTCGGAGATACCCTTAGTGTACCTTTATAGCCACCCGATTACGTTGTGACGTTTGGCACACGCAAAGCATTCCTACGGTATCCGGGAGTTTCACAATCTCATGGTCTAAGGAAATGATACTTGACATTAGAAAAGCTTTAGCATACGAACTACACGATCTTTGTGCTAGGCTTAGGATTGGGTCTTGTCCATCACATCATTCTCCTAATGATGTGATCCCGTTATCAACGACATCCAATGTCCATGGTTAGGAAGCCGTAACCATCTATTGATCAATGACCTAGTCAACTAGAGGCTCACTAGGGACATGGTGTTGTCTATGTATCCACACATGTATCTGAATTTCCTATAAATACCATTATAGCATGGATAATAAACGATTATCATGAACAAGGAAATATAATAATAACCAATTTATTATTGCCTCTAGGGCATATTTCCAACATAATGGCAATCTTCCACGTGTCAAACGAATGCGAGAGGCCAGGGCGTTTTTACGTTTACCACCCCAGCTATGCAAACAAACTGCTTATTTAAAGAGACGGGGATTCTCAGATCCAAATCACACCATCCTCTCTCAGCGAGCATTCATCGGAGCGCGCCCGAAAAAATCCATTCCAACATGGTCGGCCAGCGTAGCTCCTCATCTCGCTCCCGGAGCCCTAAGCCCGGAGATTGGAAGAAGTGTTCCGTCCCGCACAGTCAATTAGTGGAGCTGCAGACCCAGGGATTTCTCCCTCCAACAGATATGGTCCCCTGTCGAGCGGGCTCACCACCTACAATGGCGGGAGCAAGCGGAAAGTTTTCCAACCCCTCCAAGGGGAGCGGGTATGCCTCGTTCCTTATTTATTAAGGGGACTTGGATTTCTGATCCATCCGTTCCTCCGAGGGCTCCTGGAGTTTTACGGCCTCCAGTTGCATAATCTCACCCCTGCCTCCATATTACACATCGCTGGTTATGTGGCCCTTTGTGAGCTGTTTCTGGGCTGCGAAGCTCACTTCTCGTTGTGGAAGAAGCTATTCTGCCTTGTGCCCCGTACTCAGAGGGGGTCAATATATCAAGTGGGCGGGGCCGAAATATGGCGCATCGCCGGGACCGGATACCTATCCGTACTCAAGAAGACGTCCAAGACCTGGCCTTGAGTGGTTTTATATGGAGGACGTCCCCCTTCCTGATCCTATTCGGATTGGCCTTCCTGAGTTTGATAATGCCCCTTTTAAGAAGCGCCTAAGCTGGCGACCACGGAGCCCTCAGGAGGGAGATGATAGAGACATTCTTTACCTGATGGGCCGGATAAAGGTGTTGGCTCAATCAGGACTGACCATAACCGAGGTTATGTCAATATGAATTATGCGGGGGGTGCAGCCGCTTCAATATCGAGGCCACCCCATGTGGCACTTCAACGGGGAAGATGATGCCACCCGCTGTGGTCGCAAGGGGCCGGACTCAGTTGCTGCTCTAGCAAAAATTCTGTCCAGTTTGTTCAAGGGAGAGGAAGAGGAGTTCCTCCGTATCAAGCCACGGGACGGATTCTCCATGTACAACCCTCCGAGCTGGGTAAGCCGCCGCTTTTTATACCCATCCTTTCCGCATTTTTGCAATAAATATTTTATCTTGCCGGTTCATCGCAGGAGCTGTGCAAGGCGGTAAGGGAGATCAACAGCCCACCTCCACAACCAGAGGATCCTGAACGGTCCCTCGACCCCTGCCTTAAAGATGATTCGGACATATTTGTGGAGCTGATTGCCAGGATATTTTATCAATTAAGCTACGATGAGGCCATGGTGGCTATTATAGCCGACTATCCGGGGCTACTCCCTGCCTCGCAGGTAAGTGAGACCAGAGTCCCAACATTTGAGAAGTATCCCTTTTTTTACGCACTTCACCCACCGTATCTGTACGGGTTCGTCAGGGAAAGTCCTCGAGACACCATGCTGAGCCCGCGGCGAATCGCCAACGAGGGGAGCCGAAGCCGGGCAGGCTGAAAAGGAAGGCGGTCCAGACGGAGACGCCGGCACAGAGGTATTACACAAAGCCTTACTCCGTGATCATCATCTTTTAAAATGTAATAACACCCATTTTTCGATGAAGGAAAAGCATTCGCCGGACTATATCCGGAGAGGTCGCCGATCACGCCTCTACTAGCCGGACTCCGGGGCCGGACACAGAGGCGGAAGCTAACACAGGGCACCCGCCAGATGCTCCTCCGACAAAGGATGTGGATAAAATATCCGCTACAAATTCCGAAGTGGAGAGCGCCATGAATCACAGGCGTCGCCGGGCCGTACTACGTGACGCTTGTTTCTCCCAAGAGGCTTTTGATGCCTTCAACTCAGGAGACGCGTACATCTATGCTGCTCAAAATGGCCTAGCCAGAGCCACAGATCAGTATGTAAAGGATATACGGGTAAGAAAATTGGATGATTATATATATCAATAGCCCCTGAGACTTGAAACAGTTGGCACAACTGATTTAAGGATCGTTATTCGTGCAGGTACTTACAGAGAAGAATACCCAATTGTCTCAAGAGCTAGAAGAATGCAAAGCCCAACTTCAGGCCGCAGTTTCCGCAGGAAAAGAGTCCAAGAAGACCTCCGCTGGTAACTATTGTTTCCATTGCAAAGAATGGTAGGTAGTAGAGAGTATGCGGCATGCATGCAGATCTAACGATAGATGTTTGCAGATGACTCCGGAGCAAATCCGGACGCCATGCCAGGGGATGCACAACATGCTGATCGACGGCTAAACGCTGGCGAGCACGTGCATACGCGCGTCATTCAGGAGAAAAATAATCTCCAAGACGCCAATACCCAGCTGAGTGTAGAACTAAAGGATGTTCGCGCCCAGCTGGCGGACTCCGTGAAGGAGAATAAGCGGCTTCGACGCGGCATTTTCAGTAAGTGCTTGAACGAACTTTAAAAAGAGTTCGACGAAGAAGCCAGCTAACAGAGTTGTGTCTGTAGGTATGTTGACGGGTCGTCCCGTGGAGGAGATGCCCGGGTCTGCGGGTGATCTTCTACCAGAGCTCTCACAACTGCACGAACAAGTTCGGCAGGTGATGCAAGGTATTGCTCAGGCCTTGTGGCCATCCGTCTCCCTACCCGAAGGCATTGGAGAGCTTGCGGACAAGCTCAAGGGAGCGCGGCGGCGCTTTCGATTATTGAAGATATCGGCCTGCCGTCAAGGTGCCAGGCAAGCCTGGGCCTTGGTGAAGACGCGGTATATCAAGGCTGACCCAAACCACATGGCCGAGGTCGGACCTGTGGGGCCTGATGGGAAGGAGATCCCCGTCAGTTTGGTGTATCACCAAGTAGAATTAGCCGCAAAGTACTCCCAACAGGATTGTAGGCTAGACAGCCTGTTGGATGGTATAGAAGAAGAATTTAATCAGTCTAAGTGACTGTGCAATTTAAATGACATATAAAATGTCTTCTAGCCGGATTGTAAATCATTTGTCATGGCGGACCTTTTCGCTTCGTCCTCGGGACCCGATAGTCCGGAGTGTATCCGAATACCCGCTCAGTTATGTAAAAACCGAGGTATGCATGGAGACCAGGCGTAGGGGGTCATAAGTGCTTGAACAGACAAGTACCCAACTAGTTATGTTATATTACATGGTTAGTAAGAAACATCTTCCAGGGAGAATAGTTCCGTTAAGGGTTCCTTTCCCTGGGTACGCATGCCCTAATGTGCATGTCCGAACTGCGAGAAGAGACGCAGGAAAAAAACATCTGGGGCAAGTCGAAAAATAAATAAAAGTCATCTTTTGTTCGTCGACCGAATATTCCCTTAAGTACGCTAGCTTTAGGCTTCACCCAGTCTGAGGTACACGTCCGGCTGACCCGACAGTAACAATCGCAGAGGTGCTCCCCTTATGCCCTAGCCGAATTAACGGGAACGTAGGGCATAAATACAAGAGCCAGGCAACCCAGCTTGGCCAAAACTTATGTCATATGGATGCATATAATGGCGAAAAAAGGTACATGCGGAAGAATAACACATGTGCGGGGCATGAAGCCAGAAAAATAATTAAGCTTCTTTGTAAGAAGCCCCCGGGTATAATGGGCGCGGTAGCGCGTCAAGATTGTATAGATAAGACACAAATTAGCCTTTTAAGGCCCTGAAGAGAAAGAAGAAAAAGGAGAGAGGAGACAGATAATGGATATGCAAAAAATGGACAGGGGTAAAGAGACGAACATAGAGTCCGGCGCTAGGCTAGGATCTTCGGAGTCTGGCGGCGTTCCATGGGTTTGGCTCAAGTCAATTGTCCGATGCATCCCACAGACGATACGCTCCACCGGTCAAAACTTGGTCGATAATGAAGGGACCTTCCCATTTGGGCTTGAGCTTGTTCTTTTTCTTCTCCGGCAGGTGTAGAACTAACTCGCCAACGTTATAAGTTATGGCTCGTACTTCTCTGCTTTGGTATCTTCGAGCCTGTTGCTGATAGAATGCGGAACACGCTTTTGCCACGTCACGCTCCTCCTCGAGGGCGTCCAAACTGTCCTGCCGATCCATCTCGGCCTCTCTTTCTTCATACATGCGCACTCGAGGTGAGTCATGAATTATGTCGCAGGGCAGAACCGCCTCTGCACCATACACCATAAAGAACGGTGTGTATCCGGTAGTGCGATTCGGCGTGGTCCGCAGCCCCCAGAGTACGGAGTCGAGCTCCTCTACCCAGTGCGTGTTAGATTCCTTTAAGGACCGCACTAATCTTTTTTAATGCCACTCATGATAAGACCATTTGCTCGCTCGACTTGACCGTTGGTTTGTGGGTGATAGACAGAAGCATAATCGAGCTTGATGCCCATGTTGTTGCACCATAGTTTTACCTCGTCGGCAGTGAAGTTCGTGCCGTTATCAGTGATGATGCTGTGGGGGACGCCATAACGGTGTACAACCCCGGATATGAAGTCTATCATCGGTCCGGATTCGGCCGTTTTAACAGGTTTGGCTTCTATCCGTTTGGTGAATTTATCCACCATGACCAGTAAGTATTTTTTCTTATGGGTTCCTCCTTTAAGGGGTCCAACCATGTCAAGCCCCCAGACCGCAAAAGGCCAGGTAATGGGGATTGTTTGTAGGGCGACGGGAGGCATATGGCTTTGGTTTGCGAAAAGCTGGCAACCGACGCAGCGTTGGACCAAGTCCTGTGCATCCGCCTGAGCCGTCGGCCAATAGAATCATGTATGGAAGGCCTTGCTTACGAGGGCCCGGGCTGCGGCGTGGTGGCCGCCGAGTCCGGCATGGACTTCTGCCAGAAGCTTCCGCCCTTCTTCGGAGATGCACCTTTGAAGGACCTCGGTGGTGCTTTTCTTATAAAGCTCTCCCTCGTGGACCTTGTAGGCTTTAGATCGCCGCACAATGCAGCGTGCCTCGTTTTGGTCCTCAGGAAGTTCCTGCCTGGTTAGGTAGGCCAGGAATGGTTCAGTCCATGGGGCGATGACAGCCATTATTACGTGGGCTGAAGGTGTTATTTCGATGGCGGAGCCTTCGATTATGTCAGAGTGTTCGGTATCTGGCGTTGTAGCCGGGTCCGGACTATTGTGACCGGTGTCCCCTTCCCATACCATGGATGGCTTAAACAGTCTTTCCAAGAAGATGTTGGGAGGGACCGCATCGCGCTTAGCGCCGGTACGGGCGAGGATATCTGCCGCCTGATTGTTTTCCCGAACCACATGGTGGAATTCGAGCCCCTCAAACCGAACAGGAGCGGCCGTACAGCGTGATGAATGTCGTTGCGGCTTGGTCAGACTCCGCCATTTTTATTTGGTGGTAGCCGGAGTATGCGTCGAGGAAGCAAAATGAGTCATGTCCTGCGGTAGCGTCGATAATTTGATCTATGCGGGGGAGGGGGAAGGGATCCTTTGGGCAAGCCTTATTGAGGTCCTTGAAATCGACGCACAGGCGCCAGGATTTGTCCTTCTTTGGTACCATCACCAGGTTTGCTAGCCAGTCCGGGTGTTTTATTTCTCTGATGAATCCAGCCTCCAATAACTTGGCTAGTTCCTCTCCCATAGCTTGTCTCTTAGGTTCAGAGAAATGCCGAAGAGTCTGTTTGACTGGCTTGAATCCTTTTAAAATGTTAAGGCTATGCTCGGCCAACCCGCGTGGGATTCCTGGCATATCTGAGGGATGCTAGGAAAATATGTCCCAATTCTCGTGCAAGAACTCCCATAGTGCAGCGTCCACAGCGGGGTTTAACTGTGCCCCGATGGAGGCTGTTTTTGTAGGGTCCGTTGGGTGGACTTGGAATTTGACTGTTTCATCTGCTGGTTTGAAAGAGGTGGACTTGGATCTCTTGTCGAGTATCACGTCATCCCTGTCCATGGTGGAGCGTAGTGCAGTTAACTCCTCTGCCGCGAGGGCTTCGGATAACGCCTCGAGGGCCAGTGCGGCTGTTTTGTTTTCGGCGCGGAGCGCTATGTCCGGATCACTAGCTAGAGTGATGATTCCATTGGGCCTAGGCATTTTGAGTTTCATGTACCCGTAATGGGGTATGGCTTGGAAGATCATGAATGCCTCCCGCCCTAAAAGGGCGTGGTATCCGCTACTGAACGGGGCCACTTGGAATGTGATTTCTTCGGACCTATAATTCTCCAGCGTGCCGAATACAACATCTAGTGTGATTTTCCCAGCGCAACGTGCTTCCCGACTAGGGATGATTCCTCTGAAGGTTGTGCTGCTTTGCTCAATGCGGTTCTTGTCCATTTCCATTTTTTGAAGAGTTTCCTCATAAATGAGGTTTAATCCGTTGCCGCCGTCCATGAGAACTTTAGTGAGCCGAAAGCCGTCTACAATTGGACTAAGGACCAATGCGGCTGGTGCTCGGGTTGTTCAGAATTTAGGTTCGTCACAAGCATTGAAGGTGATGGCCGTGTCGCTCCATGGGTTTATTGCTGCCACCTGGCAGATTTCGGCAAGGTTGCGGAGTGTTCGCTTGCGCCTATTATTTGAGGCAAATGTCTCGAAGACTGTTAATACTTTATTGTAATCCATGGGATGGTGCTCTGCGGTATTTTGAATGAGGAGATCCTCACCGCTCTTGGCCACCTGCCGGAGTACCCAACATGCTCTAAGGCTGTGTGTTGGTATAGTATTCGTTGTACTGTGAATTTTGCAGGGTCCATTAAGCCATCCCTCCAATACGGTTCCACGCCCTGTAGTGGGCTTTTGCTTTTTGATAATTGAATCGGGCGACTTATGAGGATGCACCCTTTTAATTCGGACTGGGTGTTTAGTCAGAGCCATATTATCCCAAAATTTTGTTTCGGTTTTCCACGCACTTTCCATCGCACAGTACTCCCATACTATGGCCGCCAAGTCAGCGAAGTGTGCTATGTCACGGTGACTTATGGCGTTAAGGATTCCCTTGTTCGTGCAATTATTGCAGAAGAATGAGATTGCGTCTTCCTCGCGACAGTCCTTGACCTTGTTCATTACAAGGAGGAATCGCCCAAGAGTGATGTCTTGCTTCGGGCTCTTGTCTAATGTGGGAGAGATCGCTTGTATCTGGGTGGGTGGGCGGATTTGAGTCCGAACTCTGACCCGATCTGAGACCCAGGGGCAGGGGACTTTCCGATCTTGGAAGTTCGGGCTCCGGGATGTCGCCCAATGGGTCTGGACCACTGCCTGATTCTAGGTTCAAGGCTTGCGCGATGTCCTTCCGTAAACGGGTATCCGGCTCGGAGAGCTCTAGAATCCGGACATAGTTTGTCCTCAAGATAGAGGAAGAATTGCCGCATTGTTCCTCCACCACCGCTATCTGATGGGTAACCGGAGGAGAGTTAATCTCCCTTTGGTCGGGTTTAAGCCCAATCTGATCATAGTCCGTAGCGACTCCCAAAGCGGCGATGCGATCCAAGAGCTTGTTTAGGGAAGAGAGCTCCATCGGATCCATCTGCTTGGCAAGTTCCGAGCCGACGTGGAGGCTGTTTTAGATGACCCGAGAAGTCATCGTCGGTGCAGCAGCCGAATGGGCGGTCGTGACGAAGCCGCCTAGCCAGAGAGTTTGGCCGACAGCCAGGGCTCTCCCAGCGGTAACGCTGTCCTTGACAACGAGACGAGGCATCCTTTCTTACGGTGACGGCACAGTGGAACTCTCAATGAAAGCACCAATGTCGGTGTCAAAACTGGCGGATCTCGGGTAGGGGGTCCCGAACTATGCGTCTAAGGCGGATGGTAACAGGAGGCAGGGGACACGATGTTTACCCAGGTTCGGGCCCTCTCGATGGAGGTAATACCCTACTTCCTGCTTGATTGATCTTGATGATATGAGTAGTATAAGGGTTGATCTACCATGAGATCGTAGAGGCTAAACCCTAGAAGCTAGCCTATGGTATGATTGTTGTTGTCCTACGGACTAAACCCTCTGGTTTATATAGACACCGGAGGGGGCTAGGGATACACAGAGTCGGTTACAAGGGAGGAGATCTACATATCCGTATAGCCAAGCTTGCCTTCCACGCCAAGGAGAGTCCCATCCGGACACGGGACGAAGTCTTCAATCTTGTATCTTCATAGTCCAACAGTCCAGCCAAAGGATATAGTCCGGCTGTCCGGATACCCCCTAATCCAGGACTCCCTCACCTCCTCTCCACGCCGTCTACGCACAATGGAGCAACAAGCCAGAAGACCCCTTCAGGAGCTCCCGGAGATCGTGCTTAGAGTGTCGTATAACACTATACAATTTCAAACTTTTTGGTAACTTGTTGCCAAAGGGGGAGAAAGTGTATAGATCATAGGCTTTGAGAGAGAGAGTTTTGCCTTTTTTGGTTTCATTTGCTACTCTTGCTACTTTGGTTGTTTGGTTGTTTAAATCCTATGCTACAATTTGTGTTATGCTCGCGAGGTACTTATGTGATCATGTGCTTGATCATACTACGCCTTAATGTGTGCTTGCATGCTTATATCTATAATGTTTGTGTATAATCAATCACTTTTATCCTTGGTGATGAGTGCATGTTATTTAACTCTTACCATTTTGAGTGCTCCACCAAGATGTATGTGACATGGAAGAGTGACCCATGATCCTAATCGATTGTGCATTTGCATTCAAACGCAAATTTTTAAGTTATGCACAAATTTAGGGGGAGCTCTTGCTTATTTCATTCATATTATCATTTGTCGAAGCTTTGATCTATATGTTGTCATCAATTACCAAAAAGGGGGAGATTGAAAGTGCAACTAATCCCCGGGTGGTTTTGGTAATTCATAACAACATATAGTTCATTGAACTAATATCCATTCAAGTTTAATATTTCATAAATTTCAATGAATGGCATAGCATGGACTAGAGATGTGGACCCCCTCAAAATGCTAAGGACACATATTGGCAAAAGGTCAAGACTCTTCATTTCTATTTTAGTGATCCAAGATCACACTGAGTCCATAGGAAAGCCAATACTATTAAAAGGGGATGAGGTGTTGCTTAATGGTCTACTTGCTCAAAATGCTTAGTGATATTGCTCCAAAGCCCTCAACCACTTTCTCATTTCCAAATATGTCCGAAACCCAAAGTCAAACTCGACCCCACCGAAATCACCTATCCGGCGCCACCGAGTTCATTTGACATAGCCACCGCTAGAAACCCTAACAGTTCAGTCACACCGATACGGATCTCTGTCTCACCGAGATGGCCCTGCAAACTCTCGGTTTCTCTTTTGTAACATTTCAGTCTCACCGAAATGAGCGATCGGTCACACCGAGTTTGCTTGACCAACTCCCTGTTTGCCCTTTGCTGAAATCGATCTCACCGAGTTCACTCAATCGGCTTCACCGAGATGAGGTTTTGCCCTAGACCTAGCACATCGGTCCCACCAAGATTCCTAACGTTCACATTTTGAAATAAATCGGTCTCGCCGACTTGTTCTATTCTGTCTGACCGAGTTGGGTCAAATGTGTGTAACAGTTGGATTTTGTGTGGAGGCTATATACACCCCTCCATCCCCTTCTCCATTTGCGAGAGAGCCATCAGAACGTGCCTACACTTCCAGCTTACATTTTCTGAGAGAGAACCACCTACTCATGTGTTGAGATCAAGATATTCCAATCCAACCACAAGAATCTTGATTTCTAGCCTTCCCCAAGTTGCTTTCCACTCAAATCTTCTTTCCACCATATCCAAATCTGTGGGAGAGAGTTGAGTGTTGGGGAGACTATCATTTGAAGCACAAGAGAAAAGAGTTCATCATCAAGACAACATCTATTACCTTTTTGAGAGTGGTGTCTCCTAGATTGGTTAGGTGTCGCTTGGGAGCCTCCGACAAGATTGTGGAGTTGAACCAAGAAGTTTGTAAGGGCAAGGAGATCGCCTACTTCGTGATGATCTACCCAAGTGAGGCAATTCCTTCATGGGCGATGGCCATGGTGGGATAGACAAGGTTGCTTCTTCATGGACCATTCGTGGGTGGAGCCCTCCATGGACTCGCGCAGCCATTACCCTTCGTGGGTTGAAGTCTCCATCAACGTGGACGTACGATAGCACCACCTATCGAAACCACGCCAAAAATCTCCATGTCATCATTGCGTTTGCACTCTCCAAACCCTTCCCTTTACCTTCATATGCATTGTTTTACTTACCACTGCTGCACTCTTAGAATTGCATGTGTAGGTTGGTTGCTTGACTTATACTAAGTTGCTAAAATCTGCCCACAACTAAAATTGGGAAAAGGTTAGATTTTTATTTGGTCAAGTAGTCTAATCACCCCCTCTAGACCTACTTTCGATCCTGCAGTTCTTCAATTCGCCGGATTCGGACGAAGAAACATGCTCATGCTCATGAGCATGCAAGAGGAAATGGACCGACAAGTGGAGTATATTCTCAACTTCAAGGGCTTAATAAAAGGGAGAAGAGTGATCAACCGGAACAGGGTGTCCAGAGCAAAGCTACCGCACAATGACTACTTTGCTCCCGCACCTGCTTTGCAAGAAGATCCATGGTTTCGTTGTCGTTTTCGCATGCAGGAACCATTGTTTTTGTGCATTGTGGAGGGAGTGGAGGCACATGACGACTACTTCAAGCTCAGAAGGGAGTTATGCGGCCAACTCTCTTTCTCAGCCAAGAAGAAGTGCACGACTGCTCTAAGGATGCTTGCACTTGGTACTGCTGCAGACGATGTTGGTGAGATGGTCAGGATGGGGAGAGCACGTGCCTGAAGACCACTGTCAAATTTGCCTGCGCCGTGGTTGAGGTGTTTGGACCTGAGTATCTCAGAGAACCAAATGCGCAAGACACAAAGAAGTTGTCGGCCATTGGAGAGGCAAGGGGGTTTCTAGGAATGCTCGGATCAATTGATTGCATGCATTGACAATGGAAGAACTACCCCAAAGGTCTACGGGGAATGTATCAAGGTCACACAAGAGAGGCCACCATTATACTAGAAGGGTGACATCACATGACTTATGGATTTGTCATGCTTTCTTTGGGCTGCCCGGTTCTCACAATGACATCAACTTGCTTCAATGATCTCCGGTGTTCAAGAGGCTTTGCAATGGGGAATCACCACCGTGCAACTACACCGTCAATGGCCGGGACTACAACATGGGGTACTATCTTGCTGATGGTATCTATCCACAATGGAAAGCATTTATGAAGACCATATCCGAGTTGTGTGGCAATAAACAGAGCAACTTTGCAACAATGCAGGAAGCGGCTTGGAAGGACATGGAGAGGGCATTTGATGTGTTTCAGGCTCATTGGGGAATTATGCGGAGCGCTGCAATGATGTGGGAATCAGAAACTTTGTGGCAGCTGATGACATGTTGTGTTACTCTGCACAATATGATTGTCAAGGATGAGGGTGATGGCGTAGCCCAAACCCATGATTTCGAAGCACCCGGAGAACAAGTTGAAATCCCGGAAGACCAAGATGCGGCTCAGCTTATGAACTTTCTGCAGATGCATCAGAATCTTCGAGATCAGCAGGCGCACACACGGCTACTCAATGATCCTGTGGAGCACATGTGGATCCACAATGGCAACCAAGGAGTCAATGCTTGAGTTTGGCGCTTCAAATTAATTTTATGTAAACCATATCTATGCTTGATACCAACAATTTCTATTTACGTGTGACATTACGTTGCATGATCGACATGCATGTATTTGCATGGATTTGAGATAATGTGGATGTACGGAAGCAAATATGAGGGCCCGTCTGGATGCGCCCGCGGGCGTTTGAGGGGTCGGATTTGCCAAGTCCGGCTATAGATGCTCTAACTTCACTTGCTTAATATTAAGATTAACCTTTCAACCACACATCTTTATTTTGGTATTTGACTATAATAATTATTGAATAATGCCATATTAGATAGAAAGACTAAAAGATGACAAAATGAAACTAACATGACATGATTACCTCAAATAAGAACCAAATTCAACTAACTTCATCGACATCAAGAATACTTCAGTACTTCGGAAATAGTTTATACATCAGAACCCTGGGCATGTACATAGAATTTATACATTAGAACCCTAGACATGTACACATAAATTTAGGATGGATGAAGTACGTGCTAGTGAAAGATTGAATTAGAAATTTATACATCAGAAACTTGAAGCTCCGTGTACACTGAAATTGGAGGACGGATCATAGATGAATACATACTTATGATTTGTTGAAAGACTGAACAAACTCGCTGATGCTGAGTCACTCTTCGCGCAGGATGGCGGGATGCCGTCGGATGCCATATGGCCTGGTCGCCGGCACGGCCGCCCGGTGCAAAAGCAGGTTGCCTGCCACACCTGTGCTGCCTCGGCGAGGTCATATTCAGCGTTGTAAGCGTCGGTTCGCGCTGCGGGCGCTCGCACGCGATGCGCAGCGGGCCGCGCCAGCAACCTACTAAAAAAAGAAGGAAATCGCGAAGGAAAAACTCCAACCTGATTTCAGCCCACGTGCGCTAACTACTAAACCAAGTCCCAGTTAGTTGATTATTACAGGAAACAAATTCTATTTGACCCTTCTCTCAGTACAAACATTAAATATATAATAGTACTATATACCCACTATAAATTATTTGAATAAAGAAAAACATAAATTGGAAAACACATTCACAAAAATGATGAATTGAAAAGAAAACGCATTTGAGCAAATGAAGGAGCTTGCCAAATTTCAATTCATTTGGATAATCCTAGCTAATACTTCCTTCACCAAGTTTCCCTCTGGACAGAAACTTTGCAAAATTGCTAACGAAGATTGGCTAGGAAAATGGAGCTCAATTTTGGCATGAGATAATTATCTGGATAGGAAAGAGTGCCCAAAAAGTTTGCGAGAAATCAAGAAAAGATAGATGGCACTTCCTTCACAAAGTGCCACTCAAGACAGAATTGAAGAATGAATATTGCTGAATTATTTATGAACTGGACAAGTAAGGTTTGGACATATTTGGGGAAGATATGATCCAAAGAATTTATGAGAATTTTGTGGGAATAAATGGCATCGCAGAAATATAGGTTGCTTCATGCTACCTCTTGAGCACTGCGTTGGATTTCCTTGAAGAGGAAAGGATGATGCAGCAAAGTAGCATAAGTATTTCCCTCAGTTTTTGAGAACCAATGAATCAATCCAGTAGGAGGCTACGCGCGAGTCCCTCGTACCTGCACAAAGCAAATAACTCCTCGCAACCAACGCGATAAGGGGTTGTCAATCCCTTCACGGTCACTTACGAGAGTGAGATCTGATAGATATGATAGATAATATTTTTGGTATTTTTGTGATAAAGATGCAAAGTAAAATAAAAGCAAAGGAAATAATAAAGTGATGGAAGATTAATATGATGAAGATAGACCCGGGGGCCATAGATTTCACTAGTGGCTTCTCTCAAGAGCATAAGTATTTTACGGTGGGTGAACGAATTACTGTTGAGCAATTGACAAAATTGAGCATAGTTATGAGAATATCTAGGTATGATCATGTATATAGGCATCACGTCTGAGACAAGTAGACCGACTCCTGCCTACATCTACTACTATTACTCCACTCACCGACCGCTATCCAGCATGCATCTAGAGTATTAAGTTCATGAAAACAGAGTAACGCCTTAAGCAAGATGACATGATGTAGAGGGATAAATTCATGCAATATGATAAAAAACCCATCTTGTTATCCTCGATGGCAACAATACAATACGTGCCTTGCTGCCCCTCATCCTTTGGGAAAGGACACCGCAAGATTGAACCCAAAGCTAAGCACTTCTCCCATTGCAAGAAAGATCAATCTAGTAGGCCAAACCAAACTGATAATTCGAAGAGACTTGCAAAGATAACCAATCATACATAAAAGAATTCAGAGAAGATTCAAATATTGTTCATAGATAATCTTGATCATAAACCCACAATTCATCGGTCTCAACAAACACACCGCAAAAAGAAGATTACATCGAATAGATCTCCACGAGAGAGGGGGAGAACATTGTATTGAGATCCAAAAAGAGAGAAGAAGCCATATAGCTACTAACTATGGACCGGAAGGTCTGAGGTAAACTACTCACACTTCATCGGAGAGGCTATGGTGATGATGTAGAAGCCCTCCATGATGGATGCCCCCCCGTGAGCTCCTAACAGGCCCCAAGATGGGATCTCGTGGGTGCGAGAAGGTTGCGGCGGTGGAATTAGGTTTTGGCTCCGTGATCGATCGCTTGGGGTGCGTGAGGTATATATAGGAGGAAGAAATACGTCGGTGGAGCATCGTGGGGCCCACGAGGTGGAGGGCGCGCCAGGGGGTGGGCGCGCCCCTACCTCGTGCCCTCCTCGAAGCTTCCTTGACGAGGGTCCAAGTCTCTGGATCATATTCGTGAGAAAATCACGTTCCGAAGGTTTCATTCCGTTTGGACTCCGTTTGATATTCCGTTTCTTCAAACTCAAATAGGCAAAAACAACAATTGCAGGCTGGGCCTCCGGTTAATAGGTTAGTCCCAAAAATAATATAAAAGTGGAAAATAAAGCCCAATATTGTCCAAAACAATAGATAATATAGCATGGAGCAATCAAAATTATAGATACGTTGGAGACGATCGGGCATCCCTAAGCTGAATTCACCTCGCCGTCCTCGAGTAGGTAAATGATAAAACAGAATTTTTGATGCGGAGTGCTACTTGGCATAATTTCAACGTAATTCTTCTTAATTGTGGTATGAATATTTAGATTCGAAAGATTCAAGACAAAAGTTAATAATACTTCAAGCATACTAACAAAACAATCATGTCTTCTCAAAATAACATGGCCAAAGAAAGTTATCCCTACAAAATCATAGTCTGGCTATGCTCTATCTTCACCACACAAAGTATTTAAATCATGCACAACCCCAATGACAAGCCAAGCAATTGTTTCATACTTTTGACATTCTCAAAACTTTTTCAATCTTCACGCAATACATGAGAGTGAGCAATGGATATAGCACTATATGTGGAATAGAATGGTGGTTGTGGAGAAGACAAAAAAGGAGAAGATAGTCTCACATCAATTAGGCATATCAACGGGCTATGGAGATGCCCATCAATAGATATCAATGTGAGTGAGTAGGGATTGCCATGCAACGGATGCACTAGAGCTATAAGTATGTGAAAGCTCAACACAAGAAACTAGGTGGGTGTGCATCCAACTCACTTGCTCACGAAGACCTAGGGCATTTTGAGGAAGCCCATCATTGGAATATACAAGCCAAGTTCTATAATGAAAAATTTCCACTAGTATATTAAAGTGACAAAATGAGAGACTCTCTATCATGAAGATCGTGGTGCTACTTTGAAGCACAAGTGTGGTAAAAGGATAGTAACATTGTCCCTTCTCTCTTTTTCTCTCTCTTTCTTTTAGTTTGGGCCTTTTCTCTTTTTTATGGCCTCTTTTTTTTATTTTCGTCCGGAGTCTCATCCCGACTTGTGGGGGAATCATAGTCTCCATCATCATTTTCCTCACTTGGGACAATGCTCTAAAAATGATGATCATCACACTTTTATTTTCTTACAACTCAAAAATTACAACTCGATACTTAGAACAAAATATGACTCTATATGAATGCCTCCGGCGGTGTACCGGGATATGCAATGAATCAAGAATGACATGTATGAAAGAATTATGAACGGTGGCTTTGCCACAAATACGATGTCAACTACATGATCATGCTAAGCAATATGACAATGATGGAGCGTGTCATAATAAAGGGAACAGTGGAAAGTTGCATGGCAATATATCTCGTAATGGCTATGGAAATGCCATGATAGGTAGGTATGGTGGCTGTTTTTAGGAAGGTATATGGTGGGTGTATGATACCTGTGAAAAGTGCGCGGTATTAGAGAGGCTAGCAATGGTGAAGGAAGAAAAGTGTGTATAATCCATGGACTCAACATTAGTCATGAAGAACTCATATACTTATTGCAAAAATCTACAAGTTATCAAAGAAAAGTATTACGCGCATACTCCTAGGGGGATAGATTGGTAGGAAAAGACCATCACTCGTCCCCGACCGCCACTCATAAGGAAGACAATCAATAAATAAAGCATGCTCCGACTTCATCACATAACGGTTCACCATACGTGCACGCTACGGGAATCACAAACTTTAACACAAGTATATCTCAAATTCACAACTACTCAACTAGCATGACTCTAATATCACCATCTTCATATCTCAAAACAATTATCAAGCATCAAACTTTTCTTAGTATTCAACGCACTCAAAAGAAAGTTCTACAAATCTTGAATACCAAGCATATTAAGATTTTTTAAGCAAATTACCATGCTATTTAAGACTCTCAAAATAATCTAAGTGAAGCATGAGAGATCAATAGTTTCTATAAAACAAATCCACCACCGTGCTCTAAAAGATATAAGTGAAGCACTGGAGCAAAACTATATAGCTCAAAAGATATAAGTGAAGCACAAAGAGTATTCTAACAAATTCCAAATCATGTATGGCTCTCTCAAAAGGTGTGTACAGCAAGGATGATTATGGTAAACTAAAAATCAAAGACTCAAATCATACAAGACGCAACAAAGCAAAACACATATCATGTGGTGAATAAAAATATAGCTCCAAGTAAAGTTACCGATGGAAGTAGACGAAAGAGGGGATGCCTTCCGGAGCATCCCCAAGCTTTGACTTTTTGGTGTCCTTAGATTATCTTGGGGGTGCCATGGGAATCCCCAAGATTAGGCTCTTTCCACTCCTTGTTCCATAATCCATCAAAAGATTTCACCCAAAACTTGAAAACTTCACAACACAAAATTCAACAGAAATCTCGTGAGCTCCGTTAGCGAAAGAAAACAAAAGATCACTTCAAGGTAATGTAATGAACTCATTCTTTACTTATATTGGTGTTAAACCTACTGTATTCCAACTTCTCTATGGGTTATAAACTATTTTACTAGCCATAGATTCATCAAAATAAGCAAACAACACAGGAAAAACAGAATCTGTCAAAAACAGAACAGTCTGTAGTAATCTCTAACTAACGTAAACTTCTGGAACTCCAAAGATTCAGCCAAAATAGGACGACCTAGGAAATTTGTTTATTGATCAGCAGAAATTGGAATCACTATTTTATCACGTTCTTGTGATTTTTAACAATTGTTTTCGTGAACAGAAAGTTTCTGGAAATTACAGCAAGATCAAATAACTATCATCCAAGAAGATCCTATAGGTTTAACTTGGCACAAACACTAATTAAAACATAAAAGAACATATAACCAGAGGCTAGATCAAAGATTTATTACTAAGAAGCAAGGAAAAATATTGGGTTGTCTCCCAACAAGCGCTTTTCTTTAAAGCCTTTTTAGCTAGGCACTGAGATTTCAATGATGCTCACAAGAAAGACAAGAATTGAGGCACAAAGAGAGCATCATAAAACATGTGACAAACACACTTAAGTCTAACATAATTCCTATTCATAAGCATATTATAGGCAAACAAATTATCATAGCAAGCAAAAACTAGCATATGCAAGGAAGCGGAAAGGAACAATAGCAATCTCAACATAACGAGAGGTAATTTAGTAACATGAAAATTTCTATAACCATATTTTCCTCGCTCATAATAATTACATGTAGGATCATTAGAAAATTCAACAATATAGCTATCACATAACATATTCTCAACATGATACACATGCATGCGAAGTTGGCACTCTTCCAAAATAGTGGGATTATCATTAACTAAAGTCATGATTTCTCCAAGCCCACTTTTATCAAAAATTTCATAAGGTTGAATGTTATCCAAATATGTGGGATCTAAAGTTGACACTCTTCCAAAACCACTTTCAATATTATTGCAAACACTATTATCAATCTTATATTCATCATGGGGCTTAAATAAATTTTCAAGATCATAAGAAGAATCTCACCAATCATGACTATTGGACATAGCAAAACTGGCATCCCCAAGCTTAGGGTTTTGCATATTATTAGCATAATTTACATCAATAGAATTTATAATAAAATCATTGCAATCATGATTTTTATTCAAATACCTATCGTGAATCACTTCATAAAGCACTTCATCACAATTTTCAGATTTACGGATTTCAGGCAAAACCTTATAAAGATAATCTAGTGTGTCCAAATCACTAGCAATTGGTTCATCATAATTGGATCTCTTAAAAAGATTGGCAAGCGGATGAGGATCCATATATATTAGCTTCTCTTTTAGGAATAAATACTCAACTATTTCAACCAAACGAGCAAACGAGCCAAGTAAGACATCAAGGCAAACGAAAAGACGAACGGAAAAGAGAGAGCGAATAAAACGGCAAGGGTGAAGTGGGGGAGAGGAAAACGAGAGGCAAATGGCAAATAATGTAATGCGAGAGATAAGGGATTGTGATGGGTACTTGGTATGTTGACTTTTGCGTAGACTCCCCGGCAACGGCGCCAGAAATTCTTCTTGCTACCTCTTGAGCACTGCGTTGGATTTCCTTGAAGAGGAAAGGATGATGCAGCAAAGTAGCGTAAGAATTTCCCTCAGTTTTTGAGAACCAAGGTATGAATCCAGTAGGAGGCTACGCACGAGTCCCTCATACCTGCACAAAGCAATTAACTCCTCGTAACCAACGCGATAAGGGGTTGTCAATCCCTTCATGGTCACTTACGAGAGTGAGATCTGATAGATATGACAGATAATATTTTTGGTATTTTTGTGATAAAGATGCAAAGTAAAATAAAAGCAAAGTAAAAAAGCAAAGGAAATAATAAAGTGATGGAAGATTAATATGATGAAGATAGACCCGGGGGCCATACATTTCACTAGTGGCTTCTCTCAAGAGCATAAGTATTTTACGGTGGGTGAGCAATTCTTGTTGAGCAATTGTGAGAACTGAGCATAGTGATGAGAATATCTAGGTATGATCATGTATATAGGCATCACGTCCAAGACAAGTAGACCGACTCACCTGCATCTACTACTATTACTCCACTCATCGACCGCTATCCAGCATGCATCTAGAGTATTAAGTTCATGAAAACAGAGTAACGCCTTAAGCAAGATGACATGATGTAGAGGGATAAATTCATGCAATATGATAAAAAAACCCATCTTGTTATCCTCGATGGCAACAATACAATACGTGCCTTGCTGCCCCTACTGTCACTGGGAAAGGGCACCGCAAGATTGAACCCAAAGCTAAGCACTTCTCCCATTGCAAAAAAAATCAATCTAGTAGGCCAAACCAAACTGATAATTCGAGGAGACTTGCAAAGATAACCAATCATACATAAAAGAATTCAGAGAAGATTCAAATATTGTTCACAGATAATCTTAATCATAAACCCACAATTCATCGATCTCAACAAACACACCACAAAAAGAAGATTACATCGAATAGATCTCCATGAGAGACGGGGAGAACATTGTATTGAGATCCAAAAAGAGAGAAGAAGCCATCTAGCTAATAACTATGGACCCGAAGGTCTGAGGTAAACTACTCACACTTCATCGGAGAGGCTATGGTGATGATGTAGAAGCCCTTCGTGATGGATGCCCCCTTCGGCAGAGCTCCGGAACAGGCCCCAAGATGGGATCTCGTGGGTACAGAAGGTTGCGGCGGTGGAATTAGGTTTTTGGCTCCGTATCTGATCGTTTGGGGTGCGTACGAGGTATATATAGGAGGAAGAAATACGTCGGTGGAGCATCATGGGGCCCACGAGGGTGGAGGCGCGCATACAGGGGTGGGTGCGTTATGCTTCCTCGATGCGGCTATATCTCCCACGTGTCGAAGCACGACTTAGAGGCATAACCGCATTGAAAGCAATGTCGCAAGTGAGGTAATCTTCACACAACCCATGTAATACATAAGGAAGAGATACATAGTTGGCTTACACATGCCACTTCACACAATACATAAATAAACATCCATCATTCAGATTACACTCAAGGTCCGACTACGGAACCATAATAAAAGAAGATACCCCAAATGCTACACGGATCCCGATCGTCCCAAGCTGGCTCCACTATCGATCATCAGGAAAAGACACATAGTAACGACCACGTTCCTCGTCGAACTCCCACTTGAGCTCGGTTGCGTCACCTGACCGCATCGTCGGCACTGCAACTGTTTTGGTAGAATCTGTGAGTCACGGGACTCAGCAATCTCACACCAGCGAGATCAAGACTATTTAAGCTTATAGGAAGGACAGAGTTGTGAGGTGGAGCTGCGACAAGCGACTAGCATATATGGTGGCTACATCGCAAAAGAGAGCGAGAAGAGAAGCAAGGCACGGTCGTGAAGCTAGTAGCGGTCAAGAAGTGATCCTGAACTACTTACGTCAAGCATAACTCCAACACCGTGTTCACTTCCCGGACTCCACCGAGAAGAGACCATCACGGTTACACACGCGGTTGATGTGTATTTTAATTAAGGTCAACTTCGGGTTTTCTACAACCGAACATTAACAAATTCCCATCTGCCTCATAACCGCGGGCACGGCTTTCGAAAGATAAAACCCTGTAGGGGTGTCCCAACTTAACCCATTATAAGCTCTCACGGTCAACGAAGGATATTCCTTCTACCGGGAAGACCCGATCAATCTCGGAATCCCGGACTACAAGACATTTCGACAGCAATAAAACAAGACCAGCAAAGCCACCCGACTGTGCCGACAAATCCCGATAGGAGCTGCACATATCTCGTTCTTGAAGGAAATATGCCCTAGAGGCAATAATAAAGTTATTATTTATTTCCTTATATCATGATAAATGTTTATTATTCATGCTAGAATTGTATTAACCGGAAACATAATACATGTGTGAATATATAGACAAACAGTATGTCACTAGTATGCCTCTACTTAACTAGCTTGTTAATCAAAGATGGTTATGTTTCCTAACCATGAACAAGGAGTTGTTATTTGATTAACAAGGTCACATCATTAGTTGAATGATCTGATTGACATGACCCATTCCGTTAGCTTAACACTTGATCGTTTAGTATGTTAATGCTTTCTTCATGACCCATACATGTTCCTATAACTATGAGATTATGCAACTCCGTTTACGGAGGAACACTTTGGTACTACCAAACGTCACAACGAATCGGGTGATTATAAAGGAGTGCTACAGGTGTCTCCAAAGGTACTTGTTGGGTTGGCGATTTGAGATTAGGTTTTGTCACTCCGATTGTCGGAGAGGTATCTCGAGCCTTCTCGGTAATGCACATCACCTAAGCCTTGCAAGCATTACAACTAATGAGTTAGTTGTGAGATGATGTATTACGGAACGAGTAAAGAGACTTACCGGTAACGAGATTGAACTAGGTATTGGATACCGACGATCGAATCTCGGGTAAGTAACATACCGATGACAAAAGGAACAACGTATGTCGTTATGCGGTTTGACCGATAAAGATCTTCGTAGAATATGTAGGAACCAATATGGGCATCCAGGTTCCGCTATTGGTTATTGACCGAGAATGGTTCTAGGTCATGTCTACATAGTTCTCGAACCCGTAGGGTCCGCACGCTTAACGTTTCGATGACAGTTCATAATGAGTTTATAAGTATTGATGCACCGAAGGTTGTTCGGAGTCCCGGATGTGATCACGGACATGACGAGGAGTCTCGAAATGGTCGAGACATAAAGATTGATATATTGGAAGCCTATGTTTGGACTTCGGAATGGTTCCGAGTGAAAACAGGATGTTACCGGAACACCGGGGTTACCGGAACCCCCCGGGGGGTATATGGGCCTTCATGGGCCTTGAGGGAGAAGGAGAAGGGCCGGCCAGGTGGGCTGCACGCCCCCCTACCCCTTCCAGTCCGAATAGGACAAGGAGAGGGGGCGGCGCCCCTTCCTCCTTTCCCCCTTCCCAATCCTACTCCAACTAGGAGAGGGGAGTCCTACTCCCGGTGGGAGTAGGACTCCTCCTTAGTGCGCCTCCTCTAGGGCCGCCACCTCCCCTTGTCTCCTTTATATACGAGGCAGGGGCACCCCAATACACACAAGTTGATCTACGGATCTTGCCTTAGCCGTGCGGTGCCCCTTCCACCATATTCCACTTGGTCATATCGTCGAGCTTAGGAGAAGCCTGCGCCGGAGAAGTCATATCGTCGCGGAGCTTAGGCGAAGCCCTGCGTCGGTGGAGCATCAACATCGTCCACCACGTCGTCTTGACGGAACTCATCCCGACACTTTGCTGGATCGAGTCCGGGATCGCCATCGAGCTGAACGTGTGCGAGAACTCGGAGGTGCCGACGTTCGGTGCTTGGATCGGTCGGATCGTGGAGACGCACGACTACATCAACAGCGTTGTTATAACGCTTCCGCTTTCGGTCTCACGAGTGCGTGGGACGGACCTCTCCTCTCGTTGCTATGCCATCACCATGGTCTTGCGTGATCGTAGGAAATTTTTGAAATTACTACGTTCCCCAACGATGGCATCCGAGCCTGGTTTTATGCGTTGATGTCATGTGCACGAGTAGAACACAAGTGAGTTGTGGACGATACAAGTCATACTGCCTACCAGCATGTCATACTTTGGTTCAGCGGTATTGTGAGATGAAGCGCCCGGACCGACATTACGCAGACGCTTACGCGAGACTGGTTTCACCGCTCGAGCACTCGTTGCTTAAAGGTGACCGGCGGGTGTCTGTCTCTCTCACTTTAGTTGAATCGAGTATGGCTACGCCCGGTCCTTGAGAAGGTTAAAACGGAGTCTATTTGACGAAATATCGTTGTGGTTTCGATGCGAGGTAAGAACGGTTCTTGCTCAGCCCGTAGCAGCCACGTAAAACTTGCAACAACAAAGTAGAAGACGTCTAACTTGTTTTTGCAGGGCATGTTGTGATGTGATATGGTCAAGACGTGATGCTATACTTTATTGTATGAGATGATCATGTTTTGTAACCGAGTTATCGGCAATCGCGAGAGCCATATGGTTGTCGCTTATTGTATGAAATGCAACGCCATGTAATTGCTTTACTTTATCACTAAGGAGTAGCGATAGTCGTAGAAGCAATAGTTGGCGAGACGACAACGATGCTACGATGGAGATCAAGGTGTCGCGCCGGTAACGATGGTGATCATGACGGTGCTTCGGCGATGGAGATCACAAGCACAAGATGATGATGACCATATCATATCACTTATATTGATTGCATGTGATGTTTATCCTTTATGCATCTTATCTTGCTTTGTTTGACGGTAGCATTTTAAGATGATCTCTCACTAAAAATTATCAAGAAGTGTTCTCCCTGAGTATGCACCGTTGCCAAAGTTCGTAGTACCCAGACACCACGTGATGATCGGGTGTGATAAGTTCTACGTCCATCTACAACGGGTGCAAAACAGTTGCACACGCGAATACTCAAAGTTAAACTTGACGAGCCTAGCATATAACAGATATGGCCTCGGAACACGGAGACCGAAAGGTCGAACGTGAATCATATAGTAGATATGATCAACATAGTAATGTTCACCATTGAAACTACTCCGTCTCACGTGATGATCGGACATGGTGTAGTTGATTTGGATCACGTGATCACTTAGATGACTAGAGAGATGTCCGTCTAAGTGGGAGTTTTTAATATGATTAATTGAACTTAAATTTATCATGAACTTAGTACCGATAGTATTTTGCTTGTCTATGTTTAATGTAGATAGATGGCTCGTCTTTGTTGTTCCGTTGAATTTTAATGCGTTCCTTGAGAAAGCAAAGTTGAAAGACGATGGTAGCAATTACACGGACTGGGTCCGTAATTTGAGGATTATCCTCATTGCTGCACGAGAAAAATTACGCCCTGGAAGCACCGCTGGGTAGCAGCCTGCTGCAGATCTTGAGCCGAAGTTATGAACGTCGCAAAGCGAGCTGATGACTACTCTATAGTTCAATGTGCCATGCTTTACGGCTTAGAACCGGGTCTTCAACGACGTTTTGAACGTCATGGAGCATATGAGATGTTCCAGGAGTTGAAGTTAATATTTCAAGCAAATGCCCGGATTGAGAGATATGAAGTCTCCAATAAGTTCTATAGCTGCAAGATGGAGGAGAATAGTTACATCGGTGAGCACATACTCAAAATGTCCAGGTATAACAATCACTTAATTCAGCTGGGAGTTAATCTTCCGGATGATAGTGTCATTGATGAATTCTCCAATCACGCCACCAAGCTACAAGAGCTTCGTGATGAACTATAATATGCAAGGGATGACTAAGACAATTCTCGAGCTCTTCGCGATGCTAAAAAGCATGGAGGTAGAAATCAAGAAAGAGCATCAAGTGTTGATGGTCAACAAGACCACTAGTTTCAAGAAAAAGGGCAAAGGGAAGAAGAAGGAAACTTCAAAAGAACAGCAAGAAAGTTGCTGATCAAGAGAAGAAACCCAAGTCTGGACCTAAGCCTGAAGCCGAGTGTTTTTTTGCAAGCGCACCGGACACCGGAAGCGGAACTGCCCCAAGTATTTGGCGGATAAAAAGGATGGCAAGGTGAACAAAGGTATATGTGATATACATGTTATTGATGTGTACCTTACTAGAGCTCGTAGTAGCACTGGTATTTGATCTTGGTTCATTGCTAATATTTGCAACTCAAGCAGGGACTACGGAATAGACGAGCACCGCAAAGGACGAGGTGACGATGCGCGTGGGAAATGGTTCCAAAGTCAATGTGATCGCGATCGGCACGCTACCTCTACATCTACCTTGGGATTAGTTTTAGACCTAAATAATTGTTATTTGGTGCCAGCGTTGAGCATGAACATTATATCTGGATCTTGTTTAATGCGAGACTGTTATTCATTTAAATCAGAGAATAATGGTTGTTCTATTTATATGAGTAATATCTTTTATGGTCATGCACCCTTGAAGAATGGTCTATTCTGTTGAATCTCGACGGTAGTGATACACATATTCATAATGTTGAAGCCAAAAGATGCAGAGTTGATAATGATAGTGCAACTTATTTGTGGCACTGCCGTTTAGGTCATATCGGTGTAAAACGCATGAAGAAACTCCATACTGATGGGCTTCTGGAATCACTTGATTATGAATCACTTGGTACTTGCGAACCGTGCCTCATGGGCAAGATGACCAAAACGCCGTTCTCCGGAACTATGGAGCGAGCAACTGATTTGTTGGAAATCATACATACTGATGTTTGTGGTCCAATGAATGTTGAGGCACGCGGCGGGTATCATTATTTTCTCACCTTCACAGATGATTTAAGCAGATATGGGTATATCTACTTAATGAAACACAAATCTGAAACGTTTGAAAAGTTCAAAGAATTTCAGAGTGAAGTGGAAAATCATCGTAACAAGAAAATAAAGTTTCTACGATCTGATCGTGGAGGAGAATATTTGAGTTACGAGTTTGGTTTACATTTGAAACAATGTGGAATAGTTTCGCAACTCACGCCACCCGAACACCACGGAGAAATGGTGTGTCCGAACGTCGAATCGCACTTTACTAGATATGGTGCGATCTATGATGTCTATTTCGATTTACCGCTATCGTTTTGGGGTTATGCTTTAGAGACGGCCGCATTCACGTTGAATAGGACACCGTCAAAATCCGTTGAGACGACGCCTTATGAACTGTGGTTTGGCAAGAAACCAAAGTTGTCGTTTCTTAAAGTTTGGGGCTGCGATGCTTATGTAAAGAAACTTCAACCAGATAAGCTCGAACCCAAATCGGAAAAATGTGTCTTCATAGGATACCCAAAGGAGACTGTTGGGTACACCTTCTATCACAGATCTGAAGGCAAGATTTTCGTTGCTAAATTCGGATCCTTTCTAGAGAAGGAGTTTCTCTCGAAAGAAGTGAGTGGGAGGAAAGTAGAACTTGATGAGATAATCAGATCTGCTCCCTTATTGGAAAGTAGTTCATCACAAGAAATGGTTCTGTGACAACTACACCAATTAGTGAGGAAACTAATGATGACGATCATGAAGCTTGAGATCAAGTTGCAACTGAACCTCGAGGTCAACCAGAGTAAAATACGCACAGAGTGGTACGGTAATCTTATTCGGAAGTCATGTTACTTGACCATGGCGAACCTACAAACTATGAAGAAGCGATGGTGAGCCCAGATTCGCAAAATGGCTGGAAGCCATGAAATCTGAGATGGGATCCATGTATGAGAACAAAGTATGGACTTTGGTTGACTTGCCGATGATCGGCAAGCCATTGAAAATAAATGGATCTTTAAGAAGAAGACTGACGCCGATGGTAATGTAATCTGTCTACAAAGCTCGACTTGTTGCAAAAGGTTTTCGACAAGTTCAAGGAGTTGACTACGATGAGACTTTCTCACCCGTAGCGATGCTTAAGTCTGTCCGAATCATGTTAGCAATTGCCACATTTTATGATTATGAAATTTGGCAAATGGATGTAAAAACTGCATTCTTGAATGGATTTCTACAAGAAGAGTTGTATATGATGCAACCAGAAGGTTTTGTCGATCCAAAAGGTGCTAACAAAGTGTGCAAGCTCCAGCGATCAATTTATGGTGCAGTGCAAGCCTCTCGGAGTTGGAATAAACGCTTTGATAATGTGATCAAAGCATATGGGTTTGTCTGAGACTTTTGGAGAAGCCTGTATTTACAAGAAAGTGAGTGGGAGCTCAGAGCATTTCTAATATTATATGTGGACGACATATTATTGATTGGAAATGATATAGAATTTCTGGATAGCATAAAAGGATACTTGAATAAAAGTTTTCAATGAAAGACCTCGGTGAAGCTGCTTACATATTGGGCATCAAGATCTATAGAGATAGATCAAGGCGCTTGATTGGACTTTCACAAAGCACATACCTTGATAAAGTTTTGAAAAAGTTCAAAATGGATCAGGCAAAGAAAGGTTTTTACCCGTGTTACAAGGTGTAAGATTGAGTCGGACTCAATGCCCGACCACGCAGAAGATAGAGAGAAAATGAAAGATGTTCCTATGCTTCAGCCATAGGCTCTATCATGTATGCAATGCTGTGTACCAGACTGACGTATGCTTAGCTGTAAGCTTGGCGGGAAGGTACCAAAGTAATCCAGAGTGGATCCTTTGGACAGCGGTCAAGAACATCTGAAATACGAAAAGGACTAAGGATATGTTTCTCGATATGGAGGTGACAAAGAGCTAGTCGTAAATGGTTACGTCGATGTAAGCTTTGACACGATCCGGACGATTCTAAATCGCAAACCGGATACGTGTTTTTATTAAACGGTGGAGCTGTCGGTTGGTGCAGTTCTAGACAAAGCGTCGTGGCGGGATCTACATGTGAAGCGGAGTACATAGCTGCTTGAAGCAGCAAATGAAGGAGTCTGGATGAAAGAGTTCATTTTCGATCTAGGTGTCATACCTAGTGCATCGGGACCGATGAAAATCTTTCGTGACAATCTTGGTGCAATTGCCTTGGCAAAGGAATCCAGATTTCACAAGAGGACCAAGCACATCAAGAGACGCTTCAATTCCATTGGGACCAAGTCCAAGTGGGAGACATAGAGATTTGCAAAATACATACGGATCTGAATGTTGCAGACCGTTGACTAAGCCTCTTCCACGAGCAAAACATGATCAGCACCAAGACTCCATGGGTGTAAGGATCATTACTTTGTAATCTAGATTATTGACTCTAGTGCAAGTGGGAGATCAAGGAAATATGCCCTAGAGGCAATAATAAAGTTATTATTTATTTCCTTATATCATGATAAATGTTTATTATTCATGCTAGAATTGTATTAACCGGAAACATAATACATGTGTGAATATATAGACAAACAAGTATGTCACTAGTATGCCTCTACTTAACTAGCTTGTTAATCAAAGATGGTTATGTTTCCTAACCATGAACAAGGAGTTGTTATTTGATTAACAAGGTCACATCATTAGTTGAATGATCTGATTGACATGACCCATTCCGTTAGCTTAACACTTGATCGCTTAGTATGTTAATGCTTTCTTCATGACCCATACATGTTCCTATAACTATGAGATTATGCAACTCCTGTTTACGGAGGAACACTTTGGTACTACCAAACGTCACAACGAATCGGGTGATTATAAAGGAGTGCTACAGGTGTCTCCAAAGGTACTTGTTGGGTTGGCGATTTCGAGATTAGGTTTTGTCACTCCGATTGTCGGAGAGGTATCTCGTGCCTTCTCGGTAATGCACATCACCTAAGCCTTGCAAGCATTACAACTAATGAGTTAGTTGTGAGATGATGTATTACGGAACGAGTAAAGAGACTTACGGTAACGAGATTGAACTAGGTATTGGATACCGACGATCGAATCTCGGGTAAGTAACATACCGATGACAAAAGGAACAACGATGTCGTTATGCGGTTTGACCGATAAAGATCTTAAGTAGAATATGTAGGAACCAATATGGGCATCCAGGTTCCGCTATTGGTTATTGACCGAGAATGGTTCTAGGTCATGTCTACATAGTTCTCGAACCCGTAGGGTCCGCACGCTTAACGTTTGATGACAGTTCATAATGAGTTTATAAGTATTGATGCACAAGGTTGTTCGAGTCCCGGATGTGATCACGGACATGACGAGGAGTCTCGAAATGGTCGAGACATAAAGATTGATATATTGGAAGCCTATGTTTGGACTTGAATGGTTCCGAGTGAAAACAGGATGTTACCGAACACCGGGGTTACGGAACCCCGGGGTATATGGGCCTTCATGGGCCTTGAGGGAGAAGGAGAAGCGCCCGCCGGTGGGCTGCGCCTCCTCCCCTTCGATCCGAATAGGACAAGGAGAGGGGGCGCGCCTTCCTCCTTTCCCTCCCCAATCCTACTCCAACTAGGAGAGGGGAGTCCTACTCGGTGGGAGTAGGACTCCTCCTTAGTGCGCCTCCTCTAGGGCCGCCACCTCCCCTTGTCTCCTTTATATCTGGGGTAGGGGCACCCCAATACACACAAGTTGATCTACGGATCTTGCCTTAGCCGTGTGCGGTGCCCCTTCCACCATATTCCACTTGGTCATATCGTCATGAGCTTAGGAGAAGCCTGCGCCGGAGAAGTCATATCATCGCGAGCTTAGGCGAAGCCCTGCGTCGGTGGAGCATCAACATCGTCCACCACGCCGTCGTCCGACGGAACTCATCCCGACACTTTGCTGGATCGAGTCCGGGATCGCCATCGAGCTGAGCGTGTGCGAGAACTCGGAGGTGCCGTCGTTCGGTGCTTGGATCGGTCGGATCGTGGAGACGTCGACTACATCAACAGCGTTGTTATAACGCTTCGCTTTCGGTCTCACGAGGGTGCGTGGACGGACACTCTCCCTCTTGTTGCTATGCCATCACCATGGTCTTGCGTGATCGTAGGAAATTTTTGAAATTACTACGTTCCCCAACAGTTCTCGGGGCACCGGATAGGTCAGCCCACGAGTAAAACCAGCCCTCGAGTTGCCCGTGGTGGCCCCGCAGATCTGCCGGTTCGGGCCAGCACTCAAGAAGAACACTGGTCCGGGGGTAAAATAAAGATGACCCTCGGGCTCGCGAAAACCCGGGGAAAAAGGCTTAGGTGGCAAATGGTAAAACCAATGTTGGGCCTTCTTTGGAGGAGTCTTATTCAAAGCGAACTGTCAAGGGGTCCCATAAATCACCCAACCGTAAGGAACGCGAAATCAAGGAACATAACACCGGTATGACGGAAACTAGGGTGGCAAGAGTGGAACAAAACACCAGGCATAAGGTCGAGCCTTCCACCCTTTACCAAGTATATAGATGCATTAATTATAGCAGAAATATATTGTGATATCCCCAACAAGTAAACATGTTCCAACAAGGAACAACATCTCCATGTTCCAACAAGGAACAAACTTCATCTTCACCTGCAACTAGCAACGCTATAAGAGAGGCTGAGCAAAGCGGTAACATAGCCAATCAACGGTTTGCTAGGAAAGGATGGTTAGGGGCTGACATGGCAATATGGGAGGCATGATAAGCAAGTGATAGGCATCGTAGCATAGGCATAGCAAAAGAGCGAGCATCTAGCATAGCAAAGATAGAAGTGATTTCGAGGGTACGGTCATCTTGCCTGCAAAGTTCTCAGAGTTGCCGAAAGCTTGATCCTCGTAAGCGTTCTCAACAGGTTCCTCGTTCACGTACTCGTCTCCCGGCTCTACCCAAAGCAAGAACACAAGCAAAGGAACCACAATAAATCACGGTGCAATGCACAAGCAACATGATGCAATATATGGCATGATATGCGAGATGTGATATGCAATGCGTATGCGCGCTCCGGAAGGAAAATGATGAACCAGGCATCAACTTGGCAAACCAAGTATGCCGCTGGAAAGATGAGATGATTTCGGTTGAAATCGATATAAAGATCACCGGAATCGGATGCACGGTTTGCAAATGACAAGCAAAACAAGAATGGCACAAATCTGCCATTAACAGCATGATGCCACATAACAAGCAACAAGAAATTAAGCTACTGCACCCAAACGTGCCAACAAAGCACATGGCAGTGATCTACTCAAGATGCTTGACAAAAGATGAACACTGAGCTACGGCTAATTCACAACATAATAGGTCCAAACAAGCATGGCAAAAGTGCATAATATATCAGCTTCACAGACTTAGTGAAATTACTGAACATGGCAAAATCAGCATCAGGAAGCAATGTTCAGAGCAAGCAAACAGCATGCTACAGGAACTTATAATAGCAAAACAAGGCACGGAATGAATCTAATCAAAGCATAGAACAAAAGTCCCTTACTGACCATAAGCCAAAAAGGATCAGAAAATACAATAACACCCACGTCAATATAGCAAGTTCCGTTAACAGATTCAGCAACAGTGCATGACAAAAATAGATAACAAGTAGGCATGTTTAATAGCTCGATGCACTCACTACAGAGAATTACATGATAATCTAAGAATACATACATCAAGAAGACATGGCTTAGAAGACATACATGGCAAGAACAACATCATAGCATACACGGATCAACCACAACAACCTTGGCAAAATTGAATAACATGTAAACAATCTGCCAGGAAACATTTTATAGCAAAAGTAGAGCTCGATTGACTCAAGCTATGGCACTCCATAATTGCAAACAAGGGCATGGATGGATAGAGCATAACCATATGTTCAAAACATCCTTCATCAAGTATCTCAAAATATGCATGGATCTCTCGGTAGCATCAAGTTAACATGGCATAAAAATATCAAGAAAACAGGGCTGAAATCAGCAACATCGGGAAGCCTAGTTTGCATGCTTGTGCTAGTCACCACAGAGATCACAAAATACATGGCATACACCCTGGAAAGATGGCATGGCATATTACAAAACACATGTAGGACTCAAGTTCATAGGGTGCACACATCAATCATGGCAAAATGACAAAGTGCATGTTCTGTTAAGAAAGCGAAACTAACATCACATAGCCCTCTTCTAACAGCATTTCTGGCATCAAGATGAGCTCAAATGAAAATTATGCAATGAGATGAAATGATCTACTCATCGAGACGAACATTTTTACATATTACACGAACGAAACGGAGCAACGAGTGCAAAGTTATGGCACGATGAAAATGCAACAAATATCATCACGAAAAAGACTTAGATGAATTTGGGGGGAGAAAGTCAACCAGTGGATCTCAGATCCGCCGGATCCGAAGGCGGCGGCGGCGTTGTTGCTCGCGGAGCAGCGTCGGGGAGGACGAGGCCGGAGGAGGAGGAGACGGGGGCGGAAGGAGGGCGCGGCGCGGGCGCGGGCGGCGGGAGGCGGCGATCGAGCGGCGACGGGCGACGGGCCGGCGGCGAGGTCCGGGCGGCGGGCGGCGGCGGCAGGGCAGCGGGGCGGGCGGGGGGCCAGGCGCTGGGCGCGGCCGGAGGCGGCGGCGATCGGCGGAGGGTTCGCCTGGCCCCGGGCGGGCCGGGTGCGGAAGCGGCGATGTGGCGCGACTCCCACGTGACAGCGGCGAGGCGCGGCGGCGGCGGACGTTGTCCGCCCGCTCCGGACACGCCCGGCGGCGGATCTGGGATTTGCTAGGGTTAGGGGAGGATCGCGAATATGGAATGGGGGTGTATATATAGGCATAGAGGAGCTAGGAGAGTCCAAATGAGGTGCGGTTTTCGCCCACGATCGTGATCCGACGACGGAGAGCATGGAAGTGACTTAGATGGGTATTGGGCTGTTTTGAAGGGTGTTGGGCTGCAACTTAAAAGAGGCCTTTGCGAGGGTGCGGTTAACGTTGAGTACCAAACGAGCTCCAAATGACCCGAAACTTGACAGTGGTCTACGGTGGTATACCAAGGCCACTTGACAAACCTCGGTCCATTCCGAGAAAGTTTAGTACCGCCACGGAAAAACGTAAAAGGGGACGCCGGGGGACATAGGAGTGCCGGATTGCAAAACGGACAACGGGGAAAATGCTCGGAATCATGAGACGAACACGTATGCAAATGCGATGCACATGATGACATGATATGAAATGCATGACATGGACAAAATGCAAAAAGAAGAAAAACCCAACCACGGAGGGAATATCATATCGCAATGCCGAAAATGGCAAGAGTTGGAGTTACAAATATGGAAAGTTACATCCGGGGTGTTACATGCGCCCCCCTACCTCGTGCCCTCCTCGAAGCTTCCTTGACGTAGGGTTCAAGTCTCCTGGATCATATTCGGTGAGAAAATCACATTCCCGAAGGTTTCATTCCGTTTGGACTCCGTTTGATATTTTGTTTCTTCGAAACTCTGAAATAGGCAAAAAAACAGCAATTCTGGGTTGGGCCTCCGGTTAATAGGTTAGTCCCAAAAATAATATAAAAGTGGAAAATAAAGCCTGATATTGTCCAAAACAGTAGATAATTTAGCATGGAGCAATCAAAAATTATAGATACGTTGGAGACGTATCACTTCACAACCTAGGCCAAACAGGATTATTCCTCTAATAGAAAAAGGAGTATTCCCAAGAAAAGAATTTGGGTGTGGACTATAATGGAAATGACATGATCTTGGAAGAGATTTGAGAATGGTGAACCACTTGGGAGAGGAAAGAATGATGATCTCCCATGTTTCAAGTCCATTGAACTGCTCCGAAAGAAAAGTCAAAGCAAAACCAAAGAAAATCAAAAGAAAAAGAAAGGGCAAAAAATCATAGTGTTACAGGTTAGTCCCAGGAAATGGTATAAAATATCATATAATTACATATAAAACATCCAAGATTGATACTATAATAGCATGGAACAATTAAAATTATAGATACATTGGAGACGTATCAATGGTATGCATATCTTTGTGAAGAATTCACTTCTTGTTGTAGATCTATGTAAAGACCCTCAAGATTCAGATCTTTGTGAAGACATTCACTAGCAAGATCATCTCCCTTGAGAAAAGTCTTCTGACACCATTGACAATGTCAAGGCCAGGATTACTTCTAGAGATGGTTGCCTCCCGACAATGGACCTTCCAGTACCAGTGCCACGTCAAAGCCGCGTTCCCCGCAATGACTGGTCAATAGCAGACGCACCTACTGATAGGCATAGAGCTACACGCCAATGCTACAAGTAGAGTTGTGTCGATTTACAGCGATGCGGATTGAGCTATCAAGTGGAGAGAAGGCCTCCAACTAGATTAGGTGGCATGCACGGTGAATCACCATCCCTTTTACCATGCGCACGACACCTCGCTAGTGACGTGTCGAAGTAAAAGGTTGTTGTCACTAAAGCCTGCCAAGACAAGACGCGCGCCTACACCCCGACAACGGGATACGACGCCACATACCTACACATTTAATGCGGTAGATATGCCACTGTAAATGTATTATACATACACTATTGTAGCCACTGTGTTGACCCCTTAAGAGTATAAAAGGAGGCCCATGCTACGGAGATAAGGGTTTGACTCCCTGAAAGTTTACTTCCACACGCGAATACACTTTCTTTGGCCCGGCAAGCCCCGACAGGGAGAGTGCATCGTTGTAACTTTCAATTCATCACATCCAACAATATAACCTAGCAGGATGTAGGGTATTACGCTTTCCAGTGGCCCGAAATTGGGTAATAAACCACCTTCTCGTAGATAGGGATTTTGAGCGTGTAGTGCCCCGACACTGAACCAAAAAGGGGGCATATTTCGTCTCTGGTGTCGTGTTTTGCACACGCGACTGCCTGTACCCGGTAGATCCCTTGTCGGTTTCGTCCCGTGCCACTTCGGGTGACCCATGGCGTATACAAGGAAGATTCCAAGAGACTTGACGTCCACGACAAGACTTTGGATTCATGGAGGAATCTGCCTCGTACGTAGCTGACCAGGATCCATGTACCCTAGGACCCCCCTAGTGTCCTATATAAGCCAAGGGGTCAGACTCATAGATAGAAAAGCTACAATCTCTCAGTATGTTGTACTCTCGATACACTCCAACGCAATAAAGCACAAAGCATGATGTAGAGTTTTATCTCCCCGGGAGAGCCAGAACAAGGGTAACTTTGTGTCCCCATTACCATCGTTTCAAGACACCTAGCTTAGGAAACACTACCAAGGGATCTGCCAGATTTAGCTCCAACACGCCCCAAGTGAAGCGTGCCAAACGGTGTGTCATCAACACGAAGCATGGAGACCGACGTGCAGCTCCATCGTTGCCTGGCTACTGCTTCCTTCCACCTCTGGATCGGCTTCCTACTTGACTGCCTTCCTCGGGAGCTTCTTCATCACCCAATTGTCCAGGTAGATGGGTTTGGATTTGTGCCCTGGCTTTCACTACAAAAAAAAAGACACATCCGTGACATTTTGGGTCGAACAATTTTTTTTGTCATGCTTATGACACTTCTATGATGATAATTGTGACAAAACCCGGTATCATCATAGATGTGGTGGGCTCCTACTTCTATCACAAAAAATCATGACAGAAAATGGGCTTTTCCTCCTGGGCGGGCCAGAGACGCAGCTGCATGACATTCTTTGGGCCGTCCATGACGGAGAAAACCATGGTAGAAGTGAGGGCGAGGAAAATATCGGGGAGTTCCCGGTTACTATGGGTAGTCGGAGGCCGAGCGATGCGCATTTCTCTCGTACACGTACGCGCGTGGGTGTGAGGCGTTGGGATCTAAATGAACCCGAGCGAGGCGTTCGCCTACTTAACCCGAGCGATTGCACTGCAGGCTACGTGTTACTGAACCCGAGAGATCAATCGATGGCTGTTAACTGAACCCAATTGAGCGACTCCTTCGCTACTGCTGCTAACTGAAGCCGATCGAACCTGCTTCCTCTTGATGAATAGTGAGCATTGTTGAGGGTTTGGATGAACAGTTCCTGGTGGGGGTTGGATGAACAGGAACCGTGGTAGTAGAAGTCGTTGTCGCTGGATGAACAGGACCCCGATCGATCGAGCCGGTGGATGAACAGGACCCTGTGGAGGGCTGGATGAACAGGACCCCGTGGAGGGCTGGATGAACAGGACCCCGTGGAGGGCTGGATGAACAGGACCCCGTGGAGGGCTGGTTGAACAGTAGCCGGTGGAGGGCTGGATAAACAGTAGCCCATGGAGGGGTGGTTGAACAGGACCCCGTAGAGAGGGCTGGTTGAACACTAGCCGGTGGAGGAGCGCGCGGTGGAGGCTGGATGAATAGGAGCCCGTGGATGAACAGTCGCAGGTGGAGGCTGGACGAGGTCGACGATGGATGAACAGTAGCCCGTGGAGGCTGGAGGAGGTCGACGGTGGAGATGAACAGTATCCCGTGGAGTCCTGTTTTGCGGTACGCCACACCCGTCCCGATGAACACGACCCCCGTTTTGACCGTAGCGCTCCAACACAAGTCAGTTTCCTCCGTTTTGCGGTACGCCACACCCCTCCCGATCAACAAGACCCCGTTTTGATCGTAGGAGGTCCAAGAGAAGTCTGTTTCCTCCATTTTGCGTTACGCCAGACCCCTCCCGATGAACAGGATCCTGTTTCGACCATGGCCGGTCGAACACAAGGCCGTTTCCTCCGTTCTGTGGTACGCCATGCCTCGTTTCCATCGGCTGTTCCGTCTAAGCCGGTTGGCTCTCGATGAACAGCACACGATTCATTGCCTCCCGATGAACACGACGCATTCCGTTGCCTCCCCATGAACACGACGACAATGCAGTTTCTCCGTTTCGACCCAGCCATGTACACGAGACTTGGCCGTCCGTATGCGCGAGTAGGCGTTCGAGACCTTGATACGTCTCCAACGTATCTATAATTTTTTATTGTTCCATGCTATTATATTATCCGTTTTGGATGTTTAATGGGCTTTAATATGCTCTTTTATATTATTTTTGGGACTAACCTATTAACCGGAGGCCCAGTGCCAGTTTCTGTTTTTTGCCTATGTCAGTGTTTTGCAGAAAAGGAATATCAAACGGAATCCAAGCAGAATGAATCCTTCGCGATGATCTTTCTTGGAACAAACGCAATCCAGAAGACTTGGAGTTGAAGTGCGGAACTCATGAGGTGGCCACGAGGCAGGAGGCGCGCCAGGGGTAGGCGCACTTCACCCTCGTGGGCCCCACGGAGCTCCACCGACGCATACTTCTTTCGCCTATATATACTCTTATACCACGAAAACATCGGGGAGAGCCACGAAACCATTTTTCCACCACCGCAACCTTACATGTATTCGTGAGATCCCATCTTGGGGCCTTTTCCGGCGATCACGAGGGGGAATCGATCACGGAGGGCTTCTACATCAACACCATAGCCTCTCCGATGATGTGTGAGTAGTTTACCACAGACCTTCGGGTCCATAGTTATTAGCTAGATGGCTTCTTCTCTCTCTTTGGTTCTCAATACAAAGTTCTCCTCGATGTTCTTGGAGATCTATTCGATGTAATACTCTTTTGCGGTGTGTTTGCCGAGATCCGATGAATTGTGGCTTTATGATCAAGTTTATCTATGAATAATATTTGGTTCTTCTCTGAATTCTTATATGCATGATTTGTTATCTTTGCAAGTCTCTTCGAATTATCGATTTAGTTTGGCCTACTAGATTGATCTTTCTTGCAATGGGAGAAGTGCTTAGCTTTGGGTTCAATCTTGCGGTGTCCTTTTCGAGTGGCAGTAGGGGCAGCAAGGCACGTATTGTATTGTTGCCATCGAGGATAAAAAGACGGGGTTTATATCATATTGCTTGAGTTTATCCCTCTACATCATGTCATCTTGCCTAATGCGTTACTCTGTTCTTATGAACTTAATACTCTAGATGCATGCTGGATAGCAGTCGATCGTGGAGTAATAGTAGTAGATGCAGAATCGTTTCGGACTACTTGACACGGACGTTATGCCTATATTCATGATCATGCCTAGATATTCTCATAATTATGCGCTTTTTTATCAATTGCTCGGCAGTAATTTGTTCACCCACCGTAATATATGCTATCATGAGAGAAGCCACTAGTGAAACATATGGCACTCGGGTCTATTTTCCGTCATATAAGTTTCCGATCTACAATTCTAGTTTCCTATTTATTTTATTTTGCAATCTCTATTTTCCAATCTATACAACAAAAATACAAAAAATATTATCTTACCATCTTTATCAGATCTCACTTTTGCGATTGGCCGTGAAGGGATTGACAACCCCTTTATCGCGTTGGTTGCAAGCTTCTTGATTGTTTGTGTAGGTACTAGGTGACTTGCGTGTTATCTCCTACCGGATTGATACCTTGGTTCTCAAAAACTGAGGGAAATACTTACGCTATTTTGCTGCATCACCCTTTCCTCTTCAAGGGAAAACCAACACATGCTCAAGAGGTAGCAAGAAGGATTTCTGGCGCCATTGCTGGGGAGATCTATGCTCAAGTCAATACATACCAAGTACCCATCACAAACTCTTCTCCCTCGCATTACATTATTTGGCATTCGCCTCTCATTTTCCTCTCCCGCACTTCTAAAACGATTTTCAAAAACCTTTGCCTTTTCTTCGCCTCTTTTCCCTTCGCTTATTTTCGCTTGCTTCTTGTGTTCTTGAGTGATTAATTTGCCTGTTTGCTTTGATGGCTCTGCCAAAAGACATTGATCCTCACCTTAGAAGGTTGGAAGAAATTGAAAACAACGTTAGAAGCTTTATGTCTTTACAGTTTGAGCATAATAATTTCTTCCGAAATGAGCTTAAAGAACAAAAAAGTTTTATGGAGTACATGAATAAGGAGCTCGATGATATGTCTAAGGAATTTTATGGTTTGAAATCTCAGTTTGCTCATCTTGAAAATTTAGTAGGACAAATCTCGGATAAGCAAGCCACCTTAGTTAATAAGATGGCCGCCAAACCGGAAGATCTAGAGAGTAATAAGGATGAAGATCTAAAATCTATTGATGTGACTCATATTAAATCTTTGTTTTCCAATATGAATCTTGATATAAAGATGGGACTGGAGATGAGTCAACTTTAGTTAAAAGGCGTCCCAATTATTCAGAGTTTTTAGATCTTGATGCTAAAATTAATAAAAGTGGGATTGAAGAGGTCAAAACTTTACATAGCAATGAACCCATTATTTTGGATTTTAAGGAATTTAATTATGATAATTGCTCTTTGATAGATTGTATTTCCTTGTTGCAATCCGTGTTAACTTCTGCTCATGCTTATAATCAAAATAAAGCTTTTACTAAACATATCGTTGATGTTCTAATGCAATCTTATGAAAAAAAGCTTGAACTAGAAGTTTATATTCCTAGAAAACTTCATGATGAGTGGGAACCCACTATTAAAATTAAGATTAAATATTATGAATGCTATGCTTTGTTTGACTTGGGTGCTAGTGTTTCCACGATTCCAAAAACTTTCTGTGATGTGTTATGTTTCCGTGAATTTGATGATTGTTCTTTAAATTTGCATCTTGCGGATTCCACCATTAAGAAACCTATGGGAAGAATTAATGACGTTCTTATTGTTGCTAATAGGAATTGTGTGCCTGTAGATTTCATTGTTCTTTATATAGATTGCAATCCCACATGTCCTATTATTCTTGGTAGACCTTTCCTTAGAACGATTGGTGCAATTATTGACATGAAAGAAGGAAATATTAGATTTCAATTTCCATTAAGGAAAGGCATGAAACACTTTCCTAGAAAGAAAATTAAATTACCTTAAGAATCAATTATGAGAGCCACTTATGGATTGCATATCAAAAATGACAATACCTAGATCTATTCTTGTTTTTATGCCTAGCTAGGGGCGCTAAAAGATAGCGCTTGTTGGGAGGCAACCCAATTTTATTTTTGTTTCCTGCTTTTTGTTCCTGTTTAGTAATAAATAATTCATCTAGCCTCTGGTTAGATGTGGTTTTATATTTTAATTAGTGTTTGTGTCAAGTAAAACCTATAGGATCTTTTTGGGTGATAATTATTTGATCTTGCTGAAAAAGACAGAAATTTTCTGCTCACAAAAACAATTGTTAAAAATCACCAGAGAGTGATAAAATACTGATTCCAATTGCAGTAGATCAATAAACAAATTATCTAGGTCTTCCTATTTTTTCATAAGTTTTGGAGTTACAGAAGTATGCGTATGAATCAGATTGCTACAGACTGTTCTGTTTTGACAGATTCTGTTTTTCGTGTGTTGTTTGCTTATTTTAATGAATCTATGGGTAGTATCGGGGGTATGAACCATAGAGAAGTTGAAATACAGTAGGTTTAACACCAATATAAATAAAGAATGATTTCATTACAATACCTTAAAGCGGTGGTTTGTTTTCTTATACTAATGGAGCTCATTAGATTTTCTATTAAGTTTTATGTTGTGAAGTTAAGTTTTTGGGTAAAGATTTGATGGATTTTGAAATAAGGAGTGGTAAGAGCCTAAGCTTGGGATGCCCAAGGCACCCCAAGGTAAAATTCAAGGACAACCAAAGCCTAAGCTTGGGGATGCCCGGAAGGCATCCCTCTTTAAATCTTAAATCTATCGGTAATTTTACTTTAGGCTATATTTTTATTCACCACATGATATGTGTTTTGCTTGGAGCGTCTTGTATGATTTAAGTCTTTGTTTTTTAGTTTACCATAATCATCCTTGCTGTACACACCTTTTGGGAAAGACACACATGAATCGAAATTTATTAGAATACTCTATGTGCTTCATTTATATCTTTTGAGCTAAATAATTTTTGCTCTAGTGTTTCACTTATATCTTTTTAGATCATGGTAGTAGTTTTATTTTATAGAAATTATTGATCTCTCATGCTTCACTTATATTATTTTGAGAGTCTTTTAGAACAACATAGTAATTTGCTTTGGTTATAAAATTAGTCCTAATATGATGGGCATTTAAGATGAGTATAATAAAAACTTTTACATAGAGTGCAAATACTATGAGAAGTTTGATACTTGATAATTGTTTTGAGATATGGAGGTAGTGATATTAGAGTCGTGCTAGTTGAGTAATTGTGAAATTGAGAAATACTTGTTTTGGGGTTTGCAAGTCCCGTAGCATGCACGTATGTTAACCGTTGCGTGACAAATTTAAAGCATGAGATGTTTCTTTGATTGCCTTCCTTATGAGTGGCGGTCGGGGACGAGCGAAATGGTCTTTTCCTACCAATCTATCCTCCTAGGAGCATGCGGCGCGGGCGCTAAAGTGTGCAGCGCGCGGGAGCGGGTGCATCAAATAAATGGCGCACGATGCCGTTTCAGCCCGCGCGCGCGGTTTTAGCGCCTCCGCTGAAGTTCATGGAGTTGTTGCACGCGTAAAAAACCTAAATTTTTCAGCTCTGCGCTTATATAGCACGACTGCTGCTGGAGATGCGCTATGAGTGAAACACCTCACGATCGCCACACGGGAACCTAACCGTCACACAAGGGACGGAGTCGCTGGGTCTTTGAACGTTCTACTGCAGAGCGGTACCGAGCTCCTCACAAGAGGAAAAAACGCCCTGTGCAATGGCGGCATGCGGGCACCCCAGTTGCGGCTCATACAACACGCGTCATCGTTCGTCGATGCCACGCCTTGGCCATTTCTTTTTAGGGGTTGGCCACACTAATTGGCAGTTTGCGCGTCACGGAAAGGACGCCGTTACCTTGCCCTCCCTTCCAGAGTGCCAGTACGAGCTCAGCCACTAATTAACCCGTGTACTCGATGATGCTTGAAGGTTTGCTTTTTTTACACCAGGCCCGGTTTGTCAAAAGGGCCATTGAAGATGGCACGGCCGTTCAGTCAATCATCAGATGGTTAGTAGCACTTGCAGCAGTACCACGTTGCAGCAACTTGCTTTTGCTGATTAATTAATTACTCCCTCCGTCCGGGTGTATAAGTCATTCGCGTAGTTCTAGGTCATCGATTTAAGAAATTAAATATGTGTTATATGCCATGAAAAGTATACCACTAGATTTCCACACGGATGTATTTTCTAAATATATATTTTTTGTCACATATAATACATATTTAGATAGTTAAATTATCAACCTAGAACTACGCAAATGACTTATACACCGGGACGGAGGTAGTACTAGGTTGGACGCCGGTAGCAGAAGTAAGTGTCTTCCTACCGTGGCCAGATGGAAGATGAGAACTATGTGACAGCGGAAAGGCACACGTGAGACTGCGTGAGTCAGGAATCGGGGCAGTGGCTCCGTCTTAATTTTGAGCAGACGCTTGGATGGCGATAAGCAAGCGATCGATCCTGCCGTTAAGGCGACGGTTAGAGCGTCAGTTTTTGTTTTTTTAGAGGTTAGGTAAGGCGTCCAGTTCAGCGGGCCGTATGATCGATCACATCCCGCTGATGAGAGATCGTAGGCCATTTATGGTCGTGGGCTTTCTTGGGCCGTGCAGCTAAGGTACAGAGCACTGAATGGGTCGTTAATTAGCGCCGAAAAGCTTGAGTTAACGTTGGCTCCCCGCGTGATCTTCTCCAACGACTTGCCTCGTTTCTCGCTTGTCAAGCCTTCAGTCTCAAGTCTCAACCCATTCCAACTCACCGCGCACACACGTACTCGTCAGAACAGAAGCCTCCTCCTCCAGTCCTCCTCTCCTCGCTTCCGTTGCGTCTGCATGCATACTCCGCGGCTCGGCTTCCGCGGCCTGCAGCCTGCAACCATGGACGCCCCCGCCGCGCCACCAAGAAAGCTATCGCCGCCCGCCGCGCCACGAAGAAGGCTGTCGCCGCCCACCGCGCCACCAAGAAGGCTATCGCCGCCCACCATGAACAAGAGCCCCCCGCGCCACCTCCCCCATCCCCATCCCCCACCCCACCATCGGCCGCCGACGCCGACGCCGCAGCGCAGCCACCTCCACGGCCAGCAGCAGCACAAGCAGCAGACCTCCGCGTGGAGTGTCGCCTTCCTGAGCGCCTGGCTCTCGCAGCGCACCCCCGTGCTCGGTCTCCGCGCCTGGGTCCTCGTCGCCGCGGCCGCGACCGCGGTCGTCCTCGCTGTCCTCGTGCTCACCGTCTGCCTCTGCCGCTGCCGGCGCCGGCGCCGGCGATGCCCCCGCGTCGCCCCGAGCCTGCACCACGGAGGCGCGTCCAGGTCCATGAAGCACCACTTGCATCAGGCGATGGCGGACAAGGACATCGTCGAGGAGTCCGTCCGCTGGCACCCGCCGCCTCCGTGCGAGCCGCCGTTCCAGCCGCCGATCGAGGTCATCAAGGCAGAGCAGAAGGCCCCGCTGATCACGGTCGAGTCCGCGCGGACTAGCGGCGAGACGGCGACGAGCATGGCCGGGAGCGCGCGCGGATGGAGCACCGAGAGCGGCGGCGCCAGCGACGCGGAGGCCGACGCGTCGCAGCGCGGCTGGGGCCGCCGGTACACGCGCCGGGAGCTGGAGGAGGCCACCGACGGGTTCGCCGCCCAGAACGTGCTCGGGGAGGGCGGCTACGGGGTGGTCTACAAGGGTGTGCTACGAGACTCCACCCTCGTCGCCATCAAGAATCTGCACAACAACAGGTTGGTAAACCTCGTCCCGGAGCTTGAATTTTTCGTTATCTCTCGAGTTTCTCCAATGGAATTTCTGGCAGCACATTGTTCAACCGTTCGAATTTGTTGTCATTAGAAACGCGAAATGATGTCTTCCTTTGAATTCGTTATGCGGCAATCCGAAAGCCACCCGTTGTTTGTTGATTCAGGTTCGGGGTTGGCTTCGAAATCTGGATTGATTTAAAATGCAGAACTCCCACTAAAACCGCACTTTCTGTTTTTTGAAATTTCACACTGTTTCCGATATGTGTGTGATCAGGAGAAGTGTTATTTTCCTGTTTAGTTGGGAGCAACAACTTGGTTCAGGGCAGTTGTCAGATTTGAATTTTCAGTTCACGAGTACTAGTCCGCAACCATGGCCAGTAGTAACTGCCTCCAGCGGCCTTCTGGGACCCAAGATGTTCAAATTTCAAAACCGCGATCACCAACTGCTCCGTCCTTGGTTTCAGGGGCCAGGCCGAGAAAGATTTCAAGGTGGAGGTGGCGACGATCGGCCGGGTTCGGCACAAGAACCTGGTCAGTCTGCTCGGCTACTGCAGCGAGGGCGCCTGCAGGTAATGAGAAATGCAAGGCTTGACCGCGCCACATTTCCTCAGTTACCTCTGTTGACATTGCTTAATTTGATCCATGTCACTGCTTTGGTTGGATGGACAGGATGCTGGTCTACGAGTACATGGAGAACAGTAACCTGGACAAGTGGCTGCACCATGAGGAGGGTGAAATTAGTCAGCTCAACTGGGACACAAGGATGCACATACTTCTCGGAACCGCTAAAGGGTACCGTAATTCTTCACTTTCGTATCATCTAACATGCGATTGTTCAACAAAGCATGGATTAAAAAATATAAAATTAAGGTGGTCGATTAGGAGTAGAGAAGAAGTATGGCATGTCTGTGGACAACAAATTTTATTGACGCACTACATCACTGCTGCTAGTTGGCATGATTGATGAATGGTGCGTCTGAATACTGAAAACAACGTTGCCAGTGCTATTCTTGCTTAAACGGCACATATGTCGAACACCGAAAGTCTGAGACGCGCGCGCAGTGCACACTAGCAAGAACTGATGTGCATCTTGCACCTGAACTTCAGGCTGGCGTACCTTCACGAAGGGCTGGAGCCCAAGATCGTCCACCGAGACGTCAAATCCAGCAACATCCTCCTGGACGGGCAGTGGAACGCCAGGGTGTCGGATTTCGGGCTCGCAAAGCTTCTCTGCTCCGAGGCGTCCTACGTAACCACCCGCGTCATGGGAACCTTCGGGTCAGTCTCAACTAAATTTCCATGTCACCGTTCATTTACCTGGCCGCAGCTTAGCAATTCGCGTTGCAGGTACGTGGCGCCGGAGTACGCGCGGACCGGGATGCTGAACGAGAGGAGCGACGTGTACAGCTTCGGGGTGCTCGTCATGGAGATGATAACCGGCAGAACTCCGGTGGACTACACCAGGCCCACCGCGGAGGTCAGCTGCCCTCGCCGTCGTTTTCCTTCTTCTACCCGCGCACTTCGACCGGCATGCACTGCCAGCGCACTCTTCTCTAGTGGAAGTGGAACTGAACTTTCCGTGGTGACTCAGGTGAACTTGGTGGAGTGGCTGAAGCGCATGGTGGCGGAGAGGAGGGTGGAGGAGGTGCTGGACCCGGCGCTGCCGGAGGCGCCGCCGTCCAAGGTGCTGAAGCGCGCCGTCCTCGCCGCGCTCCGGTGCGTCGACCCCGACGGCGGCCAGCGGCCCACCATGGGGCACGTGGTGCACATGCTCGAGGACGACCTCAGGTTCAGAGACGTACGTCGCCGTTGCCATACACAGCATTGAACTGCGACTGTGTTTTTGGTGTCGTCAATCGGGTTGCAAACCGTTTGCTGCTCCATGCAGGAACTCCAGCTTGCGCGGGGTCTGTCGGCCCACGCGTCGGCGTCGGCGTCGTCAGGGAGCTACGAGCGCGAGGAGTGAACGCCATGGGCATGGACGGACGGAAGGCTGCGTTTCCTTGGCATTCGCTCACCGAATGCTCTTGTACAAGCTAGTCGATCGGGTCTTTTTTCTTCTCCGGTTGTGTTTGTTTGCATGACAGACAGCAATGACTCAATCAAACAGCAGGCATACAGCCGGCTCATAATCAAGGCTAGCATTAGTACGAGGAGTACTGCACATCTTTATATGATCGACATAACGGAAGTGCATCTATGCTTCGCCAGTACTATCTGTGTCACTTTGATGTCTATGGTTTACTTTAGTTGTTGAATTTCGGTTACCATAAGTTTGCGTCGTTGCCATCATTCGCTTCAGAAGTTCAGCCCGTACGTACGGTAGTACTCACCATTGCATCACTCTGACAGTGGGCCCCGCGTGTCAAGCAGAACGCAAGAAAGAGATATTTCTCCTGGGGCCGACCCACGTGGCACCCTACCCAGGAACGCATCGAAAATGCAGTTACGCGCCACCACTGACCACTGCCCATGGCGATAAGGATATTGACACGAGAGGGGAGAGCAGCTCGCCGTCTCCTGCCAAATCCACCGGCGGCGCGCATGGCCGCCTTGCTCCACGTAGCGGCTCTCCAGCCACCTCACCCCGCCCCAAAACCCCATCATCCATGGACGCACAGCCGGGCCACCACGTCCATCCTCTCGCCACCTGACGCAGCGCCGTCCAAGCGACGACGAGCCCCAGTCCGGCGGCTACACGCGGCCGGCAACGGCAGTGGCGTCGGCACGCCAGCCGCGGACAGCACAGGCAGCAAGAAGCCGAGCCGCAAGGAGAAGCAGCGGCAGCAGCAGCGGGTGCGCGAGCGGGAGGAGCAGCAGCAGCTGCTGCTCCTGAAGGAGTCGCTCGTGGAGCCCGCCCGCGAGGAGGAGGACGGCGGCGGCCGCGGCGACGACGAGCTGCCGCAGGTGGTGTTCGACCGCATCCTCCGGCGGATCCTGTTCACGGTGGGCGTCCCGATGGCGTCGGGCGTGGCGCTCCTCAACGTGTACGACGCGCTCAAGCGCGGCGGCGGGGCGGAGGTGCCGTCGTGGGTGCAGCTGCTCACCATCCTCCTCTCCTTCGGCACGTCGGCGCTCGGCATCGCCTACGGGACGCTGTCGGCGAGCTGGGACCCGGAGAAGGAAGGCTCGCTGCTCGGCGTCGACGAGGCCCGGACCAACTGGCCGGAGCTGTGGAAGGAGGAGATCGACAAGGATAACAAGTCGTAGCTGTAAATAGACTAGATATTTTCTCCACTGGAAATAGCAGTACGCTTGTTGTCGACACTTGATACTCGTACAGGCTACAGCAGTGAAACTATGAAACAATTCACAGTGGCTATGCAAGGTCTCTGCAATAGGTAGAATGGCCAAAACTGAACACTTGGCAGGAAAAAAGAGAAAACTGAGTGAACCCCCAGGCCAGCCAGAATACAACACTGATGAGTCAGTTGCTCTCGTTCTCCTAAAGCAGATGGATGGGTCATTTTGATCAATCGAGCCACCTGGTGACGCCATCTTCTTCACTCACCGCTGCGAGGATCTCGATATAGACCTCCAATACAGCCTGAAGACAATTTTAACTACCATCAGGAAACAAGATACTAGCAACAGAACTGTTTTTAAGAGTTAGTCATGGCAGTGGAAATTCCTAGTCCAGAACATTAACGGGTCCTGTTTTGTGATGAAAATAAAGATTCGCTATTACCATTGACGGGGACAGATGTGCATCTTAACTCTTAAATATTGTTGTTATGTGCATAAATTGGTGATAGATAAACGGGCATACCAAAGGATTCCTGTGGTTGATCAGTTTGCAGCATTCCAGTAAAGACCCTTCCAGCGTCCAGCTCTCCCAAACATCAAAAGCATGATTGGCAAATACGAGCTCCGCCTTCTTATTAACCTGAAAACAAGTTTAAAAGGGAGTTAAATATTATACAGGGATCATGGAATGTAAGAACAAATCAGTGATTCTATTCATAAACTTCTCGAAGCTCCTGCAATGGAATCGAGCCTGGAGCAAGCACTTCACAACTATTCAAAGTAATAAATTACCAACGACAAAAAAAAGATCAAGCGGAAGAGTAGTACTTAATTGTAAACATATCGTGGAATCAAGTTGGTAATTTTCAACACGGAACAAAAAAATGGGATAATGTGTAAAGCACAAAAAATTGACCATAGATGTCACTGCATCTAAAAATCACCAAGAGGTTCATGCAGAGAAGAACACCGGTGCATAATCTTTTAATTTTACTACTAGTACTATATTTACTTCTCACCATATCTTCAGGGAACGAGTACTAACTGAAAAGGGTGTTATTACCTGCAATAGTTTGCCCCCAGCAACAAAAGATCGCAATCCCATCGTATCCTGAAAGGTGTAAATCCTATCATAAGTACATGTGTGTGTAGTTGTACAAAAAAAATACCTGACAGGTTAGGAAACAGCATAGAAACAAGAGGGAGAGGGAGAGAGACAGAGGAAACCCGACTACCACCTTGTTTTTAAATGTGATTAGGAACTGAGCAGCAGGATCCCTCTTTGTAGCATTTGACACAACATCAAGATACCAGCCACCACCAGCAACTCTTTCCCTTGAAACATGAAAACCCAAATTATCTCTTGACCTTAGGGCAACGACAAAGCCATCTTTAAGCCTCTCAGGAGGCTTTCTACCAAGCCCTGCAGGCAACTTATGTTCAGAAATTATTTCCATTGGAGATTCAGCAGAAGACCTGAGCTTATTTTTGGACTCCTCGGGGGAAGCAAATCGTGAACTGGAACTTAACACTTGGTCCCGGCCACTCATCACAGTATCATCATCTCTTCGTGAAGAATAATTACTTCCACTCTCCACAGTTGACAATTCATCCATTTTCTGTTGTGATCTGCGGCGCGCAGGTCTCTTTTTCCCTTTCTTTCCAGATCTGCTACGTCTTCCTTCTGATCTTAAGCCAATACTTTGGGACTGCCCTGAAGCTTCAGGAACTTCAGGCTTGGAGATGGCTCTTCTCTTGTCACACTCTAGAGTTAGTTGGCTTTCATCTGTCTGCTGTTCACCATCGCAGCCCCGCAAAGAGTGTTCATTTGCCTGTTTATATAGCTGATCATCTTCACATCCAACATCACTTATTGCTTCATCTTCATCAGAAATAGCATTGTTTGGAACAATGCCATCAAAGAAAAAGGATTGTAATATTGTGATTGCTTTCTCTCTGATTTCCATCCACACTTCTTCACTGTAGTCTGCACTTCGAGGAAGAATTAACACGTTCGGCATCTCGTGTACCTATTATTGAAAGAAAAAAATGTAGTTAGTGCTTAAACATTCATTTTCCTTGCGGTAAAACATGCTCTTATCTTGACGAAGTTCATAGTATAGTGACCATAGTCCATACGTAGGGCAAAAGAACTAAAGATTGCATCAGTTGTGTATCTCTTGGAACCAGTAGGCAGGTCTATTAGCTAACTGTATAGTCTATACCTCTAGAAGAAAGTTTCCTACATATACATCACTTGCACTATCTTCCCTATCCTCACTGACGTATGTGGTTATGTTAACAAGGAGCACCTTCTGCAATTGGTGAACTGGACACTGTAATACAGTGTCACGACATATCCTAGCAGAACTGAATCTTCCCATGGGAAAGAAACTGAAACTCAAAGAAGGCTTACTGGAAAGAAACTGAATCTCAAATAAGGTGTACTGAAAAGAACAGATTATTCTATAGGAACATATTTGGCTATTTTTCATTTCAAACAGCCCTTTGGACAAAATTCAATTGTAGCCAGATCTAAGTTTCATCATACCCATGCTTCCATCCATTGTGGGCCTTCAGCGCCATCCAATGCACATCCAGCAATAGTGCCATCGAGCAAGAGTTGTTTGAGTGCACAGTCATCTATCAGCTGGCAGCTACTGGTATTGACTATGAAAGCTCCTGCAGGACTCAAAAGATAGTCAATCAGAGCGTGCTATACTATGAACTAAGAAAACCAGTAAGCCTGTCAAGGCCATATACAAGGGGAAACAGAAATAGGAAAATAGGAAGCAACTATCTTACCAGGTTTTATGTGTTGCAGACGCTCGGCACTAATTATGTTTGTTGTATCATTTGTTAACGCACAGTGAAGTGAAACAAGGTCACTTGCTGCCAATAAATCATTGAGAGTATCCATTCTTCTGGCAGAAGAAGGAAATACAATGGAAGGCCGCTTTGTTTTGCCCACACCCTTCACAAAATGTTTAACAGTTGGAAATCAGTGTGGTGCTTTAACTCTGGTACATACTTACATGGGGTACAATATATTGTATGAAGAAACATAACAACAGCTGAGAAATTCCTTGTGTAGATACTAATTCCGCCATAAAACATAAATTTATTTTCATTTGGTCATACTAACATAAACTAATTGTCAGATAGCTTGTTGTGAAAAATGATAAATTGAGTTTTTAGCTCTCAAGACAAGATGATCAGATCACTCCTAAAAGGGCATACAGAATATCAAGAAAATTCAGACTGCGTGATCATCTTTACTGATACTTATATTGAGGAGTTGCTTTAGCATACAAATATAAGTCATCACTAGCAGGAGGGTAGAAGACACTAAATGCCAGAAATTTGATTACATATATATTATATGAAACAAATGCTGGAAGTTAGCGAACAATTAGTTACTATGAAGTGTTCAAAACCACCCAAACTAGCAACGAACAAGAACCATAGAAGTAGAACAATGCTAAAGCTACAAAATTAACAGCAGAAAAGTAAGCTAACAAAACAATTTAACTGTAAAAACCTAGCAGTGTAGATCAGAGGTTTATAAGCGCAGAAATAGCGGATCCGGCACCTCGTAGAGCGGATCGAAGTAGAGCACGCTCATGCGGAAGGCGAGGCTGCGGGTGGCGAGACATCGCGCGGCGGCGTTGACGCCGACGATGCCTAGCACGAGCCCACGGCAGCGCCGCATGCCGCGGCACAGCGGCTGGACGGAGCCGAGCCACCCGGCGGACGGCGTGGAGGAGGACGCGTGCCCGGACAGCAGGTGGGTGCGGCGGAGGAGGCCGAGGAATAGCGCCATGACGGTGTCCGCGATCTCCTCGGCGCGGTTGGCGTCGACGTGGACGAGGCGGAGGCCGAGCTCCGCGGCCGCTGCGGCGTCCGCGGCGCGGTCGGGGGATCCCAAGCAGAGCAGCAGCTGCCACGGCCGGAGCCGGCGCTGCGCGGCGCGCGGGAGGAAGGCGAGCGAGGTGAGGAGCACGGCCGCGGCGGCCTCGACGTGACCCGAGGCGAGCGCGGAGAGCGGCGCGTGCTCCACGGCCGCCGCGCCGGCCAGCGCGTCCCGCTCCACCGAGGGGTCCTCGAGGCAGTTCAGCGTCACCACCAGCGGCTGCCCGCCGCCGCCGGCGGCGGCGGCGGCGGCGGCCGGCACGGAATGGGCCGGGCCGCGCAACATGTTTGGGCCGACTCCGCTGCAGAGTTGCTCGCTTGTCGGATCAGAACGTGGAGCAGAGGACACTCCGCTACAGTCTACAGCAACGAGGCGCGGTCTCTGGGTGTTTTGGATTTTGGTGCTCCGAGTCGCGAAATCGCGATCTGCACGGCTAAACGCACGAGCAGAGATGAGTGGGGGAATGCGCTTGCTCGTCAACGGTCTGTGATGTGCACGGGGATCGCTGCTATGAAAAAACTCAATACGCAAGTGACAGCATTGGCCATTCGGGTTGGATAACATGCTTCCACCCCAAAAAAGGCAGATAATAATGCCGTCGATGGATTCAAGAGTAAAAAAAAAAAAAAAATTGGTAGTTTTAGCCTAAAAAAAGGATTTCCTTAAGAATATTGTATATTTGTTGTTTGAGAAAAGTCTGAAATCAACCTTGAATTCGTACGCGAAGTTTGAATCAAACCTTAACCTTAAAATTCCTGAAACTAGCACCCTGTCCTTTCTAATCCTGGCCGATTTTCACAGAAAGCTTGTTCGGGCTCCAGGATTGCTTACGTGGCGCACGCATGAGGGAGAATTCAGCGTTATTCTTGCCTGCACTAGAGCTTGATGGTGACATAGTGCTCAACGTTGGTCACCTCCTGGTGCTCGACACTTTTATATTGCCGTTAGGGAGAACAGCGGGGGACGGGGGGACGGGCAGAGATGCGCCGGTACGAGCACCTACAGTCCTGGGTAGTCGGCATGCTACTGAAGCATGGTGACTGCCCTTCCGTCGGAGTGGACATTGAGCCAAACACCATGTGTACCAAATAAACCACCAATCCAGCATTGAGGCATTGAGCTAGTAGTTCTTGGCGAAAGACAAGGTGGGGAGATGGAATTTGAGGCAATGACGCAGCTCTCAAAGCCCGCCGATGACTCGAGGGTGGAACCGAGCTGTGGAGCTCATCACCGTGGAGCTCATCTCCACCTTCTCCTACACTCTCGATGACTCAAGGGTGGAACCAAGATGCTCATTCATACTCGGAGGAGTCTAGCGCACCATGACGTTGGAGCAGTTCTGCAGTGTCTTCGTTTTCGAGAACCAAGGAGTTCTCGACACCAGGGGCACGCCAGTTGCTGACGCGTTGGGTTCATGGGAACTCATCTCCGTCAAGGATGAACATGACCTCTCCGGAAAGAAGGTATCGAGCATCTGAAACCCCGTCATTCGCTACTTCATGATTTTCCTTGCCAACACTATTTTTGGTAGGGAGAACATAGGGGGCATGTCGAGCTATGACATGTGTGTGCTGCACACAGCATTCCACCCCAATTATATCCCCAAGCCTAACTTGAGTGCTTTTCTTATGCACCACCTCTGTAGGCAGCACAAGCAACCGAGGGAAACTATTGTTGTGGGAGGCATACTGACTTAGCTTGCCGAGCACTTCGGCCTTGATATTGATGCTATGCAGCACGTCCCAGGATCTACGGCACTCAACCGTACGATTATGACATACACTCACTTCATTGGGCCTATGCAAGGGGAGCATTGCTATAAATGCCCCCTACCTAACATGCAAAGTGTTGATTTTCGCTTGCCCTTGCCGCAAGCATTTACTGTTTATACGCGAGATATGTGGGTACTCTCTATTGACGAGATCAACGAGTACCGCCACGAGACTGGTTTCGGGAACATCGCTCAACCCGAACCCGCTCCAGAGTGGGACGCTGCAACAGTAGGTCCGGGTCACGGTTGGGATGCATGGGGCAGTGCTCCTCAGCACGCACCCAACTTTCCACCACAATATGCACCGCAGATTCACTTTGAGCAGCCTCATGACTATGTGCCTAGGCTTGAGTTTCAGCAGCTGCAGCAGCAGGTAGGAGGGATCCGTACGGACCTCCATGAGGCCAACAGCAACATTAACCTGCTGAGTGGGAACATGCAGTTCCTCTTTTCTTTCTGGTAGCCACACCCTGGAGTAGGAGGTCCGTCCTCTAGTGGCCCATCCTTCCGATGGCCACACTTTGGCCAATGGGGCAACTATGACGAGGAAATGGACTAGAGAGTAGGCCAAGAGCCTAAGCTTGGGGAGCTCATCCCCTAGTTATCCATGTATGTATATTTATTTTTATTTTATTTGTTTTTGTATTTTGCATGTTTATTTTCAGTCTGCATAATAGAATGATGAGCACATTTTGGTCTTGCCTTGTTATAGTTATCTTGGTTTGTTGTCTTTGAGCATATAGGTTTGTTCTCAGCTAGCGCGAGGAAATAAAGAAAATGAATTGGGACTTGATGAAGGGGAAGAATAAGCAAGCGCGAGAAGGTATAACATATACATAATCCCTTGTCTCGCAATATTATTTGAGAAGGAATTTTCAGTTGACTAGCTACACTTGAATTAGTTCCCCGTGTTAGTTGAATATCATCTAGTCATAACTCTCAATTCTAGATTTTGCTAGTCAAACCTTGTGGGAAAGAATGTTTTGTTTTAATTAAAAAATTAAAAAAATAGAGGACACTGTCGTGGTTCTAAGTCTGACAGTAGAATAGGGGGGGGGGGGTGTATGGAAAGGCAAGATCCTAGCTACGGTGAAGTTGTGCACGCGAGATTTACGAGTTCGGGCCCTTCGCGGAGGAAGTAACAGCCCTACATCTCGGTGCCCGGAGGCTCGGTCGATTGGATTATGCGTGAAGTTACAGGGGGTGCGAACCCTTGTACCCGAGGAGGGGGTGGCTTATATAGAGTTCACCAGACCCCTCCGACCCTCGGGTACACAGGGTTCAATGTACATAAAGATAGGACGTTACTGGTAACGCGAGCAATAAAGGCATATAAATGATCATTAAGACTACGGAGTGAACGCCCGACCGTTGTCATTCAGAGTGACCTTAGATCTTCTGTTCTCCGAGTGGTTTCCGGTGTGGTCGAATGAATATATCTTGGTCGAATGGAATTGGGCTATCCGGGTGAACTCTCAGTCGAGTGGGTTGTGTCCTGTGGTGATTTCAGTCGGTAGAATCCGCTGTCCTTTGAATGTCCTTGACTGTAGGGCAATGTCCTTGGGTAGGGTGCTTAGATCAGGTCTATTTCCCTACCCTAGGTACATGTCATCGTCATTAGCCCCCGAATGGTTCTGGGTCCGAGTGGAGATGGAGTTGAAGGTGGTTCCGACCCAACTTTCATACTTCGGAAGCATTTTACTTGGATTGGCAAACCATGTAAAAACTTCGACTTCATTTTCAGTCGCCTTGAGCCATTCAGAAGTTGTCGAGTGAACTTTGTTGATAAACTTCGAGTGTTTAATATGGTATAAAATCTTCGGCATGATTGACTGCTCTGTGTTTCCCGGATCTCGCGGGATTCGAAATTTGGGGAAGCGCGCGGGGCGGAGAGGGTCGTGGTAATAGGAGTGGATTAAGTTGGGGTGCCTCGATCCCCACGCCACCTTTTTCGCCTCGTACCGCCCGAGCGACTGTTGCGGGATTTGACAGGATTGCTCGGGCCCACGAGTCAACCACTCGGGAAACAGCCCATATAAGGCGTCTGGGCCGGTGCCCTTGCACTGTACGCTCCATTTCCTTTCTTCCTCCTCTGCTTCTCCACTGCATCCACCTCCACCCTCGGCGCCGCCGCCCAGCCCGAGCTCAACCCGTCATGATGGGGAAGGAGAAGATGGCGGCTCTGGAGCGCGTGAAGAAGACGACGGCGAAGGCGAAGGGGAAGAAAACGAGCCGAGGAGGGTCTTCGTCGAGATCTGGCGTGCCACCCGGCTGGATCCAGGGCGACTGGATTCGGTCGACGATCCAACAGGAGGACTTGGAGGATCTGGTGGAGGGGGTATTGATTCCCCACGGCTCCTGGCGGCTTCCGAGGACGAGACTGAGCCGCGGCCGCAAGAGGGTGAGTGTGTCCTTCTCGCCACTCACGTCGACCGCGGATTCTCTTTGCCTCCACATCCTTTTTTCTGGGGTTTTCTGGATTTCTTTGGAGCCCAACTTCATCACTTTTCTCCCAACACCATCACATACCTTGCTGCCTTCGTGACCATGTGCGAGAACTTTCTGGGGTGTCGACCGCAGTGGGGTCTCTTCAAGCACATTTTCACTTGTCATTCTCAGTCTGTAAAAAAGGCTAATCCGAGTGATGAGAGGACACATGTGATCCAAATGTGTGGGGGTTTAGGAATCCAGGTGAGGGGTAACAACACTTTCCCAGCTATGATTCTTCCCGAGTCAGTCAGGGGTTGGCAGTCGACCTGGTTCTACTGCAAGGGCCAGCCAACTCCTGGACAGTCGACTGGCCTTCCCCATTTTCCATGGATCGAGTTGAGAAACCCTCCCCTTTGAAAGTGACTCCAGCTGAAAAAGCAGAGGTGAATATGTCGGTTGATCGAGTAGTCCAACTTGTCCACGATGGGGTGACTGGCATGGACTTGCTAGAGGTATTCCTCGGTCGACGTATCCAGCCACTCCAAGCCCGCGATCATCCAATGTGGATGTACTTGGGTATTGAAGACAGCACCCGGATCCACCGTGAAGAAGTCGATGAGGAGACGGTGGCGCAGTGGTTGCAGGGCATCACCGGCAACAAAGACAACCCCTGGGGGTCTAGGAGGGTCCCTCCATTCGACCACGTCAACGAACCAGACAAGGTCCGACTGTTTCTTTCTAAGCGTCTTTTTGTTCTGACGTGTAATTTAGTTTTGAAACCGACTGATATCCGGTCGACTCTGTGTCTTGCAGATTTATACCGAGATGTATTCAATGCCCAACGGGGAGCAGGAGCAGGAGCCAGAGGGAGAGGCGAGCGGGGGTGACAGCGGCGACTGGCATTCTGATGGAGGGGAGGACGATGAGAGTGACGACTCAAGCGGTGGTGAGGAAGTCGACTCCCCTCCTCGCACCAAAAGGCGATCCAAGCATACCCATGACCCAGCAAGTATCCCTGGCAAAGCGACCGCACAGACTGGACAGACTTCAAAGCACACTCAGACGTCTTCTCCTGTGCCGACTGAGAAGGCTTCGAAGCAGCCCAAAATCGCGCCGTCAAAACCTTGGAAGGCCTTGCCCAAGATCAAAGTGGTTGTCCCCATTGCTTCTGGGTAATCTTTGAATTCGACTTCTTAGTTTAGCATGGCTTGATATTTGGTCGACTCACCTCGGAAGGTCTGACCTTGTGAATTTTGAAATTTGCAGTGCCGCTACCTCTGGGACTTCTGTTTATAAAGACAATGAGGAGGAGGAGATGGAAGACGTAGTCACCTCCAACGCGGGTATAACTCTTGCCATTTTGTCTTTACTTTATCAGCCATTTTGACGGTCGACTGAACTCTTGCGATTGATTCTTTTACAGCTCCGCCCAATGTTATTGAACTTCCAGATGATGATGAGGATGTACCACTGAGGCCCACGGGAAGGAGGAGCAGGACTTTGAGCAGGAAAACATCAACTAGCAAGACGCCTCAGTCGACGCCAGTGACGGAACCAGTGGTTCAGCAGTCCGGAGACACCAATCGGGCTTCTGTTACTCTTGCCATTCCATTGTCAAGTGCACAGCCTTCAGCGTCGACTCCACAGGCTTCAGCTGATCCACCGTCTTCACTTTTCACCGCCCATCACGTCCCAGAGGACCAAGTGAGTGCTGCCAAGGAAGCTATATGCCAGGCAGACATTATGATGGAGCAGATGAAAGTGGTTTGCGAGGCTGGTCAAGCTGCTTATGACGCCAGCTCAGCACTCCAGGCCAATGTCCAGGTTAGCTGATTTCCAACTGATCTTCTAGCTTGTCGCTTGTTCTGTTAGGATATGCTACCTGAAAAACCTGTATTGTGCTTCTACTTGCCAGTCTGCATTTTGCATCTGTACGGATACGTCTCCAACGTATCTATAATTTTTGATTGCTCCATGCTATATTATCTTCTGTTTTGGACATAATTGGGCTTTATTATTCACTTTTATATTATTTTTGGGACTAACCTATTGACCGGAGGCCCAGCCCAGAATTGTTGTTTCTTTCCTATTTTAGAGTTTCACAGAAAAAGAATATCAAACGGAGTCCAAACGGAATGAAACCTTCGGGAACATGATTTTTGGAACGAACATGATCCAGGAGACTTGGACCCTACATCAAGAAACAAAGCAGGAAGCCACGAGGTAGGGGGCGCGCCTACCCCCCCAGGGCGCGCCCTCCACCCTCATGGGCCCCCTGTTGCTCCACCGATGTACTTCTTCCTCCTATATATACCACGCACCCCAAACGATCAGATACGTAGCTAAAAACCTAATTCCACCGCCGCAACCTTCTGTACCCATGAGATCCCATCTTGGGGCCTGTTCCAGAGCTCCGCCGGAGGGGGCATCCATCACGGAGGGCTTCTACATCAACACCATAGCCTCTCCGATGAAGTGTGAGTAGTTTACCTCAGACCTTCGGGTCCATAGTTATTAGCTAGATGGCTTCTTATCTCTTTTTGGATCTCAATACAATGTTCTCCCCCTCTCTCGTGGAGATCTATTCGATGTAATCTTCTTTTGCGGTGTGTTTGTTGAGACCGATGAATTGTGGGTTTATGATCAAGTTTATCTATGAAAAATACTTGAATCTTCTGAATTCTTTTATGTATGATTGGTTATCTTTGCAAGTCTCTTCGAATTATCAGTTTGGCTTGGCCTACTAGATTGATCTTTCTTGCAATGGGAGAAGTGCTTAGCTTTGGGTTCAATCTTGTGGTGTCCTTTCCCAGTGACAGTAGGGGCAGCAAGGCACGTATTGTATTGTTGCCATCAAGGATAACAATATGGGGTTTTATCATATTGCATGAATTTATCCATCTACATCATGTCATCTTGTTTAAGGCGTTACTCGGTTCTTATGAACTTAATACTCTAGATGCATGCTGGATAGCGGTCGATGTGTGGAGTAATAGTAGTAGATGCAGGCAGGAGTCGGTCTACTTGTCTCGGACGTGATGCCTATATACATGATCATACCTAGATATTCTCATAACTATGCTCAATTCTGTCAATTGCTCAATAGTAATTTGTTCACCCACCATAAAATACTTATGCTCTTGAGAGAAGCCACTAGTGAAACCTATGGCCCCCGGGTCTATCTTCATCATATTAATCTTCCAACACTTAGTTATTTCCGTTGCCTTTTACTTTGCTTTTATTTTACTTTGCATCTTTATCACAAAAATACCAAAAAAAATATCCTATCATATCTATCAGATCTCACTCTCGTAAGTGACCGTGTAGGGATTGACAACCCCTTATCGCATTGGTTGCGAGGATTTATTTGTTTTGTGTAGGTGTGAGGGACTCATGGCGTAGCCTCCTCTTTGGATTGATACCTTGGTTCTCAAAAACTGAGGGAAATACCTATGCTACTTTGCTGCATCACCCTTTCCTCTTCAAGGGAAAACCAACGCAGTGCTCAAGAGGTAGCAAGAAGGATTTCTGGCGCCGTTGCCGGGGAGGTCTACGCAAAAGTCAACATACCAAGTACCCATCACAAACCCTTATCTCCCGCATTACATTATTTGACATTTGCCTCTCATTTTCCTCTCCCCCACTTCACCCTTGCCGTTTTATTCGCCCTCTCTTTTCCGTTTGCCTCTTTTTGCACGTTCCTATTTGCTCGTGTGTTGGATTGCTTGTTTGTCATGATGGCTCAAGATAATACCAAATTATGTGACTTTACCAATACCAACAATAATGATTTCCTTAGCACTCCAATTGCTCCTCTTACCGACATCTTGAATCTTGTGAAATCAATGCTGCTTTGTTGAATCTTGTCATGAAAGATCAATTCGTCGGCCTTCCTAGTGAAGATGCCGCTACTCATCTAAATAGCTTCGTTGATTTGTGTGATATGCAAAAGAAGAAAGATGTTGACAATTATATTGTTAAATTGAAGCTATTTCCTTTTTCGCTTAGAGATCGTGCTAAAGCTTGGTTTTCGTCTTTGCCTAAAAATAGTATTGGTTCTTGGAATAAGTGCAAAGATGCTTTTATCTCTAAGTATTTTCCTCCCGCTAAGATTATCTCTCTTAGAAACGATATTATGAATTTTAAGCAACTTTATCATGAACATGTTGCACAAGCTTGGGAGAGGATGGAATTAATGATACGTTATTGCCCTACTCATGGTTTGAATTTGTGGATGATTATACAAAATTTTTATGCCGGATTGAATTTTGCTTCTAGAAATCTTTTAGATTCGGCCGCGGGAGGCACTTTTATGGAAATCACTTTAGGAGAAGCTACTAAACTCCTAGATGATATTATGGTTAATTATTCTCAATGGCACACTGAAAGATCTACTAAAAAAAGTGCATGCGATAGAAGAAATTAATGTTTTGTGTGGAAAGATGGATGAACTTATGAAATTATTTGCTACTAAGAGTGTTTCTTCTGATCCCAATGATATGCCTTTGTCTACTTTGATTGAGAATAATAATGAATCTATTGATGTGAATTTTATTGGTAGGAATAATTTTGGTAACAACGCGTATAGAGGAAACTTGAATCCTAGGCCTTATCCTAGCAATTCCTCTAATAATTATGGTAATTCCTACAACAATTCTTATGGAAATTTTAGTAAGATGCCCTCTTAATTTGAGAGACTAGTGTTAAAGAGTTTATGAATTCACAAAAGAATTTCAATGCTTTGCTTGAAGAGAAATTGCTTAAAGTTGATGAATTGGCTAGGAACGTTGATAGAATTTCTCTTGATGTTGATTCTTTAAAACTTAGATCTATCCCTCCTAAGCATGATATCAATGAGTCTCTCAAAGCCATGAGAATTTACATTGATGAGTGCAAGGAAAGAACCGCTAGGATGCGTGCTAAGAAAGATTGCTTTATGAGAGCGTGTTCTTCAAATTTCTATGAAAACAAAGATGAAGATCTAAAAGTTATTGATGTGTCCCCTATTAAATCTTTGTTTTGCAATATGAATCTTTATAATGATGGGACTGAATATGATCCACATTTACCTAGAAGGCGTTCCAAAAATTCGGGGTTTCTAGATCTTGATGCTGAAATTGATAAAAGTGGGATTGAAGAGATCAAAACATTAGATGTTAATGAACCCACTATTTTGGATTTCAAGGAATTTAATTATGATAATTGCACTTTGATAGATTGTATTTCCTTGTTTCAATCCGTGCTAAATTCTCCTCATGCTTATAGTCAAAATAAAGCTTTTACCAAACATATCGTTGATGCTTTGATGCAATCTTATGAAGAAAAACTTGAGTTGGAAGTTTCTATCCCTAGAAAACTTTATGATGAGTCGGAACCTACTATTAAAATTAAGATTAAATATCATGAATGCTATGCTTTGTGTGATTTGGGTGCTAGTGTTTCCACGATTCCGAAAACTTTGTGCGATTTGCTAGGTTTCCGTGATTTTGATGATTGCTCTTTAAATTTGCACCTTGCGGATTCCACTATTAAGAAACCTATGTGAAGAATTAATGATGTTATTATTGTTGCAAATAGGAACTATGTGCCCGTAGATTTTATTGTTCTTGATATAGATTGCAATCCTTCATGTCCTATTATTCTTGGTAGACCCTCCCTTAGAACGATTGGTGCAATTATTGATATGAAGGAAGGGAATATTAGATTCCAATTTCCATTAAAGAAAGGCATGTAACACTTCCCTAGTAAGAAAATAAAATTACCATATGAATCTATCATGAGAGCCACTTATGGATTGCCTACCAAAGATGGCAATACCTAGATCTATCCTTGCTTTTATGCCTAGCTAGGGGCGTTAAACGATAGCGCTTGTTGGGAGGCAACCCAATTTTATTTTTAGTTTTTTGCTTTTTGCTTCTGTTTAGGAATAAATATTTTTCTAGCCTCTGGTTAGATGTGTTTTTATGTTTTAATTAGTGTTTGTGCCAAGTTAAACCTATAAGATCTTCTTGGATGATAGTTATTTGATCTGTAATTTCCAGAAACTTTCTGTTCATGAAAACAATTGTTAAAACTCACCAGAACGTGATAAAATATTGATTCCAATTGCTGCTGATAAATAAACAAATTTCCTAGGTCGTCCTATTTTGGCTGATTTTTTGGAGTTCCAGAAGTTTGCGTTAGTTACAGATTACTACATACTGTTCTATTTTTTGACAGATTCTGTTTTTCGTGTGTTGTTTGCTTATTTTGATGAATCTATGGCTAGTAAAAGAGTTTATAAACCATAGAGAAGTTGGAATACAGTAGGTTTAACACCAATATAAATAAATAATGAGTTAATTAAAGTACCTTGAAGTGATCTTTTGTTTTCTTTCGCTAACGGAGCTCACGAGATTTTCTGCTAAGTTTGTGAAGTTTTCAAGTTTTGGGTAAAAGATTTGATGGATTATGGAACAAGGAGTGGTAAGAGCCTAAGCTTGGGGATGCCCATGGCACCCCCAAGATAATATAAGGACACCATAAAGCCAAAGCTTGGGGATTCCCCGGAAGGCATCCCCTCTTTCGTCTACTTCCATCGGTAACTTTACTTGGAGCTATATTTTTATTCACCATATGATATGTGTTTTGCTTGGAGTGTCTTGTATGATTTGAGTCTCTGTTTGTTAGTTTACCACAATCATCCTTGCTGTACACACCTTTTGAGAGAGACACACATGATTCGGAAATTATTATAATACTCTATGTGCTTCACTTGTATCTTTTGAGTTATATAGTTTTTGCTCTAGTGCTTCACTTATATCTTTTAGAGCACGGTGGTGGATTTGTTTTATAGAAACTATTGATCTCTCATGCTTCACTTATATTATTTTGAGAGTCTTAAATTAGCATGGCAATTTGCTTTAATTAATATCATGAGAAATTTGATGCTTGATAATTGTTTTGAGATATAAAGGTGGTAATATCATAGTTGTGCTAGTTGAGTAATTGTGGAATTGAAAAATACATGTGTTGGAGTTTGTGATTCCCGTAGCATGCACGTATGGTGAACCGTTATGTAACGAAGTCGGAGCATGAAGTATTTGTTGATTGTCTTCCTTTGTGTGGCGGTCGGGATCGCGCGATGGTTAACTCCTACCAACCCTTCCCCTAGGAGCATGTGTAGTAGTACTTTGCTTCGAGGGCTAATAATTTTTTGCAATAAGTATATGAGTTCTTTATGACTAATGTGAGTCCATGGATTATACACACACTTACCTTTCCGCAATTTTCTAGCCTCTTGATGCAGCGCATTGCCCTTTCTCACCTTGAGAGTTGGTGCAAACTTAGCGGTGCATCCAAACCCATGATATGATCGCTCTATCACACATAAACCTCCTTATATCTTCCTCAAGACAGCCACCATACCTACCTATCATGGCATTTCCATAGCCATTCCGAGATATATTGCCATGCAACTTTCCACCATTCCGTTTATCATGGCATACTCCATCATTGTCATATTGCTTTGCATGATCATGTAGTTGACGTTGTATTTGTGGCAAAGCCACCATTCATAATTCTTTCATACATGTCGCTCTTGATTCATTGCATATCCCGGTACACCGCCGGAGGCATTCATATAGAGTCATATTTTGTTCTAAGTATTGATTGTAATTCATGAGTTGTAAGTAAATAGAAGTGTGATGATCATCATTATTAGAGCATTGTCCCAAGTGAGGAAAGGATGATGGAGACTATGATTCCCCCACAAGTCGGGATGAGACTCCGGACTAAATAAAAAAAGAGGGCATAAAAAAAGGCCCAAATAAAAAAATGAGAGAAAAAGAGAGAAGGGACAATGTTACTATCCTTTTACCACACTTGTGCTTCAAAGTAGCACCTTGATCTTCATAATAGAGGGTCTCTCATTTTGTCACTTTCATATACTAGTGGGAAATTTCATTATAGAACTTGGCTTGTATATTTCAATGATGGGCTTCCTCAAATGCCCGAGGTCTTCTTGAGCAAGCAAGTTGGATGCACACCCACTTAGTTTCTTTTTGAGCTTTCATACACTTATAGCTATAGTGCATCCGTTGCATGGCAATCCCTACTCCTCGCATTAACATCAATTGATGGGCATCTCCATAAGCCCGTTGATTAGCCTCGTTGATGTGAGACTTCCTCCTTTTTTTGTCTTCCCACATAACCCCTACCATTATACCTTATTCCACCACAGTGCTATATCCATGGCTTGCGCTCATGTATTGCGTAAGAGTTGAAAAGGCTAAAGCACGTTAAAAGTATGAACCAATTGCTTGGCTAAAACCGGGGTCGTACATGATATGAATATTTTGTGTGGGGAAGATGGAGCATAGCCAGACTATATGATTTTGTAGGATAACTTGCTTTGGCCATGTTATTTTGATAAGACATAATTGCTTAGTTAGTATGCTTGAAGTATTATTGTTTTTATGTCAATATTAAACTTTTATCTTGAATCATATCAAATCTGAACATTCATGCCACAATAAGAAGAATTACTTTGAAATTATGCCAAGTAGCATTCCGCATCAAAAATTATGTTTTTATCATTTACCAACTTGAGGACGAGCAAGAATTAAGCTTGGGGATGCTTGATACGTCTCCAACGTATCTATAATTTTTGATTGCTCCATGCTATATTATCTTCTGTTTTGGACATTATTGGGCTTTATTATTCACATTTATATTATTTTTGGGACTAACCTATTAACCGGAGGCCCAGCCCGGAATTGCTGTTTTTTGCCTATTTCAGAGTTTTGCAGAAAAAGAATATCAAACAGAGTCCAAGCGGAATGAAACCTTCAGGCGTGATTTTGGAGCGAACATGATCCAGGAGACTTGGACCCTACGTCAAGAAACAAAGCAGGAAGCCACAAGGTAGGGGGCGCGACCCCCAGTGGCGCCCTCCACCCTCGTGGGCCCCTGTTGCTCCACCGGCGTACTTCTTCCTCCTATATATACCTCATTACCCCAAAGCGATCGATCACGGAGCCAAAACCTAATTCCACCGCCGCAACCTTACGTACCCACGAGATCCCATCTTGGGGCCTGTTAGGAGCTCACGGGGGGCATCCATCACGGAGGGCTTCTACATCAACACCATAGCCTCTCCAATGAAGTGTGAGTAGTTTACCTCGGACCTTGGGTCCATAGTTATTAGCTAGATGGCTTCTTCTCTCTTTTGGATCTCAATACAATGTTCTCCCCCTCTCTCATGGAGATCTATTCGATGTAATCTTCTTTTGCGGTGTGTTTGTTGAGACCAATGAATTGTGGGTTTATGATCAAGTTTATCTATGAACAATATTTGAATCTTCTGAATTCTTTTATGTATGATTGGTTATCTTTGCAAGTCTCTTCGAATTATCAGTTTGGTTTGGCCTACTAGATTGATCTTTCTTGCAATGGGAGAAGTGCTTAGCTTTGGGTTCAATCTTGTGGTGTCCTTTCCCAGTGACAGTAGGGGCAGCAAGGCACGTATTGTATTGTTGCCATCTAGGATAACAAGATGGTTTTTTTATCATATTGCATGAATTTATCGCTCTACATCATGTCATCTTGCTTAAGGCGTTACTCTGTTCTTATGAACTTAATACTCTAGATGCATGTTGGATAGCGGTCGATGTGTGGAGTAATAGTAGTAGATGCAGGCAGGAGTCGGTCTACTTGTCTCGGACATGATGCCTATATACATGATCATACCTAGATATTCTCATAACTATGCTCAATTCTGTCAATTGGTCAACAGTAATTTGTTCACCCACCGTAAAATACTTATGCTCTTGAGAGAAGCTACTAGTGAAACCTATGGCCCCGGGGTCTATCTTCATCATATTAATCTTCCAACACTTAGTTATTTCCGTTGCCTTTTACTTTGCTTTTATTTTACTTTGCATCTTTATCACAAAAATACCAAAAATATTATCCTATCATATCTATCGATCTCACTCTCGTAAGTATTTGTGTAGGGATTGACAACCCTTATCGCGTTGGTTGCGAGGATTTATTTGTTTTGTGTAGGTGCGAGGGACTCGCGCGTAGCCTCCTACTGGATTGATACCTTGGTTCTCAAAAACCGAGGGAAATACTTACGCTACTTTGCTGCATCACCCTTTCCTCTTCAAGTGAAAACCAACGCAGTGCTCAAGAGGTAGCAGTACACCCACTGGGTGTTTCAATTTATGCTGAATAGTTTTTCCACTTGAGTCGACTAGGTTGTGTCGATTTAATCTTTGAACCAGTGGGGGCACGCTGAGTGCACCCACTGGGTGTAGTCCCCGAGATCACTGTCGAATGTTTGATTCGGCGGGGTCTTTGAACAGAACTTCTCCACTCGGTCTGAGCAGATTGTGTCGAGTGGTCACTGAACCAGTGGGGGCACACTGAGTGCACCCACTGGGTGTAGTCCCCGAGAATGTAGTCGACTGCGAGCAGTTGGCTATGGACTGAGAACAAGTCATATGTTTTTTTACCGACTAGACGAACCAAGTCAATTGAAAAGTCACTGAACCAGTGGGGGCACGCTGAGTGCACTGATGTCTACTACACAACCTTCTTCTTGTAGACGTTGTTGGGCCTCCAAGTGCAGAGGTTTGTAGGACAGTAGCAAATTTCCCTCAAGTGGATGACCTAGGTTTATCAATCCGTGGGAGGCGTAGGATGAAGATGGTCTCTCTCAAGCAACCCTGCAACCAAATAACAAAGAGTCTCTTGTGCCCCCAACACACCCAATACAATGGTAAATTGTATAGGTGCACTAGTTCGGCGAAGAGATGGTGATACAAGTGCAATATGGATGGTAGATATAGGTTTTTGTAATCTGAAAATATAAAAACAGCAAGGTAGCAAGTGGTAAAAGTGAGCGTAAATGGTATTGCAATGCTAGGAAACAAGGCCTAGGGTTCATACTTTCACTAGTGCAAGTTCTCTCAACAATAATAACATAGTTGGATCATATAACTATCCCTCAACATGCAACAAAGAGTCACTCCAAAGTCACTAATAGCGGAGAACAAACAAAGAGATTATGGTAGGGTACAAAACCACCTCAAAGTTATTCTTTCCAATCAATCCGTTGGGCTATTCCTATAAGTGTCACAAACAACCCTAGAGTTCGTACTAGAATAACACCTTAAGACACAAATCAACCAAAACCCTAATGTCACCTAGATACTCCAATGTCACCTCAAGTATCCAGGGGTATGATTATACGATATGCATCACACAATCTCAGATTCATCTATTCAATCCAACACAAAGTACTTCAAAGAGTGGCCCAAAGTTTGTACCGGAGAGTCAAGACGAAAAGGTGTGCCAACTCCTATGCATAAGTTTATGGGCGGAACCCGCAAGTTGATCACCAAAACATAGATCAAGTGAATCACGTGATATCCCATTGTCACCACAGATACGCACGGCAAGACATACATCAAGTGTTCTCAAGTCATTAAAGACTCAATCCGATAAGATTACTTCAAAGGGAAAACTCAATCCATTACAAGAGAGTAGAGAGGGAGAAGCAACATAAGATCCAACTATAATAGCAAAGCTCGCGATACATCAAGATCGTGCCAAATCAAGAACACGAGAGAGAGAGAGAGATCAAACACATAGCTCTTGGTACATACCCTCAGCCCGAGGGTGAACTACCCCTCCTCGTCATGGAGAGCGCGGGATGATGAAGATGGCCACCGATGAGAGGCCCCCCTCGGCAGGTGCGGAATAGGGTCTGATTGGTTTTGGTGGCTCTGAGAGGCTTGCGGCGGAACTCCCGATCTATTCTGTTCTCTGATCGTTTTAGGGTATATGGGTATATATAGGAGGAAGAAGTACGTCAGGGGAGCCACGAGGGGCCCATGAGGGTGGAGGGCGTGCCCTTGGGGGGTGGGCGCGCCCCCTGCCTCGTGGCTCCCTCGTTTCTTTCCTGACATGCACTCCAAGTCTATCAGGTTGCTTTCCTTCCAAAAATAACTTCTACAGAAGGTTTCATTCCATTTCGTCTCTGTTTGATATTCCTTTTCTTCAAAACACTGAAACAAGGGAAAAAACAGGAACTCGCACTGGGCTCTGGGTCAATAGGTTAGTCCCAAAATAATATAAAAGTGCATACTAAAGCCCATTAAACATCCAAGATGGATAATATAATAGCATGAATACTTCATAAATTATAGATACGTTGGAGACGTATCAGCATCCCCAAGCTTAGTTCATGCTCGTCCTCGAGTAGGTAAATGATAAAAGAAATAATTTATGAAGTGTGAATGCTAGCAGGTGCATAAGTTTGATCAATGATAATTTCAGTGACCTTTTCTAGCATCATTATATGTCATAACAGTAGCTCAACTCATAGAACTTTGCATGATCAAGTAACAAACTATTCACATGTTAAAGTATAGATCATAAACTTCCTTGAAAACTAACAAACCGTGTCATTAGTCATCAAACAATTACAATTCATCTTATTTTCAGGAAGAGTCTATGTCAGAGCTTTGATTCAGCAAACTTCACATACTCAACTATCTTTTAGTCTTCCATGATTGCTAACACTCAAAGCATATTTTTAGAATAAATAGTATTCATCGAACACAAAGAAAGATAGGGGCTTAATGTTTCACCACCCAACCTTTTACCTCAGGGGTAATGTCAACAGTAATAATTCATGCTCAAATATATTTGAATGGCCATATATGCCTAGATCTTTCCATCATATGATGCTTGCCAACTAAAGAGTAGGAATGAGAAGGAATACTACTGACTCTTGCATAAAAGTAAAAGATAGGCCCTTCGCAGAGGGAAGCAGGGATTTGCAGAGGTGCCAGAGCTCGAAGCAAAAACAGAGATGAAAATAATTTTGAGAGGTATGCTTTCATTGTCAACATAACGACCAAGAGTTCCCAATATCTTCCATACTACATACATTATAGGCGGTTCCCAAACAGAAAGGTAAAGACTTTTACTCCCCCTCCACCAACGATCATCAATCCATGGATTGCCCGAAACAACGGGTGCCTCCAACAAACATCAAACCCGGGAGAGTTTTGTTTGCAATTATTTTTGATTTGATTTTGATCTTTTGATCATGGGACTGGGCATCCCAGTTACCAGCCATTTTCTCATGAATGATGAGCGGAGTCCACTCATCGTGAGAATAACCCATCTAGCATGGAAGATACTACTAACTAGTCGCTACATGAGCGTTTCGGGCATACAAAACATATTATTATTTGAAGGTTTAGAGTTTGTCACATGCAAATTTACTTGGAACGGCAGGTAAATACCGCATATAGGTAGGTATGGTGGACACTCATGGAAGGAACTTGGTTCAAGGGATTTGGATGCACAAGCAGTATTCCCGCTTAGTACAGATATTTTGGCTAGCAAAGGATTCTAAATAGCAAGCACCACATGTTAGAGGATCCATAACAATATAACTTATACAAATATACCCAAACATAACTCATTAAGTTGTCTTCCTTGTCCAACTTCAACTAATATGCTCAGGTTTGAAAATAATTAATGGGGCTCACAATCATAGAAGATGTCCAAGATAGTATATTTATATGTGAAATCTCTCTTCCTTCAATATTCTTTCATGAATTGTTCAAGTGACCAATACAATGTTTGCTAACCTTAAAATTTTTACCACCTCTACTTCTTATATGTGAAGGCATTACTCCCCATGGGAAAGGCATATGAAACATAAACAATTTCATATTTATGACATTCAAATCATTCAACCATTTACTCATAGGATATAAGTGAAGAACACGACTAAATGACAAACTACTCCAAAAAGATATAAGTGTAGATCAATGAGTAGTTAAATAATTATGTAACTATATGAAGACTCTATCTCATTTAAGAATTTAAGATCTTGGTACTTTATTCAAACAGCAAGCAAAGCAAAATAAAATGACATGATGCTCCAAGCAAAACACATATCATGTGGTGAACAAAAATATAGCTCCAAGTAAAGTTACCGATGAACGAAGACGAAAGAGGGGATGCCTTCCGGGGCATCCCCAAGCTTTGCCTCTTGGTTATCCTTGAATATTACCTTGGGGTGCCTTGGGCATCCCCAAGCTTAGGCTCTTGCCACTCCTTATTCCATAGTCCATCGAATCTTTACCCAAAACTTGAAAACTTCACAACACAAAACTTAACAGAAAACTCGTGAGCTCTGTTAGCGAAAGAAAACAAAACACCACTTCATGGTACTGTAATGAACTCATTCTTTATTTATATTGGTGTTAAACCTACTGTATTCCAACTTCTCTATGGTTTATAAACTATTTTACTAGCCATAGATTCATCAAAATAAGCAAGCAACAAAATGAAAACAGAATCTGTCAAAAACAGAACAGTCTGTAGTAATCTGTATCAAACGTATACTTCTGGAACTCCAAAAATTCTAAAATAAATTGGTGGACCTGAGGAATTTGTCTAGTAATCATCTACAAAAAGAATCAACTAAATATCACTCTCTAGTAAAAAAGTTGAATCTAATATCGTGAGCGCTAAAGTTTCTATTTTTTTACAGCATGATCATAAAGACTTCACTCAAATCTTCCCAAAGGTTCTACTTGGCACAAACACTAACTAAAACACAAAACCACATATAAACAGAAGCTAGAAGGATTATTTATTACTAAACAGTACCAAAAAGCAAAAAACTAAAATAAAATTGGGTTGCCTCCCAACAAGCGCTAACGTTTAACGCCCCTAGCTAGGCATGATGATTTCAATGATGCTCACATAAAAGATAATAATTGAAACATAAACAGAGAATCATGAAGCATATGACTAGCACATTTAAGTCTAACCCACTTCCTATGCATAGGGATTTTGTGAGCAAACAACCTATGGGAACAATAATCAACTAGCATAGGAAGGCAAAACAAGCATAACTTCAAAACTTTAAGCACATAGAGAGGAAACTTGATATTATTGCAATTCCTACAAGCATATATTCCTACCTCATAATAATTTTTAGTAGCATCATGAATGAATTAAACAATATAACCATCACCTAAAGCATTCTTTTCATGATCTACTTGCATAGAAAATTTACCACTCTCCACATAAGCAAAATTCTTCTCATTCAGAATAGTGGGAGTATCATAAGAGACTTGAATACTATAAATTGTTTCCACATTAAAAGAGTAATGTTCAGAAAAAGGGTAATCATAATCATGACAAGTTTTATAAATATAATCATCACTACTTTTTATAGCATAAGTTTCATCACAATAATCATCATAAGTAGCAACTTTGTTCTCATCATAATCGATTGAAACCTCTTCCAAGATAGTGGATACATCACAAAATAAAGTCATGACCTCTCCAAATCCACTTTCATAAATATTATAAGATTCAACATCCTCCAAAATAGTGGGATCATTACTTCCTAAAGTTGACACTCTTCCAAACCCACTTTCATAGATATAATCATCATAAGTAGGAGGCATGCTATCATCATTATAAATTTTCATATCAAAACTTGAGAGACTAAAAATATCATCTTCATTAAACGTAGCATCCCCAAGCTTAGGACAAACATTAATTGCAGCAAATATATTCTCAAAAACATCATCTTCCACAATTATTTTTGATTCATTTTCATGAGGCGCAACAATAATAGGAGCAACATTATCTGGGAGAGATATCTTTTTACCTCTCTTCCTTTTTATTTTCTTCTTCTTCACCACATCATGTGTGGGTTCAATCCTCTTTTTGGAGCTCCTTATTGATGAGATTGGTTGAATAGGAGGCTCCTCCTCGTTACCTGATTCATCATAAGAAATAATAGGAGGATATTGGGAAGTCTCTTCCCTTTCTTTTAGTATTCTCTTCATCTTCTATTTGCTTTCTTTTCTTTATGTAATTGGCAATATAAGGATTTTCAATGCAATTCACCGCACAATACATATAAATTTCCTCTAGATCAAAATCAAGAAATTTATCGAGATTAAATTTTGGAATACCCTCAATTATACGTTTAAATTCTTCATAACCCAAAAGAAGACTAAGCTCTTTATGATGCTCAAGGGTAATCAAGTTATCACAATTTTTGGACACGACTTGATCATGAAACAAATAACATTGGAGCTTTAAATGACCATGTTCATTGCAAAGTTCACAAGGATGGCGATAAATATTGAATCTTTCAGCGCAAACATCTAGCCTTTCTTGCAACAATTTAGTTTCTAAGTACTTATGCCTCTTGCAATATCTATCTTCCCTATTTGGTGTGTGCTTACAAACCCAATGCACTCCACAAAAATTGACATGATTATAAGAGATATTTTCATCATGACTAGTGCAATCATCATTAGTACCATGGATATTCAAGGAGTTCATACTAACAACATTGCAATCATGCTCATCATTCAAAGATTTAGTGCCAAACATTTTAATGCATTCTTCTTCTAGCACTTTGGCACAATTTTCCTTTCCATCATACTCACGAAAGATATTAAAAAGATGAAGCGTACGAGACAAACTCAATTCCATTTTTTTATTTTCTTTTATAGACTAAACTAGTGCTAAAACAAGAAACAAAAAGATTCGATTGCAAGATCTAAAGATATACCTTCAAGCACTCACCTCCCCGGCAACGGCGCCAGAAAAGAGCTTGATGTCTACTACACAACCTTCTTCTTGTAGACGTTGTTGGGCCTCCAAGTGCAGAGGTTTGTAGGACAGTAGCAAATTTCCCTCAAGTGGATGATCTAAGGTTTATTAATTCGTGGGAGGCGTAGGATGAAGATGGTCTCTCTCAAGCAACCCTGCAACCAAATAACAAAGAGTCTCTTGTGTCCCCAACACACCCAATACAATGGTAAATTGTATAGGTGCACTAGTTCGGCGAAGAGATGGTGATACAAGTGCAATATGGATGGTAGATATAGGTTTTTGTAATCTGAAAATATAAAAACAGCAAGGTAGCAAGTGGTAAAAATGAGCGTAAACGGTATTGCAATGCTAGGAAACAAGGCCTAGGGTTCATACTTTCACTAGTGCAAGTTCTCTCAACAATAATAACATAGTTGGATCATATAACTATTCCTCAACATGCAACAAAGAGTCACTCCAAAGTCACTAATAGCGGAGAACAAACGAAGAGATTATGGTAGGGTACGAAACCACCTCAAAGTTATTCTTTCCAATCAATCCGTTGGGATATTCCTATAAATGTCACAAACAGCCCTAGAGTTCGTACTAAAATAACACCTTAAGACACAAATCAACCAAAACCCTAATGTCACCTAGATACTCCAATGTCACCTCAAGTATCCGTGGGTATGATTATACGATATGCATCACACAATCTCAGATTCATCTATTCAATCCAACACAAAGTACTTCATAGAGTGCCCCAAAGTTTCTACCGGAGAGTCAAGACGAAAACCCCTATGCATAAGTTCATGGGCGGAACCCGCAAGTTGATCACCAAAACATACATCAAGTGAATCACGTGATATCCCATTGTCACCACAGATACGCACGACAAGACATACATCAAGTGTTCTCAAGTCATTAAAGACTCAATCCGATAAGATTACTTCAAAGGGAAAACTCAATCCATTACAAGAGATTAGAGAGGGAGAAGCAACATAAGATCCAACTATAATAGCAAAGCTCGTGATACATCAAAATCGTGCCAAATCAAGAACACGAGAGAGAGAGAGAGAGAGAGAGAGAGAGAGAGAGAGAGAGAGAGATATCAAACACATAGCTACTGGTACATACCCTCAGCCCCGAGGGTGAACTACTCCTCCTCGTCATGGAGAGCGCGGGATGATGAAGATGGCCACGGTGAGGTCCCCCTCCGGCAGGGTGCCAGAACAGGGTCCCGATTGGTTTTTGGTGGCTACAGAGGCTTGTGGCGGCGGAACTCCCGATCTATTCTGTTCTCTGATCGTTTTAGGGTATATGTGTATAATGTGTATATATAGGAGGAAGAAGTACGTCAAGTGAGCCACGAGGGGCCCACGAGGGTGGAGGGCGCCCCCCTACCTCGTGGCTCCCTTGTTTCTTTCCTGACGTGCACTCCAAGTCTATCAGGTTGCTTTCCTTCCAAAAATAACTTCTCCAGAAGGTTTCATTCCGTTTCGACTCCGTTTGATATTCTTTTTCTTCGAAACACTGAAACAAGGGGAAAACAGGAACTCGCACTGGGCTCTAGGTCAATAGGTTAGTCCCAAAAATAATATAAAAGTGCATAGTAAAGCCCATTAAACATCCAAGATGGATAATATAATAGCATGAATACTTCATAAATTATAGATATGTTGGAGATGTATCATGCACCCACTGGGTGTAGTCCCCGAGACTACTGTTGAATGTTTGATTCAGCAGTAGTCTTAGAACTCTTAGAACTTGTTATTTTATTACTCAGAAGCAACCAATCTTTTTTTTCTGTCGACTGACTATCTTCTGTCCACAGAAATATTATGAACTTGGAGATCGGTTTGCTGACTTGGAGTAGAAGCAGAAGCAGATCCAGCTCGATCTTGATCTGGAGTTGGCCAAGATGAATCTGCAGAAGGCTAAGGATGATGCTGCTGGTATGGAAAACTTGTCGACTGATTCTCCTGCTATCTTTCCCTTCCTTTTTCTAACTCAAATGTTATTCTTTGTAGAAACAATGAGACAAGCTTTGGAGAAGGACTCTGATCTTGCGGCTGCACAATAAACGGCAGAAGACAAAACGGCACTCACCGACCAGAAGCTGGCCTCAGTCGGAAAGCTGGAGGAAGAGAATATCAAATTGAAGGCTTCCCTTGACGAAGCCAACAAAGAGGTGACTCGACTGAAGAAGGACAAGGGCGCCCTGACTGACAAGGTGGGAGACATCTCCTGCAAGAGAGACGAGCTGGAGAATTATCTGGGAGTACTCGCCAAGAAGTTATTCCTCATGCTAGAAGGTATTTGTCTTTGTCTGATTGATTTGCTTTTGTCGACTAGTCATAAAACCGTTGACTCATTGCTTCTCTGTGAGCACGGAATTCTGTCAAAACTTCGAGGCAGAGACTGGTCAAATCGAAACGAGCTTGGACCCCATCAGCTCCCCTGTCAAGGATGAACCTACCATGAATGTGCTCCGACTGGGATCTCGTCTTGCTAGCGTCGTCGACTACCTCGCTCGATTGAAGGTTGCGGTGTCGCGGATCGACTCAGCACTCTGGCCAAGGGTGACATTCCAGAATGATCTCGAGTCTCTGATGACTCGACTCAGTGAGATCCCCGGTCGAGTGCAGGAATGGAAGAAGTCTTCTGCTTTGTGTGGTGCTGACGTGGCTCTGTCTCTGGTTCACGTTCACTGCAAGGAAGCCGAAGAAGGTAAGCTAGCGGCGATCAAGGTTGCCAACACCAAGAGGCTTGACTTCCAGTCCTTCATGGAGACTTTCATTGCTGCTGCTACTCGGATTGCTGATGGAATCGACTTGGATGAGTTCGTCGAGCCTACCAGCCCTCCTCTTGCGGAGTGAACAAACTCTTTTATGATCCGTTTAAATTTGCCTCGGTATGCCGAGTGGTTTTGTAACCATAAAACTCCTTCGGGTCTGAAGCCCGAGTACTTTAATCCGCGATCTGGACCCTCGCGGGATTTATCTGAACTTGAATATGCTTGTCTTTATTTTCGAGCGGAACTTGAATCTTCACTCAGCACTGGCTTTTGTTCTTGTTTGTATTTGTGGTGGAGCTCCGAGGAGAAGGTCACAGTCGACCTGCACCTCATCGTCCTTGCGGGTCAGGATGGAGCGCACATTGTACTTGTGGCACAGCTCTGAGGAGAAGGTCGTAGTCGACCTGCACCTCGTCGTCCTTGCGGATTAGGATGGAGCGTACATTGTACTTGAGGCACAGCTCTGAGGAGAAGGTCGTAGTCGACCTGTACCTCGTCGTCCTTGCGGATAAGGATGGAGCACACATTGTACTTGTGGCCAAGTCCCTGAGTGAGAGGGTTGCTCTTCACTCAGTGGGATTTTTTTAGACTTAGGCGAGCACGGGACTGCAGCTAAGCCCCCGAGTGAGAGGGTTGCTCTTCACTCAGTGGGATTTTTTAAACTTAGGCGAGTACGGGACTGCAGCTAAGCCCCCGAGTGAGAGGGTTTCTCTTCACTCGGTGGGATTTTTTGAACTTAGGCGAGTACTGGACTGCAGCTAAGCCTCCGAGTGAGAGGGTTGCTCTTCACTCGGTGGGATTTTGTTAGACTTAGGCGAGCACGGGACTGCAGCTAAGCCCCCAAGTGAGAGGGTTGCTCTTCACTCGGTGGGATTTTTTAAACTTAGGCGAGCACGAGACTACAGCTAAGCCCCCGAGTGAGAGGGTTGCTCTTTACTCGGTGGGATTTTTTAAACTTAGGCGAGCACGGGACTGCAGCTAAGCCCCCGAGTGAGAGGGTTGCTCTTCACTCGGTGGGATTTTTTGAACTTAGGCGAGTATTGGACTGCAGCTAAGCCCCCGAGTGAGAGGGCTGCTCTTTATTCGGTGGGATTTTTTAAACTTAGGCGAGTACGGGACTTTAGCTAAGCCCCCGAGTGAGAGGGTTGCTCTTTACTCAGTGGGATTTTTTGAACTTAGGTGAGTACTGGACTGCAGCTAAGCCCCCGAGTGAGAGGGTTGCTCTTCACTCGGTGGGATTTTTTGAACTTAGGCGAGTGCTGGACTGCAGCTAAGCCCCCGAGTGAGAGGGTTGCTCTTCACTCGGTGGGATTTTTTTAAACTTAGGCAAGTACGGGACTGCAGCTAAGCCCCCGAGTGAGAGGGTTGCTCTTGACTCGGTCGGATTTTTTAAACTTAGGCGAATCAGATTCGCGGCTAAGTCTCCAAGTGAGAGGCTTGCTCTTCACTGGAGTTTGTTTTTGAAACTTAGGTGAAACGGATTCGCAGCTAAGCCACCCACTGGGGGATTTTAAACACATGTATAAGCAACAACAACCATTTAGGAGACTGTAAAACTGTGTCTTTGATAAAAAAACTAAAAGGTACTTCTTATTACATCTCAATAGTCTGAATGACTTAACTATAAAAACGTCGGAGCAGCTCCGCGTTCCAAGCGCGTGGCTCGTCTTTATTGTGCTCCACATTGTAGAGGTGATATGCTCCGTTGTGGAGCACCTTAGTGATGATGAGGGGACCTTCCCAAGCGGGAGCAAGCTTGTGCGGCCGTTGCTGATCCATTCTGAGCACTAGGTCACCTTCCTGAAATGCTTGATCTCTGACGTTTCTGGCGTATAATCGACGAAGGTGTTGCTGATAGATAGTCGACCGGATCAAGGCCGTCTCTCTCTCTCTCTTCTTCTAGAAGATCAATAGCGTCCTCTCAATCTTGTTCTGCTTCAGTTTCTGAGAAAAGTTCCACTCGGGGTGCATTGTGAAGCAAGTCACTCGGCAGCACAGCTTCAGCCCCATACACCAAGAAGAAGGGAGTCCGGCCAGTCGACCGATTGGGAGTTGTTCTCAATCCCCAAAGCACTGATGGTAGCTCGTCGACCCAAGAGCCTGCTGCATGCTTGAGGTCACGCATCAATCGAGGTTTCAGCCCTTTGAGGATCAAACCGTTTGCTCTCTCCGCTTGTCCATTCGACTGTGGGTGGGCGACTGAAGCATAGTCGACCTGAGTGCCTTGGGAAGCGCAGAAAGCTCTGGACTCGTCTGAATCAAAGTTTGACCCATTATCTGTGATGATGCTGTGTGGAACTCCATATCTAAACGTTAACTCTCTGATGAAGCTGACAACAGTACTTGATTCAAGGTTTTTGATAGGTTTAGCTTCAATCCATTTGGTGAACTTGTCGATTGCCGCAAGCAGATGGGTGAAGCCACTCCTGCCAGTCCTCAGAGGTCCAACCATATCCAATCACCAAACGCAAATGGCCATATGAGTGGAATGGTCTTCAAGGCTGATGCAGGCTTGTGGGACATGTTGGAGTTGAACTGACAGCCCTCACACTTGTCGACTATTCCTTTGCCATCTCATTGGCACGTGGCCAGTAAAACACCGCTCAGTATGCTTTGGCCACGATGGTCCGAGAGGACGCGTGGTGACCACAGGTCCCTGAGTGGATATCATTGAGGATCATTCGGCCTTCTTCTGGTGTGATGCATTTCTGAGCGACTCCAGTAACACTCTCTCTGGAAAGCTGTCCACCCATCACAGTAAAGGCTTTGGATTGACGAACAATTTGACGAGCCTCTTCTTCATCCTCTGGGAGATATTTCCTGAGAATATATGCAATGTACGGCACTGCCCAATCGGGAATAACGACCAAAACTTCCATGATCAAGTCGACCACGGCTGGGATTTCAACTTCAGTCGGATCAATGGAGCTCTTAGGCTGTGGGGGCTCTTCTGCGAAGGGATCCTCTTGAATGAATGGTGTGTGAACATGTTCCAAAAACACATTGCTGGGAATAGGCTCCCTCTTGGAACCTATCTTTGCCAGGTCATCGGCTGCTTGGTTCTTCAGTCGGGGTATATGATGAAGCTCTAACCCCTGAAACTTCTTTTCCAATTTCCTCACTGCATTGCAATAACCAGTCATAGCTGGACTCCTGTTGAACCTATCTTTGCCAATGGAAGGAGTTCAATCGCCCACTTAGCCACTCGACGAGTTGCATCTCTGTTGTTCAAAATTTCTGATAATGGAGCATCGCTGACGACTGTAATTGAATGATCTGAGAAGTAATGTGCAACCTTCTTTGTGGTCAAGTAAATTCCATAGACAAGCTTCTGATAATGTGGATATCTCTGCTTGGATGGGGTTAAAACTTCAGAAATATAATACACTAGGCTCTGAACCTTGTAGGCTTTACCTTCTTCTTCTCGCTCGACCGTGAGTACTGTACTGACGACTTGTCCAGTGGCTGCAATATAAAGCAATAAAGGCTCTTTGCTGATTGGAGCAGCGAGCACCGGTTAGGTGGAAAGCAGGGTTTTGAGCTCTGCAAACGCTGCGTCAGCTTCAGGAGTCCACTCGAACTTATCAGATTTGTTCATTAGTCGGTAAAGAGGCAAAGCCTTTTCACCGAGATGGGAGATGAGTCGACTCAAAGCGGCCAAACAACCAGTAAGCTTCTGAACTCGTGTATGCACGCAGGGCGCGTTTCATTCAGAGTATTGCTCCAACTTTCTCTGGGTTTGCATCGATCCCACATTCGGAAACGAGGAAACCGAGTAACTTTCCACCTAGAACTCCAAACGTACACTTCGACGGATTGAGCTTGATATCATATCTCCTTAGATTATCAAAGGTTTCAACGAGGCCACTCAGCAGGTCGGAACCTTTACGCGACTTAACGACGATGTCATCCATGTATGCTTCCACATTCTGACTGATTTGAGTGAGCAGGCACTTCTGTATCATGCGCATGAATGTGGCGCCAGCACTCTTGAGACCAAAGGGCATGGTGACATAGCAAAAACACCCGAATGGGGTGATAAAAGCTGTTTTTATTTCATCGGGTCCATACAGTCGGATCTGATGGTACCTGGAATATGCATCTAGGAAAGACAACCGCTCGCATCCCGTAGTCGAGTCGACTATCTGATCGATGCGAGGAAGAGGGAAGTGATCCTTCGGGCAGGCCCAATTGATATGCTTGAAGTCGATACACATACGGAGTGAATCATCTTTTTTAGGAACCATGACGACATTGGCGAGCCACTCGGAGTGGTAAATCTCCCGGATGAACTCAGCTGCCAGAAGCCGAGCCATTTCCTCGCCAATGGCTTTTCTCTTCTGTACGACAGACCGTTGGAGATGCTCTTTGACTGGTTTTACCTTTGGGTCGACTCGCAAAGGTGCTCAACCAGCCCCCTGGGCACACCTGGCATGTCATAAGGTTTCCATGCGAATATGTCCCAGTTCTCACGGAGGAACTGGATGAGCGCTTCTTCCTATTTGCTGTCGAGTGATGTTGAGATATGAGTCGGAGCAGCATTGGGATCGGTCGAGTGAATATGGACTGACTTTGTTTCACCGGATGACTGAAACGCAGAATCTGAGGCAGGCTTTTTGGCTCGCAGCAAATCACTCGGATCTGCATTCTTCTGGTATTCCTGCATCTCAACTGCTGCCATCTGCTCATCAGCAATTTTTGAGCCCTTCTGAAGGCACTCTTACGCTTCGCTGATTACGATGATCGTGATCACACCTCTGGGACCAGGCATCTTCAAGTTAAGATACACGTAACATGGTCGAGCCATGAGACGAGCATATGCAGGTCTGCCCAGAATAGCATGATAAGCACTTTGAAAATCTACCACTTCAAATGTCAACTTTTCCTTACGGTAATTCTTCTAATCACCGAAAACCACGTCAAGAGTGATCTGACCGAGTGATTCAGCTTTCTTCCAGGGATAACACCGTGGAAGCTCATGTTGCTCTCACTAAGCTTAGACATCGGAATGCCCATCCCCTTCAGGGTTTCAGCGTAAAGAATATTCAGACCACTGCCACCATCCATCAACTCTCTGGTCAGTCGAGTGCCTCCAACCACTGGGTCGACTACCAATGCTTGCCGCCCTGGAGTGGCAACGCATGCTGGGTGATCGGACTGGTCAAATGTGATTGCAGTTTGCGACCACTTCAAATGTGTCGTCGTTGTCGGGGCAACCATGTTTACTTCTCTGTTTATGACTTTCAGTCGACTTTTGCTCTCAACGTCAGCAAAAATCACCAAGGTGGAATTGACATTGGGGAAACCATTATCCTCTTCTTTGTCCTCATCCTTATCAGACTCCTTCTCTTTCTCACTAGGTTGTTTCTCTCGGAATTGCTGGATAAGGAGTCGACACTGTCGAGTGGTATGCTTGGGATAAATCAGATTTCCCTCTTCGTCTTTCTTGGTGTGAATGTGACATGGCAAATCCAACACATCATTCCCTGCTTGATCTTTCACCTTCTTGGGGGTCCAGGGCCCCTTAGGTTTCCATCTAAACTTTCCTTGGATCACTGCTGCAGTTTCACCAGGCCCTGCAGGCTCAGCTTTACGTTTCTGTTTCCGATTGGAATTACCTGAGTCAGTCTTCTTCTTCACCATTTGTGTACCGAGTGGCTATTTCCATCATTCGGGTTAGGGTCATGTCTCTTGTCTGACCGAATTTCAGGTTAAGCTCACGATACCGAATGCCCTCCTTGAGGGCGCACACTGCTTGATGCTGAGACACATCTCCATTGTATGATGCAAAGTGGTCCACCTCTGGATGTAATCTCTCAAAGGTTCATTCAGTTTTTGCACACAATGTTGTAGTTCTGCCAGCCCTACAGGTCGTTTGCATGTACCTTCAGACGTTCTGACAAACACTCGGGCTAACTCTTCCCAGCTGAAGATACTGCCTGGAGTCAACTGATTCAACCAGGCTCTAGCTGATCCTTCAAGCATCAAGGAGAGGTGCTTCATGGCCACCTCATCATTGCCACCATCGATCTGTACAGCCACCCAGTAATCCTCAAGCCAAGTGTCAGGCTTGGACTCACCAATGAACTTGCTAACTCTAGTCTCCAACCTGAAATTGGGAGGAATCTCTGCAGCCCTGATGGCCCTGCTGAAACACTCTGGACCAGAAACATGAACTCTGCTACCAGTCAGGCGATCTCTGTCAAGTCCCTCTTTGTGTGCTCTGTTCCTGTCGACCAGACCTTGAACGAGAATCGATATCGCATCAAAACGTGGCTCCCTTGGGTCGACTGGTACCCTTCGTTCACCACTGTGCGGGCACCTATCATCACATTGCCGGGGCACATATGATCCACTCCTCGGAGGAGGTGTGGGAACCCGACGGCGGTCATCACGGTCGAGTCAGTGATCATACTGCTCATGGTTCCGACCCACGTACTGATCCTGGCGATGCCCACGTCCCTCACGCCGCAGGGGCGATCCTGGGCTGTGGGCCGACTGAACTGTGTCAGCCATCACATATCTGCTGTGTATTCTGTTACGCGACTGAGATACTACTGTTTTCTGCTCTCCTACTGCTCGCAGCAACACTCTGATTTGCATCAAACCTCTTCCAGCCTCCGACTGGGACGGCTGAATGGACTCTGTTATACGGGCAGCGGCTGTAAGATTCTAAATTGGAGTGAGGTATACCTGTGGTTCAGGCGGAAAAAGTTTTCGTTGCCGTCGACTGGACTCAGGGATCTGCCGCCGAGTGCGCTCGTCGAGTGTATGCTGAAGGTTCTCCAGTTGACTGCACTCAGCCAAAGTGGCCAGGCGTGCCGCCTCCAAGGCCCGAGCCTCAGAGGTTTCTCCGATGATGGGCGTGTGGAGTGCCTCCACGTTGCGGAGGTGAAGTTCCTCCCTCGGCTATGAGGTGAGGGCTTCGGGATGATACTCTTCATGAGCCTGCGACGGATCGCCACCGCCGTCGCCTCCGTCGACGTGACGAAAACCAGGCGGGCTGCGCGGCGTGTTGACCATCATGACTTCTGCCGCAGGGTCGCTGCTGTCGCACTCAGACAGGGTCTCGACGGAGCCAGTCGACAAATCGAACGGGCTGTAGAGAGTTTCGTCGGGCTCGATTGCCACGACTTGGGGGGTGGCCGACTGGCGTGCCACCGCGTGCTTCACCCTTCGCTGAAGCCGCGACCGACCAGATCGTTTGTGACAGCGCACAGCGGGGAGCGAAGACACTGCAGGAGCCGACCGATACTGGGTTGACGGCTGCCGCAAGAGGACGCCGCGAACGCACGCGCGAAAGTGCGTCGCCCCGCGGACGGGGAGCGCCTCGACATCGAGAGGGGCCTCCTGGAGGCAGGCGGAGTCGTCAACGACGAAAACAAGCGCGCCGAGACGGATCTCGCGGCCCTCAGCCAAACCACCGCCGAAAAACATGATGATGGGAATCGGAAAAAATGCAACCTCACCGGAAAGTCGCTAAGACACCTGCCCCACGGTGGGCACCAACTGTCGTGGTTCTAAGTCTGACAGTAGAATAGGGGGGTGTGTATGGAGAGGCAAGATCCTAGCTACAGTGAAGTTGTGCACGCGAGATTTACGAGTTCAGGCCCTTCGCGAAGGAAGTAACAACCCTACGTCTCGGTGCCCGGAGGCTCGGTCGATTGGATTATGCGTGAAGTTACAAGGGGTGCAAACCCTTGTACACGAGGAGGGGGTGGCTTATATAGAGTTCGCGGACCCCTCCGCCCTCGATTATACAGGTTCAATGTACATAAAGATAGGGCGTTCTCGTAACGCCATGACAATAAAACATATAAATGATCATTAAGACTACAGAGTGAACGCCCGACCGTTGTCATTCAGAGTGACCTTAGATCTTCTGTTCTCCGAATGGTTTCCGGTATGGTCGAATGAATATATCGAATGGAATTGAGTTATCCAGGTGAACTCTCAGTCGAGTGGGTTGTGTCCTGTGGTGATTTCAGTCGGTAGAATCTGTTGTCCTTTGAGTGTCCTTGACTGTAGGGCGGTGTCCTTGGGTAGGGTGCTTAGATCAGGTCTATTGCCCTACCCTAGGTACATGTCATCATCAGACATGAACTTTCAAAGAGAACAAGTACTTAAGCAATTCAACTCCACATGCTGATTCTGATTGACATGATGACACCTATTGAATTAGTTGTTTAGAGGGATGAATATTTGAAGTGGTTGAGGTTATGACAAAATTTATTTGCAATACTTAAATCATGGAGCTCCAGCCCTAGGCTGGCTTTACGTCTCGTTGCTATATGTTGAGATAATCCACGTAACTGCAGCTCCGTCACGAACTGGGGTATTGTGTGGTAAATGATTGACCTTCCCCAAGGGAGTCACTACTGTAGGATGCTGCTAAAGTGACACTACGATCAGAGAACCTTCGACGAAACTGTGTGCGATGCAATAATCACAAACAATGGTGTAAAAAAATCGTCTAAAAAGGTGCAAAACGTTTGCGATGACGGATGCATCAAAACAGTTCAGATTTTGGTTGCGTGTGCGATTTAGGGCATACGTTCAGTTCAATTAACTGTTTGCGATGAGGAGGAACAAAAGAAACGGGCTGCCAGATGAAGTTGTGTGCAATATGCAGCATACGCTTCACTCGGATGAACTGTTTGTGATTAGGCAACACAAAAGAAACGGTCAGCCAGATCAAGGTGTTTGCGACATACGACATGCGGTTCACTCGGATGAACTGTTTGTGTTGAGACAAGAGAACATAAATGGTTCAATTTAACAAGATGTGTGTGATACACGACAAACAAGTCTGTAATTAGAAATGTGTGCGAAGACCGATAATAACACAGATGGTTGCTGCTAATAAGACGTGTGTGATATGCTCTTTCTACACAACATCTATCAGCCATTGGGGGACGGGCGGCCATCCAGATACGCCATAAGGATGCGAAGAGGCATCCTAATCAGCAAGGACTAGCTGTTCCACCAGTAGCTCATGTAAGAGAACTCTCATGTTAAGTGTGCTCAGGCTGGAGCAGCCATCAGATGGGTGACTGGATGGGAAGTTGTGTTAATGTTAAATTAACTGATAGGATGGGTCATATCTGTCAAATTAAATGACTGATATGACCCATCCCATGAGTTAATTTAACCTCAAGGTCCTTGTTTTTTATTTTTTATTTTTTAACACATGTTAAAGAAGGTCTACCGCATTACTTTTTGACAATGTGCGATATGTGGCATACAGTTGATCCACCCGACCTTTTTGTGATGGAATAAGCCGTGTGTGTTGTGGGCAAACGCTTGCTAGTGTACAACCATTTGTGATTGATGAATTCATCACCGACGGGTTCCCTAGTGTGGTCTGTGTTCATCTCATCATCATCTACTTCTTGTGCTAGCTCCATATTTCTTATATGCTAAGTTTCCATTAATTGATGGCATTTTATGAACACGCCACTGTTTCCCGCTATTTCCTCACCTGTTTCTCGCCACCCAGTGAAATTGCGCATAAACCTAGGCGGCGCGCGACGCACGGAGGCAACAAGCATAGCCTATAGCACATCCACCTTTTCTAAGCATGCCAACCCACCAAAGCACCGCCTCTGCCATCAACCTCGTCGACGAGGAAAACAAGAAGGCACCACGGCCCGTCGAGGCCGGGGCGCTCCCCGGCAATGCGATGGACGACATCGTGATGCGCGTCATCGCCAGGGTTGAGCATACCATTGGCGCATGGCACTTCAACGCCGCGGATCAAGATAGGCATGTCAGCACCGATAGGTTGCAGCTCGCCGCACAACATGATCGATGGCGCGCCACAGAGCAAGCTAGGCGCGTCCGCGCTGATAGGCTGCGGCTCGCCGCACGGCGAGACCGTTGGAGCGCCGCGAGCGAGAGGTGCGGTGCGCCGCACAGCAAGAGTGGATCCATCGGCGCTTGCCTGCGGTCGACACGGTGTCGCAACTGGGTACACGTCCCTTCAGTATCCTCATTCCTCGCCAGGAGTGGGCAGAGGCTCTCTGCGCTGTACTTGCACCAGAGGCCGGCTGCGCCGTACTTGCACCGGACGCCCGCCGCGCGATTCGCATGGGTCGCGCCGTTCACCTTGTCCGTGGCCCACTCGATGCCAACACGCTGGTCGGTACGCTCGACCGCCTCCTTGGCCCCGGTGTTCACCTGGGTGCAGTAGAGGAACATGGCCGTCGCATCCTTGAGCTGGTGATTTCCGATGAAATAGCCAACTTGGAGCTCGAGATCGCGCTCCAGATGTACCGCGAGCGTGTCGACCGCTTGGACGAATGCCTGCACGAGTTCAGGCAGAGCCAAGAGCTACCATAGGCAACGGCTGCTGGTCATAGACTCATGGACGCGTTTTATTTCGTTGAGTTGTTTCGACGTGGATAGCTATGTATTCACAGCAATCATAGTATTGCTCTGTTTCAATGTGTGTACTCTGTTTTCCGTTCTTATATGTTCTGTTTCAATGTGTGTATATACGCTTTCCATTCTGTATATATATGTGGATGATAACAGCTAGATTCAAATTAGTATACAAAAACAGATAGAAAATGGAATTCATAACACACACACACACACACACACACACACACACACACACACACACACACACAGATATATATATATATATATATATATATATATATATATATATATATATATATATATATTAATTGTTCATTAGTTCATCACAGAATATATATATAATATCATCACATATACGTGATGATACTTAACTACTAGGTACAATGCATAAAATTGAAAACGAACAATACTAAAACTAATAATCCCTCCTGGGGCCAGTACTCCGGCAGCCCCTCGCCAGCAGCTCCCTGGTACGTGACGTCTTTCGAATGCGGAGGCAGACTCCGCCTCCTTCGCCTCGCAGCGCTTGACATACCGATCTGCCTCTTGCTGGCGAACGAGCGCGAACGATCTTGCCATTTTGTTGGGCGCCCACCAGAGCTCCTCGTCGATGCCATGATGGAGCTTATCGGCCCACTGATACGTCTCCAACGTATCTATAATTTTTAATTGTTCCATGCTGTTTTATTATCAATCTTGGATGTTTTATAATCATTTTATAGTCATTTTATATCATTTTTTGGTACTAACCTATTGACATAGTGCCAAGTGCCAAGTGCTGTTTTTTTTTCATGTTTTTTACATCGTAGAAAATCCTTATCAGACGGAGTCCAAATGGCACAAAACTTTACGGAGATTTTTTATGGACCAGAAGGAAGATATTGGGCCCTGGTTGCACCTGGGGGCAGTCTCGAGGAGGGGACAACCCACCAGGGCACGCTAGGAGGCCCAAGCGCGCCCTGGTGGGTTGTGCCCACCTCGGGTGCCCCCAGAGCGCCTCTTTGCTCTATAAATACCCCAAAAATACCTGAACCCTAGAAGCGTCGACGAAATATTCATCCAGCCGCCGCAGAGTCCAGAACCACCAGATCCAATCTAGACACAATCTCGGATGGGGTTCACCACCTCCATTGGTGCCTCTCCGATGATGCGTGAGTAGTTCTTTGTAGACCTTCGGGTCTGTAGTTAGTAGCTAGATGGCTTTCTCTCTCTCGCTGAATTCTCAATACAATGGTCTCTTGAAGATCGATATGTTGTAACTCTTTTTGCGGTGTGTTTGTTGGGATCTGATGAACTTTGAGTTTATGATCAGTTATATCTTTTTATATCTATAAAAGTTATTTGAGTTGCTTTGATCTCTTATATGCATGGTCTCTTATAGCCTCATATTTGTTCTCTGATATTTGGGTTTTGTTTGGCCAACTTGATCTATTTATCTTGCAATGGGAAGAGGTGCCCGGTAGTGGGTTCGATCTTACGGTGCTTGATCCCAGTGACAGAAAGGGAACCGACACGTATGTATCATTGCTACTAAGGATAAAAAAGATGGGATCTATATCTACGCAATAGATAAATGGATCTTTTCTACATCATGTCATCGTTCTTATTGCATTACTTCGTTTTCCAATAACTTAATACACTAGATGCATGCTAGATAGTGGTCGATGTGTGGAGTAATAGTAGTAGATGCAGGCAGGAGTCGGTCTACTAATCTTGGACGTGATGGCTATGTATTGATCATTGCCTGGATATCGTCATAATTATTTGAGGTCCTATCAATTGCCCAATAGTAATTTGTTTACCCGTCGTTCGCTATCTTTCTCAAGAGAAGCCACTAGTGAAACCTACGGCCGCTGGGTCTCTTTCTCATATTATTTGCTTGCGATCTACTTTTCCTTTGCATTTTTATTCAGATCTATTAAACCAAAAATACAAAAATACTTTGCTGCACGTTATTTTATTTGCGATCTATTATTTCAATCTACTACAAATTTCTGGCATCGTTACCCAAAAGGGATTGACAACCCGTTTAGCACGTCGGGTTGCGAGGTGTTGTTATTTGTGTGAAGGTGTTGTAGACGTTGTGTTGCTTGGTTCTCCTACTGGTTCGATAACCTTGGTTTCTTCACTGAGGGAAATACCTACCATCGCTGTGCTGCATCATCCCTTCCTCTTTGGGGAAATATCGACGTAGTCCTAGCAGACATGAGCTTTTCTGGCGCTATAGTCAGAGAGCGATTACCCACCTCCATGCAGCGACGAGGCGCCCAGCGCCTTTGACCTTCCTCGTGAAGTACCCGTCTTTGTACACCTCCTCCGCACGATGATGCGCCCACCCCCAAAGCTCCGCCGCCTCCTTTTTCCAGGCGGCATCACGGGCTTCACAGGCCGCCTGGTACCTGGCTTGCTCCTCCACCATCTCCTTCTTGAATGCTACTTGCCTGGCTTTCTCAGCCGGTGGCAGCGACTTCCATAGACAAAGATTGTACTGGCCCGAGAACCAATCCAAAGTTGGGGGGTGAGGGAGTCCTGGATTAAGGGGTCCTCGGGCGTCCGGCCTATGTGTCATCGAAAATCATCTCCGTGTTGACTCCGAATACTCCAAGTGGATGGATCCGGCGGAGTTGTCGTCTTTAAACAAACTCCTGGATCGCATCACCGCCATGGGAGTCGCTACAGACTATGATCAGATTGGGCTTAAACCCTATCAGAGAGAAATCAAATCTCCGCCGATCACCCATCAGATAGCGGTCGTAGAGGAGCAAAACAACAACTCTTCCCCTATGTTGAAGACAAGTTGTGTTCGGATTTCCGAGCTCGAGGAGCCGGATACTTGCCTACGGGACGACATTCCTGGTCCTCCGAAACTAGAATCGGGCGTCGAACCTGGAAAATCATTTAACATCCCGGAGCCCGAACTAATAAGCTCGGAAGTTCTTCAAACTCCGGACTCCAAATTGGGTCAGGGATCGGATTAAAGCCACCCACCCACCACAAGCAATATTCGCAAAGCAATTCTGCCCCTCCGAATATATGCGACCTCATGTAAGTACGACAGCAGTTTCAAGAAACAGTCAATCACTTCTGGGCCAGATTCCTCCTTGTCAAAGACAAGATTAAAGACTGTCGCGACGAGGACGCAATTTCAGTATTCTGCAATAATTGCACATACGAAGGAATCCTCGACGCCATGAACCGCCGTTGCGTATTACACTTTGCTGACTTGGCAACCATAGTACAGAAGTACTGCACAATGGAAAGTGCCTGGAAAACTCAAACAACTCACTGGGAACCACCGGTCTCCACTCAACCCCCCTGGCTAGTAAAAAGGATGCACCCTCGCGGGGCACCCGACCCCATAGTGAAGAAAACTAAACCCACTACGGGACGCGGAACCGTCCTGGAGGGATGGCTCGATAGGCCATGCAAAATACACACGACACCGGATACCGTACCAACCCACAGCCTTAGAGCATGTTGGATACTTCGGCAAGTGGCCAAGAGCGACGAGGATATCCTCACCAAAGACACCTCAGAGCAACACCCCATGGAGGATGACGACCTCAGAGTATTGACGGTCTTTGAGACTTTCGCTTCAAACAACCGGCGCAAGAGGGCACTCCGCGACCTCACCGAAGTCTGCCAAGTCGCAGCAATAAACCCCTGGAATGACACGGCCATAACTTTCAATGCCAGTGACGAACCAAAATTCTAGTCAGTTCGGGCACCAGCCACCTTGGTCCTCAATCCAATTGTGGATGTCTTTTGGCTCACTAAAGTGCTCATGGACGGCGGCAGCTGGCTAAACCTCATCTACGAGGACACACTCAATAACATGGAAATAGACAGGAGCCGCGTCGAGCAAAGTAATACGACCTTCCGAGGAATCATTCCCAGCCGGGAGGCGCGGTGCGCTGGGAAAATTACACTTGACATGGTATTCGGCACGCCGGAGAACTATCGGTCCGAAGAGATAACCTTCCAAGTGGCCCCTTTCAACAACGGATATCACGCCCTGTTGGGGCGAGACACATTCACACGCTTTCAAGCCATACCTCATTACGGGTATATGAAGCTCAAGATGCCCGGGCCCAACAGTATTATCACTCTCGCCAGCGATCCGGACATAGCTGTCGGGTGGTAGGTGCGACATATGCCAACGGGTGGCTTATCATTGTGGAAGCCAATAAGACGTCGCCGGTGCCTGGAAACGGGATGAGGCGAAGACATGCACGCGGTGAATCTTACCCAGCAGGGGCTCTCCATGGAGATAACACCCCTCTGCTGCTGCTGAGGGTCTGCATGATCACTAGATGAACAAGTGGCTACAAGAGGCTCCTTGAGCTGTTCGGCGAGAGGAAGAAGAAGGGCACGACTAGCTCTCCTCTTCTCTCTGTGTGGTGTCTAAAACTCTAAGAGATCAACCCTTTGCATGGGTGCCCTGGGGGGTTTACATAGGCCTACCCCCAGGGGTTGATAACCCACAAGTATAGGGGATCGCAACAGTTTTCGAGGGTAGAGTATTCAACCCAAATTTGTTGATTCGACACAAGGGGAGCCAAAGAATATTCTCAAGTATTAGCAGCTGAGTTGTCAATTCAACCACACCTGGAAACTTAGTATCTGCAGCAAAGTGTTTAGTAGCAAAGTAATATGATAGTGGTGGTAACGGTAAAAAAAGTAAAGACAGACAAAAGTAATGTTTTGGTATTTTGTAGTGATGATAACAGTAGCAGCGGAAAAGTAAATAAGCGTAAACCAGTATATGGAAAACTCGTGAGGCACGGATCGGTGATGGATAATTATGCCGGATGTGGTTCGTCATGTAACAGTCATAACATAGGGTGACACAAAACTAGCTCCAGTTCATCAATGTAATGTAGGCATGTATTCCGTAAATAGTCATACATGCTTATGGAAAAGAACTTGCATGACATCTTTTGTCCTACCCTCCCGTGGCAGCGGGGTCCTATTGGAAAATAAGGGATATTAAGGCCTCCTTTTAATAGAGAACCGAACAAAGCATTAGCACATAGTGAATACATGAACTCCTCAAACTATGGTCATCACCGGAGTGGTCCCGATTATTGTCACTTGGGGTTGCGGATCATAACACATAGTAGGTGACTATAGACTTGCAAGATAGGATCAAGAACACACATATATTCATGAAAACATAATAGGTTCAGATCTGAAATCATGGCACTCGGGCCCTAGTGACAAGCATTAAGCATAGCAAAGTCATAGCAACATCAATTTCAGAACATAGTGGATACTAGGGATCAATCCCTAACAAAACTAACTCGATTACATGATAAATCTCATCCAACCCATCACCGTCCAACAAGCCTACGATGCAATTACTCATGCACGGCGGTGAGCATCATGAAATTGGTGATGGAGGATGGTTGATGATGACGACGACGATGAATCCCCTCTCCGAGGCCCGAGCGGACTCAGATCAGCCCTCCGAGAGAGATTAGGGCTTGGCGGCGGCTCCGTATCGTAAAACGCGATGAAACTTTCTCTCTGATTTTTTCTCCCCGAAAGCCAATATATGGAGTTGGAGTTGGCGTCGGAGGGCCACCAGGGGGCCCACGAGGTAGGGCGGCGCCTGGGGGGGGCGCCCCACCCTCGTGGACAGGGTGTGGGCCCCCTGGTCTTCATCTTTGGCGAGGATTTTTTATTATTTATTCTAAGATATTCCGTGGAGTTTCAGGTCATTCGAGAACTTTTGTTTTCTGCACATAAAACAACACCATGGCAATTCTGCTGAAAACAGCGTCAGTCCGGGTTAGTTCCATTCAAATCATACAAGTTAGAGTCCAAAACAAGGGCAAAAGTGTTTGGAAAAGTAGATACGACGGAGACGTATCAACTCCCCCAAGCTTAAACCCTTGCTTGTCCTCAAGCAATTCAGTTGACAAACTGAAAGAGAAAAAGAAAAACTTTTACAAACTCTGTTTGCTCTTGTTGTTGTAAACATGAAAAGCCAACATTCAAGTTTCAGCAATTATTATGAACTAACCATACTCACAATAACACGTAGGTCTCACAATTACTCATATCAATAATATAATCAGCTAGCAAGCCATAATAATAAAACTCGGATGACAACACTTTCTCAAAATAATCATAACATGATATAACAAAATGGTATCTCGCTAGCCCTTTCTGAGACCGCAAAACATAAATGCAGTGCACATTTAAAGATCAAGGACTGACTAAACATTGTAATTCATGGTAAAAGAGATCTAGTCAAGTCATACCCAATATAAACCAATTATAATGAATGCAAAAGACAGTGTGCTCTCCAGCGTGTGCTTTTTAATAAGAAGGGTGATGACTCAACATGAAATTAAATAGATAGGCCCTTCGCAGAGGGAAGCAGGGATTTGTAGAGGTGCCAGAGCTCGATTTTGAAATAGAGATAAATTATATTTTGAGCGGCATACTTTCACTGTCAACGCAACAACTATGAGATGGCTGTATCTTCCATACTACATGCATTATAGGCAGTTCCCAAACAGAATGGTAAAGGTTTATACTCCCCCCTCCTCCACAAGCATCAATCCATGGCTTGTTCGAAACAACGAGTGCCTCCAACATTCAACGGGTCCCAAGGGAGTTTTGTTTAATTATTTTGATTTGCTTTGATCTTTTTGGATCATGGGACTGGGCATCCGGTTACGGCCCTTTCTCGTGAATGAGGCGGAGTCCACTCCTCTTGAGAATAACCCACCTAGCATGGAAGATATAGGCAGCCCTAGTTGCACATGAGCTGCTCGAGCATACAAAACAGAATTTTATTTGAAGGTTTGGAGTTTGGCACATACAAATTTACTTGGAGCGGCAGGTAGATACCGCATATAGGAAGGTATAGTGGACTCATATGGAACAACTTTGGGGTTTAAGGAGTTTGGATGCACAAGCAGTATTCATGCTTAGTACAGTGAAGGCTAGCAAAAGGCTGAAGCGACCAAGCGAGAGAGCGACAACGATCGTAAACATGCATTAAAATTAATTTACACAAATATAAGCATGAGTAGGATATAATCCACCATGAACATAAATATCATGAAGGCTATGTTGATTTGATTCAACTACATGCGTGAACATGTGCCAAGTCGAGTCACTCAATTCATTCAAAGGAGGATACCATCCTATCATACCACATCATAATCATCTCAATAGCATGTTGGCATGCAAGGTAAACCATTATAACTCATAGCTAATCAAGCATGGCACAAGCAACTATAATCTCTAAATGTCAATGCAAATATGTTTACTTCATAATAGCTGAATCAGGAACGATGAATCATCATATTTACAAAAACAAGAGAGGTCGAGTTCATACCAGCTTTTCTCATCCCAATAAGTACATCATATATCATCATTATGGCCTTTCACTTGCACGACCGAACGGTGTAAATAATAATAAGAGTGCACGTGCATTGGACTAAGCTGGAATCTGCAAGCATTCAATAAACATGAGAAGACAAGGCAATATGGGCTCTTGGTTAAATCAACAATGATGCATATGAGAGCCACTAAGCATTTTCAATATGGTCTTCTCCTACTGACCCCCAAAGAAAAGAAAAGAAAAATAAAAACTATTTACACGGGAAAGCTCCCAACAAGTAAGAAGAACAGGAAATATTTTTTTTTGGTTTTCTTTTTAGTTCTACTACAAGCAGGAAAAATAAACTACTACTATTTTTTTTGGTTTTCTAAGGTTTATTAAACACACAAGAAGAAAGCAGGAAAAAGGAAAATAAACTAGCATGGATATTACAGTGAAAGAGTATGAGCACCGACATCTAGCAATGAGTGTGTGTGAGCATAAATGTAATGTCGGTGAGAAATACGTACTCCCCCAAGCTTAGGCTTTTGGCCTAAGTTGGTCTATTGCCAGGGATAGCCTGGCTGATACCCGTAGGTGTAGTTGGGGTCGTAATGCGATGCAGCGGCTACCGCCTCCTGAGCTGCAGCATGGCGTCGAGCTGCCTCCGCTCTCCTCTCGTACTCATCTGCCTCCTCCCTGGTAATAATATATCTTCCTCTTGTCTGAAAATCAAAGAAGGCAGGAGCAGGAAGAGTAACACGGACAACATGCCGTTTGTTAAAGATTAGTCGATACTGGAAAGGTGGTCCAGTGCTCTCAATGAACTGGTGGGAAAACATAGAATCAAGATCTAAATAAGAAGGGGGTAACTCCATATCACCCTCACGAATGTCTACATCAAGAAAATTAGCTAAGCGGGTTGCATAAATTCCTCCAAAGAAATCTCCGTTATGTCTATTATGATGCAACCTACGAGCTACAATGGCTCCCATATGATAAGATTGGTCCCCTAACACAGCACTTACGAGAATCTGAGATCAGGGCACACATGTGACATGCTTCATCCTTAGAATTTATGCATCTACCAATGAAGAGAGCAAAATAATGTATAGCAGGAAAGTGAATGCTCCCTATAGTGGCTTGCGCTATATCTCTAGATTCCCCCACATTTATTCTAGCAAGAAAGTCTCTATATTCAGATTTAGGGGGATCCCTGATACTACCCCAAGATGGAAGTTTGCATGCAAGAGTGAAATCCTCTAAGTCCATGGTATAAGATTTGTCATAAAGGTCAAACATGACTGAAGGAGAATTACGCGAAGATGAAAACTCAAACCTCCCCACAAATGAACTTGTGAGGTCACGATACTGTGGGCATTTATCAGCTTCAAAGTCCTCAAGACCGGCATTACGCAAATATGCGTAGAATTCTTCTTTAATTCCCACTTGATTCATAAAATTTTCGAAGGCCATTCACGGGGCCTAACAAGGCGTCTCTTGGTGGTTCCTCGTCACCATCACGCATTGCAAGCACAGGACCTTGCTTCCTTGAAGAACCACCTTGGAACATCTTCCTAAGCATATTGTTTTCTCTGAAAATAATTCTGAAATTTTAGTAACTTCAAACAAAAGTGAACCAACTTCAATAAAATTGATAGCAACTACTCATACAAGTGCCTAGAGCATATATCAAGCATTAGAACTACTTGGAACCATATAAATTTGACATGCAAGCTCAAGAACATGGTCACTTATGCAGCACAAATTTGCAATGAATAAAGCACTAGAACAAAAACTAATTGGACCAATGGAGGAGTCACATACCAAGGAACAATCTCCCCAAGCAGTTTTTGAGAGGTGCTTTGAGCAAGGAGATCGAAAATCGCAGCAAAAGTTCTTTGGAACACGAGCTTGAGTTGGTTTTTCGGGTTTGTGTGAGACAGAGGAAGAAGATGGGTGCAGGGATAAGTGGAGGAGGGCCACCGTGGGCCCACGAGGCAGGGGGGGCGCGCCCTCCACCCTCGTGGCCAAGTGGCAGCTCCCCAGCGGTAATTTTTGCACTATAAATCCTCAAATATTCCCGAAAAAATCATATTAAATTGGCATGGCATTACGAGGACTTTTATTTTGGGATATTTTTATATTGCACGGATAAGTCGGGAGAGAGAAAAATACTATTTTACTTTATTTCTACTAAGTAACAGAAAATATAAAGAGGGTACAGAAGGTTGTGCTTCTAGTTTCATCCATCTCATGCTCATAAAAAAGAATCCACTAACAAGGTTGATCAAGTCTTGTTAACAAACTCATTCCGATAATCATGGAACAGGAGAAATTTGAATAACACTATGTTACCTCAACGGGGATATGGACATCCCCAATAATAAGTATATCATATTTCTTCTTGACAGTAGGGAGAGGAAATTCAAAACCTCCAAATATAATCGATGGAATTTTTCCAATAGAGTTGATACTATAAACTTGAGGTTGTTTCCTCGGAAAGTGTACCGTATGCTCATTACCATTAACATGAAAAGTGACATTGCCTTTGTTGCAATCAATAACAGCTGCAGTATTAAGGAAAGGTCTTCCAAGAATAATAGACATACTATCATCCTCGGGAATATCAAGAATAACAAAGTCCGTTAAAATAGTAACGTTTGCAACCACAACAGGCACATCCTCACAAATACCGACAGGTATAGCAGTTGATTTATCAGCCATTTGCAAAGATATTTCAGTAGGTGTCAACTTATTCAAGTCAAGTCTACGATATAAAGAGAGGCATAACACTAACACCGGCTCCAAGATCACATAAAGCAGTTTTAACATAATTTCTTTTAATGGAGCATGGTATAGTAGGTACCCTGGATCTCCAAGTTTCTTTGGTATTCCACCCTTAAAAGTATAATTAGCAAGCATGGTGGAAATTTCAGCTTCCGGTATCTTTCTTTTATTTGTAACAATATCTTTCATATACTTAGCATAAGGATTTGTTTTGAGCACATCAGTTAATCGCATACATAAAAGATAGGTCTAATCATTTCAGCAAAGCGCTCAAAATCCTCATCATCCTTTTTCTTGGATGGTTTGGGAGGAAAAGGCATGGGTTTCGAACCCATGGTTCTCTTTCTTTACCATGTTTCCTAGCAACAAAGTCTCTTTTATCATAACGTTGATTCTTTGATTGTGGGTTATCAAGATCAACAACAGGTTCAACTTCTACATCATTATCATTACTAGGTTGAGCATCATCATGAACATTATCATTAACATTTCCACTAGGTTCATGTTCATTACAGATTGTGTTTCAGCATCGGACATAGAGATATCATTTGGATTATCGGTGGTTCAGCAATAGGTTCACTAGAAGTTTGCACAGTTCTATCATTTTCTTTTCTTCCTTTTAGAAGAACTAGGCATATCAATATTATTTCTCCGAGAATCTTGCTCGATTCTCTTAGGGTGGCCTTGAGGATACAAAGGTTCTGAGTCATTCTACCAGTTCTAGTAGCCACTCTAACATCATAATCATTTTCTTACTATTCATTTCATTAAGCACTTCTTTTGAGCTTTAAGTACTTGTTCTACTTGAGTGGTAACCATAGAAGCATGTTTGCTAACAAGTTTAAGTTCACCTCTAATATTAGCCATATAATCACTCAAGCGTTTAATCATAAAGGTATTCTGTTTTAATTGTCTACCAAAATAAGCATTAAAGTCATCTTGCTTAAACATAAAGTTATCAAACTCATCCAAGCATCGACTAGCAATTTTAGTAGGAGGGACTTCACTTTATCATATCTATAGAGAGAATTTACCTTTACTACGTAGTCGGGATATCGGGAGGTTCTTGATAAATAAGTAATTGAGATCATATACTTCTTCAACAGGCGGTAAATTAAGACCATGTATTTCTTCAATAGGAGGTAAATTCTTAACATCTTCAGCTTTAATACCTTTTTCTTTCATAGATTTCTTTGCCTCTTGCATATCTTGGATGAGAAATAGAACACCTCTCTTCTTCGGAGTTGGTTTAGGAATAGGCTCGAGAATGGCTCTGGAGCTGGCTCGGGAGTTGGCTCAGGAGGTGCCCAATTATTTTCATTTGTCAACATATTATTTAATAAAATTTCAGCTTCATCCGGTGTTCTTTCCTTGAAAAGAGAACCAACACAACTATCCAGGTAATCTCTGGAAGCGTCGCTTAGTCCATTATAAAAGATATCAATTATTTCAGGTTTCTTAAGAGGATGATCAGTCAAAGCATTAAGTAACTTGAGAAGCCTCCCCCAAGCTTGTTGGAGACTCTCTTCTTCAATTTGCACAAAATTATATATATCCCTCAAAGCAGCTTGTTTCTTATGAGCAGGGAAATATTTAGCAGAGAAGTAATAAATCATATCCTGGGGACTTTGCACACAACCAGGATCAAGAGAATTAAACCATCTCTTAGCATCACCCTTTAATGAGAACGGAAATATTTTGAGTAAATAAAGGTAGCGTGATCTCTCATTATTAGTAAACAGGGCAGCTACATCATTTAACTTACGAAGATGTGCCACAACAGTTTCTGATTCATAGCCATAAAAAGGATCAGATTCAACCAAAGTAATTATATCTGGATCAACAGAAAAATCATAATAATCCTGATCGGGAACACAGATAGGTGAAGTAGCAAAAGCAGGGTCGGGTCTCATCCTATCTCTAAAAGATTCTTTACTCCATTTAACTAGCAACCTCTTAAGTTCAAGTCTATCCTGGCAAGCAAGAATAGCTGCTGAGAGATTCAGCATCAAAAGATAACCCTCAGGAATAGCAGGCATATTATCATCATTACTAACATCATCGTGTTCAGTTTCAATAATTTCTCTTTCTCTAGACCTAGAAATTTGTTCATCTAGAAATTCACCAAGGGGCATAGTAGTATCGAGCATAGAAGTAGTTTCATCATAAGTATCATGCATAGCAGAAGTGGCATCATCAATAACATGCGACATATCAGAATGAATAGCAGAAGAATGTTTAGGTGTCGCTAGCTTACTCATAATAGAAGGTGAATCAAGTGCAGAGCTAGATGGCAGTTCCTTACCTCCCCTCGTAGTTGAGGGATAAATAGTTGTCTTAGCGTCTTTCAAGTTCTTCATAGTGTCCAACAGATATAAATCCCAAGTGACTCAAAAGAATAGAGCTATGCTCCCGACAAGCGGCGCCAGAAAAAGGTCTTGATAACCCACAAGTATAGGGGATCACAACAGTTTTGAGGGTAGAGTATTCAACCCAAATTTGTTGATTCGACACAAGGGGAGCCAAAGAATATTCTCAAGTATTAGCAGCTGAGTTGTCAATTCAACCACACCGGAAACTTAGTATCTGCAGCAAAGTGTTTAGTAGCAAAGTAATATGATAGTGGTGGTAACGGTAACAAAAGTAAAGACATCAAAAGTAATGTTTTGGTATTTTGTAGTGATGATAACAGTAGCAACGGAAAAGTAAATAAGCGTAAACCAGTATATGGAAAACTTCGTAGGCACCGGATCGTGATGGATAATTATGCGGATGTGGTTCGTCATGTAATGATCATAACATAGGGTGACACAAAACTAGCTCCAGTTCATCAATGTAATGTAGGCATGTATTCCGTAAATAGTCATACGTGCTTATGGAAAAGAACTTGCATGACATCTTTGTCCTACCCTCCGTGGCAGCGGGTCCTATTGGAAACTAAGGGATATTAAGGCCTCCTTTTAATAGAGAACGGAACAAAGCATTAGCACATAGTGAATACATGAACTCCTCAAACTATGGTCATCACCGGGAGTGGTCCCGATTATTGTCACTTCGGGGTTGCCGGATCATAACACATACTAGGTGACTATAGACTTGCAAGATAGGATCAAGAACACACATATATTCATGAAAACATAATAGGTTCAAATCTGAAATCATGGCACTCGGGCCCTAGTGACAAGCATTAAGCATAGCAACATCAATCTCAGAACATAGTGGACATAGTGGATACTAGGGATCAATCCCTAACAAAACTAACTCGATTACATGATAAATCTCATCCAACCCATCACCGTCCAGCAAGCCTACGATGCAATTACTCACGCACGGCGGTGAGCATCATGAAATTGGTGATGGAGGATGGTTGATGATGACGACGGCGACGAATCCCCCTCTCCGGAGCCCCGAATGGACTCCAGATCAGCCCTCCCGAGAGAGATTAGGGCTTGGCGGCGGCTCCGTATCGTAAAACGCGATGAAACTTTCTCTCTGATTTTTTTCTCCCCGAAAGCCAATATATGGAGTTGGAGTTGGCGTCGGAGAGCCACCAGGGGGCCCACGAGGTAGGTTGGCGCGCCCAGGGGGAGGGACGCGCCCCCCCACCCTCATGGACAGGGTGTGGGCCCCCTGGTCTTCATCTTTGGCGAGGATTTTTATTTTTTATTCTAAGATATTCCGTGGAGTTTCAGGTCATTCTGAGAACTTCTGTTTTCTGCACATAAAACAACACCATGGCAATTCTGATGAAAACAACGTCAGTCCGGGTTAGTTCCATTCAAATTATAGAAGTTAGAGTCCAAAACAAGGGCAAAAGTGTTTGGAAAAGTAGATACGACGGAGACGTATCAGGGGTACAATTGTAATCCGGCTGGGCGCGGGCACTAGCCGTCAGTGTCCACGTTCGTCGGCTTCTCCGCCGGCCACTGGGACCTGCCGACTGGTGGGTCCCGCCGGCTGCCGGCTTCTTGGTCGACAAGCTGGCCCCATCACTGAGGGGCCTTGCCGGGCTGGTTATTGTTGCCTCAATCTTGATGACGAGGGCTTTGTCAGGGTAAGCATGCCTACAGTGCCGCCGCTTTGGCGGCGATCACTGTAGCGTTACCTCATCTTGTCTCCTTAATGAGGCGCCTCCTTCGAGGGAGGGAGCAAGCCAGCTATGGGAAGCTGGCCATATCTCAGGCCGACTGGGGGAGGCCGAGCCGCCTTCGGGCATCTCTCTGATCGGAGGGGCCCGCCGCCTGCGGGTCGCACTGACAACCTGTCGTGGGTGACATCATGGTCAACATGGCAACAAAGCTTGCCACGGACGGGTGATGGCCGCCCAGACGGGCGACTGTGGCCATGCGCGCTCCGGGATGTGGGGGTGGCAGGCTTCACTGTAGCCACGCCGCGTCTCATCACCGTTAGGTGGGTGCAGATTCAGAAGTCCCAGGGGGAGACGGCTAGGCTACCCGTGGTCATTTACTCCGACAGTAGTCCCCGAAGTTGGTTGAGCCTCGAGGCTGAAGAGAGGACGAGAAGCTCGATCAGCTTCCTATCCTGAGGGGTCGGCAGCTAGGAGCCGGCTTTGAGCGGGTGCGTCGCTCTTGGGAAGCTCTGCAGCTTGAAGGTGAGAACGTGAGCTGAATTGCGTGTTGACCGCACGCCACTCCGCACGCCACGTGGCCAAAAAGGCCTGCCAGCCCACGCACGCGACGGGACGTCGCCGCGGGCTTGGACCGGCATACCTAGGCCTCGGCCCATGTGCAGATCCTCTGTGGCCCGAACGGACCGCTCGCCTTCCCGCGGCGGTTTCAGCACGCCTTTAGGGCGCAATAATCGCGGGACGTGGGGGAGTGGGCGCAGTTAATCCCACGTCCCCCCACGCCTCGCCTCCTCGGCTCCGCCGCACGAGCCTATAATTAGGGGGAGGAGGGGGGGCAGCAGACGCTCGCACGCTCGCCCTCGCTCCACCCTTCCTTCTACTTCCTTCTCCTTTCCTCCGCCGGCGCAACACCTCATCGCCGCGCCGTTTCGCCGTCGACCTTCTTGGTTCGCCGCGGCTCCGCCATAGCGTGGTTGCGCATTCTCCGCCGCCGCGCCTCTCTCGCTTCCTCCTCGCTCCTATGGCGCTATCTAGCTCTTAGGATGGTTCCAACGTCCACGAGGACCACATCGATTGGCTTCGCAAGACGCGGCGGCTGCCGGGCGAGGGCTACGTGAAGATCCGCCTCACGCCAAAGACTGAGGTTTCGCCGACGCCGGAGGAGGGCGAGCGGGTCATCTTCCGCTTCAGACTGCTGCTGGGACCTCGGCCTCGGGCGAACGGGTTCTTCCGCTCCTTCCTCGAGTTCTACCGCCTCCAGCCGCATCATCTCATCCCCAACACGGTGATGCTGCTGTCGGCCTTCGTCACTCTGTGCGAAGGTTTTCTTGGCGTCCTCCCGACCCTTGAGCTCTTTGGGGAGTTTTTTCAGTGCAAGCTCGGCACCGTCTCCGCGGGCGTGCCCGCCCCCTGTGGCGCTTTCATCGCCATGCGGAGGTCAGCCGACAACAACTCGTTTCCGCCTATCCCGCTGATCCAGTCGGTGAAACTCTGGCAGCAATCATACTTCTACGTGAAGAACGTCGCCCCGCAAGGCGACTTCGTCAATCTGCCGGCTTACGTAGTCGGCCCGTCGGCTGGGAGGCAGCCGTCTTGGTCCTACCGAGCCAGGTCGCTCTCCCTGGCTGGGAACGCTGCCGTCACCCGGCTCCGGGTGATGGTCCAATCGGAGGGCTTGGTCGGGGCCGACCTGGTCGCCGCCTTCGTGGAGCGCCGGGTGCTCCCACTCCAAGGCCGGCCGCACATGATCTGCCAGATGAGCGGCCTCTTCGAGCCATGCCGGCTGAGCACCAAGGAGATGCCTCGTGATGAGGTATCTTACATGGTGAACTACATCTCCAACTGCAAGCTCACCGAGGAGTGGCAGTATGGCAAGGCGCCCTATTCTCGGGCTGATCCCCCGCATGTGGTGAGTTTTCCTTCTTTTCTTCTTCTCTTGTTGCCGGGTTCGTGACGGCCAACTCTTGATTAGCCGGCTTGTCTTGAGCAGAACCCCCTTCTTCGACCGGCGGCCGGGGCCGCAGGGCCGAGGCGCCAATTCATGGCCGACCGCACGGTGGACGACCCCGACGACCCAGATCTGGGGGCAGCCGCTATGGACGACGCCGTTGTCGGAGCCGGCGGAGAGGCAGGCGGCCCCGAGCTCGCGGCCGGCTTCGGGGACTGGCCGGACGACGATGAAGCCGAGGCCATCCCGCGTCGCCAGCCGGCGGCCGATCGCCAAGGCGCGGGGCCTTCTGCCGCGCCTGCGGCTCGGGGTGGCGCCCAAAAACGTCGGGCCGCGCCGACTCTCTTCGGCAGCCGGCCGAAGAAACCCAAGGGTTCCACGGCGGCAACCAAGCGGGACGAGGCGGCCGCGAAGGCGGCCCGCTTCCGCAAGGTGGTGAAGCAGCCGCAGGCGGTCTCGGCGTAAGTGTTGAATGTCTCGTGCTTTTTTATTGTCTTCTTTGGTTGAGGCTCTTCTGAGCCTTCTTCTTGATTTGCCGATCAGGGCGCCGCTTTCCCTCGAACGGGTTCCTGCCGCCTCCATAGTCGGACCGACGGGAGGGTCTTCGAGCTCCCGCCGCGTGGATCCCCGCGCCGACCTCATGGAGGCAACAGAGCGGAACGCGCGGGAGGCGCGGGAGGAGCGGGAAGCGGAGGAGCGGAGGGCCGCCCAGGAGGCGAAGGAGAAGTCGGCCGAGGCGCAAGCCGACGCGACGACCAAGGCTCAGGCGGAGGCCGCGGCCGCGGAGAGGGAGGCGGAGGCTCTGCGCAATCAGCCTCCGTAGCTCGTCATTCCTCTCCGCGCCGTGGCTCCCAACATCTTCGTGCCCCCGTCGGAGGAAGCCGACCGCGACCGGCCGGTGATGGAGAGGAGGGAGGACGACGTGATCATCCTGGAGGAGGCACCACGGTCAGCGCCGACTGGAACGGGCCAAGGCGGCCGGCCTGCTGTGGCGCATGAGCAGCCGGCTGGGGGCGAGTCGGCGGCAGGGGCGGATCTTGTGGTGCAGTCACCACCTCGCCGGCGCGCGGGAGAGGCGCCCTCGGCGCCGGAGCCGCAGAGAGCCGCGGGCGCCAGCTCGATGGTTCAGGATCTGGAGGCGGCCAATGCCAGCACGTCCGAGTGGACGCCCAGCGGTGGAATGACCGAGATGAACGTGGCGTCACAGGAGGTCCGGCGCTGGCTTTAGGCCCGGGCCGCCTCGCTGCAACGGTACACCCAAGAGTTTCTCACGACGCGACCGATCATCCGGGTGAGTCCTCTAGCCTTGATCGATTGCTTTCTTGATTTCTTCCATGGGGGCGCGTCAGCGCACCCACTGGGTGTAGTCCCCTAGTTCCGAGTCGGCTGCTGAGCAGGCGGCTTGGAACTTTTAGTAGGCTTTGACGGCTATCTTATTCTTATTCGCACCCCGTCTGATTTCGAGGAATATCATAATCTCCGCGTAGCTGCCTTCAACTCCCAGGCCCAGGAGCTGAGCCAGAAGGCCGCCGACCTGACTAATAGCCGGAGTGAGTGCTTCGTTTATTTTATCTCATGTGGAGGCGCGTCAGCGCACCCACTGGGTGTAGTCCCCGAGATTCAGGCCGACTGCTGAGCAGTCGGGTCGGATCTTCCCTGACGACTTCTTCCTTATTGCTTTTTCCTTTTTCTCCATGTTTGCAGAGGCCAAAGCCGACTTGAGGGAGCAGCTAGGCGGGGCCCAGACCGCCCTTCGTGCCAAGGAGACTGAGTGCAGCGCCTTGGCCCAGGAACGTGACCGCCTGGCCAAGAAACTGGCCGACCAGGAGGAGAGCCATAAGGCGGCCCTAAAGAAGGCGCAGGACAGCGAGGCCGCCCTTAAAACCGAGTTCGAGACCGAGGCGGCGGGCTGGGCTGAGGTGAAGCAAGCGCTGAGTGAGGGCTATGGACGGGTTGAGGATCTGATCGACGGTAAGCCGCCTTCCTCTTCGTCCCTTTGCTTGCCCCTTGCCCTCTGGTTTGTCTTCTGAGTCTATGCTGCTCCTTTGTTCTTCGCGTAGACTACTTTCTTGGTTACTCCGTCGCTGCCACCCAAGCCATCGAGGCCCACCGCGAGGCACGCCGGCAGGCAGGGGTCGAGATCGCGCCAGATGCCAGTCGGACGCTTGAGGAGCAGCTTGTGGAGATCCAGGCCCGATTGCAACCGGCTCACCGCATGCTCCGCCGCCTTCAGCGTGCCGGGGCGCAAGTGCTGACCACCCTCTGTCCCGGCGAGGCGATTCCCCGCACCCCAAGTCGGACTGCCGACTGGCTGGAGGTTGCAGTCGGCCGCCGAGGCTCGAAGGCTTCCGCCGCCGGTCCGCGCCAGCGGGCGCTGGAGTTCGCCCGAGCTCGTATCCGGGCTGAGCTTAGCCCAACTGAGCACCTGGCGGCAGGAGGCCGACGAGGAGCTGGTGGCGGTGCGGCCGGCTATCATCCAGCATGCCTCGGTAATCGCCGACTATACCGACACCAGCGCCTTTGCTCCTGAGGTGGATGACAACGGCGTCGCCCAGCCGGAGGAGTGGTTCGGGCTGAACCCGGCGGAAGGTGAGGACTCGGCGGAGGAAATCGCTTCCAGCGACGAAGGCGAAGACGAGGAAGGGGAGGGTGGCGAAGACGTCGTGCCCGACGGCGAAGCGACCAACCAGCTTCAGCCTGATCGTGCCTCCAGCAACGAGGCGCGCGCGAGCGCGCCGTCTGCCAGAGGTGATGATCAAGTCGAGACCCGCCAGCCGGCCACTCCTCCGGCCAGCACTGCCGCCTCCACCGACCTGCCCGACTCGCCTGTCGTTCCCTTGGCCTGATCTGCCGTCCTTGCTTTCCCGTTGTTACTCTTTGAACAACTTTTTATTAAATTCTCGCAGTTCCACCCACTGGGGGTGTATTCAAACTATGTTGAATGCCGGCCTTTCGAAGGCTTTTGTGCAAATATAATCATGCATGTGTTTGGCTTCCATTCGTATTTTCTTTTTATCCTTAGGATGTTTCCTTTGCCGCCTTCCCTTGGTCGCCGCCTTCCCAGCCGGACAGCTGCTCTGCAGTCTGTGGCTGGGGAGGAACTTGCCCATTTTTGGGAAGACAGGTACTTGAGCTTTCTTAGATTGTGGCAAGGTGGATGGGAAGCCGGCCGGCCGGCTGCTCTGGCAGCCGGTCGGCAGCGGGGAAGCCGGCTTTTGTTATATAAGTTTGTTAGTCCTTAGCCGTTTTTCATCTGGGCATCCCTTCCTGCCTTTGACTCTTGCCAGCCGGACAGCCGATTCTTCGAGCTGCGACTTTCGACAAGAGAGGGCTTGGGTGCCGGCACACTACTTGTCTGACTGCAGGTAGAACTTGAATATAACTCAAGGCGGCAAGTCCCCGGGTCGACTGGTCGAACCCAGTGCCGGACGAGAAGAATGAATGTAGTGACATAATCATAAGCATGATACTCTTCATTCATAGATAAAAGATGGCAGTCCCCGAGTGTTCCTCGGGGGGCCTATTGTCTCATACTTAGTACAAAAGGTAGCGTGATACATACTGCATTTTAATTGTAAAATCTTCGGAGGAGGTTGGCGTTCCATGGTCGTTCCGACTCCTTGCCGGAATCATCTCTCTTTTGTGCCTTCAGCTTCTGTGCGTCGATCATGTAGTAGGAGTCGTTTCCCAATGCTCTGCTGATGATGAAGGGGCCTTCCCAAGGGGCCGAGAGCTTGTGCTGGCCGGCTATTCGCTAGATCAGCCGGAGCACAAGGTCACCCTCTTGGAAGGTTCTTGGCTTGACCTTCCGGCTGTGGTAGCGGCGCAAACCCTGCTGGTAGATGGCGGACGGTGAGGGCTAACAGCCGCTTTCTTCCAAACAGGTCGACGTTGTCCTCTCGTGCTTCCTTGGCCTTCGCTTCGCAGGTACATGGTCACCCGAGGCGAGTCGAACTCGATGTCAGTTGGGATGACAGCCTCGGCACCATATACAAGGAAGAAAGGGGTGAAGCCGGTTGACTTGTTTGGGGTAGTGCGCAGACTCCAGAGGACAGCCGGCAGCTCATCGAGCCAACAACCGGCCAAACGCTCTAGTGGCACGACTAGTCGGGGCTTGATGCCGGAAAGGATGAGGCCGTTTGCTCGCTCGACTTGGCTGTTTGACTGCGGGTGGACAACGGACGCTAAGTCCAGCCGGATGCCCTGTGTCGCGCAGAAACGTGCCAATGCTCCCTTGGCAAAATTAATGCCATTGTCGGTGATGATGCTGTGTGGCACGCCGTATCGAGTTGTAATATCTGCGATGAATGTCACGACAGTCGGCCCATTCAGCTTCTTGATCGGCTTCGCTTCAATCCACTTGGTAAATTTGTCCACGGCGACGAGCAGATGTGTCATGCCGCCGCGCACCGTCTTGAACGGGCCCACCATGTCCAGTCCCCAGATGGCAAAATGCCAGGTGAGGGGAATGGTTTTGAGTGCTGAAGCCGACAGGTGTTGCTTGGAGCTGAAGACTTGGCACCCTTTGCAATGTTTGACCAACTCCTTGGCGTCATCCAAAGCAGTCGACCAAAATAATCCATGGCGGAAAGCTTTGGCAACGAGTGATCTTGAGGCTGCGTGGTGGCCGCATTCGCCTTGGTGAATGTCTCTGAGGATTGCTATACCCTTCTCTGGTTCGACGCAGCGCTGGAAGACTCCAAAGGACACTTCGCACTGACGCTCTCTGTTAACAATTGTGTATGCTCCGGCTCGGCGTTGGACTTGTCTTGCCGCGATCTCGTCAGCCGGCAATTCTCTGTGTTACCAGGAAGTTGAGGATGGGCTGAGCCCATGATGGAGCTGTGACTTCTTCTATAGCCAACACGGCCATCGCAACCAGGCGGGTGGGCTGGGTGATGAAGAGCTGAGTCGGCCACCTTTCGCTGTGTTGATGCAGTCCCCGGCCGACTATCGAGTCCCCGGCCGGTGTGAAGTCCCGGGCCGGTGCGACTATGGCAGTCCCCGAGCCGCTGCTGAAGTCCCCGGCCGCTTATCAAAGTCCCGAGCGGATTCATTGCGCCGAGGTTAGGGCACGAAGATGGAATCAGATTCTGGAGACAGCTTGATAAATGGCTTGAGGAGGCGTTGGAGAGAGACGCCGGTCGGTATAGCTTGTCGAGTGGAGCCTATTCGTGCCAGGGCATTTGCTTGCTCGTTGTCGGCCCGTGGCACGTGGAGGAACTCGCATCCTTCAAAATACCCGCTGATTTGCTGAACGAGGAAGCGGTAGCCTGCCATGTTTGCATCCTTGGCGTCCCAGTCGCCAGATGATTGCTGGACTACCAAATCCGAGTCGCCATAGCACAGGATCCGGCGGATGCCGAGCTCTTTGGCTAGCCGGAGCCCATGTATGAGCGCCTCGTACTCGGCCACATTGTTGGAGGCGGCAAAATGAATTTGCAATGTGTATCTGAGCTTGTCGTCTTTGGGAGAGGTGAGGATGATGCCGGATCCCAAGCCGGTGCGCATCTTGGACCCATCGAAGTGCATGCGCCAATGAGTGGAGTCGGGAGCCGGTGGCAGGTACTCGGTCTCGGCCCAGTCGACGAGGAAATCGGCCAATGCTTGGGACTTGATGGCGGTGCGAGGCTGGTAGAAGATCGTGTAAGGGTCCAGCTCAATGGCCCATTTTGCCACCCGGCCGGATGCATTCCGACTGCCTATGATCTCGGCGAGCGGGCGGTGCATACAACCGTGATGGGGTGCTCTTGAAAGTAGGGCTTGAGCTTCTTGGCAGCGAAGTACACACCATAGCACATCTTCTAGTAGTGCGGGTAGTTCTGCTTCGAGGTAGACAGTACTTCACTTAAATAGTACACCGGCCTCTGGACTGGCTGAGCTCGGCCTTCTTCCGGGCGCTGGACCACGATGACGGTGCTGACCACCCAGCTGGTAGCAGCAATGTAAAGGAGCATGGACTCTTTCTTAGTCGGCACCGCCAGGACAGGCGGCGTGACCAGTATCTTCTTCAGCTCGCGGAAGGCTTGGTCGTTCCACTCGAAGTGAGTGGTTTTCGCCATGAGTCGGTAGAAGGGAGAGCTTTCTCCAAGCCACCGATAAAGCGGTTCGTGGAGGCCAGCACCCGCTAAACTTACGGACGCCTCGCAGCTTGGTGGGAATCTCCATTCTCTCAATGGCCTTGATCTTCACTGGTTGCATTTGATGCGCGCTCGAGACCAGGAAGCCTAGAAGCTGGCGGTGGTACTCAACACGCATTTCTCGGGGTTGAGCTTGATCTGAAATGGGCGCAAGTTCTCAAATGTCTCCTTGAGGTCTTCCAGCAAGGTGCCGCGCTTCTCCATCTTCACCACAATATCGTCTACATAGACGTGGGCATTTCTGCCGAGTTGCTTGAGGAGGCATTTCTGCATGCAACGCTGAAAGGTGGCACCGCATTTCTCGCCGAATGTCATAGTCGCAGCGTAAAGCTCGAATGGCGTGATGAAGGCGGTCTTCAGGCGGTCAGCTGGATCCAACTTTATCTGGTGGTAGCCTGAGTAAGCATCCAAGAAACTCAACAGCTCGCATCCGGCCATGGAGTCTATCACTTGGTCAATCCTTGGCAGGGCGAAGGGATCTTTGGGGCAGGCTTTGTTGAGGCTAGTGTAGTCTATACACATGCGCCACTTGTTATTCTTCTTCAGCGCGAGGACTGGGTTGGCGAGCCATTTCGGAAAGAACACCTCCATTATGAAGCCGTCTGCTAGAAGCCGGGCTATCTCTTCTCCTACAATCCTTCTCTTCTCCTCCGATAGTCGGCGGAGGGGCTGCTTGACTGGTTTCGCATCTACTCGGACGTGTCGCTTGTGCTCGGCGAATTCCTTCGGAACACCCGGCATATCCTTGGGGGACCATGCGAAGATGTCCCGATTCTCACGGAGGAAATCGACGAGCTCGCCTTCCTATTTGTTGTCCAGGTTTGCCCCAATGACGGCAAACCTTTCTGGGTGCTCCGGGTCCAGAGGGATCTTCTTCGTTTCTTTGGCCGGCTGGAAAGAACCTTGGGCATCACACTCCTTGGGGTCGGGGGACAGGGCTGGCTGCTTGCTGGCCATGGCCACAACTCGATCCAACATCTTCTTTTCCTCGGCAATTACGAGGGACTCGGCTAGCCGGCAGCTAGCGGCTGCACATTCGGAGGATTTCTTGTAATCGCCGGCTATGGTGATGATACCCTTGGTACTTGGCATCTTCATCTTGAGGTAGGCGTAGTGGGGCACAGCTATGAACTTGGCCAGAGCAGGTCGGCCAAGCAATGCATGATAAGGGCTCTCAAGGTCCACCACTTCAAACCAGGTCGCTTCTCGGCGGAAATGATCCTTGTCCCCAAAGAGAACATCTATCTTGATCTTGCCGATTGGTGAGCAGGACAGGCCGGGTACAATGCCATGGAACACGGTCCGACTAGGCATGAGCTGCTTCGCCTTGATGTTCAATTTCTCCATGGTGTCACGGACAGATGTTGATGCTGCCCCGCCGTCTATCAGCACGTGGGAGAAACGGGCAGCACGCCTGTCTGTTGCAAGGGTGGCGTCCAAAACCAATGCATAAGAGCCGGGAGACGGCATCACCTCTGGGTGGTCGGCCTGCCCAAATGGATTGGCCTTCGACCAAAGGCATGTACTCGGGGGTGTTGGAGGCGACCGCATTGACTTCTTGGTGCTGTCGGCGCCTGCTGCGCCGGTCTTCGAGCTGGCTTGTAAAGATGACGTAGGCGGCTGACCAGCAGGTGGAGGCGGCACTAGCCCTTCGCCCTTGGAGATTCGCGTGAGAGCTGGCACTTCCGGTCGTGGTGGTTGGATGGCTTGGCGCCACCGTGGAACTTGCATGGGGCGCCAAGGGCCTGCTCAGGAGAAGGCGGCTGCTAAGTCGACTGCCGCCTCTCGCTTCTTGGCGTGGGCCGCCCCTAGGGCTGTTCGTCTTCGACTGTGGCCACCTGCCGACTGGTTGAAGGCGGCATGGGGCCCTTGCGCTTGTTGTCGTTCTGGTACGGGCGTCGGTTGGAGTCCCTAGCCGGTGTCTTGGGAGCCGGGTTGAGTACCTTCCCGGAGGCGTCCACCCGGAGCTCAGTTTTCATAGAGGAGTCGGCGGTGGCGCACTTGTCTGCTATGACTATCAGCTCGTCGAGGGTAGTCGGCTCGTCGCAGAGGAGCTTGTGCTTGAGGAGGGTGCCTTCTCGGCACCCGGCGGTGAAGTACTCTATGGCTTGAACCTCGTGCACCCCCTCGCAGGAATTGCGGAGCTCGGCCCAACGCGTGAGGTAGTCGCGAGTTGATTCAGTGGGTCCTTGTATGCACAAGGAGAGCTGTATGGGCTTGGGAGCCCGCTTGTAGGTGCTGGTGAAGTTGCGAATGAAGGCTTCTGTGAAGTCTAGCCAGCTGTTGATGTTATACGGCTTGAGGCCGTTGAACCAGGTACGCGCCGTGCCTTGAAGCATGAGGGGCACATATTTCACGGCAACGCGCCTGTTGCCATTCGCTATGCTGACTGGAGTGGAGTAGTCGATCAACCAATCCTCCGGCTTCACAGAGTCGTTGTACTTGGGCATGTCTCTTGGGAGCGAGAACCCTTTGGGGAAGGGCTCATCGCGGATGCGGGGGCCAAAGCAAGGCTGGCTGACATCGTCTTCCTCTTCTAGCGCCAGGGATCGCGCTAGGCGGTCGATCCGATGGCGAGCATCATTCTCCCCGACTCCTTCACGGCGACCTAGTCAGCCGCTGAGAGCCGGATGTGTGACAGGCGGCGGGGTGGGATATCTCTCCCGACAAGGCGGAGGAGGAGGCGGGTTGCCTCGTCGCTCCACGGCTCGAGGGCGGCCTTCTGCGTCACGCTCGATGGAGATCCGGGTTCGGCTGCGGCTGGCAGCCGACTCTTTTCCTTGCCGCGCGCGGGTGTTGCCCGCAGTCGGTGTCCGTGATGTTGCGCCATGCTCTCGGCGCGGGGGAGGACTCTCCGCGCGGACGCCGGCTTTGTGCCGCTGCGCAGCTGCATCGATTAGCTGCTGGATGCGTCTGGTCATGTGGGGGAGCTCTTCGGCCCCCAGTCCATTCAGCTCATCCACGGCCGCCTGGGCGGCTCGCAGATTCTTGAGGGGCGTGGCGTAGACTGGGCGGTCAACTCCTAGCATGTCGGCGATGGCTGCGCCACGCGCCTTGATGGCGCCGATTCGGCTCGGCCCGTCAGGAGGTGGCGTGCCGAAGGCGGTGCGGTCGACTTCGCGCTGGTGAGCCTCAGTGAGGCGCCTCATGGACGCTAACTTTCGGCCCTCCGCAATGACGGCGAGGCGGTGTGCCTCCAAGTGTTTCAGCGTCGGCGTCGGCCGGGAAGGGGACGGACAAGTCGTGGATTGCCGCTTGCGGCGTCGTGGGCGTTTCGCCAGAGGCGCCGCTGCGGATCGGCGACCGTAACCTCGGTGATGGAACTGCCACAGCTTGTCGGCTCGGGGAGCGGGTCGTTGAAGATCACAACGTTGGTGGGGAAAGCGTCGAGCGATGCCGTGTCGGAGTCGACAAGCATCGGGTCGGTGGAGCCAACCGACACCAAATCCACAGCAGGCTCGCTGGAGACGTGGAGTTGGTCAAGGAGGCTGATGAGATGGCTCTCGAGGCAGCCTATGCCCGCGTCGGAGGCGGGCTCGTCGGAGATGTGAGCCTCGCTAACAAGATCGGCGAGGCAGCTCGCCGCCAGCAGTGTCGCCGACGCCTTCCAGTAGCGTCGGGCAAGCGCCATCAGGCGTAAGCGGGCTGGCTACGCTGTTTGGGGAGAAAAGGGTTCCCGCCCGCACAGGTCTCCGGACGACGCTGCACTTGGCCCCACGGTGGGCGCCAAATGTCGGGTGGTAGGTGCGACATATGCCAACGGGTGGCTTATCATTGTGGGAGCCAATAAGACGTCGCCGGTGCCTCGAAACGGATGAGGCGAAGACATGCACGCCGCGAATCTTACCCAGCTTGGGCTCTCCGTGGAGATAACACCCCTCATCGCTGCTCTCATGGGTCTCCGCATGATCACTAGATGAACAAGTGGCTACAAGAGGCTCCTTGAGCTGTTCGGCGAGAGGAAGAAGAAGGGCACGGCTAGCTCTCCTCTTCTCTCTATGTGGTGTCTAAAACTCTAAGAGATCAACCCTTTGCATGGGTGCCCTGGGGGGTTTATATAGGCCTACCCCCCCAGGGGTACAATGGTAATCCGGCTGGGCGCGGGCCCTAGCCGTCAGTGTCCATGTTCGCCGGCTTCTCCGCCGGCCGCTGGGACCCGCCGACTGGTGGGTCCCGCTGGCTGTCGGCTTCTTGGTCGACAAGCTGGCCCCACCGTTGAGGGCCTTGTCGGGGGCTGGTTACTGTTGCCTCAATCCTGATGACGAGGGCTTTGTCGGGGTAAGCATGGCTACAGTGCCGCCGCTTTGGCGGCGATCACTGTAGCCTTCCCTCGTCTTGTCTCCTTAATGAGGCACCTCCTTCGAGGGAGGGAGCAAGCCGGCTATGGGATGCCGGCCATATCTCAGGCCGACTGGGGGAGGCCGAGCCGCCTTCAGGCATCTCTCTGACTAGAGGGGCCCGCCGCCTGCGGGTCGTACTGACAACCTGTCATGGGTGACATCATGGTCAACATGGCAACAGTGTTGCGCCGTACGGGTGATGGCCGCCCCGTACGGCGCACTATGGCTATGCGCGCTCCGGGATGTGGGGGTGGCAGTCTTCACTGTAGCCACACCCCGTCTCATCACCGTTAGGTGGGTGCAGATTCTGAGGGTGCGGCCTTGTCGGCCTGCGGGGGGGCCGGCTTCTCGGATTCGGCCTTCTCGTGGCCGGCTTCGCGGAGTCGGCCCTCTTGTGGCCTTCTTCCTGTAGGCTTTAGGGCCGGGCCGCCTCCCGGTAGCCGGCCTGAGAGTCAGCCAGCCGGGGGAAGGCGGCCCCGCATCTTGGATGTTGGAGGGCTTGATTGGCTCATAATTTTTTCAGAAGTCCCAGGGGGAGCCGGCTAGGCTACCCGTGGTCATTTACTCCGACAATAGCCCTCCACGCCGAAAACAAAACCGCATCCCTGGCCCTCGATGCACTGTCCGAGGCCCTCGCGGCCGAAGAGTTAACCGCACTACGCTCCATGGTGGATAGGGACGACGTAATCCTTGATAAGCGGCCCAAATCCACCTCTTTCAAACCAGCAGATGAAATAGTCAAATTTCAAGTCCACCCGACGGATCCCAAAAAGACAGCTTCCATCGGGGCATAGCTGGACCCAACGGTTGACACCGCACTACGAGCGTTCCTGTGCGAAAACTGGGCATATTCGCCTGGCACCCTTCTGATATGCCACGAATCCGACGCAGGTTGGCCGAACACAGCCTCAATATATCGAAGGGATATAAGCTGGTCAAGCAAACACTTCGGTGCTTTTCCGAACCCAAACGACAAGCTATGGGGGAGGAGCTAGCCAAGTTAATCGAGGTCGGATTCAATAGAGAAATAAAACACCCGGACTGGCTAGCAAACCTGGTGATGGTGCCAAAGGACAAATCCTGGCGCCTGTGCATCGATTTCAAAGACCTCAACAAGGCCTGCCCTAAGGACCCCTTCCCCCTCCCCCGCATCGATCAGATTATTGATGCTACTGCAGGACACGACTCACTGTGTTTCCTTGACGCATACTCCGGATACCATCAAATCAAAATGAAGGAGTCCGATCAAACCGCAACGGCATTCATTACCCCATACGGGCCTGTCTGCTTCAACACTATGCCCTTCGGGCTTAAAAATGCCGGCGCCACCTACCAATGCATGATTCAAACATGCCTAGAGAAACAAATCGACAAGACAGTTGAAGCATATGTGGATGACGTTGTCATCAAGACTAGGCACGTCGAGTCACTAATAGACGATATGTGTCTCACATTCGACAACCTCCACACATATGACATCAAGCTCAATCCGAAAAAGTGTGTTTTCGGCTTCCCACTGGGAAACTGCTGGGCTTCATCGTTTCCAATAGAGGAATTGAGGCAAATCCAGCCAAAATCCGAGCTTTGTCACAATTGGCTACACCAACAGACCTTAAACAGGTCCAAAAACTAGCCCGATGCATGGCATCTTTAAGCCGCTTTATCTCCAAATTAGGAGAAAAAGCATTGCCACTTTATTGCCTTCTCCAACGCACCGACCACTTCGAGTGGACGGATGCGGCAACGGCTGGACTGGAAGAAATAAATGCTCTTTCAGCGAGCAACCCAATCCTGGCCGCACCGAACGTCGACGAACCGATGTTATTATACATCTCTGCAACACACCAGGTGGTGAGCGCGGTGCTCGTCGTCGGACGAGAGGAGAACGAACACAAATTCCCACTCCAGAAACCGGTATACTACATATCCACTGTCCTCACACCATGCAAATCCCGGTACCCTCATTACCAAAAGATAGCACATGCGGTCTTCATGGCATCTCGGAAGCTACGACACTACTTCCAAGAGTGCTCGATCATGGTGGCTTCCGAAGTACCACTCAGTGACATAATAAACAACCGTGACGCTACGGGCTGGATTGCCAAGTGGGCCATTGAGCTCCTGCCATTCGACATAACATACAAACCATGCCGAGCCATTAAATCCCAAGTATTGGCCGACTTCGTCGCCGAATGGACAGAGGCCGAACTCCCTAAAGAGTACAACACATATTCCAACTGGGTCATGCACTTCGATGGCTCTAAAATGCTGGCCGGCTTAGGAGCGGGCGTCGCCTTAACATCCCCCACTGGAGACACAGTCCAGTACGTACTCCATATATTATACACAGACTCCAACAATGCAGCCGAATATGAGGCCTTATTGCATGGTCTTCAGATGGCTGCCTCCATGGGCATACAACGCCTGGAGGTGCGCGGAGATTCAAATCTTGCAATGTCCCAAATAAATGGAGACTTCGACGCCAAAGATCCGAAGATGTTGGCCTATCGTAACGCCATACTCAAAATATCAGCTAGGTTCGAGGGACTCGAGTTTCATCATGTGGCTCGAGAAAATAATCAAGCGACGGATGTCCTTGCTCGCATGGGCGCCAGGAGTGACCCCGTCTCGCCTAACATCTTTCTGGAAAGGCTCTTCAAGCCATCCGTGGTGTGGCAGGGTGAGAGCAGCAACACCAGTCCGGATCCGCTTACACCCCCAGACTCCGAACACAATACCGATATCATCAGGGGCTCAACCACCGAAATAACATCATCGGCCCATCTAATAATGGCAGTAATTGCCCCATTGACCGAACCCTTCTTGGCCTATCTTAATAGGCGAGAGCTCCCTGAGGACCAGAATGAGGCTCGCTACATTGTTCGGCGCTCGAAAGCCTACAAGGTCCATGACACACATCTCTAGAAGAAAAGCGCTACCGGAGTCCTTCAAAGATGTATCTCCGAAGAAGAGGGACGACAGCTCCTGGCCAAAATCCATGCTGGTCTCTGTGGTCACCACGTCGCGGCTCGGGCCCTTGGAAGTAAGGCTTTCCGTACAGGCTTCTTTTGGCCGACGGCCCGAGCAGAGGCACAGGACCTTGTCCGACGTTGTGTCGGATGCTAGCTTTTCTCCAATCAAAGCCATATGCCACCTACCGCTCTACAAACAATCCCCATTACTTGGCCTTTCACGGTCTGGGGGCTTGATATGGTCGGACACCTTAAAGGAGGAAGCCATAAGAAAAAATAGCTGGTAGTCATGGTAGATAAATTTCACCAAGTGGATAGAGGCCAAACCAGTTAAAACAGCCGAAGCCGGACCGGTGATAGACTTTATATCCGGTGTCGTGCACCGTTATGGTGTCCCACACAACATCATCACCGATAACGGCTCCAATTTCACAGCCGATGAAGTGAAAACCTGGTGTGCTAAACTGGGCATGAAGCTCGATTACGCCTCGGTCTATCACCCACAAACAAACGGTCAGGTCAAACGAGCTAATGGTATTATCATGAGCGGCATTAAGCCTAGACTAGTGCGGTCGTTGAAAGAATCAGACAAGCACTGGGTTGAGGAGCTCGACTCCGTACTCTGGTGGCTGCGGACCACGCCCAATCGCACTACCGGATACACACCATTCTCCATGGTGTATAGTGCAGAGGCCGTTTTGCCCTGCGACATCATTCATGACTCACCTCGAGTGCGCATGTATGAAGAGAGAGAGAGAGAGAGAGAGAGAGAGAGGCCGAGCTGGATCGGCAGGATAGTCTAGATACCCTATAGGAGGAGCGCGATGTTGCAAAAGCACGTTCTGCATTCTATCAACAACAGGCTCGCAGATACCAAAGCAGAGAAGTGCGGGCCAAGACTTATAATGTTGGTGCACTCGTTCTATGCTTGCCAGAAAAGAAAAAGGACAAACTCAAGCCCAAATGTGAGGGTCCCTTCATCATAGATGAAGTTCTCATTGGAGGAGCATACCGCCTGCGTGATGCATCGGACAATCACTTAGAGCCGAACCCGTGGAATGCCGCCAGCCTCGGAAGATTCTACGCCTAGAGCTGTACTCTTTGTTCGTCTTCTTCTCCCTTTGTTCCCATTTTTTCTCTCTTTACCTTTTTTTCCAGCTCTATAGCTCTTGTGCGGCTGAACCGCACACCTATGACGTACACATCCTTAAATGTATACGCTCATGATATTCGGGGCTTCTTTACGTGAAGCTTATTATTATTATTATTATTATTATTATTATTATTATTATTATTATTATTATTATTATTATTATTATTATTATTATTATTATTATTATTATTATTATTATTATTATTATTATTATTATTATTTTCCGAGCATCAAGCTCCCCACATATGTGTCCTTTTCTCATATGTACCTTTTCTTCGCCATTATAGGCACCGTTATGACTTAATTTTTTGCCAACTTGGGTTGCCTGGCTCCTGTGCTTATGCCCTACGTTCCCGTTTGTTCGGCTAGGGCATAAAGGGAGCACCTCTGCGATTGTTATAGCCGGGTCGTCCGGACTTGTACCTCAGACTGGGTGAAGCCGAAAGCTAGTGTTCTTAAGGGAATATTCGGTCGGTGGACTAAAGACGTTTTACCCTCATTACACTATGAACCCCCAGATGTTACGTATACTACGATTTTTAATCATAGTTCAGGCATGCACACTAACACATGTTCACCCATGGAAAGGAACCCTTAACGAAACTATTCTCCCTGGAAGATGTTTCTTACAATTAACAAGTAATATAACATAGCTAGACGGATACAACTTGTCTGTTCAAGCAACTATGACCCCTACGCCTGGTTTCCACGCATACCCCGATCTATATTGCCGCTCCAGTATTCGGAAACACTCCGCACCTTCGGGGCCAGAGGTCGAAGCGAAAAGGTCTGCCATGACAATCATTTTACAATCCGGCTAGGGACAAATTTGCCAATTGAAGTACATAGTCAAGTTTACTCAAAAACTTCTTCCTCTATGCCGTCTAACAGGCTGTCTAGCTTACAATCCTGTTGGGAGAACTTGGCGGCTATCTTTACTTGGTCATATATCAAACTCACTGGAATTTCTTGTCCATCTGACCCCCGAGGTCCGACCCGGGCCAGATGATTCGGACCAAGCTTGGTGTACCATGTTTTTACCATGGCCCAGGCCTCTCGCGCACCTTCTCGGCAGGCCGATATCTTCCATAATCGAAAGCGCCGCCGAGCTCCCTGGAACAGCTTCACAAGCTCCTCCATACTTCCTGGAGGGGAGGCGGATGGCCAAAAAGCCTTGGCAACGCTCTGCATTGCTTGTTGAGCTCGCTCGTGCACTTGGGACAGCTCTTGCAGCAGATCGCCTCGAGATTCGGGCATTTCCTCTTCGGGACGGCCAGTCAGCATACTTACAGACATAAATCTGTCAGCTCATTTTTTTGCTGAATTACACGGAGGCAAGTTCAAAAGCATACTGAATATGCCACCTCGTAGCCTCCTATTTTCCTTCATGGCGTCAGCTAGCTGGGCTCATACATCTTTTAGCTCTTCGCCCAGCAGGGTGTTGGAATCTTGCAGCTTGTTCTTCTCATCCCTGACCCGTGTCAGCACACGCTCACCTGCGGCCAGTTGCCTTTTGGCCTCTTGTTCACCCGCATGTGCGAATTTCAGTTCCTCTTTCAGTTGATCTACTGATCCTGTCATCAGAAATGCAACTAACATTACCGGTACGTGATTATACTTTTCCTGGATGGAAGGGAACATTACTAGGCGGTGCCTCCTTGGACTTCTCCAGTTTAGCGGTACCAACAGCTAGCTGAGTCTTGCACTTTTCCAGCTCATGAGACAGCATGTTGTTCTTCTCTATGAGTACCTGATTATACAATGATCCTTAAATCAGTTGTTTCAACTGTTTCAAGTTTCGGGGGCTACTGGTACATGATTACTAGATCTGTACAATGTGTACTTACCCGCATATCTTTCAAATATTGGTCACTGGCCCTGGTAAGCCCATCCCGAGCAGCTCGGATGTACGCATAAGCCGAGCTGAAGGCGCTGGATGCCTCTTTAGCAAATCCGGGGTCGCGAAGAGCGACCCTCCGGCGTCGATGATTCATGGCGCTCTCCACTTCAGAGTTCGTGACTGATACATTATCCGAATCCTCTGAAGGAGGACAATCCGACGTCGCTCCCGTGTCAGCCCCCGCCCTAGAGGCAGGATCTGGAACCTGACTGATGGAAGCGCGACCGGCAGGATCCCTGGACATAGTCCGGCGAACACTCTTCCTGATAAAACACAGCGGGTAATGTCACGGTTCGATGTGACTGCCATGGGGCATATTTAAAGTCATACCTCTTTGATGAAGGCTCGGCAGCGTTGTCATTTGCCTTCCTCTTCGAAGACCCGCCCGGCGTAGGCGCCGCTCTCTTATGAGACGCCTCTGGTGCGGCATGACGCGCCGAGCGCCTCCCCTTTGGAGCACGAGATAATGCGGTGGGTGGGGCATAATGAGGAAGCTCTTTCGGGGGAGATGTCTCCTGGCTACTTACATGTGAGGCAGGAAGGAGGCTAGGATAATCGGCCACAATGGCCACTTCTGTGGCATCATAGCTCGCGTGGTAGAAGACTCCCTCTTGGAGTTCTACAAATATGTCTGGATCCTCTTCAAATCCGGGATCGAGATCTCGGTTATGGTCCTCCGGCTGTGGAGCAGGGCTATAAATCCCCGCGATAGCATTCCGCCATTCCTGTTAAAAATGGACGGGTAAATGTCAATTAAACATGACTTGGGGAAAGGATTGAGTAAGGAGGTGGGATTAAAACTCACCCAGCTAGGGGGATTGTACATGGAGAATCCCTCTTGGTGATTAAGGTGAGTAAACTCCTCTTTCTCCCCTTTATACAGATCGGCCAATATTGTGGCCAGGGCGGCAGGGGTGTCCGGACCTTTCTGTCCGCAGCGTGAGGCGTCATCTTCCCCATTGTAGTGCCACATAGGGAGCCCTATGAATTGGAGTGGCTGAACACCTCGCACTATGGAAGTTGCCATTACCTTGATTATTGATAATCCGGACTGGGCGAGTGTCCTTCTCTTGCCCATTAATTGTTGGTCTTCTGCGCTATCCTCCTCCTCGAGGCTCCGAGGACGCTAGCTGTGGCGTTTCCTCAACGGAGCGCTGGAAAATTCGGGAAGGCCCATTCGAACTGGGTCGGAGAGAGCGACATCTTCAATATAAAACCACTCCGAGGGCCACTCTTCGGATGCCTTCTTCAGCGTGCCGGATAGGTATCCGGTCCCTGCTATACGCCATATCTCGGCACCGCCCACCTTGAATACGGATCCCTTTTGGGTATGAGGGATGAGGCAGAAAAGTTTCCTCCATAGATCAAAGTGGGCCTCGCGGCCCAGGAATAGCTCGCAAAGAGCGACGAAACCCGCGAGATGCAGGATGGAGACCGGAGTGAAGTTGTGCAGCTGGAAGCCGTAGTACTCCAGGAGGCCTCGGAGGAAAGGGTGGATTGGAAACCCGACACCTCTTATTAAGAAGGATATGAAGCACACTCGCTCCCCCCTGTCGGATTAGGGAAATTTTCCGCCGGGACTTCGCCTGTAAAAGAGGTTAATCCTACCCGGATGGGGACTAGATCCGCGGGGGGAAGGAATCCCTGCGTTTGAAGCTTACTCAGCTGATCATGGGATACTGAACATTTCTCCCAATCGCCTTTTTCAGAGCCATGGGGGCGGAAGGAAGAACTAGGAACGCTAGCCATGCTGGAATGGTTTCTCCTAGCAAGCTCTAAGGATTTTCCGCCTGGTGTGGGATGGCATCTGAGATCCAATCCACTTAAATATACACTTTTCTTACATGGCCAGGGTGTTATGTGCAAAAATACTCTGACCTTTTGTGTTCGCTTGACATGTGGAAGCCGAAGCAATGGAGGCGCACAAGCCGATGGGTACGACATTAAATGGAAATCCGAGTATAATTCTTCGGGTCAGATGCTTTGAAGTATTCGGAGGAAGAACCCGCCTTGCAATGCCGAAGACTATCACTGCGCCGGACACGTCGTCATTGAAGTCTGGTTCGGGGGCTACTGAGGGAGTCCTGGATTAAGAGGTCCTCGGGCGTCCGGCCTATGTGACGTGGGCCGGAGTAGTGGGCCATGAAGATACAAGACAGAAGACTTCCTCCCGTGTCTGGATGGGGCTCTCCTTTGCGTGAAAGGAAAGCTTGGCGTTCGATATGAAGATTCCTTCCTCTGTAAACCGACTTTGCACAACCCTAGGCCCCTCCGGTGTCTATATAAACCAGAGGGTTTAGTCCGTAGAGGCAATCACAATCATACATGCTAGACGTCTAGGGTTTAGCCATTATGATCTCGTGGTAGATCAACTCTTGTAATCCTCATATTCATCAAGATCAATCAAGTACGAAGTAGGGTATTACCTCCATCAAGAGGGCCCGAACCTGGGTAAACATCGGGACCCCCTACCCGAGATCCGCCGGTTTTAACACCGGCAGGGGGTCCAGCGCAACCTCGTCCGGCGGCGCATAGGTGTCCTCGTCGCTGCTATTCGAGTGAGCATCATTGAAGGGCGGCGACTCATCGTCGGCGCGTGGGCAGACCGGCAGCGCCATGGCAGAGATTTAAGAGAGAGAGAGGGGGGGGGGGGGGCGAGCGAGGGGAGGATGTAGATGAGAATGCAAGCGGGACGATGTGAGCAAGGTAGTATTTATTGGCGGCCGGAATCTGGATTGACGAGAACAATACACACGCCGGTCGCCGAAATTTATGAGTACTATAGTTTGAATTACACACGATCCTCGCAGCAAAATCCGTGTTTGAACATAATAGCTGACGGTTTCCAATACAAATTCGTGTCTGATTAATGAACCCCGCCACTCACCTACCAAACCGCAAGCTGTGAGATAGAGTGCCGATCGTGTGGGGGCCGGTTGTCTTGCCAGATCTTTACATTTTATTTTTTGAACACCAAATTTTTACATCGTCTGATGATTTTTTAACTCGCACACAAGTACACAAAAATATGATTTTTCAAACCGTTATGGTTAGCTGTTGCATGTAGATGTAGTTCAATTACGGTCATTAAATGGCTATAAAATCACTTAAATGTCTGTAAAAGCTCAAATGACTACTGAAATTTTCCAAATTTTCACATGACAATTGTAACAGTGCACGTTAAATGTAGAAAAAAATTGAAGGCCGTAAGAGGAAGCTATCTCCCGTTCGTCATCAAACATGCATTGTTCCCTCTCGGAACCTGGAGCCATCTAGTGAGTTGCTCCGTTTGTGAGGGGGGTGTGTCCAAACTTTCGTCAAACAAGCCAATTTTTTTACCACATCATCTTGGTGGCATGACATTACATCAAGCAAGGTTTCATGTTTTTTGATCATTTTTTAATTTTTTGGAATTAAAATTCCATAGCACTACATGCATGTGCCCATGCCGTGAGACAAATATGTTTGAAAACTCATTCTAATTTACTGCACATGGAATTAACTCGCACACAAGTACACAAATATGATTTTTCAAACCGTTATGGTTAGTCGTTGCATGCAGATGTAGTTCAAATTTGAATTACGATCATTAAATGGCTAGAAAATCACTTAAATGTGTTTAAAAGGTCAAATGACCCCTGAAAGTTTCCAAATTTTCACATGACAGTTGTATTAGTGCATGTTAAATGTAGAAAAAAAATTAAAGGCCGTAAGAGGAACCTATCTCCCGTTCGTCATCAAACATGCATTGTTCCCTCTCGAAACCACGAGCCTTCTAGTGAGTTGCTCCGGTTTGTGAGGGGGGTGTGTCCAAACTTTCGTCAAGCAGACCATTTTTTTTAACACATCATCTCGGTGGCACGACATTACATGAAGCAAGGTTTCATGTTTTTCTGATCATTTTTTAAATTTTCAGAATTAAAATGCCATGGCACTCCATGCATGTGCCCATGCCATGAGACCAATATGTTTGAAAATTCCTTCTAATTTACTGCACATGGAACTAACTCGCACACTAGTACACAAATATGATTTTCAAACCGTTATGGTTAGCCGTTGCATGTAGATGTAGTTCAAATTTGAATTACAGGCATTAAATGGCAAGAAAATCACTTAAATGTCGTTAAAAGATCAAATGACCCCTAGATTTTTCCAAATTTTCACATGAAAATTGTAGTAGTGCACGCTAAACGTAGAAAAATTTTGAAGGCTGTAAGAGGAAGCTATCTCCTGTTCATCATCAAACATGCATTGTTCCCTCTCGGAACCACGAGCCTTCTAGTGAGTTCCTCCGGTTTGTGTGGGGTGTGTGTCCAAACTTTCGTCAAACATGCCAATTTTTTACCACATCATCTTGGTGGCATGACATTACATAGCAAGGTTTCATGTTTTTCTGACCATTTTTTAATTTTTTGGAATTAAATGCCATGGCACTCCATGCATACATATGCATGTGTCCATGTCGTGAGACCAATATGTTTGAAAATTCCTTCTAATTCACTGCACATGGCATTAACACGCACACAAGTAGACAAATATGATTTTTCAAACCGTTATGGTTAACCGTTGCATGTAGATGTAGTTCAAGTTTGAAGTACGGTCATTAAATGGCTAGAAAATCACTTAAATGTCTTCAAAAAGTCAAATGACCCCTAAAATTTTCCAAAGTTTCACATGATAGTTGTATTAGTGCATGTTACACGTAGGAAAAAAATTGAAGGCCGTAAGAGGAAGCTATCTCCCGTTCGTCATCAAACATGCATTGTTCCCTCTCGGAACCACGAGCCTTCTAGTAAGTTGCTCCGGTTTGTGAGGGGTGTGTGTCCAAACTTTCGTCACACATGCCAATTTTTTACCACATCATCTTGGTGGCATGACATTACATCAACCAAGGTTTCATGTGTTTCTGATATTTTTTTAATTTTTTGGAATTTAAATGCCATGGCACTCCGTGCTAAATTGTGTCATAGCCGTTAGACCAATATGTTTGAAATTCCTTCCAATTTACTACACATGGAATTAAATCGCATACAAGTACACAAAATATGGCTTTTCAAACCGTTATGGTTAGCTGTTGCATGTACATGTAGTTCAAATTTCAATTACGGTCATTAAATGGCTAGAGAATCACTTAAATGTCTTAAAAGGTCAAATGACCCCTGAAATTTTCCAAAATTTGACATGACAGTTGTATTAGTACTACAAATTTTCTCGTACATTTAAACACCATCCGTTGCCACTTTACTCCAAATTCGTCTTTCACAGCTAATAAAAAATATCTACAACATCACACATAGTTGTTTTGTAGGAACCGTTTGCGATGAACATATCTGGGTCTATTTAAGTCTTCCTCCTTAAGCTTCGCCGACTCGTCTGCTCCAGTGCCGGCAACCCCCGAATTCACGAATCCCGATCCCCATACCCGCACCCCTTTCTTGCAAAGATGACGCCATGGAAACGCTTTGTGAAGGCCCGTACGATGGCCGCGTCCCCCCCAAGCGCGGCCGCCTGCGCCGAGAGCGCAGCCGCCTACGCCGAGAGTTTCCCTCCACATTTCCAAAATTTTGGCTACCGCCAAAATATCTACCCCCGCCCCCTCCCGCTTCCCCACCCCCTTTTCTCCCCAACCACAAGTCACATTTCCCCTGTTTCCTTCCTTCCTTCCTTCCTTCCTTAGCTATAGCCGCTTCCTCGCTTGCTTCCTCGCTCTCGCCGTCTAGCATCCTACCGCCGGGGTCACCATGGTCTTCTTCAAAACCTCTCCAGCGGTTCCTCCTCCGGCGATGACTCCTTCACCACCCGGGTATACCTCTCTTCTCTCTCTCGGGCTATGACTTGGAATGAAGGATTTTTACCTGACGGTTGATTTGAGTCATTTCTTCCTCTTGTAGCTCCCTAGGACCATCAGTGGCAACGAATGCAGTGGGGTGGCTGAAGATCTATCTGCTCGTTGTCACGATCAATCTCCATGTGTGAATGTAACATCCCAAAATTCTAAATTTTGGAATGTTATATTAAATAAATATTTATGAATTGTTTGTTTGATTGTTTTGTGATTGATTGATTGAAATTGAGTGGAATTTGAAACCCTTTGAAAGTTGAATGAGAGGGAATAAAAGGACTTTCCCAAAACTTTCATCCTTGCAATTTGACGTCCATGAATTCAAACCCATTTCATCACAAAACCCTAGAGTGAAGATGACATGACTTCTTCCATTTGAAATCAAAAGGGTTTTCGAAAAGATTTGAATTATATTTGGAAATATTTCAAATTTTGAAACTTTATGCAACTCAATGATTTTCATGAGAGAAGATAAAATGAATTCTTCAAATTATATGAAATACGAGTTGGAGGTTTAAAAGAATAAAATTGAAAGCCTCTTTGAAGGTATTTTGAAAACCCTTTCAATTTGGAGTTATTTGGTTTTATTCAAATTATTTTTCTACAAAAATAAAATGTTTGGAAAATAGGTAAAATGATTCCTACAATAGAAAAATGGAGAAAATGGATTTGATTTTTAATGCAACAGTAGTACAGTTTGCTTTATCTAATTTTTCTGGATTTTATTTGTACCGAAAATATGTTCATGATTTAGGATTTCTTTTTCTGAAAAATTTGATATATAATATGACTATATAAAGTGTACTTGTTTTCATTTATTTGTCTTTTTTTTGTTGTTTAAAAAACGCGCCACTAGGCAGGCCAACCGCCCACCCAAAAGTTAGGCGAGGCCACGGCCCAAAGCCGCCAGCCGAGGCCGAGCGCCCGCCTTTAGCGCCTCACGCTGCCCCGGCGCCCACGCCGCTCGATCCTAGCGTCGGTCGCTCGACCTCTCTCCCTTCCCCACGATCGCTGCCGAAGGGCCCCACCTCTTCTTTCTTCTCCCCACGAACCCAATGATACGAAAACCTACACGCACATCGCGTGAAGCCGCCGCCACGTCCGATCCTCTTGGAAACCCTATCTCTAGTCTTCCCTCGTCCAAGCAAGTTGTCCTATAAATAGCCATGAGGCTCCTCGACCGATTCCCTTTGAAACCATTCGCCAAAACACACCGCAATGCACCCTCACCGCTTGGATCTCGCCGAATTATGGAGTTCACCAGTTGTTTCCGACGCGTGTAAGCATCTTCAAACTGTTCCTTCCATGGCTTATTATCCTCGTTGTTGCGATCTCCTTTGACATCTTTTGGACGCCCAGGAGCACCGAGTCACCGCCGAGCTCGCAACGTCGCCGGAGTTCATGAAGTTCACCTCGACACCACGCCGACCCCGACGTCCCTTCGCTCACCATCCACAGAAAATCGGACGCCTCGACCTTCCGCATCGCTCGACATCTCGCCAACGCCGCCGACAATCGGAGCCTCGCCACCCACCGGCCTCTTCTTCCCTGCCACGCACGTTCTTCTCTGTAAGCACGAGCGCATCTCCTCTGTTCGTTTTTTTTCTTCTTCTTTAGATCGAACCGTTAAGTTAGATTAGATCGGTTTAGTAGATCGTTTTTCTTTATTAGATCGGTATACTCTGGTTAAGTTACGGTTTAGTCTAGACCGGACCGATCGGTTTTCTGTTAGTTATTTGCACGCGCAGGTTTCTGTTAAGTTGAGCCCAAGCGTTGTATAGCTTCAGATCGCACCACCCCAAGCCCAATAGCGCCCATTAGTTATTATTATTATTTTCGTACGGTTTAAAAAAACAGAAAAGTTTCAATCTTAGATATTCTATATCTTTTATTTTATAGATCCAAATTGAGTGATTCTTTTTTCTGCAGTTTCAAAATTTGTTAAAGTTTATTTCTGAGCAATTGATTTCCAATTTGATTATTTTAAATTAGAATTTGATAAAATTTGTTCAAATCACTAATTTGGTCATATTTTGAGTTTTACAAAGTATTTTTGATTGATTCTTTTTGCTATTGTTTTGTTATTGTTTTTTCTATCCAGTAGCATATAGTGGTTTATTTTTAGTTTATTTTAAATTAAGTTTTTAGCAAAACAGTACTGTTTTAGTTATAGTTTTGTTTTAGTCTTTTCTTTATTGTTTTATTAGTTTCAAATTATTTCTTTTTGTCACTCTTGAAAAATTTAGTTTTGTTTCTGTTAGTCAACAAAAGAAAATTTTGTTTCTATTTTAAAACTTTGTTTTTCTTAGTTTTGTATGAAAACTTGTTTAGGTCATGTTAGTGTTTCACAAAAGCTTTTATTTGTTTCTTTTTGCTATTAAAAGTTCATGAAAAATACTTTCTGTTAAAATTAGTTGTTTTATATTTTCTTTTATGTTTATTTATTATATTGGTATTTTCTTTGTTGTTAAATTTTACTTAGGACAAAGCTATTTTGGGTTATGTCTTAGAATTTTCTTTAGTAGTTTTCTTGTGTAGTTTTCCTTTGTTTTTATTTGGTGTCCCTTGATTTGCATTTTATTTGTTGATTTTTATTATGAGTGTTAGAATTGTTTGCTACGATGTTTGCTTATATGAATGCCATGTTTGACTATATAGATTTTCAACGGAGTGACGATTTATTCTACCAAGTCATTTTCTGACAGCGTTGTTATCTTCATCAAGTATTACCAGGCAAGTTCACTTTGACCATTTTTTTCATACCTATGTGTTTTATTGCATCTAGTGTCATCTTCGCAACAATCCCTCCAGTAGTGATATTGAATCCTTGTAGTTGAGTAGTATGCATGAGGTAGGAACCCATCGCCCTGTTACCAAGCCCGGGACGTTATTTATTTTAATGCTTTGCTATAGTAGACGGGGTTTGGTATGAGTGCTCGAGAATGGTGTGAAGAAGGAGGACTCTACGTCAATGACGACAACTCCATGATGGCATCTGCAAGGACTGCATTTTCAAGGCCTCAAGACTTCAAGACTTGAGACAAGAATTCAATACACACTACTGGGTGAAGGACGGTTGACGGGCACCCTGGAGAAACCAGTGGTTAGCCGGGATGCATGGAGAAGCGCCATGACATCTTGCGGAAAGCTTTACCTAGACTCAAAGAGACGGAAGAATACTTCATGCCCGGAAGCTTACCTGTGCAACCGCAAGTCACTATGGGCTCTAGCTTGGTTGACCTTAGTTGTGACTCTGGCTGGGACGGTGCTAGCAGATGTAGAACTACGGTAGGATTGGATGAGCACCGGACGGTGGTCGAGGAACTCTTCGAAGACCATGTTTTGATCGTCTTGTTCTCAAACACCACAAGTGCGAGAACGTAAAAGAGGGATCAAATCTTGCGGGTAAAGTGTACAAACCTCTGCAGAGGGTTAAACCTAATCGATTAGCCGTGTCCCCGGTTACGGACAATTTGAGCATCTGGACTTGGATCTATCTCGGAACTCTCAACACCGGATTGATAACTTAATTGTGGGCAACTTATGATGATTTTGGGCTATGAGACATCGGTTGGCGGAACCATGTCATGATAGAAAACTCCATAGTACAGACTTCATTTATTCCTTTGATGTAGGGAAAATAAAACCAGCTTTTACGCAAACAAAACTCAGACCCGAGCCACAAAGCCAAATTGCATATAGTATAGCTTTACCATCTGTTTTCTCATGTTGTGATCTTGCGGTACATTCAATGTACTGACCTACAGGCTGCAATGTATCATGTTGCTGGATTTTCTTGACGAGTAAGAGTTACGATCTGAGGTTACGGTCTACACTCAACCCGCCGATGGCGTTGATGGGACTCCACACCGACTATTTGTTTCATTGTGACTTACGAGGTATATATCAGTTTTCGTTAATTATACATGTGATTGCACTTTGATATATACATTGATGTCTGTGTGTGCAAAGATATCTTGATCCGAGGATGGCACGAAACACAGAGGCTTGACCGTCCGAGATCGGGTCGCCATCTGATGAAGCTAGTTGTGTTTGAATCGTGGACGGTGGGAGGAAGTTTCTGTCATGTGCGAGAAGGTTAGCCCTCTTCGTTGTTACAAATCATTTGTTAGATGTGATTCGATAATCATCACGGTCCCAACCCATTCATACCACACCTTCAACCAAACGCATCCTAAGACAAAGGTCACAGTTTGTACCTAGTATCTTAAATTGTTGCCATCTCATTAGCGGTGCCATTAGAAAATTATTTGGCACCGCTTCAGCAGTTTGTGCAGCCAACTTTGGTCCACACATCCGAGCAGCCAAGCAAGACAATACTAAATCTTTATGGCACGAAGGCGGGCATCGAGCAACTAGGTGCTCCGAGTGCAGGTCCCTGATTTTTTTTCACAGCATCGGCTCGCCAAATGCAGAACCGGTACGAGATGTAGCAACAGTTGTCTTTACACCAGTTTTGGCATACATAGTGGACGGCCTTAGTGATATTAGTTCTATGTTACTAAATTTGTGCATGTGCACACCTATTAGTATCAATTTGCTATCATCCAAATATTGTCGCTATGTTGTTGCAGTTATATTTACCTTCGTCATAAAATGTTCAATTTGTTATTTATTGTACATGAGTAAGAACTTGTAGTGTTGTTGTAGTTAATTATAGCTTCTGATGTTTCAGAATTTGGTTGTTGTATCAGTAGCAATTAATTCATTTGCGCATTGATCTTTTTGAGAAGATATGTCATAATTAACATGTTTCTTCAGTTTTTCAAAATAAGCATTGGTGATTTTCTATGTTGCTATAAACCCATTTCCCCTACAATTGTTACCGATCTAGTGTTAAATATTATAGGATGAACTGAAGTGTTCTTACTTGGAGTGGGTTGATCAAGAGTGGCCATAGTCTTTGAAGATGTGCCTAGCAAAGCTCTGGAGCATATATGAGGAAGAGAATAGAGGTAGGCTTAGAGAAAGTGTTGTCAACGCTGAAGAATATTTGAACATGTAGGATAAAAAGAGGAAGGTGGAGAATGAGCTCAGATTTTTTAAATCAGACTTTGCTAAGATGGTGTTGGCAAAGGAGGAGGCACTTTCCCAGTTGGCCTGTGCAAAACAGGTTCTTACTGAACTGAAAGCAGATGTGGATAAGATGAGCCTGGATGATCTCGATTAGGGAATAAACATATTGTTCTAATATTGTTCCTATGAAGTTGAATTAGCTATATGTTGTACTGTGCTGTTCTCATGTAGCTATCATACTGTGATGTTATAATATATTTATGTGCCTGATATGAAATTGGCAAACAGCTGTTCGATATGAAACGTGAAATTGCGTAATACTGGAATTATTAATTATAAACTAATAAACCTGCTAAATGTGTCATGGAACTTTGCAAACGGTTCTAGCAGTAAAAGTGCTTGTGATGGATAGCCCAATGCCACACAGTTTTCTTCATCAAATTGAGTATGATGTAGTTGATAAAAGCAAACAGTTAACCAAGGCAGAGCGTGTGTGATAGTTACACCTTTCACACACGAGCCTACACATTAAACTGTGTGGGATGTACATACGAACGAAAACGTTTTCCCTGGATTGACTGTGTGGGATGTACATAAGAACGGAACGATATTCCTTGGATTGATTGTGTGATATACATACGAACGAAAATGTTATTCTGGGATTCACCGTGTGGGATGTACATACGAACGAAAATGATTGGGTTTCGATGCCTCGCCCAATCGCACACGAGCTCATTTTGCCCCAGCATGTGTCCCAGGAGGGCCTATCCCCGACATTTTCTGGATCGTGTGGGAAGGACCCCCCTATCGCCCACACTCACTTGGTGACGGTTTGATGGTAGCTGCAACTACGTCGGTATTTCCCCGGAGAGGGAGGGATGATGTAGCACATCGATGGTAGGTATTTCCCTCAGTTATGAAACCAAGGTATCGAACCAGTAGGAGAACCAAGCAGCACGATGTAAACAGCACCTGCACACAAACAACAACACCTCGCAACCTGACGAGTTAAAGGAGTTGTCAATCCCTTCCGGGGTACGGCGCCTCAAGATAGGCAAGCGGACGTGAGGTAAATTGTAGTAGATTGATAGATCGAACGCCAAATAAAATAAATAAGGATAAAACACAATAAGGTATTTTTGTATCTTTTTTGTTAATAGATCTGAATAATAATGCAAAGGAAAAGTATATCGCAAGGCAAATATATGAGAAAGAAGACCCGGGGGCCATAGGTTTCACTAGTGGCTTCTCTCGAGAAAAATAGCAAACGGTGGGTAAACAAATTACTATTGGGCAATTGATAGAACTTAAAATAATTATGATGATATCCAGGCAATGTTCATTACATAGGCATAACATCCAAGATTAGTAGACCGACTCCTGCCTGCATCTACTACTATTACTCCACACATCGACCGCTATCCAGCATGCATCTAGTGTATTAAGTTCATGGAAAATGGAGTAATGCAATAAGAACGATGACATCATGTAGACAAGATCCGTTTATCTATATGGCGGTAGATATAGATCTCATCTTTTTATCCTTAGTAGCAATGATACATACATGTCGGTTCCCTTTCTGTCACTGGGATCAAACACCGTAAGATCAAACCCACTACCGGGCACCTCTTTCCGTTGCAAGATAAATAGATCAAGTTGGCCAAACAAAACCCAAATATCGGAGAAGAAATACGAGGCTATAAGAGATCACGCATATAAGATATCAAAGAAACTCAAATAACTTTCATGGATATAAAAAGATATAACTGATCATAAACTCGAAGTTCATCAGATCCCAACAAACACACCACAAAAGAGTTACATCATATGGATCTCCAAGAGACCATTGTATTGACAATTCAGCGAGAGAGGGAAAGCCATCTAGCTACTAACTACGGACCCGAAGGTCTACAAAGAACTACTAACGCATCATCAGAGAGGCACCAATGGAAGTGGTGAACCCCTCTGTGATGGTGTCTAGATTGGATCTGGTGGTTCTGGACTCTGCTGCGGCTGGATGAATATTTCTCGACTCCCCTAGGGTTCTAGTATTTTTGGGGTATTTATAGAGCAAAGAGGTGGTCCGGGGGGCACCCGAGGTGGGCACAACCCACCAGGGCGCACCTGGGCCTCCTGGCGCGCCCTGGTGGGTTGTTCCCCCCTCGGGGACCCCCGAAGGTGCAACCAGGGCCCATTGCCTTCCTTCTAGCCCATAAAAAATCATCATGAAGTTTCGTGGCATTTGGACTCCGTTTGATATTGATTTCCTGCGATGTAAAAAACATGGAAAAAACAGCAACTGGCACTTGGCACTATGTCAATAGGTTAGTACCAAAAAAGATATAAAATGACTATAAAATGGTTATAAAACATCCAAGATTGATAATAAAACAGCATGGAACAATAAAAAAATATAGATACGTTGGAGACGTATCACGGTTCCAAATGTCGTCGCGGAAAGGGGTTAAAAACCGTTTGTATAGCACCGACGCGTACCAGTGAGTGTGTAAGTGGTAAATAAAAGCACTGATCGCTGAGCTCGAAAAAGACAACCATTCTTGATCCATAGTGCATGAAATTAAACCACAGCGGAACCCAATTGCGTATTGTGAATTTTGGCATAATCCTGTCACCTAGAGTTGAAATCCCAAAGAACAATAACGAGAAGTGTCGGAGAGCCATGACTAGGAGGCATTAGTAGGTGTTAATGAAAAACTTGAGTACTTATTGAGCTTAAGTTGAATATCCATCTAATAGATGAACACCTTCATTTGCCTAAACACTTGGTTAGCGAAGAAAATTTTTTTGAGAAATTATAACTAATGGTATGAGACTATACATGGTTAGCCAACGAGTTTAGGTGCAGTTATTCAATTGAAAATATTTTCTTTAATGATCTTGCAGGATAAGGGAGGATGTATATGATGTATTTTCCCGAGCCGATAAAGTTCTTTCCATTCAACCAAGCTCCTTTTCACTCTCCTGATTTCTCTTTTACTCGAGGACGAGCAAATCTTGAGCTTGGGGGAGTTGATGGCTCGAGAATTTACGAGGTTTTTCATAGTGATTTCCATTTGGTTTCATTGATTTTTTGTTATTCAATATTTCTAATGCTAATCCAACAAAAGGGAGGAAAATTTACTTTGTTCCTTGGATGGCAGGAAATATCACATTTGGAAGGAAATCAAAGGAGATTGGTGCAAATCAAGTCAATTGGAGCAACTTTCTTGAAGAGAGCATTGTCAACAGGCTCACTAGAGTGAAAGACTGCGTTTCATACAACCGCACACGCTCGTTTGAGCGGTCTTTTGGAGTGCCCCCGGCCCGTCCTCATCTATACAAGCAAATTTCTGAAGGACCACGAGGAGAAAAGAACCCTAGCTGGTGCCACACCATCCAGAACAGGAGAGGATAAGATCATCATAGTTTTTTTATCCTTTCATCTCCATCATCATCATCACCTCCTTCACTATCGTAAGATGGACTGAAACTTGTAATCTCTGCTCCATCTCATCACAGATCAAGACTATCTGAGTACCATTTCATCTCACTGTGGATCCCCTTAATATCATCGATATGGTTTTCACGGGTTTTCTCTCTGTTGTGATTGATTCCCCTCTCATGATGTGTGAGTAATTCCCCTAGGTGTGGGAGATGTAGGTGAGTGGTAAGATTCGTATGTGCCTATCCTATATGTCATCATTTGAATTTGTAGTAGTTGATCTATTTAGTATGTTGTTATACTATGGTGAACTCTATGTGTGTTGTCCAATTTAAGAGCCCAGGCAACATGATCTCAAGACCTACACAGGTAACACATATTGTTTAGGAACTATGTGACCTCTGACGTGAAAGGCGGAGATATCTATGAGAACTTAAAACAATATGAGATAGCGGTTATCCATTGAACTTAGTGCTTGGTTCCGGTCTTATGACCTTAATTGTGGAAATGACCACTCTGTGGCAATGGAGAAGTAGGACCATAGAATGCAAAATGTAACCCTTAGTGAAGAAGTTTCATGACTCTAGGGAGAACCGCCTACAGAAAGTTTATATCAAATACTATGAGCACAATACAAGGTAACTGGTATTACTGTCACACTGGCACAATTCATATATTCTTACCATGAACTGAAATCTCTCCGCACCTAATCTCTTCATTGCATGAAACACCACTTACATTTTAAGCTCTTCTTATTTACTTTTATTAGTTATTTAGTAGACACCTTTAAATCCTCTTTTACTAGCATATTTAGTTTATCGTTTACCCATGACAGTAACAATATTTGCAGAAGCTCAAGTAGTACTTCACACAAGAACTGTGACACCTTGTGTGTGACAGAAATGCCTCCATAAATACTCTCCTCCGCTCTTTGTTTGGACGATTACTCATTCGGATACTTCTGCGAAAGTGCTACACTACCCTGTTTGGTCTGCGGGTACCAGGTGACTCATGCCCTCATATATATACATATATAGGCCTCACCCTCTCCTAAAGCATCTGAATACAACGAGTTATAAATACCTCCACCAGGTCAATACCATCAACACCAACCCTCTTTATGCCGACAAAAGCGTCCACCAGGATATCAACTTTAGTTTTTTTTATCTTAGTGAGCCTAAGTGTTTTCGGAGGCTCGACTCTATTGCCAGTATAGATCGGGAGACCTATCTGAGAATGACTGGTTAGAATGTCCTTGTAGTAGACCCAGGTATTCTGCCACAAGTTGATAGTCCCTGAAAATCTAATCGCCAGAAAAGTGCCTGAACTCTTGACCTGGACTCCTAACCCGCCGCATAATTGGACAACTTTGGTCTTATCATCGCCCGGAGAGGTCTTTTTGATGGTTTGAGATCGACAAGAGAAGATATGTTTGAAAAGGGCCCAATGGGGAGGCCATCCGATGTAGTTTTTGCAAAGAGAAACTAAAGCAGACAGATAAACCATGGCATTCGGGGGAATGTGATGGAGCTGCGCTCCGAAGTAATTCAGAAATCCATGGAAGAATGGATTCAGAGGCATCTAGAAGCCCCTATCTATATGGGAAGGGAGGAGTACCTGTTCATCCGGCTGCAGTACGGGCTTAGGTTCGCCAGGCTCAGGCACCCTCCAGCCCCCGGAACAAGGTTGTCGGCGATGAGGTCAAGCACATGCTTCGAGGTGACCTTGGACAGCACCCAGTCCCCCGGGTTCCAGCCAGGCGGGGGCGCCCGCTTCTTCTTCTCCAACGCCGAGGTCTTGTCCTTCCCCGTCGTAGTAGATGATGCCAGAAGAGAGTGGAGGACGAGAGTGGAGCAACGCGATTTCTGGATGGAGAGAAAGGGGATCTAAGATTTACCCTATCTTTCCTAATTTATAACCCTAGGTGCATCCGCCCGGAGCACCCTCGGTCATCGATCTGGCCATCCAACAGTGCCCGCGAACTTCGCAAAACAAAGAAAGTGGGACAGGTGGCTTTTGGAGATATGCCCTAGAGGCAATCATGTATGATGATATTTCCTATGTGTTTATGAATAAAGATAGTCCTTTGACATTATCAATGATGTGCATCAACAAGTACGTGACTTGTTTGTGGGATTATGCATTGTATGATGACTTTCCTAAAAGGTCCCTAGTCAAAAGGGCTATGTGGACGCACAGCCGAATAGACTAGCATATGACACGGTCGATGGCTTGGTCTCACTAGCCATGGGACATTGGCTGTTAACCGAATAATACGGACTCGGAAGGATCTGGTAAGATCTGACATAGTCGGATCCGAGTCGAGATAAGATCTGAGTCGGATATACCCAACTATGAGACACAACGATATGTCATCTGTGAGTCTCTAGTACAACATACGTTCTATGTCCTAAGACTTGAGATGGCGCATGCACTCAGTGTGGTGACAGATTTGTTTTGGGCTGACCAAACGCTACTCCGTAACTGGGTAGTTACAAAGGTAGGTTTCAGCCTTGTCCAGACCCATGCTGCGAGACATGGTCGAGCAAGATGTGATTTGCCCCTCCGAGCAGGAGAGATATACTCTAGGCCCCTCATGTGATCCGACCAAGATAAGCATGGCCATGCGATTAGGATTATGAGATAATGTGGTTTGTGGTTGGCATCACTGGAACGAGAAAGAGGCCGGGATAGCACAAGGATGACATACCCGCCTTGTGCCCGACAACATATATCGTGTGGCAGAAGGAATAGAACTGTGATGTACAAGTTCGCCTAACCAGCTTCATCGGACACTTGGAGTCGGCACGCTTTGCTAGAGGCCGCTACCGACTAGCCGAGTCGGATGTGATCTGACTCACGACCAAGTGAACGAGAACCTAAGGGGCTGCGCGCCTAAGGGAAGGAACCTGTGAGGTCGGATCCGACTCCACGAGTCAGGTGTGATCCTACTCGGACTTAGATCCAGGCCGAACAGACTTTGGGCTTTAGGATCCGTGTGAGGCCCAAGTGTTGAGCCCACGACGGATGCCTATATAAAGTGGAGGCGCGGCACACTAATTTGGTTGATCTCATCGGCGATGTTGCTAGGGTTTGCATGTGTTGTGAATAGCAACCTCCACTCATTGCCGACTATGTGATCGGACCTAGCAGTCTGTCTCACGGTGTTCCTCCTGCACGTGCGGATACCGTTAGAGGTGGTGCACCTGCGCCGCTCCGGCGAACTTGTACCTGGGATATGACGACCGACTGTTTGAGGGAGATCGGACGAGGAGGAGACGACTCTAGACGCTCTGCCCCAACTCTACTTCCGTTGCACGGCACTGCGCGTCTAGTGGTAACAATCCACGATCCATTCACGTAGCATGTTCCTGGTTGTTCCGCGGGTAGGAATTTTCAATTTACAGTCGACGCACCCTACCGTAGAACCCAACAGTGGCGACGCTGAGGGCGAAAATTGAGGTGCCACGACCCCCATCACTGCACTCATGATAATTCAACATGGGCGTGCGCGCGAGATTTCAGCCGCACGAATTAACTCTGATCAATCCGTTGATCTTATTGAAATCATTTCCATGAATACGGTTGCTCGGTCCGCCGAAGATCCATGAAGGTGTCAGCATCCACTCGGACTGACGCCGAAAACTTTGCCTAGAGTCATCTCCAGAGACTGCTATAGGATAAATTCGATGCTCCTTCGCAGATCCACTTGGCCCTTCTTTTAGGCTCCAAGGTGTAAAATTCATAAACTTGGACTTGGAATTAGCCTGTACTGGCGTTCCTCCGGGATATTGAGTGGCATCTTTCTGAAATATCAGACCACGTGCTAGTATCGCTACTCGGGTTTTAATGGCACATCCATACTCGGATCTCTAGTCAGCCTCCTCCGAGAGATGATCGAGTGCCACCAAGTTTCTCCTCATGGTAAAGTATCCTCGATCAGTCGAGAAGCACCCATACCAGAATACGTTACAATTTTGTTCAACCCGCAGGCGACTGGAGCTTGGTGATAGGTGTCGAGTGCCTTTGCGGTTCTCGGGCCAATCCAAATCACTAGTAGATTAATTCTACAAAATCTTAATGATTCAGGGGCTAATGTTGGAGATATTCATCATGGGTAGGGTCAAGATAGGTATATGTTGACCATAATGGAGGGCCCACAACAGCAAATATGAAAACCTCAAGGATTCTGATCCACTCGGACAAAGGTTAAGATTCCCGTCACTCGGACGATATTCATCCACTCAGACGCCTCCAAACCAATCGGACCTACGGAGCACTCGGTGGTAGGAGGTAAACAACCGGATGGGAAATCCAAAACATCTAAGGGTGCACGACACATGCGTTACTAGCACCAGTGGTTGGGGCGCACCCACTGGTGCGCCGCCTGAAAGGAAGCTAGGGCGGTGCTAGGTAGGGTGCGCCCCTTCCACCTTCTTATATGTAATACTAATGTATGGATCCATTTCTATTAGCATTTTCCGATTTGCATAACACAATTACATGAACTCAGCTTAGTGCAGTGACAATTTATTCATTTGGTACTGAGTAGAAATTTAGCATGGAATCATCAATACAAACCACTCAGCATATCTTGGCATACAAAGATAGTTCCCCATCAAACAAAGCATTGCGGTATAGCCGCACTTCCACTCTCGGCCTCATTGTTCAGATTCCAGCGCCAGCAGCGCACCGAGAGGACGATGATGAAGATGCCACAGATTACTTGGCCTCCTCGTCCGTATCCTCGGCTCCACACGGTGAGGGAAGACCACAAAGGACAGACTGCTCGACCTCGTCCGTGTCTCCGATATGATACATACCTGGTCCGAAGGTGTATCCGCAATAGGTGCCCTCAAAGTACGAACTCAAGGTGTTGCCCCGCTGTAACTACAAGATTCTTTGCGGCCTGTGATACAAACACAAATAAAAATATAGCCGACGGATAATATATTTGGTATTAAACAACAGTGACAACGATCGCAACCCGTAAATTAAGTGGCTCGAAACTTGCAAGTCAACACATGAATAAAGCGGAGTTGATCTGAAACGTAGTGCCTGAAGTAAAATGTATTTAAAAAGGGCATGTGTTCCGTTCGACATGAAAAAGCTTGTGATTCCCTAGCTGGACAAACACAGTGAGATGATAAGGAAAAATCAGCACAAGGAAAGGATTGAAGCATATTTATCTATACCCTTGTGACGCCCCCGATTCAATCATACACTAATCATGCACGCAAATGTGTACGATCAAGATCAGGGACTCACGGGAAGATATCACAACACAACTCTACAAATAAAATAAGTCATACAAGCATCATAATACAAGACAGGGGCCTCGAGGGCTCAAATACAAGTGCTCGATCATAGACGACTCAGCGGAAGCAACAATATCTGAGTACAGACATAAGTTAAACAAGTTTGCCTTAAGAAGGCTAGCACAAACGGGATACAGATCGAAGAGGCGCGGGCCTCCCCGCTCGATCCTCCTAAACTACTCCTCGGTCGCGTCGGCGGGCTGCACGTAGTAGTAGGCACCTCCAAAGTAGTAGTCGCCATCGACGGTGGCGTCGCCTGGGCTCCATCGTCTGTTGCAGCAATCGAGTAGAGATAGGGGAAAAGGGGAAACAATGCAACCGTGAGTACTCATCCAAAGTACTCGCAAGCAAGGAGCTACACTACATATGCATGGATATATGTGTAAAGGGCCATATCGGTGGACTGAAGCTGCAGAATGCCGAATAAGAGGGGATAGCTAGTCTTATCAAAGACTACGCTTCGGGTCACCTTCGTCTTGCAGCAGTAGAAGAGGGTAGGTTGAAGTCCTCCAATGTAACATCACATAGCACATCCTACCCGCGATCCCTCCTCGTATCCCCGAGAGAGAGCGACCACCGGTTGTATCCGCACTTGGAAGGGTGTGTTTTATTAAGTATCCGGTTCTAGTTGTCATAAGGTCAAGGTACAACTCCAAGTCGTCATGTTACCAAGATCACGGCTATTCAATAGATTAACTTCCTGCAGGGTGCACCAACTTACCCAACACGCTTGATCCCATTTGGCGGACACACTTTCTCGGTCATGCCCGCCGTGGAAGATCAACACGCCGCAGCCCCACCTAGGCTGTGAGAGAGGCCAGACGCCGGTCTAAACCTAAGCGCCGCAGGGTCCGGGCCCATCGCCCGAGCACACACAAGACGTTGCGTGGCGGCCGGAAGCGACCTAGCCTAGTGGCGTTCGATCCAATCCGGCAGCGACGCTCGATCACGACGTCACGAAGTGTTTTACCGATACCACGACGCCGAGTGCCCATATCTCTCCCACATAGTTGGTTAGTGCGATAGGCCCAGAGCCAACTCGGATCAAATACCAAGATCTCGTTAAGCGTGTTAAGTATCCGCGAACGCCGAGCAGGCTAGGCCCACCTCTCACCTAGGCGGTCTCAACCTGCCTGCCGCTCCGCCACAAAGATCCATCCAGAGGGCCGTCGGGACAAAGGTCCTTTCAGCCCCAATCCGTGAATCACTCTGGTGCTCCATGTCGACCCGACTTTAGTCACCACATGTATCATGTATAAATATAGTATATACCGTGATCACCTCCCGAGTGATCACGGCCCGATAGTATAGCATGCAGACGGACAAGAATGTAGGGCCACAGATGGAAATACTAGCATCCTATACTAAGCATATAGGATTGCGTAAAGGTAACAATGATAGTAACAAGGACGGGCTATGCATCGGGATAGGTATAATGTAGCAAGAATATGCTACTCTACTCTAATGCAAGCAGTATAGAGTAGAATAGGCGATATCCGTGATCGGGGGGCTTGCTGGTTGCTCTGGCAAGAGAGAGGGTCGTCAACTCCGTAGTCGAACTGGCCGCAGCAGTGTCGGTCTCGTAGTCTACGGAGAGAAGAGGGGAAGAAACAATGAATACCATGTAAACAGATGCATATCGATGCATGACATGACAAGTAGCGATGCTAGGCGTGCCCTAACGTGGTATGAGGTGGTACCGGTAAAGGGGGGAAACATCCGGGAAAATATCCCCGGGGTTTCGTGTTTTCGGGCAAAGGAGCCGGAGGGGGAAAGTTGCGAGTTCGATAGGTTAAGGGTGTGTGGCGGACGAACGGACTGCGTATCCGGATCCGTCTCGTCGTTCTGAGCAACTTTCAAGTTGAAAATATTTTAATCCGAGTTACGGATTAAAAGATATGATTTTCTAAAGATTTTATTAATTTCTGAAATTTAATTAATTATTTAATCCAACATTATCCGAATAGTAAATCTCGACGTCAAGATGACATCGTGGTGATGTCAAGATCAACGTTGACCATTGACTGGTCAACTGACGTGTGGGTCGAGGGACCCACTGTCATTCTCTGATTAGGTTAATTACAGATTAGTTAATTTAATTAGTGATTATGTTAATCTAATCAGGATTAATTAACTTAATTAATTACTTAATTAATTAATTAATAATTTTATTGAATCATTTTTATTTTTATTTATTATTTATTTATTTTTTAATTCCCTTTTTTTTCTTTCTTTTTTAAAACGTTATGGGGCGGGCCCCATTGGCGAGGGTTGAGGGCCATAGCGGGTCGGCGTTCTTGGCGCCCGATCGGGCGTCGCCAAATCGTGGCGAGGAGGACTGGGCATGGCCGGGCGGCCACCGAGGGGAAACGCCGAGGGGGAGCAAGAGGGCGCGCGAGCGCGACGGCTGCATGGGTGTAGCTCACCAGCGGGCGAGGGAGAGCTGGGCGCATGGCGCCATGTGACGAGAGAGAGGAGGGAGGTTGGGGCAGCGTCGCACGAGGGGAGAGGAGGGAGTGCGGTCACGGAGGTCGCGGGCATGGTGGTGGCCGGGCGCGTGGGTCGAGGCGACAGTGGGAAGGCGCAGCTGTCATGGGCGCAGCGGTGCGCCGGAGCGCAGCGACGACGGCCGAGGCGACCTAGGGGAGAGGGCGAAGGGGAGCTCACGGGGAAGTAGGGGACGGGCGATGGGCTCGTGGGCGATCGGGAGGACCGGCGAGGAGGAGGACGGGACGGCGGCGGCGGCGACGAGGCTGGGCGACGGAGCGCCCGCGAGGGCGAGCGAGCGGCGGCGAGGGCGAAGGCGTCGAGGCGTGGCGGTGGTCTCCTCTGGATCCCGATCCAGATCGGGAGAGAGGAGGGGCGAGTGGGTGGAGTGGGGGTGTCGGTGGAACGAGTGGAGAGGAGGAGTGGATAAGGGAGAGTGGGAGCCGACTGGCCGGCCTGGTTGGTCTGATGGCCGGTGGGCAGCTGATCCAGCAGGGGGCTTCTCCCCCATTTGTTTTTTTTGTTTCTGTTTCTCTTTTGTATTTTTTTTATTATTTATTTTCTCTTCTGTTTTAACTCATTTTAAATTACTTAGTCATCTTATAAAAATGTGTTTACTCCACCATAATTACCGAGGCAATATTTGGCAACCCCCGAACATTTTTAGTTTTAATTTTTGAAAACTTTTATTGCTATCATAAATTTGAATTTGAATTTCAAACAGTTTTGAATTAACCCGTGATTAACTACGGTGATGAGGTGACGTGGCACCATCAACGTGAGATTACCGTAGCATGATTATCCAGGCGTTACAAATCTCCTCCATTACAAGAAATCTCGCCCCGAGATTTAGGAGGTAGAAGGAAGCAGTCGGGGTATTCATCACGAAGACGATCCTCGCTCCTGTGTGGCTTCGTCTTGAGTGATTCACCATGGACCTTGAGGAACTTGATCGCTTCCGACGTGTGCGGCGTTCAGCTTGGTCGAGAATGCGGACCGGATGCTCTTTATAGGAGAGGTCTGTTGCAATTCGAGCACTTCATGGTCCATCGCTCGGATTGGGTCCTTGAAGCAGCGTCGGAGTTGTGACACGTGGAACACATCGTGAACTCCGAGAAAGGTTCACGGAAGCTCCAGATTGATATGCCACTTTTCCACGCCTTTCCGTAATAGTGAATGGGCCAATATAGCGAGGAGCTAGCTTGCCCTTGATCCCAAGCGTGAGCACCCTTCATTGGTGTAACGCGAAGATATGCCTTTTCGCCAAAGTTGATAGACCATGTCTTTATGATGACGGTCGTAATTACTCTTTTAGCGTGGATCGAGCAGTCTTGAGATTCTCGCGAATAATGCGGACTTGTTCTTGGCATGTTGGATAATATCCGGACCAAGAGTGGACGTTCCCGATTTCGACCGGTTCGGAGGGGTTCGCACTTTCGCCCATATAACACTTCAAGGGGCCATCTTCGACTAGCTTGATAGCTATTAATATAAGAGAACTCAAAGATACGGGAGAGATTCCTCCCATTTCTTGCGAAGGAAATAACACAAGCTCAAGCATGTCTTCGAGAACTTGGTTGACACGCTCAACTTGCCCTTGTATTGCGGATGAAACGCAGATTGAAAGATAAGTGAGTCCCCATAGCTTCTTGGAAACTTGCCCGTAATCTTGAAGTGAATAAGCTGCCACGGTCCAAACCGATAACCAGTGGAATACCGTGAAGTGAAACAATTTCGACATGTAGAGCGTTGTGTGACTAGCAAATGATCGTTTTTTCACCGCCGGAAAATGTGCAACTTTAGAAAGCCGGTCAATGACGACAAGAATAGCATCATTACCTTTCTGCGACTTGGGAAATCCGGTGATGAAGTCCATTTCAACATGGTCCCATTTCCATTCAGGTATAGAGATAGGTTGCGAGTTCCAAAGAGGCCTTTGATGTTCGCTTTGATACGACAACAAACGCCACATTCAACAACATAACGAGCAATGTCTCGCTTCATATTAGACCACCAGAATCTCTGGCGATGTCTTGGTACATCTTGGTGCTACCGGGATGAATAGACAAAGGCGTATCATGAGCTTCTTTCATAACCTTTGGAGTCAGATCCAGGTTTGCTCTCTTACTCGGTACCACTAGGCGACCTTTGAAGAATAGGGTGCCTGCGTCGTCCACAGTGAAGAATGAGGGCTTTCCTTCTGCGAGATAAAGTTTAATCCTCTCGACTTCATCGTCACATTTACGTATCCATTTGATGGTGTCCACAAGATCTGGTTTCGCAACTGTGGTATTGAGAGAACCCCGGAAACAACATGGAGGTTCATCTTGCGAAGCTTCGAGGAGGGGAGCGAGTGCACCGGAGGAACAATATGGAGGTTCAGCTTTACGAACTCTTCAACGAGTGAGGGCTGAACTTTGTGAACACGGAGGTGGTTGCGAGAAGACTTGCGGCTCAAGGCATCAGCCATTACATTAGCCTTGCTCGGTGTATAGGAAATACCCAAATCAAAGTCTGCAGCAGTCTCCATCCATCTCTCACGACGGAGGTTCAGGTCTGGCTGAGTAAACAGATACTTCAGACTTTGGTGGTCAGTGAAGATCTCGCAACGATTACCGAGTAGGTAATGCCGCCACGGCTTCAGTGCATGAATGACAGCAGCAAGCTCGAGGTCATGAACTGGGTAGTTCTCTTCGTGAGGGCGTAATTGTCGAGAGGCATTGGCAATCACTTTGCGCTCCTGCATTAGGACACAGCCTAATCCTTGACGGAAGCGCCGCGATAAATGACGAAGTCCTTCTTAGTATCGGAGGAGCTAATATTTGGGCAGAAGTCAACTTGTCTTTGAGTGCTCGGAAACTTTCCCGACATTTATCATCCATTGGAACTTGACGCCTTATGCAGCAAAGTTAGTCGAGGCTCGGCAATCTTGGAGAAGTTCTCACGAATCGACGGCAATAGTGGCGAGACCGAGAAAACTTCCGACTTGCTTAACGCTCTTGGAGGAGTCCAATCGAGAATAGCTCGAACTCGTTCAGGTTGACGGCAATACCATCCTTAGAGATGACATGCCCGAGATAGGTCACTTAGGGAAGCCGAATTCACACTTGGAGAACTTGGCATATAGTCGATGCTCTCGTAGCTTTTCCAAAGACAAGACGAAGATGTTCAAGATGTTCTTCTTCATTCTTGGAAAATATCGGGATATCATCCAGATAAACCATGACAAACTTGTCGAGGTAATCCATGAATATATAGTTCATCAGGCGAGAGAAGGTGGCTGGAGCATTGGTTAAGCCAAAAGACATGACGGTGTACTCGTATGAACCATAACGAGTCACAAAGGCGGTCTTGGGGATATCCTCCTCACGAACACGGATCTGGTGGTAACCCAACCTCAAGTCGAGTTTAGAGAACACTGATGAACCAGCCAGTTGATCATACAGATCATTGATCCGAGGAAGAGGATACTTATTCTGAATGGTAGCTTGATTTATAGGACGGTAGTCTTGGACCAATCGGTTTGTCCCATCCTTCTTCTTGACAAAGAGAGAAGGTGCTCCCCAAGGAGAGCAACTTGGGCGAATGAAACCACTGCGAAGAGACTTGTCGATTTCCTCCTTAAGCTCAAGGAGTTCATGCGGCGGCATCTTGTAGGGTCGCTTGGCTATAGGAGTGGTGCCGGTTTCAAGTCGATGACGAATTCGACAGCTCTAGCGGGGAATCCTCGAGTTCTTCAGAAAGACGTCGAGGAATTCACGCACGACAGGAATGTTTTCAATACCCTCGAGTGGTGCAACGCTCAATGCATTCAATGCATAGAGCCTTGCCTCGCATTTTGCACCGATGAGCTTGGTAAGTGACTATTTCATCGGAAGGGTGTAGCAGATGGACGGTCTTAGTGGCGCAAACTATAGAAGCGAGATGCCTTTAACCAATTCATTCCCGAATGAGGTCAATGCTACAAGACTTCAAAGACGATGGGTGAGACAAGGAATTCCAGTCCTTCGATTTCAACGGGACATCGTTGCAAATCATGGAGGTTCGACATTGGCCCGCAGGGTGTGTACTAATAGTGAAGCATTCATGTCTTCACATTTAATGTCGTGCAAGCATGCAAAATCTTCGACATGAATGAATGCGATGCACCAGATCAAATAAAACGCATCCGGTACTGAATTTACGAGGAGTGTACCCATCACGAGAGTGAGCTGGTCTTGAGCTTCGTTCGGATCAACGTGGTTGGCATGAACTCGACCATAAGGCTTGGCATTGTTGTTGCGGGCTGGTTGCTTCCACGGCCGATCATTTGGAAGGGCCACTGATTCGGTTTCGTTGCATTCTCTAGCACGGTGCCTCGTTGTCCACACCTAAAGCACAAACCATTATTGGGAGGAACAGGAGCTTGGGGTGGTGGAGTCGAAGCTTTGGCTGCCTAGTTGGAGTAGGCGACGAGGTGCAGATAGCTCGCCTTGGGGCAGGTGCATTTGGCTGGTACATGCTGTTGGGAATCCATATCTTGCGCTTCTGCGAGGACGGGCCCGAAGATGAGCCCGTGTCACGGTTGCGCCTGTTAGAGCTCTGGTATTCCTGCAGACCAGTTTCGACATTGATAGCTTTGTTCACCAAGGTGGCGAAATCAGCAAAGTCGTGCACTAGAAGTGCGAGTTTGATGTCAGCTTGAAGGCCGCCACGGAACTTCTCTTGTCTGCGTGCATCGGTTGCAATATCCTCTTCAAAGATAGCGAGACAAGTCCAGAACTCTCACGATAAGCTTCAACAGTCTTGTTGCCTTGGGTGAGGTTGCGGAACTCACGCTTCTTCCGGTCCATGACTCCTTGAGGATGAAGCGGCACGAAAGCAGCTTGGAAGTCCGGCAGTGATGATTGTTCCAACTGGCGAGTACACCGTGGCTGTCCCACCATTGAGCTGCGGGTCCCTTCGGAAGAAGGAAGCAAAAGTGACATAGTGGCGTGGGCTACATCGCAGACTCCATCTCATAGGTGATGTCACGGAGCTACCATCAAGATCCAATGGCCGGGTTGAGCTGCGGTACACACTTGGGTTGAGGCGATGAAATCCTGCAGAGTTGTTGTGTTTGGCTGCTGGTTCATATTGGGGCGAGGAAACCGAGCCATCATGTTCTCCATGAACTGGTGATTCATCTCAAGTTGTTGGATCATACCAGCCATGTACTCAAAGCGGTGGTGGGAAGTTGCCACCACGACCACAACCACTGGTCTAACCATCCCGCTAATATATAACAGGTAGTTCAGCATTTGAGAAATTATGCAAAGGACAAGAATCATTCATGATGAAACATGCATAATGAAAGCAGCACGATAGAAACTACATAGTAGTCGGCATATCTTACAAAAGGGATCATGCATAGAGTTCGGTACACATAGTTCAAGACATAGACTAAGACATCATAGGCGGCACGCAGCTCATGGCGAATGCATCTAACACTAACAAGCAAGCCTACATCACCCCACGCAGATCATGGAGGTAGTCAGAGCTCAAAGCTGGTAGTGTGGCAGCGGATAGTCCTCCACGCCGGTGACTGGGGCCGCGGATACTCAGTGCAGAACCCGACGCCCAAGTGGCGTAAGAGGACCAAGTGCGGAGAGTAGCCTCCACCTCCGCCAACCGACACCCCGGGCATCACGGTCTGGCTGGGTAGATCGCAGAACGCGACAGCTCTGGATCGGACAAAGGGTGTGCAGCGTCGAGCACGGTAAAGGTGCCGACGGGTGGTGTACAACTCGTGGCGAAGAGCTCGGTTAGCTCGATCCAGCCCATCGGCATGCGTAACAAAGTTCGATGGTAGAAGGGCTCTCTGGTGACAGATGGAGTAGGCAGCAGTAGTAACCTCCTCACCAACATCGACGCGATAGCAATGTGCTCAAGGGGAGGTGTCCAACTCCGATACTCTCCACGAAGACGGTAAGAGCAGCATAAGCGACATCGTGGACGCCATATCGATAGTCACCCCAACACCATGTGCGGTGTGCAAAGACAAGAGTGGAGTCATACTCCCGAGAGTAGAGGTGGACGATGGCTCGATCGCTCTGGTTAAAGTCTGGTACTCCTCATAGGCGGTGTGCTCGGGGTGCCGCGATAACCCAGATAGGTCATCATCTCTGCTAGCACCGCAGTGATCCCGAGGCACCAATGGCCGTCGTGTGGCGCACGACACGCCTCGTGGGTTCCATCTGAAAACAAAGATGTTTCAAAGGAGTCAAATGACAAGTGTGGAAATTGATCAAAATACAATTCCAAGGAATAACTATGGCTTTATCCAACTTTGGGGTGAATGTGGTCACGGGATCCTAGTGTTAGTTAGTAAATTTGTTTAACCCGAGTAGAAGAGAGTTGAGCCCGAGTAAAGGTCGAGGAGTAAAAGATCCTAGTACCACCGATGGCGGCGTGGGCCCGTAAGGCACACAGCCAAGTTAGTAAAAGTTTTTGCAATGTCTAGACTCGACTTCGCCAAGGAGTGTGGAAGGGGATTCCTACAGCAATGGCTCGATACCAACTTGTGGCGCCCCGATTCAATCGTACACTAATCATGCACGCAAATGTGTACGATCAAGATCGTGGACTCACGGAAGATATCACAACACAACTCTACAAATAAAATAAGTCATACAAGCATCATAATACAAGCCGGGGCCTCGAGGGCTCAAATACAAGTGCTCGATCATAGACGAAGTCGCCAGAAGCAACAATATCGAGTACGGACATAAGTTAAACAAGTTTGCCTTAAGAAGGCTAGCACAAAGCGGGATACAGATCGAAGAGCGCGCAGCCTCCCGCAGGATCCTCCTAAACTACTCCCAGTCGTCGTCGGTGGGCTGCACGTAGTAGTAGGCACCTCCATGTAGTAGTAGTCGCCATCGACGGTGGCGTCGCCCCGGCTCCATCGTCTGTTGCGAGAATCGAGTAGAGATAGGGGAAAAGGGGAAACAATGCAACCGTGAGTACTCATCCAAAGTACTGCAAGCAAGGAGCTACACTACATATGCATGGATATATGTGTAAAGGGCCATATCGATGGGTGAATCGCAGAATGCCGTAATAAGAGGGGATAGCTAGTCTTATCAAAGACTACGCTCGGTCACCTTCGCCTTGCAATGTAGAAGAGGGTAGGTTGAAGTCCTCCAATGTAACATCACATAGCAATAATCCTACCCGCGATCCCTCCTCGTATCCCCGAGAGAGCGACCACCGGTTGTATCCGCACTTGGAAGGGTGTGTTTTATTAAGTATCCGGTTCTAGTTGTCATAAGGTCAAGGTACAACTCCAAGTCGTCATGTTACCGAAGATCACGGCTATTCAATAGATTAACTTCCTGCAGGGTGCACCAACTTACCCAACACGCTTGATCCCATTTGGCCGGACACACTTTCTGGGTCATGCCCGCCGCGGAAGATCAACACGCCGCAGCCCCACCTAGGCACAACAAAGAGGCCAAGACGCGGTCTAAACCTAGCGCCAGCAGGGTCTGGGCCCATCGCTACGAAAGCACACCTGACGTTGCGTGGCGGCCGGAAGCGAGACCTAGCCTAGTGGCGTTCGGTCCAATCCGACGCGCGCGCCGATCACGACGTCACGAAGTGTTTCTACCGATACCACGACGCCGAGTGCCCATATCTCTCCCACGAGTTGGTTAGTGCGATAGGCCCGTGAGCCAACTCGGATCAAATACCAAGATCTCGTTAAGTGTGTTAAGTATCCATGAACGCCGAGCAGGCCAGCCCACCTCTCACCTAGGCGGTCTCAACTCGCCTGTCGCTCCGCCACAAAGATCCATCCAGAGGGCCGTCGGGACAAAGGTCCTTTCACCCCAATCCGTGAATCACTCATGGGTGCTCCCAAGCCGACCGACTTTAGTCACCACATGTATCATGTATAAGATAGATATACCCGTGATCACCTCCCGAGTGATCACGGCCCGATAGTATAGCACAAACAAACGGACAAGAATGTAGGGCCACAGATGGAAATACTAGCATCCTATACTAAGCATATAGGATTGCGGTAAAGTTAACAACAATAGTAACAAGGACAAAGCTATGCATCGGGATAGGTATAATGTAGCAAGAATATGCTACTCTACTCTAATGCAAGCAGATAGAGTAGAATAGGCGATATCCGTGATCAAGGGGAGGCTTGCCTGGTTGCTCGCAAGAGAGAGGGTCGTCAACTCAGTAGTCGAACCGGGCAGCAGCGTCGGTCTTGTAGTCTAGGAGAGAAGAGGAAGAAACAATGAATACCATGTAACAGATGCATATCGATGCATGACATGACAAGTAACGATGCTAGGCTTGCCCTAACGTGGTATGAGGTGGTACCGGTATGGGGAAACATCCGGAAAATATCCCGGGGTTTCGTGTTTTCAAGCGAGAGGAGACGGAGGGAAAAGTTGCGAGTTCGATAGGTTAGGGGTGTGTTGCGACGAACGGATTGCATATCCGGATTCGCCTCGTCGCTCGAGCAACTTTCATGTTGAAAATATTTTAACCGAAGTTACGGATTAAAAGATATGATTTTCTAAAGATTTTATTAATTTCAAATTTAATTAATTATTTAATCCAACATTATCTAGAATAGGAATGTCGACGTCAAGATGACATCGTGGTGATGTCAAGTGATCAACGTTGACCATCGACTGGTCAACTCGACGTGTGGGTCGATGGGACCCACTGTCATTCTCTCGATTAGGTTAACTCTGATTAGTTAATTTAATTAGTGATTATGTTAATCTAATTAGGATTAATTAACTTAATTAATTAATTAATAATTAATTTTATTAAATCATTTTTATTTTTATTTATTTTTTAATTCCTTTTTTCTTTTTTTTTAAAACGTTATGGGGGCGGGCCCCATTCTAAGTGAGGGCCATAGGCCATAGCAGGCGTTCTGGCCTCGATGGATGGCTCACCAAATCGTGGGCGAGGAGGAGGACTGGCATGGCATGGCCACCGAGGGAAACGCCGAGGGAGGCCAGGCGGCTGAGGCGCTGACAGCGGGCAAGGGTGTAGCTCACCAAAGCATGAGAGAGAATGGGCTGGCGCCGACGGCCAGAGAGAGAGAGAGGAGAGAGGGCAGCGTCACGGGAGGAGAGGAGGTCAGGGTCACGGAGGTCGCGGGCGTGGCACAAGGGCGGCAGTGGTCGAGGCGACAGTGGAAGGCCATGGCATGGGCGAGCATGATGGCCGAGAGCGTCAGCAGCGGCGACACGAGGCGACCTAGGGAGAGGGAGGGGAGCTCAGCTGGGAAGTAGGGACGTAAGCGATGGGCTCGGGGCGGTCGGGGAGGACCGGCGAGGAGGACGGGACGGGACTGGCAGCATGACGAGGCTCAAGGGCGACGGAGGCCTCCGACGAGGGCGCGGCGGCAAGGCGGCTGAGGCGGTGGTCTCTCTGGATCTCGATCCAGACGGGAGAGAGGAGGGCGAGTGGGTGGAGTGGGGGTGTCGGTGGAACAGGAGAGGAGGAGTGGATAAGGAGAGTGGGAGCCGACTGGGCCGCCTAGTTGGCCCGATGGCCGGTGGGCATGGTCCAAAGAGGAGTGGCTTCTCCCCATTTGTTTTTTTTTTGTTTGTTTCTCTTTTGAATTTTTTTATTATTATTATTTATTTTCTCTTCTGTTTTAACTCATTTTAAATTACTTAGACATCTTATAAAAATGTGTTTACTCCACCATAATTACCGAGGCAATATTTGACAACCCCCAAACATTTTTAGTTTTAATTTTTGAAAACTTTTATTGCTATCATAAATTTGAATTTGAATTTTGAAACAGTTTTGAATTAACCCGTGATTAACTACAGTGACAGAGGTGACGTGACAGCATCAACGTGAGATTACTATAGCATGATTATCCGGGCGTTACAACCCTAACCCAGTCACCCCAGCCCTGGGTACACCCAGTCATAGTTCAGATAGATCTGTGTTATACTAGCATGCTTGTGATTTCTTGTCTGTACATTATCTTAAAGATATAAAATAACTAATATAGACATAGGAACGTAAGGATGTTCTATCTTGTCATTTACCATTTGCATCTTTTAACTGGCACACCAAGCATACGCATACGGCATACAACCATACATGAGATGGTCAAACCCATTCTGAACATGCAAATGCAATCATAAAGATATGATGGACAGTAAGCAGCAGGCAAAAAAAGTTGAATTCTAGTGAGCTGCAGATCTATATCTTGTTTACGGATCAAGTTAACAAAGCATTTGTAACTTTGTCAGGAGACTGTAGTTTTTCTCGGTGAAATTTTTGCATGGGTTGCCTTTCATATATATAGCAATGTTATCCCTCTAAGAAATTTCAGACACAAGAAGTTGGTTGTCAATAGAACCACCTTGCCACCTTGCAATAGCCATCAATTTAAACCATCACACTAACACCACAAGATCTGAACACAAAAGGAAAATTTCATTCCTGAAAGAAATGGAACACAGACCCATAGGATTAATAATTACGGCAAACCATACAATCAAAGAAACGAAATGATCACAGGCCGGTAGCACTATTCATTCCTAAAAATACCATGAAGCAGACCATACGATCAAAGAAACGAAAATTCCATATTTATTCATTTGAACACATTCCCGTGGTATAATATTTACTACAAACCTTTTGGCATAGCATGGTTTGTTCATTTTTCTTTGTTAAGATTCATGGTAGATGGCATAATTTGTTTTCATAAACATAGTCTCAGGCAGAGATCATGGTACAACTAAGCATGCAAACATAAATGATGTTATGTTAGTTACCCTGCCAACAAAATGGCATGCCTGCTATAACAACTCTCACCAATGTTTGATCGGTGGATAGTTCAACACTGAAACAAAGCAAAGAAGGTTGCAATTGCAGCTCAAACAGAACCAATCTGTGAAGAAACAAGGAAGTTTTCAAAACTAACATATAAAAAGGAAATCCGCCTATAAATAACATCATGTTCGTCACGGAACGACAAAGTTGATGATAATACAAGTCTTTTAAAAAGAACACAAGATCTAAAAACTTACAGAGAAGAGAAGGAATATAGGAGAATTGCCAGGTTTAACTTCTAGATAAGTACTGTCAAGTTTTTTATTTCCATTGGGTTAAGTGGCACCTGCACAACCACAAGGTTTTCCTCCAGAAAGTTAAATACAAGTACCACCCCTGTTGCAGAATACACCACTCAAACCATGTACTGGTTTCAAATTGTTACGTATTTATTGCATTGAAAATACTCTTGCTAAGGCTCTAACAAAGAGGAATGTAAGTAACTGAAACTTGACAGTTCTGACAGAAACAGTTTTGTGCCTTCAAAATGTCAAACCAGATGGACTGTGCTGAAACATTTTTTTTCGCTTTACCCTGAAATTGTGTAGCAAGGAAGAGCACAGAAACAGATTAGAAAAGAAAGGGGATGAAGATCTGCTGTAAGGCTGCACAAACCCTACCTTTCTAAAAAAGCACCAGGACATGTGTGCGGTCCCTTTAAGAAATTAATGTAAATCAATTGATTAACCAGCAACACTCCTGTTTTAAAAATTAAAGAAAATGTAGAAGTTTATTGGATTTTCGAATTGATTTGGTTTAACAGGACACGGGAAGTTCAGAGATTATAAAATACATGATATATGAAGTACTAATAGTAAGTTCATTTATTATGATGGACAGTGTAAAACTACAAAATCACAAACCACTTTATTGTATAATTTATCCAGTAAATTAAGACCAGTGCCAAATACATAATTCAACCAAAAAACAATTTAACTACAACCATAGTAATTAGAGCAGAAGTTCCTACCTAACCTATCACCCCTATACATACTACAAACTTCGTTCAAAATACATACTGCTGACTCACAACCATCCAATACTCTTGGTATTATACATACTGCACACACTCGTAAACCAAACCCTCATTAAAATAATGCATCAACCAGAAATATATTTTGGTCCAGTGATGCTGAAGACAGATCAGCGATTGCCCCCATCCTGAAGGAAGTGAACGAGCTAAGTAGAGTATATTCTAGTTTTCAATGTAAGTTTGTGCACAGACCAGGTAATGTTGATTTTCATTACTGTGTGCAAAAAATGCTTCGCCTGAGCGGCGAAGGTGTGCTTGGATAAATATGAATACCAACTTCGTTTTCAGCCTTGCATGACTATAAATCTATACTTATTCAGTAATGAAAAGCTTGATCGGAAAAAAAGTGCACGCGCATGAAACAAGGATATAGCAGAACACACATTTAACTACAGTCAATTCTTAAACACAGAATAAAAATATGCAGAAGGAGCAGCGGATCTCTGTTTCTAGAAGTACACAAGGCACTAATTTCATATTCAGGAAAGGGGAACCAAGACATAACCAAGAGATGTAAGATTCTGTAAATTGATGAGACAACACTAACCTCGTCAAAGCTTTTCCCATCATGAATGGCCCATTCGTGTCTCTCTTCCCTGAGCTGTTTAAAGAGTTGTTCTTCTATATGATCGCTAAGCACGGTTCCTGGCAGATCATTAGCCCCATACATAGCACTTATTTGTGGCAAAGGCATACGTAAACCATGTTTTATCTCCCAAACATAGCACTTAGAGCAAGTAAGTATATTCTGTGAGTTTAGAGAATTCAAGTATGAAGTTTAGCCTTAGGAAATTGATTACCTTCCACCGGAATTGTGGAACTGTGAGCCTCATTGTAAGTTTGTAACACAGTATAGTATGATGCATTTTAGCCTAACAGATTAGGCAATGTGCTCCTACATGCATGCATGATAGACCATCGATCTTATCTTCATTGACAAAAAAGAAAAGAGTGAGAATAAAACAAATTGCAGTGACTATGGGTGCGAACATTTTCAGCAATCAGCTCTGATGCATCTAAAATGTCTGAGATGCTTCCGATCCCCCCACCACCACCAATTGAAACACCATGATAAAAGCTCTAATCAGATGCAGCGACTCGGCAAAAACACAAAACAGGAAAAGAGCTTCCACCAAAAGCAATTGGTACCATTCTTTCCTTCTTCTCATTTTCCGAAGGCAACCAATTTGCATCTGTCAAAGCCTCATCAGCTACACATAGAGCATATGCTATAAATCCCGATATAGATCGTCTGAAATATGAAACAAAGTTTAACTGTGAGACAGAAAACATCACCAGTTACATATTGCAGTCATACAATAGCATCTCATCAGAACATAACAGATTTCCAATTGTAGAAAAGAGAGACAGTCGGTCGACCACAATGAACGTGTAATTAATAACTTCTATATGTACTTAAATCATACAGATATCTGACAGAAGAAACGCCAAAAACAGGTTCAACAAAGTGTTGCGGGATTGATCACTGTTACTCCGAATGGCACTGAAGATAAGGGTCCTTACATCAGTACATATCACATGACAATATTGCACCATTGTACGTGAAAGCTTGTATAGTATGCTAAAACGTAACAGCCAACGTCTTATACATGAAATCCACCCACGAATCATATAGTATGCTAAAACGTAACAGCCTTATTTAAATTTCTCTTGAGCGTCTTATACATGAAATCCACCCTCGAATCATCATATCAAGGGACAAGGGTGTCAAGTAGCAATTCATATAAGATAAATCACAAGTGGAACAATCATGTGCAGAAAAGGAACACCAATCCAATCTCACAGCGTCAGTGAGATTACCAATTTATACCGGATAGATGAGTGGAGTATCAGTCATAACCTTGGCCCGCGCCTCCTCGTCGAACTCAGCCGCGGCCTTCCCACGCAGCACGGCGGCAGCGGCGACCCTGGATGGGAGCTGTTCCAATGCCCTCCCCGCGGCATCCCCGGTGAGGCATAGGTCCTCCGCGGCGAGCCGGGTAGAGGGCCGGGTCTCGTGCGGAGACTGGATCGGCGCGTAGAGGGGGCCGCGAGACCAGATCCTAGCATGGTGAGCAGCAGTGGTCGCCGGCGTCGATCCAGTGCAGGAGCGAGCAGTGGAGATGGGCGGTGTCGATCTAGTGGAGGGCGGCCGTGTGGCGTCGGGCGTTGGGGCCAAGGCGATGTAGTGGAGGGGTAGGCCGGCAGCGGGCGAGGGCTACGGTCTCCGGCAGCGGACGGTAGGACCGGGCGCCACACCTGTATGCCGGTGGTGGCGGCGGCCGCGGGGAGGGCGCCGGTGGTGGCGGCGGCGGCGGCGGACGAGGGAAATGGAGTGGGAGAGAATCGGGGGATGAGGACTGGGGCCGCTTCTCTTGTCGCCGCTGGCCAATCTCTTTTGCTCTTTCTTGTCGATGAAGTGAATCTTTTGTCTTCTAGGTAGTCCGACGTGGACATCGCGAGCGCTCGCTCTCGATGCAGCGCTGAATGGTTTTAATTTGCCCCATACTATCTATAATGCGCATCATCAATGCAATCACTTAAATCCCTTTGTAACGTAGCTAGACAATGGGGTTGTGCACTTTATATAAGCCACCCCGTAGCTCAAGGGCAAGGGTTTGCAACCTTTTGTAATACTCAGACACAACAGAAAAACACAGCTCCAGAGCTCGAGACGTAGGGTTGTATCTTAGGAGAGGCTCGAACTCGTAAAATCCCCGCGGCACCCGTGCCATGCTACATCTAGCCCTTGTTCGTACCCCTTTTTTCTTACTGTCAGAGTCGTTTCCACCAGACACCCGCTTAATGGCGGCATACGAACGGGCGGACATTGAACGGACGTGGTAGATATCCGTCCCGTCTCGTACAGTAAAACGTCTCTTCGGCATTGAACAAGCGTGGACATCGGGTACGCGGAGCGGGCGGCGTGCCGCTTCAATGCCGATGCAAGTGAGAGGTCGCGTTCGCTCTGGGCCGGCGTCAGTGCGGAGCGGCCGCTCTACAGCGGCATGAATGCGGGCAGCTGACGCTGGACAGGAACGCACGCTGGAGAGGGGTGAGAGTTTTTGGTGGGCCATGATAGTCAGGAACGAGCGTGTCAGCGGTCCAGACGCACACAAAGACCCCCCCTCCCCCTCTTTATCCCCGGTTTGCGAAAAAACACGTCTGGACCGCCGAGCGGATCGATACAAGCCCGCATTGGATGGCACAACACGTCCGGATCATACGGTTACATGCAGACGGTTTGAGGGTAGATGTTCTCGCAGAGCAAAAACACTTCAGAGAGCCAGGGTTATCCTCCTTTTCGAAAAAAAAAAAGAGCAAAAACACTTACGTGCGTGCTGAGGTCGACCGCTCGGAAACATTTTCGTTGCCGCCCGCGACAAAAGCTAGCCAGCACCTATAGCTCTATCGATCTGGAATTCTGGATCTATAATTTCATTTTCTACTTAATTAAGTAAGCACTACCACCACCAACGAGCAGCCTAGCGACCCGCGGGAATCACGGCGGTTTCCTTTGCTTTGGCCGTTCCTATCGGCTCGCTTTGAGCGTGTCCGGCGTGCACCAACGGCTAAAAACAACTTGTGGACTGTGGAGAGAAGGCAGCGCTTTCCCCCCTTTCGTACCATCAACGCTGAATTTCTGGCAAATCAAATCAACTTTCCAATCGAGGACAAAACAAATCAACTTTTCAATCGAGGACATCCGGAACCTGAAAAATGTCCCTGGCTCGTCCGTTTCAAACGTTTGTACAAGGCAGAATATGTGATGTCGAAGAAAGGGAATGCACCAAGAACTCACCAAACCCTACTAAAATCCTTGTCCCAACCAGAAAGGAAATTCGGCGGCTGGTATTGGATCCACGGAGCACCGCACAATGCCGTGGCTGGGGTGGCACGCTCGTCAGTCAGCGGAGGGAATTGGCTGCGGGGAGCCTTTTCCTGCCGTGGGAGTGGGAGACGAGGAAGTCCGGGGTGCGCTCGTAGCCGGAGAAGACCTCCTCCCAGATCTCGGCGAAGGCCCGGAGGATGAGGTGGTGGTGGTGCGGCGCGTTGAGGGACAGGAACCGGTGGAGGAGCTCCCGCAGGTCGGCGCCGCCCACGATCTCCTTCTCCACGATCATCTGCAGCATCGACCGCCGGAAGTCGGCGAGCGGGTCGGCCGACTCCTTCACCACCGCCACGCTCTCCTCCACCCTCCTGCCGCCGCCCTCGCTAGCGGTGCGCCTGTGCCGCCTTCCGTCGTCGACACCTTCGGCGGCGGCGCCCTGCAGGGAGCGGACGGTGCGCTCGAGCTCGCCGAGCTGCCGCAGAAGCGCAGCGACGCTGGGGGTGCTCCCCACGCTGGTGTCGGCCTCGTCCGTCGACGAGGGTGAGAACGAGGAGGACGCCGCCGCGGTGGAGATCAACGACGCCGCCCTGCTGTTCCCTGCCCTCCTCGTCGCCGTGGTGGTGACCGTGGACATGGTGGTGGTGGTGGTGGCGGTCGATGTGTTGGTGGGCGGCGTGGCCATGGGGGACTGCTTGTCGGAGCCGTCGGAGACGGAAACGGCCTTGGAACCGCCGCAGCCGCACATGAAGCCGCGGCCCTTCCTCGTGAAGCGCAGCCCGCCGCCGGCGCCACGGCGGCGTAGTATCATCGCCTTCATTGATCGATCGGGCCTTGTCTTTCTCGGTTCGGTTCGGGGTGTGCGGTGCGGGCGCGCACGGCGAGGAGGCTCGTGGGACGAGATGCTGGTGAGTACTACTGGAGTGAAGAGAAAAATGAGAAAACCCGTGGTTTATAACGAGGCAGCCGGCCGCCTTGCAAAGTCAAACGGCTATATTTGTTTTTGCGTGGAAGCAATCCGATGCTGGTGAAACGGTCAGACGAAAACTAAGCACAAGCTGATCCGCATTTAACCACGCACCGTACAATGCATCGATTATCTTTTCCATTTCATAGGACTCCATTAAAAAATATCTGTTCTTTTCCGTTGATGATCGTCTTACCTGTCCTATTTTTTTATTGACTTACCAAATTAATTTATTTTCTTTGATAAGCCAACGTATGTTTACTAAATAACTATTTATCAAATAAAATCCTAGAATTTATTTGGTCAGATAAATCACAGGCATGATTCTATTTGGTAAATACTTAGCTAACTCGGTAAAATATTTATATCCCGTTGCGATACACGGACAATTAATCTAGTTATATTAGCTAGCAGTGATATTTTTTTTGCGGGAAAGCTAGTAGTGATATGTATAGACATTGGTATGTTGTCATTTACTACTATATTTTGCAGTAATTAATTTGCACCAATTTTGGGTGATACTTGGTTGACTGTAGTAATAAGCTTCAAATATTCATTCCCAAACATTCCAGTTACAAATATTTTATCAGAAATTATTCTTCCCATAAAAAAGTTTGAAAATAGATTTTCGTCCAACTTTATAGATAATGTCACCCATGACAATTAGGGTCATATCATATATTGAATTGTGGAAGCATAAATTTCCACTAACTCCACAGAGTCACCAAAGTAAAAGAATCCCACAAAGGCTGGATGCCTACCCGTCTCATTTTTCTTGTCAAGGCCCTTCTTTGCTCACTAATCCTTCTATTTTATTACTTTGCATATTAGCTTTGTCTGAAGTCAAACTTGAACTTTGACCAAATTTCTGAAAAAATATTAACATACACACCACCAAATTAAGACCATTAGATTCATCATTCAATATTTTTTCATATCATATGTATTTATTATTGTAAATGTTCATATTGGTTTTTATAAAATTGGTTAAACTTTATAATGTCTAACTTCAGACGAAGCTAATATGTGGAGTAAATAAAAACGAAGGGAGTATACAATAAACACGCAGGTAACAAAGGACAAAAATAGTAAAGATGGTCAGCTGGATGATATTATCACAGTCGATCAAATTGTAGTATCGACATGGAGTTAATTAAATATGATGTTGTGCAAGAGGTGCACTAGATCGTGACCAAGCAACGGATCCAATATACTTTGGAATATGCACAGAAGTACATGATTTGTTCTGTTTTTAGAGCATGTGAAAATGCAGGTGCTTGGAAAGATGCTTAACATTAAAATTGGTTTTTTCTTGCTAGTCTCGTCTGTGATTATTAACATGCTTGGTCGATTGGATAACATTGTTCATGAGATGCTTAATTATATACTCAAGCTACTCAATAATACAAGGCAGCACACACCAAGGCCTCCTTTGGTTCATAGAATAGGAATATCATAGGAATAGAAAAATCATAGGAAGTGAGGTGACTTATATCTCAATTTCAATAGGGAAAAATATGTCATTTGATGCATAGGATATGCATTTTTTTCATTGAGTTTAGGCTAATGTTTTTTTCCTTTAAAATGGGAAGGATTGGTTCCTATCCTACATAAATAGGAATCCATTCCAACAAACCAAAGGGTTTCAAAGGATTTTTTCTTTGAAAATCCTATCCTATAGAATTCCTACAAAGTTCCTACAAACCAAAGAAGGCCTTCTCTAGTTAGTTTAAGTTTTTACCCACAAATTGGTCAACAACGTGTGGGAGTTGATATCATTGGATTCGTACTAAAAATCAAGCACTTCTCATTATCATCAATTTAGATAATTTACACATAGTTAAGCTAATCATTACCCAAAGTGAAATCTCTTGACAAGTGTATATGTCTTATATTTCTAGGCGAAAGCATTTCACAAGGTGCTAATTAAATGTAGACCTCCTTTGGTTCACAGGGTAGGAAAATCATAGGTATAGGAAAGTCATAGGAAATGAGATGACGCACATCTCAAATCCTATGACTAGGAATAGAAAAGGAGACGCTCTTTGGTTCACATCATAGGATTTTTTTTTCCATTGTGTCTAGGCTAATGTTTATTTACCTATGAAATGTGAAAGATAGGAAGAATTTCTCCATAGAAATAGAATAACGGATTTTTTCCTATAGAAATCCTATACTATGGAATTCCTACATAATTCCTCCAAACCAAAGGAGGTCGTAATGTTTAAGGCATCTCCTAGTGCATGTATGATAGCAAGTATACGCACTGTAAAGTTAGCATGTAGATGATGTAGCACTGTAGTTAAATAAGAAAGAGAAGATACACGTGTTATGATATTGTATAATACCTTACCAAACAAGAAAATTTAATGTGAAATAGATCTTTGTACACAACTTCATATCGAGATTTTAGGTACAAATGAATAAATAATAAGATTGCACTAACATAATAGGTTACGATACTATGCAACGGAAAGAGGGGGGCGATTTGTGCATGCAGGCACGGGGGCATCAACCATCTCTCATTCCTTTTCTTTGGACTTCAAATTTGAATCTATTATATGTTTTGAATCGAAAGTCCAATCTATGTTTTGGTTGCATATTCGAGTTCCTTGTGACGAGGGTTTTGAGATAAAACCCCCTATGAATACATTTAGACAAGTTTCTTAAACTTCACTAAGTCTCTGCTAGTAGCAACAATGATAACTTCACTAAATTTCAGAAACTAAATCTTACAATTGTGCGGGCAATTGTGGGAAATCAGACAAGTTTGCAGATCGTGAGGCAATCATGCGGCTGGGCACGGCTGGATAGGCGTGTGCCCCTGCGAATTTCCGAACAAAAAGATAATAACGAAAGTAGTAGCATGCAACTATGATACTATCTACTGTGAGAGATCTATGCAACTACAAAGAGAAGCTTCTAATGGTTTAAATAGATGCCATTACCTGAATGAGCGTTAATTTCTTACTGCGACATCAGCAACACCGCACAATGTTGACATTTCCTAAAGCTGCATATCTATGCAACTTGTAACTTAATGGAGAAGTGAGTAAAATATCAGAACTCCGAGGTGATCAACGAGATGGGACAAGCTAGCAGAAAAATGCTAAGCTAGCTAGGCCCTACATAATGGTTAACAATAAGAAAATTACGAAACTAATGGTCCTACACACTAACACATTTTGTTATAATATGATCGATGGGTCTACGAACCATGATGGGAGGTGCCTTTTGGAAAGAAAGAAGAAAGAAAAGAGAACTTCCTAGATGTTTTACGTCTACGTAGGATCTATAGATGGAGGGAGTAGTTTTTGTCTCATTGCATTAGCTGTTGACACATTTCCATCGCTCTAGGTAGGGTGTCAATAGGCCATTGAAAGGTGACGCCGTTGATTAAAATCAATCGTTCATTAAAGTATCTGAATTTTCTGTTTAACGTTGCATGTACAGGTAGATACCCTAAATATGCGGCAGATAAATGATGTGACGTTGTTGTGCATGAATCTTATGTTTACACTCAATCGTAAGTAACTATCCCGACCTATTCACGAAAATGAGAAGAATTATAGGTTCCGACACGTACCAATGTGCATGCATGTCTTTAAAATACGATTTTGATCATCAAATATTATTCTTGCAATCCTTCTGCACTTGAGTTAATTTATTACATATACCATTTTTATGTCTGAATATAATAGAGAGACATTTTTTGATCAACTTCCTAATTCTGGCCATCGATGCATATCTATGAATAACGTCACTCTCTGTTATTCCGGGATGACGCAGCTTACTTAGTTGCGCACATAAAGTAAGTTTGGACGTCAAATCTCAATGCATGCAATGCAACAACTGAAAAAACGGTACTATGAGGAGTATATGTATTCAAGGGGACGTCTACTGGTGATAGTTTATGGTTCAAACCTGTTTTGTTTATCAGAAGAAATGGTTAATTTGGATGAATTCACATACTTTACGTCTGGAAATGGTCGCACATCTAATCAAGTACTCCTAATACTCAAGTGGCGCCACAGTTAACCAGCAAGCAACCAAAAACAAAAGGGGGAGGGGAGCATTATAGGCCGCGATGATTACAAATGTCACCTAAAATGCGGATCAGACCGCATAAACATATGTGGGTTAGCAAGCTAGCTCTACATCTCCTCGCAAAAAATAAGAATAAACTGGCACTACTTGCACACGGGTGGTAGTACGTCTACTCTCCGCTTGGACGGATACTACGTAGCGCATCGGCGAGCGGCCGGAATGATTTGGTGTCCGACACGATCCATCATTTGGCCGGTCCGGGGACGTCTTTCTTCGCCGTTTGGACGGCGCGGGCAGTGCACGGCTGCTCCGCTTTTCCCAGCACGGATACTTTCCTCCTGCCGCAGGCTTTTTCTCGTGCGTGCATGCAGAGAGGTCCGTGAGAGTGGCTGCCTCTCACCCTTTCCGGTCGTGCTCGAGTAAGCTGGCCGGCGGGGCAAAATTACCTTTTGTCAAACAAAATCAGGATCTGATCCCAGTTTAAAACGTTTTCAAGATCTGACCCTTTTGCAATCGCCAGCGGGCCCGGCGGTCAGTCTACCGCCGCAGGTTCCGGTGTTAGGTGTGCCTGACGGCCGTCAAGCCGTTAACGGCTGCTTACGGAGCTACCGTCATAGTCCACGGCGGTAGCCCACACAAACCTACCGCCATAGTTCACGGCGGTAGCCCACACAAACCTACCGCCGATATCCCTGGTGGTAGGTTATCATAGTCCATGTCGGTGTCAAAACCGGCGGATCTCGGGTAGGGGGTCCCAACTGTGCGCCTAGGCGGATGGTAACAGAGACAAGGACACGATGTTTTTACCAGTGCGGGCCCTCTCGATGGAGGTAATACCCCACCCCGCTTGATTAATATTGATGATATGGGTAGTACAAGAGTAGATCTACCACGAGATCGAGAGGCTAAACCCTAGAAGCTAGCCTATGGTATGATTGTTGTTCGTTCTACGGACTAAAACCCTCCGGTTTATATAGACACCGGATAGGTTAGGGTTACACAGAGTCGGTTACAATGGTAGGAGATCTACATATCCGTATCGCCAAGCTTGCCTTCCACGCTAAGGAAAGTCCCATCCGGACACGGGACGAAGTCTTCAATCTTGTATCTTCATAGTCTTCGGCCGTGATGATAGTTCGGCTATCCGGACACCCCCTAGTCTAGGACTCCCTCAGTAGCCCCTGAACCAGGCTTCAATGACGACGAGTTCGGCGCGCATATTGTCTTCGGCATTGCAAGGCGGGTTCCTCCTCCGAATACTTCATAAAAGGTTTTGAACACCAGGATAGTGTCCGGCTCTGCAAAATAAGTTCTACATACCACCGTAGAGAGAATAACTTTTGCACAGATCTGTTGACGTATTCCGTGGCGTGACATCACACTACGGCCAGGTCTTTATATGAATCTTTTTTTACCATTCCACCTTAGCGCGTTTAGCGAGGCGGTTTCCTTGGCACGTCTTATCAAAGCATAGATCGTTCCCCCTTATTCCAGGATTCTCATCAATACGGACGTGGGTAACCCAACTGCGTCTGGCTTGCACGCCTCCTCTATCAAAGGCGAGTCCTAATCGACCACGGGTGGGCTCTTGGTATTCAACCTCTTTATAATGAGACCAAGGCCCTCTTCTTTTACACCTCCACCGAAGTTCGCCTCGCCGAGTTCTAACACCCAAAGCTTCAGATTTGGGCGCTTGACCTTCGACGATGTCCGGCTCCGACCAAGACGGCCGATGGATGTCTTCCTCCGTCACAGAAGAAGATGTGCTAAAGCTGCGAGACTGTGTATCTAACCGCGAGATCTCGTGATAGGCTGCCTGCTCGTGGCAGGTCATTCCCACTCCCGAGCCCGGCGAGAATGTGGTGTTCGTGTCTCACTTCCTTCGGGTTTAGGCTTCCGACGGATCCCTTTTATGGGGGCTCATGTTTTATTATGGGTTGGATTTCATTGACTTGAACTGAGTCCATCCTCCATATCTCGTCATTCATTGTCATATGTGAGGCCTTCCTCCATATTACCCTCACTTTGGATTGTGGCTCAAGACCTTCAAGGTGGAGCCAAAGATGATCGAGGGCATTAAGCAGAAAAGTCTGGAGGGCGGTCATAAGCAAATGTGCTGATGCTCCGTGGTCGAGGGCTCTTTTCAAGAGGAGCTTGGTTTGTGGCAACGGAGTGGTTTTATATCACCGCTCCTGGGGCACCAAATGGGTGGCGCCCCGCCTTCCGCCAGTCCACCACAGCGGTGGCGTCATGGGTCAACAAGGGGCTCAACTGGGGCCGCCCAAGGACGCCCGTTGCGAGGCGTGATTCGAGACCTCCAAGAGAGAGAGAGAGATCTGCTGCGAGCGCGAGTTATGTTGATTCGGCGTATACGCCTGCAAACGCCGCCCCTCCGCCTGTGGGAATTTAATCCAGAGGGACCACGAGCTCTCCAAAATTTCATGGGTACGACGCCTGTGGAGATGTATAAACTGTTTTTGGATCACAAGAGAAGTGTCCGGACTGACCGAGGACGCAGGACTAAGCTGCAATCGCCAGATACTCAAGTAAGTAGTCCCAGAACGGACAGGCTGTTCATTCATTTATCATATACATGCCCTTTAAAGGAGCCGTTTCTTGAACAGAGTGGATAGCCAAGGCAAAGTTAATAAGGTGTCGGCCCTCCCGGAGACCACGCCGGATCCCATCTTGACCAAGATGTTGAAGGCGCGCCTTTTGAAGAAGGCAAAGAGGGAGCGGGAAGCAAGCGCCTCTACGAAGGAGGCTATCAAGGAAGGAGGATTAAAAGTCCCATCTTTCGAGGAGAGAAGAGGACCGCTTGGAAGATCCGGAGGTCAAGGCCTCAAAGAGGGAAAGGAATCTTCGTCGAGAGTCCGGTTTGGGAAGTAACCCAGCCGCACTATTTTCCCAAGGGATCAGCCCTCCAATGAGCCGTAAGTAAAAAGAAGGGTCTTGTAAATAAGGAACATCCTGTATTTATTTCTAAAGATAACCGAAATTGTACCTTGTAGTTCGGATCTCAGCCCTTCTCAGCAGAGCTCGTCTTGGGGATCTTCTTCCGGAGATGATGGAGAGCCAACGCCTCCACTGTCGCACCCTCGTGCGAGGCGGACGACCCCGAGGTGTCGTCGCGAGGGTTTCCCAACCCGGCGGGCCGGAAGGTCGGCGCCAAGCTGGTGTCTTGGTCGGAGGAGTGAAGGATCTGCCGGGCGAAGCGGTTATCTCGTAAGATCACCGTGCTCTAATGGGTACGGTGATTGAAAGAATTGCATCCGCGAAGAGCGGATTGCATGAAGCCGTCAGAAGCTTACTGACGGGGTTCGAGGTACGTAGAAATGATGTACCTTCTGACAGTTATGCATATAGAATGCGCCCTGTGTAGATAGTAGCCCTTGAGACTCGGTATGTTGTCAAAATTGACAGCGTGCCGAGGGTCAAAATCTCAGTTATAACATATCGCCGCTCCTAAACAGGTGGCGGGGCGTCCGGTGGCCAGCCAGACTGATGAATATGCCGAACTAAATCGGCAACTTGACAAGGCGGATGCGGACATCGCGCTGGTCAATAAACGGTTTGACGGGTCACAAGGTATGCGACTTCTACGCGGACACCTGGTAAGGGAGCTTGACGCCCATGTCTTACTACTTGTATGCTTAATGCAGATGGTGCCGCTCTTGTGGAGGAGCTTTGGCGGAACTCGCCGAGCGAAAGAGCAAGCTAGAAATAGTAATGCGGCCGCTTTAAGGGCGGCCGAAGAGCTAAAAGCCGAACGGGCTGCTCACTGCCGAAGCAAAGAGGAAATGGCCGATATGGCCAGAAAGTTGAAGAATATTACCGACCGCTGCGAGGTTCTTGAAAAAGAACGTCAAGCGAAGCAAGAGGGCCTGAATAAGGCCACCGCCGAGTCCAACGATGCCCGTTCCGCTTTGAGAGCTGCCAAGGAGGAGCTGAGTCAGGCCGGAGCTATTACGGCTGAAAAACCGTTTCTGCTGCGGAGGAAATATACGGATCCAAAGTATGCTCAGTTGGACAAGTTGTGGAGTTCGGAGGATGCTTATCTGGACTTAGCAATGAAGCGCCGCGGACGCGATTGAGCACTTCGGGGCCGAAGGGGCACGAAGGAAGAGCTATATTGGTCGCAATTCCATAGTCCGAGCGTCCTCTTCCATTGACCGATCGGTTGGCGAATGGGCCGAGCTGAATCGATTATCCGGACTTGCCATGAAGCATGTCATGACTTATTTATGGCGGGCGGACCCCACCAAGAGTTATTTTGGTTTAGTGCAGCAGTTCCTTGGTGCGGTATCGCGATCGACGCAATGAAGCGGTCGGCGTGTATTGAGGAGCGCGAATGGCTCGCCCGTGTCAAGACATCTGGGCAGAGATGAAGGCCACCGACGTTGCATCCCAAGATTCGACAGAAGCGAGTACCGCCGAGCACTACTTTGAGGAAGTCTGCAGGCGCTCGTTTAATAGAGACGCAGATGCTCGAAGGATATTATGTTTAAATGACATGTATGATTTGTGAAAACAATGTTTCAATATAATATAAGAGCTTTTTATACTTGTGCGTTCAAGTAGTAAACTACTCCTGGCGGCCGTTTATGTATATGTATATATAACTTTGAAAGATGGCAGTCCTTGGCTTCAGCCCCACGCACATAGTGCGGGGTGTTTGCAAAGAAGGCGCTTTTCACACTTAATCCAACGTCTTGGTCCTGTTAAGGAGGTGGTAGCGTAGCAAACTAGGCAACCAGACTATGATGCTTTATCACTTTCACTTAGCCATAGGAGTTCGAGGATGGGGCTACTATATAGCCCTCAGGGGCACCGCACTCTCCGAATTAAAGTGCGTATGTGCTGACCGAAAAGCGGTCCTTCGTTAATCGGAGGAATCCTAAACATTCGGTGAGTCATCGAGTGGTTGACCGATCTCTCGCTATATCATGATCGTTTTCGGCTTTCTCATTGAGGTGCTCGCTTCGGCGAACCGGGCACAATCGCGAGAGTTCTCCTGGTGCGCGTTAGCGATAGAACGGAGGCGTAAAGGCGGCAAAACACAGGAGCCGGGCAAACCCAACATTTGACCAAAGACATGATTCGAGCTGATGCATATAAGGCCTAACTCGAGACGCGAATACACCCTAAGGTATTCGGTCTTTATAAAATGGGCAGAATAATGCCCTAAGCCCCAGTGTCCAGTGCACGCATAAAAATTCTGGTGCGGCCAATGCCAAAACGCCAGCCTCCTCCTCGGTTATAGTAAGGAACGGGCGATGTATGTCAACAAGAGACAAAAAAAGGTTTACGAGGGTCTTAATCTAAAAGAATCCTTGCAACGGGTCCCTCTTGCGTCTGCGCCGTGTCTCCGTTGCAGCCGTATCACGGACGGGTGTAGCACGTTGTTCATCTGTAAAAGAGAGGAACTTAGTTTAAAAGAAAAAGGATCGTGCTAAAGACGTACTTTATATTAAATAAACAGAGTACGATTCAAAGAAGTGAATAAAATAGAGCTTTATTGTCTCTTGTTGTGCATGCATGCAGCCCCTTGTATGGGGGTATGCCGCTAGTAGGCGTCGGACTCGTCTAGCCGTGTCCGGGGTTCGAATTACCTATTCAGGTGCTTTGGCTAGCGGAGCCGGATTGGTGTGGGGTTGTCAAGGCAGCCTCGCATTCTTCCGTGCTCGAGTAACACTTAATATTCCCTTTTAATGAGGTGATGCCGCGTGGACCGGGCATTTTAAGTGTAAGAGATGCATAGTGCGGTATTGCGTTAAAGCGGGTGAAAGCTTCGCGTCCCAATAGTGCTTGATGGCTACTTTTAAATGGGGCGACATGGAAGACTAACTTTTCGCGCCGGAAGTTGTCGGGCGAGCCGAACACAACTTCTAGCAGTAGGGAGCCCGTACAATGGGCATATGGGCCTGGCATTACCCCTTTAAAGGAGGTGTTGCTATGGCGAATTTTGGTTGGTTCTATCCCCATCCTGCGGATTGTGTCACGATATATCGGGTTTATGTCCTTGCCACCATCCATGAGGACTTGTGTAAATTGGAATCCGTCAATTATGGGATCCAATATCAAGGTAGTCCATCCTGCGTTCCAAATACTTTCGGAATACTCCCGATGGTCGAAGGTGATTGGTTTTGACAACCAGTGTTGGTACTCCGCTAGGGTAGTTTGTGCGGCGTGCATTTTAGCGGGCGCCGCTCTATTTTTCCCTTTGATCACGTGAAGTGAGTTTACTGTTTTAACCTCTTGTGGGAAATTCTTTTGTTTTTCGGGCTCTGCTGGTGGTGCTCGTCATCATCTTCACTTGGTGTGTCGAGCCCTTGTGTTCGGCGTTGAGTCTGCGGACTGTTTGAAGACCCAACAATTTACGTGGGTATGGTTTGCGAGGCCTCACGGAGTCTTGTGGATTTGACATATCTTGTCCAAGATTTTGTTTAAGTTGGATAGCTCATCGCTATTGTCCTTAAGGGGCAGTTTTTTATTGTTCTGCAGTGAGCTTTTGAATCTGGCGTTGACTGCCGCGCTCTTTGGACCTTTCCCTTTAATCCGCGCTGGTCCTTATTGCGTCGTGGTTTCCGTTCCATCCCGACTTGGATGTACTTGGGTGTTGGTGATGCATCTTGCTAGCCAGCTATCCTCTCCGCATAAGCGGGTCATGAGGCTTGTTATTGCGGCCATTGTTCTTGGCTTCTCTTGGCGAGGTGTCTGGCGAGCCATTCGTCTCTGGACGTTGTGTTTGAAGGCTGCTAAGGCTTGGCGTCCGGACATTCGACTATTTGGTTCTTTTAGTAAGGAACCTGTTCCGAATTTCGGGCTGACTCTCCGGGTTGTTGAGTTATGTGACTTAGATAAATCGCATCCGGAGGCGGACATAGGTCCCTGAAAATTTGCCGAAATGCATCCTCGAGCTCTTCCCAGCTTCCAATAGTATTTTCGGGAGGCTTTTGAGCCAATGCCGAGCTGGCCCTTTGAGTTTGAGGGTAAGTATTTTATGGCGTGGAGATCATCTCCTCTAGCCATGTGTATGTGGAGGATGTAATCCTCCATCCGCACTCGTGGTGCATTGTTCCGTCGTAGCCCTCTATGTTTACGAGTTTGAATCCATTGGGAATTCATGATCCAAACACCTCATCGGTGAAACATAGGGGATGTCTGGCGCCTGTATTTGGGTGTGCCGTGATGTTTGGATATTTGGCGTGTTGCATTGCTTAGAAGAGCTTGCTTTTCGCCCATAGATGGACCTAACTGGGCCATCCTTTTGATGTGAATCCTTATGCGGATCGCGTACCGGCTTGTGTGTGGCGCCATTTGCCGCTCTCTTTTTGCCGTGGGGCCGTCCATCCGACCAGGTGGCCTTCTTAATTTTTGGTTGTGGGGGCTCTAGGGCCTCCTCGTCAAATTCGAGCAGTAGCTTTCTTTTTGGGTAGCTCTTTGTTCGGCGACTGTGGTCGTATTTGTCTGTGGTGTTGAATACTTTGCTCCATCGATTCTCGAGTGCATCTTCCGCTGTTTTGAGCTTCCGCTTCGCTTTTTCAGGCTACTGTGATGGCGACAAGCCTTTTCTCGGAGGTTATTTTGCTCCGACAATTTGTCCGCGTGAGATCGTCCGGACTGTTGTCTTCGCCGGGGACGGGTTGTTTATCCAAGTTGTCTTGTTCGGACGATTGCTCGATAGCATGTTCGTCGTCCACCGGTTCACCCTGCTCTATGGCTGGGTCTTTGTTGAGGCGGGACTTGGTTCGGCATTTACGTTGCCGTTTTGACTGCTTTTCGATGGATTTATCCTTCGTAGCGTCCCGTTGTTCCTCGTCTTCATTTCCTTTAGGTGTATCCACCATGTATACATCATGGGATGAGGTGGTTGTCCAGCATCCTATAGGCGCTGGTTCATGGTTGTCTCCTACATCGTCGTCCATACCGTCGATGTCTTGAGTCAAATCGAGCACATCGTGTAAGCTTTCGACGATGGCTCTGAAGTGGGTGGTGGGTGGGCGTTGAATTTCTTCGACGTCCGCATCCCAACCTTCGACCGTAGTCCGCCAGGCTCTCCGGATAAAGAGAGAGACTTTAGTGAATTCAGGATGTCGCCAAAGGGCGAGTGCTGAAAGATGTCCGCGGAAGTGAACTCCATGATCGGCGCCCGATCGGATTCGATTGGCAGGGGCGCTGAGGGAGTCCTGGATTAGGGGTGTCCGGATAGCCGGACTACCATCATCAGCCGAACTATCATCTTCCGGACTATCATTGTCGACCGGACTCCAAGACTATGAAGATACAAGATTGAAGACTTCTCCCTGTGTCCGGATGGGACTTCCCTTGGCGTGGAAGGCAAGCTTGGCGATACGGATATGTAGATCTCCTACCATTGTAACCGACTCTATGTAACCCTAGCCCTCTCCGGTGTCTATATAAACCGGATGGCTTTAGTCCGTAGGACTAGGACATCAACAACCCTTACAATCATACCATAGGCTAGCTTCTAGGGTTTAGCCTCCTTGATCTCGTGGTAGATCCACTCTTGTAAACATCCACAATATCAATATCAATCAAGCGGGACGAGGGTTTTACCTCCATCAAGAGGGCCCGAACACAGGTAAAACATCGTGTCCCTCGTCTCCTGTTACCATCCGCCTAGACGCACAGTTCGGGACCCCCTACCCGAGATCCGCGGTTTTGACACCGACATTGGTGCTTTCATTGAGAGTTCCTACGTGTCGTCACCGATAGGCTTGATGGCCTCTTCAATCGACAACGACGCAGTCTGGGTGAGACTTTTATCCCGGACAGATCTTCGATTCGGCGGGCCAACTCACTTGGCCATCCGAGCAGATCGAAGCTTCGCCCCGGCGTCGGTCAGGTTTGGAAGCCTAAACTTCACGACCGATATCCGCGGAGACTTGATCTTCGATGGATCTGAGCCACACCGAAGCGTGCAGCGCTATCACGATGGGCATGACCTAACTCGCCACGGACAGCACCTTGAGGCCGCGACACGAATCCGCTCGACCCATAGTCCGGAGCCGATCGCGGATCGAGGGCGGATGGCTGGACACCGCCTCGGGAGCTGCAACTTCTACGGCGATGGAGCGAACACTTACCTTGTCCCGCATAAAGCTCATGACTCCGAGGTGCGGACCGAACCTCCTGCGCCCCGCCATCGAATCCGGTGGCGCCGATCATGGAATTCACCGCTGCGGACATCTTTTCAAAGACTCGCCTTCGGTGATATCATAAATTCACTGAAGCATCTCTCGCTATCCGGAGAGCCCTGGCCGAACTACGGCCAGGATGGTTGGGACGCGGATGACGAAGAAATTCAGACCCCACCCACGACCCACTTCGTAGCCACCGTCGATGATTTAACCGACGTACTCGACTACGACTCCGAAGACATCGACGGTATAGACGACGATGCCGGAGACTACCAAGAACCAGTGCTTACAGGACACTGGAAGACCACCTCGTCATACGACATATACATGGTGGACACCCCAAAGGGAAGCAATAAACAACGGGACGCGGCAGAGGATAATCCCGCCGATAAAGAACAAAAACGGCGACGTAGACGCCGCCCTAAGTCCCGCCTCGATCAAAGCAGCCTTCCTAACGACCCAGCGATAGAGCAGGGCAAACCAGCGGACGACGAACAGGACGAGCCGGATAATGAACCCCTTCACGGAGCAATCAACAATCCGGACACAACACCGAGCATAAGAACATACACAAAAACTCGCCGCCACCGCAAGAAGTTTGAAGAAGGCTAAACGAAGCTCAAAACAGCGAAGACACGCTCGTAATGAAGTGGAGCAAAGTATTCAAGACTGCAGACAAATATGGCAATGGCCATCAAACTAAGAGCTACCCGAGCGCAAGTTGCTGCCAGAATTTGACGAGGAAGCCATAGAGCCTTCACAAGTCAAAAAATAAAGAGGCCGCTGGCGGATGGACGCCGATGACAGCCCAAAGCGACAAGCGGGCTGCACACAAGTCAATTATAATCTGGGAAAGCGGACGGCCCAACTAGGTCCATCTACGGGACAAAAAGAGGACCCAGAAGTAGCACAACACGACAAGTGTTCAAGACAGCGGCACACCCAAATCTGAGCGCCGCACACCCGCTTATGTTTTACCGATGAGGTTTGGATCATGAATTTCCAGCGGGGTTCAAACCCATAAACATAGAGGCATACGACGCACAATGAGACCTTGAGTCGGATAGAAGATTACATACTAAACATACACATGGCTAGAGGAGACGATCTCCACGCCATAAAATACCTACCCCTCAAGCTCAAAGGGCCAGCTCGGCATTGGCTCAAAAGCCTCCCGAAAACACTGTTGGAAGTTGGGAAGAGCTTGAGGACGTTTAGAGCAAATTTTCAAGGGACTTATGTCCGCCCTCCGGATCTGAGACGACCTGAGTCATATAACCCAACAGCCCGGAGAGTCGTGGCACAAATCTGGAACAGGTTCCTTACCAAAAGAACCAAATAGTCGATTGTCCGGACGGAAGCATTAGCAGCTTTTAAACATAACGTCCGAGACGAATGGCTCGCCAGACACCTCGCCAAGAGAAGCCAAGAACAATGGCAGCGCTAACAAGCCTCATGACGCGCTTTTATGCTAGGAGAAGACAGCTGGCTGGCAAGATGCAGCACCAAGAACCCGAGTACATCCGAGATCGAGATGGAACGGAAAGTCACGGCGCAGAAAGATCAGCGCCGGAATAAAGAAAAAGCCCAAAAGGCACGGCGGTCAACGCCGGATTCAAAAGCTCATGCCAAACAATAAAACACGGCCTCTTAAGGAGAACAGAGACGAGCTATCAAATTTAAACAAAATTTTAGATCGGATATGTCATATCCACAAGACCCGGAAAGCACGCAAACCATACCAACCGAAATTGTTGGGTTTTAAACAGTCCGCAGACTCAACGCCGGACACAAAAGGCCTCGATCCAAGCGAGGACGATGACGAACCCCACCAGCGAGCACGGAAGTCAAAAGACTTTCCCACAAGAAGTCAAAACAGTAAAACTCGCTTCACGTGATAGTACGGAAGCCAACACGACACTCGCTAAGACAAGTGTCGCATGATCCACCCCAGTGGACCGAGATTGGACGTCAAAACCAATCACTTTCGACCATCTGGATTAGTCCGAAGTATCCGAACGCAGGATAGACTGCCACGATATTGGATCCCATAATAGACGGACTGCAATTAACATGTGTTTTGATGGACGGCGGAAGTGACTTAAACTCGCTAGATCCGGACACAATCCGCAAGTTGGGATAGACCATACTGCAATTCGGCATAGCCGCACTTCCTTCAAAGGAGTGGCGCCAGGCCCTTACGCCAGGTGCATAGTTTCATTATTACTAGAAGTTGTGTCAGGGTCACCTGACAACTTTCGACGAGAAAAGCTAACCTTTCATGTCGCCCCATTTAAAAGTAGCTATCAAGCATCACTGGGACAGGAAGCTTTCGTCCGCTTCAATGCAATACCACATTACGCGTCTCTTACGCTTAAAAAGCCGGTCCACGTGGCATCATTTCATTAAAAGGTCGCCGAGACCCGGACACTGTTGGGCGAGTCGGAATAAATAAGCTAGGGCTACCTAGCCGCACATCCCTTCACAAGGGTTTGCACATATAAGCCATAATGAGCTAGCATAGGCTCAGCTTTCTTAATCTATATTTCAATTTTTTATGCACTTTTCGCACAATTTCTTTTCCAACCAAGTTCCTCTCTTTTTACAGATGAACAGCGTGCACACCCGTCCAGGATACGGCACAACGGAGACACAGGCGCAGACATGCAGTAGGCACCCGTTGCAAGGACTCTTTTCAGACTAAGACCCTACGTAAACCTTTCTTATTGTCTCTTGTTGCTATAATCCCTGGTTTATCATTATAACCAGAGTGGAGGCTGGCGTTTTGGCATCGGGCGCGCCGTAAGAACCTGCCCGCACACGGACACAAGGGGCTTAGGGCTTTGTTTTGCCCGCTATTATAAAGACCGGACACCTTCGGAGTGTTCGGCGTCTCGAGTTAGGCCTTATATGCATCAGCTCGAATCATGTCTTTGGTCAAATGTTGGGTTTGCCCGGCTCCGTGTTTTGCTGCCTTACGTTCCGTATCATCGCTAACGCGGCTCCGGAGAACTATCTGCGATTGTGCCCCGTTAATTTGGCGAGCACCTCGAGAGAAAGCCGGCCGATTGTCATGATACAACGTGAGACTGGTCAACCACTCGATCGACTATGGGAATGTTTAGGATTCCTCCGCTTTGTGAAAGGCGTTTCGGCCAGCACATCCGCGCCCCAAATTCGGAGGCTTGGTGCCCCGTGGGCTAGGTCGTAGCCCACCCTCGAACTCCATGGCTAAGTGAAAGTGATAAAGCATTATAGTCCGGTTGCCTCGTTTGCTACGCTACCACCTCCTTTACAGGACCGAGACGTCGGATTAAGTGTGAAAACGCGCTATTTTTTGCGAACACCCCCGCACCTTGTGCGTGGGGGTAAAGCCGACGAACGCCATCTTTCGGGTTATACACACGTATACATGAACGGCCGCATAGGAGATATTCTATTACTTGAACGCACAAGTATAAAAGGCGCTTACATCATAAATATCGTTTTACATCATATAAACGTTCATTCGAACGTAACATTTTTTGAGCACTGCGACTCTATTACACGAGCACCACGCAGCACTTCGCCAAAATAGTGCTCGGCGGGTAACCGGTTATCATCCGAACCCGGGGTCGCAACAGCGGTGGCATCCATCTCGTCCAATGTGTCTTCACGGCGAGCGCCATCCGCGCACCCTCTATGCAGGCCGACCGCTTATCGCTTTGATATGCGGCACCGCCCCAAGAAATTGCTGCAATAAGCCAAAGTAACTCTTGGTGGGGCCTATCCGCCGGATATGGGTCACTATATCCGTCATAGCAAGCCCGGACGACCTATTTAGCTCAGCCCATTCCGCCAAACGGTCGGTCGGCGGAAGTGAACGCCCGGACTATGGAATTGAGACCAAAACAGCTCTTAGCCCTGTGATCCTTCGGCTTCAAAATGCACAACAACATCCGCCGACTCGCCGCTAAGTCCATATAAGGTCCTCCGGACCCCACAGTTAATTATTGGTGAGCATATTTTGGATCCGTAAACCTTGGCGTAGCGAAAAGGCTTGCCAGCTACAATATCTCCGACTGGCGCAGCTCTTCCTTTACAGCCCGCATTGCAGGCGGGCATCCTTAACCGGCGGTGGCCTTCGCAGGTCTTCTTGCCCGCTTAGGCGCTCCTTCCCAAGAGCCTCATTGCGGTCGGTAGCATCTTTTAACTTCACGTCCATTTCGGCTATCTCTTTCCTGCTCCGGCAGTGTGTGGCCCTTTCGGCCGCTAACTCCTCGGCCGCCCTCGAGGCCACCGCATTACTCCTTCTGGCCTGCTCCTTGGCTCGAGCAAGTTCGGCCCGAAGGTTCTCCACGGCAGCGGCACTATCTGCATTTCACGACCATGTTGTAAGGAGATGGCTTCGGCTCCCTTACCAAGTGACCGCGCAGTAACACTTACCTTGCGACTCATCAAGTCGCCTGTTGACCAGCGTGATGTCCGCATCCGCAGCATCGAGTTGCCGCTTTAGTTCAGCAACTCCATCATCCGCTGGCCCCGGACGACCCGCCACACATCGGCACGGCGGAATTTTAACCTCGATTTTGATCCTCGGACGCTTCGATTTCGACAACCTACCGAGTCTCGGGGCTACTATCTATACAGGCGCATTCTATATGCAAAACTGTTAAAAGGTGTGTCATTTTACGTACCTCAAACCCGCTTGACAAACTCCGACGGATCAGGCAACCGCCTTGGTGACGAAACCCTTTCAATCACCATGCTCATCAATGCGCGGTGATCTTACGAGATAAACGCCTTCTCAAGCAGACCCTTCACCCGTACACCGCTTGGCGCCGAACTATCCGGCTTTGCCAAACCGGGGCTCCCTCCGTGATTTACACTTGTGCTCGTCCGCCCTATCCGATGGCGCCCGGACGAGGCGTCTCGCTCTCTATCATCTCCGGACGAAGGTCCCCAAGACGAGCTCATCTGCGAAGGACGGAGATCCGAACTACAAGGTAAACACTTTAGTTATCCTCGAAGCACAAATAGGGATGTCCCTTATTATAAAACTCCTTTCTTTCTACTTACGGCTCGTTGGAGGCTGACTCATTAAGGGAGATTGTGCGGCCGGGCCTCCCGGACGCAGGACCTCCGCGAAGATTTCTTCCCCGTTTAGGGGCTTTTGCCCGGGTCCTCGGAGGCAGTCCTCTTCTCCCCTTGGGGAGGGATTCTCGATCCCCTCTTTCAAGAGCCTCCTTAGGTGAGGCAGTAGCTTTCCTGCTTCCCCTTCGCCTTCCTCTGAAGGCGCAACCTCAACATCCGGACCAGCCACGGATCCGCGCGGTCTCGGGGAGGTGCGGACACAGTATTAATTTTGCTTCCGCTATCCACTCCTGTGTAGAATGAAGTTGGTCATAAAGCGAATCATCGAAAAGGCAAACAAAGCGGTATGTCCGGACTGGAACTACTTACTTGAGTATCCGGCGATTGCAGCTTAGGCCAGCATCCTCGGTCAATTCGGACGCACCTCTTGCGATCCGAAGAATAAATTGTACATCTCCGGTGTCATACCCATGAAGTGTTGAAGAATCCGTGGTCCCTCCGGATTAAACTCCCATAGCCGGAGAGGGCGGCGTTTGCAGGCGTAAGGCGCCTAATCAGCATAACCTCGCATCACCACCACCATATCGATCTACCTCGTTAGGAGATCTCGAATCCTGCCTGCAAAGAGGGGCACGTCCTTTGACGGCCCCAGTTGAGCTCCTTGGTTGACCCACGACATCAACCGTCGTGGAGGTCCCCGGCGGAATAAGGGCGGCGGCTTTGCTGCGGCCCCTCGGAACGGTAATATAGAACCACTCTTGCTGCCATGGGCCGAGCTCCTCTTGGAAGGAGCCGGCGGGACCCACGGGCATCGGCCCTCTTACTTATGGCCGCCCGCCACACTCCGCTGCGCCCCGATCATCTTGGCGCCACATTGAAGGTTTTCAACCACAGGCGAAGTGAGGGGTGACGGAGGAAGGCTTCGCAGAGCGACAATAAATGCGGAGATATGGAGGATGGACTCGGAGCCAAATCGTGGAATTCCAACCCATAGTAAAACATGAGCCCTCTCACAAAAGGATCCATCGGGAAGCCTAAACCCCGACGGAGGTGGGATACAAAAACTACTCGCCGGGCTCAGGGGTGGGGATGGCCTGCCCTTCGACAGGCAACCTGTGCGAAATCTCAGAAGCAGTGCTTGGCCTCCCGCAGCTTTAGCACGTCCTCCTCCGTGACGGAGGAGGGCATCCACCGCCCCGAGGTCGGAACCGGACATCGTTGGAAGTCCATGGCGCTCGAATCTGGAGCTCTAGGTGCTGGAACTTGGGCGGGAGAAGATTCGATGAAGGATTGAAGAAAAAAAGCGAGCCTTGGTCCCGTTATAAAGAGGAGAATACTAAGAGCCGTCTCGTGACTGCTTGGGACTCGCCTCCGATAGAGGCGTGGCGATAACGGGCGGTTGGGTTACCTACATCCGTATTAATGAGAATCCGGATTAAGAGGAAACACGATCTCGCTCGACAAGGCGTGCCAAGGAAACCGCCTCGCTAAATGCGTTGAGGTGGTAGAGTAAAAACAATTCAAGTAATGGCTTGGTATCTGGTGTGACGTCATGCCACGTAAAGCGCCGCAGATTGAACTTGTGTATATATTATTATTCTCTCTACGGTGGAGCGTGGAATTTATTTTGAGCGGACACTATCCTGGTGTTCACAATCTTCTATCATTCGGAGGAGGAACCCGCCTTGCAATGCCAAGCAACATACTGGCACGGACTTATTGTCATTGAAGCCTGGTTCGGGGGCTCTTGAGGAGTCTGGATTAGTGGGTGTCCGGATAGCGGACTACCATCATCGGCCGAACTATCATCTGCGGACTATCATCGTCGACGGACTCCAAGACTATGAAGATACAAGATTGAAGACTTCTCCCGTGTCCGGATGGGACTTTCCTTGGCGTGGAAGGCAAGCTTGGCGTCTGGATATGTAGATCTCCTACCATTGTAACCGACTCTATGTAACCCTAGCCCTCTCCGGTGTCTATATAAACCGGATGGCTTTAGTCCGTAGGACTAGGACATCAACAACCCTTACAATCATACCATAGGCTAGCTTCTAGGGTTTAGCCTCCTTGATCTTGTGGTAGATCCACTCTTGTAAACATCCACAATATCAATATCAATCAAGCAGGACGTAGGGTTTTACCTCCATCAAGAGGGCCCAAACCTGGGTAAAATATCGTGTCCCTCGTCTCCTGTTACCATCCGCCTAGACGCACAGTTCGGGACCCCCTACCCGAGATCCGCCGGTTTTGACACCGACAGGCGCGGAGGGTTCGGAGTCCGGAGAGGAGTCCGGCACCCCGGAGTCGAGGTCTTCGCAAAGGACAGGGATAGAGTTCGGCTCAATCGCCGTAGAGATCGTAGCCCCCGAGGCGGTGTCCAACCACTCGTCCTCGATCGGGGAATCCGGCTCCGGATTATGGGTCGGAGCGGATGCTGGTGCGGCCTCCAGGGCACTATTCGGCTGCAGAGCTAGATCATGCCCTCGAGATAGTGCGGCGCACTTGGCTGCGGCTCGAATCCGTCGAAGATCAAGTCTCCGCGTACATCGGCCGTATAGTTCAAGCTTCCAAATCTGACTGATGGCTGGGGCGTAGCTTCGATCTGCTCCGGATGGCTGCTTAATTGCCCGCATTGCAAAGCCGCCGAATCGAAGATCTGTCCGGGAGAAAAGTCTCACCACGGACGCGTCGTTGTTGATGATCGAAGGAGCCATCGGGCCTATCGGTGGCGATACGAGGAACTCTCAATGAAAGCACCAATGTCGGTGTCAAAACCGGCGGATCTCGGTAGGGGTCCCGAATCTGTGCGTCTAGGCGGATGGTAATAGGAGACAAGGGACACGATGTTTTTACCCAGGTTGGGCCCTCTCGATGGAGGTAATACCCTACCCTCGCTTGATTAATATTGATGATATGGGTAGTACAAGAGTAGATCTACCACGAGATCGAGAGGCTAAACCTAGAAGCTAGCCTAAGGTATGATTGTTGTTCGTCTCTGATTAAAACCCTCCGGTTTATATAGAAACCGGATAGGTTAGGGTTACAGAGTCGGTTACAATGGTAGGAGATCTACATATCCGTATCGCCAAGCTTGCCTTCCACGCCAAGGAAAGTCCCATCCGGACACGGTACGAAGTCTTCAATCTTGTATCTTCATAGTCTTGGAGTCCGGCCGTGATGATAGTTCGGCTATCCGGACACCCCCTAGTCCAGGACTCCCTCAGTCCATATGAACTTAACTGCTTTGATTTTGTCTTCAATTTTTTTGACATAGACATAAGAAACAATAAACACAATTTCATAGACATAACATAGTTTGATCAGATCCAAAAAGTTTTGCCATTACGGACTAAGAAACAAGTAACAAATAACATAGTTTGATCACATAACATAGTTTGATCACATCCAAATAGTTTCACGAAGCCAACATAAGAAGTTTAACAAGTTCAACGGTCATCGACCACATAAAAGGTTTCATCCATAGGTAGCAATCAAACATGACGATCATCAGCAGCCACACGCATATATAGTTTAGATGAAATCGATGACGATCATCATCTTCAAGCCTTGACGGTTGGTGTTCCTAATAGTAATAAGGATGGCCTGTCCAACATGAAGATTCTTATCAATGAGGAAGCTCTTCTACCCAACCGAGCTTAAATGTGTGCGACCGTCCGTGTCCACGCCGTACGCACAAGTAGTGATGGGGCCCCTTGCGGTAAGGCGTATTCCAGCATAGCCTTCTTCATCAGCCTCGATGCCACAACTCTCAGATAGGCTCTTTGGCAATTTCTGAATAAGAAAAACATATCAATTAATAAGTATGGATTATCTAAACTATTAACAATTCCTTGGATTCTACACTAATAACATACCATAACATGTCGATCAATCATGGTACTCTTCAGACGGGTCACGAATGGCGCCCCGATCAAGTCTGCACGTGGCAGAAAGTTGTCCCATAGGTTGCACACCTCCTGCTCGCTCAGCCTCACTCTTTGAGCACAGATGGCTTCCTCAAGTGGGTCTTCATAGTCATCATCCTCATCAAGTGGTGGTGGTGGCGCCATGTTCCTTATATAAGCATTGATTGGATAAAGTTAATTAAACATTAATATTTGTTCTAATGCAAGCATTCATCAGATATAGGTAGATTCCACCTAGGTTCTAGGGTTCATCTAGGTTCTAGGGTCCATCTAGGTTCTAGGGTTCATCTAGGTTCTAGGGTTCATCTAGGTTCTAGGGTTCACCTAGGTTCTAGGGTTCACCTAGGTTCTAGGGTTCATCATATCAACTAGAGAGGGTTTCTCGTATGGCTATAAGAAAGATTAACCTAGAGTTCATCAACTAGGTTCATCACATTGCAATCATCTAGGTTTTAGGGTTCATCATATGAATTAGAGAGGGTTCCTCATATGGCTATAAGAAAACGGATTGATTTGACTCAAACTAATTGGGGGATTGGAGGAGCTTACCTTCCTCTTTCTGTAGCCATCTCGATCCGAAAAATCCGTGAATCAACGAAGAAGATCGGAGTGGGGAAGTGGAAGAGATGAGAAAATGGGCGAGAGGAAGAAGAAGGAATTTGGGTGGGTGGGGATTAGGGGTTGGGGGTGGAGTGGGCGGGCGGCTGGGTTTATAAATGCCCAAACCCTACCGTTGTAGGACAGCGGTAGCCTACACAACCTTATCATCGGGCTGGCGGTGGATGCCTCCACGCCTTCATACGTGACCAAAAATCGAGAAGCGCAGCGGTAGGGTTGTGCATCCTACCGCGAAACCTAAGCGGTAGGGGTCTACCGCCAAGCGCCCTGGCGGTAGGGTGTGCAACCCTACCGCTGCGCTGCTCGATTTTTTGGTCACAGAAGTGGGGCGTGGGGGGAGGCATCCTACCGCCGGGCCTGATGGCGGTAGGTTGTGGTAGGCTACCGCCGTTTTGTATGGCGGTAGGGTGCCTTTGTGTGGATTTTTTGCACCTTCTAACTTCTTTTGTCTTCAATTTCTGGCATACAACATTTAAACAACATATGTATGACATATAAAGCACACAATGTATGATATATGATGCACACACCACAAATCTATAAATAAGGTAGGTTCGATACACCACAAATCTATAAATAAGGTAGGTTCGGTACATAGCAATTTAACGAAACAGATTCACAAGCAAATTCATATGGTTCACGAAGAAAATATGCAAGTTTTTAGTTCAACGACACGGCATCAACTTCAGTCCTTCCTCCCCCTCTTCGACTTTCAATCTTCGTTATCCTTAGATCGCTTCTCGGCCGCCGTCTTCTTGCGGGCCGCAGGACGTGCTTTCTGAAACGGGGATGGACTCTTCCAGTCCTTCTTCGGCACATTCCTCTTCTCACGCTGGGTTGGCTGAGTTGGTGGAGGTCCATCGTCATCATCGTACTCCTCCTCCTCCTCCTCCTCATCCTCATCGTGCTCTTCCTCTTCCTCACCATGTTCTTCTTCTGCGCCCTCTTCTTCCTCTTCCTCTGCATCATCATCATCGTCGTCGTTCTCCTCCTCGTCATGTTGACCCGCCCTAGACGACGAGGCTGCATGGCTCGATGAAGCGAGGCTACGCATCGGTGCAGGAGGAAAAACATCCTCGGTGTTTGTAGCGCACCCAAGCAGGCCCACAAGCCAGCGTGCTTTGTTGACGTATTTCTGCAATGATAACGGAAGAATATGTTAACTTCTCGAATGTCCAATGATAACGAAAATGAACTCCGTATTACCTTCACCGTTTCCCTCAACTTGTTCTCACTAGCTCGAGTCCCAGGGACAACACTAAGCGCATTAGAGGCATGAAAAATGCTTTTGTTCAGCTCCGAAGACTGCAAAGTAATAAAATGAGTCAATAGCACGAAAAGATGATTTCATCCAACCGTCGGTTCGAAAGAGGTAAAAACAACATACCACTCTGTTCATGAGGGGTCCGTACTCCCTAAACCCGCCTTGAAGCTGTCTGATGCTCTCGTTGTAGGCTTCATTCTCTGAGGCGTCATTGAACAAGTCTTCGGCATCTGCTGTCGTCCACTGGGGCCTCAGATGCAGATGATGCTTGATGCCATCATCGTACCACAACATGTGATCCTCGTACACGTCCCAGTCAATCACTCTCCTCTCCGTGTCTTTGCGTCCTTTCCACTCGTTCCATTCCTTCACGTATCTCTCATGTTCGGCTTCCCAATCTGTGATTGATTGATTCTTCTGCCTACTCATCCTGCAATGCGTAAGAAAGAATGTAAAACACCCTTCTTTTATGAATGTAAAGCATCAAAACAAGAACTTAGAATCGATGAGGACGGCTTGTGGTACTCACAGGTGTAGGTCATAGCCACCGGTATCGCGGATGATGCCGGCTGGTGGTGTGTGTTGCGCCTTACCAAATTGTGCGGCAACGCGCTGTGGCAAGTGGTACTCCACGGCATAGACACAAATCATGGGCACGATGCATCGTAAGAGAAGCCGGTCCTGCATGCACATTCTGTTCAGCTCGAACCCCCACTCTCGGTCATAACTATACGGCCACCAAGTAACCTATAACCAAACAATGGTAAGCTCAAGTGGAAGTGTTATCGAAACAATGGTAAGCTCAAGTGAAAATGTAGTTCTTATACCTGGAAAGGCGTGAGAGCATCAAGCTCGCTTGAAGACCTTGTACAAGGCCTTGATTGGCCGTGTAGACACGCACCACGCCCCAAGCGTGATCGACGGTCGGTACCGATCATCTTAAATCATCTCCGCCATAGTCCGTCCATGCACGGAGCGCATCTTCTCCGGACGGCCCACCGGATTCGCTCCCACATCCAAATGGAGAGGCCCCATACACATCCACACATACGGACGTGTCTTCCGCTCTCGGGTCGCGTCACAAGCTACAAACCAAGTATAGATGATAAGATGTCAAAATGTAAAGCAACACACGTCTGATATTTGAAAGAAAGTGATATTCACTTACCGAACGGTATAGGTAGGCAAGTCCGGCGGCCCCCCAGATGTACCCCGCATCCCAGTCCTTCAAGAAGTCGAGATACATCCATAGGGCAGAGTTCCCGGAGCAGTCCAGAGACACTACCTCCGTGAGAATGTACCGCAGGTAGGCCCTGGCGTACTGCTCCACCACCCGGGGCTCGGCATCTTCGGGCACTTTCTCCGGTGCTCGAGGAGCCATGGCAGCGGTATGCCGAAAGTGCGGTTGCTCTTAAGCGGGGCGATGAGGCTGACAACCCTCTCGTGCCAGTTCGCCCTCTCCACTCTTCCTGTGAGAGGACGACCCTCGAGCGGTAGTGCCGTAATCATCGCCCAATCCTCGAGGGTCACGGTCATCTCCCCGCATGGAAGATGAAAGCTGTGCGTCTCTAGCCGCCACCGGTCGATCAAAGCCGTGAGAGCTGAGTGAACGAGCGTCGGCGGCGTACGCTTGAACTGCAAGACGAAACCCAATAGTCGGGCTCTCCTGAAGAATGATGCGTACCGATTGTCGTACTCCATCTTAACCGTCGTCTTGTGAGCTCTCGTCCGCAGTGGCGGCAGCATCTGTGAAAATCAATAACCAAAGCATAATTAGCATGGACATAATATTTAGCAACTTGTTTTCATCAATTCGAAATATTTGGTTTAAAATGGCAATTACAACTCCATTCCGAATGAAACGGGCACGGTGACAGTTGTCGAACTTAGGGTCAAGCATTGTGTACTTCGTGCCGACATCGTCCGCAAGAGGTGGCCTCCTAAAAGAATTGCATAAGCATATCAAAAGATTTTTCACATGAACTAGGGTTCAACATTAACTACGAAACACATCGATGCATAAAAAAAATTAATCACATCCAACATAACTAAATACAATACATATATCAAAGAACTAAATAAAAAACTTTTATGAAGATGCAATCACCATGGTTTCAATTCATCATAATCTCATTTTTTGTTAAAAAAAATGAACTAGGGTTCATCTTGAGGATTCATATACTACATATAACAAATATATCAAATATTCATCATACACTACATCCAATACTTGCATCATACACTACATCCAATACTTGCATCATAGCATAGGAACATGCATCATCCATCATATAAAACAAATCATTCAAATCAATTATGAACTAGGGTCATCTTAACACAACTATACCAACTCTTCAATATAGTTCAAATCTAACACAATATAGCATCTAGAATCAACCTAAATCAATCCTAGGGTTACTTTTTTTCAAATAGGAGTGATTTCAATCGAATAATGCGACAAATCAAAAGGTGTTTGATTAAAACTTATTGGAGGGATTGAAAAAGCTTACTTTTCTTTCTTTGGGGCCATATCGATCCGCAAAATCCATCAAGAAACGAAGAAGATCGGAGGGGGGGAGCGGAGGGGATGAGAGAGGGCGACTTTGAGCAAACTGCCTGTTCTTCGTGATGGGGGGCTGGGTGGGGAGGAGAGGGGTGGGGCCGCCGGCCGGGTTTTATATGCACACCCTACCGCCAGAGTCTCCGTGATGCGTTCAGACAACCTACGCCGGGTGGAGCGGCGGTAGGGTGTGACGGAGAGGGCACGGCGTTATCGTATCTTGGCGTGGACAAGTTTGCTACCGCCGCTGATCTCGGCGGTAGGCTATATGATCCTACCGCCGGGCCCCCTAGCGGTAGGCAAAAGGGTCAAATCCCGAAATATTTTCAAACTAGGGTCAGATCCTGATTTTGTTTGACAAAAGGGTTAAAACACGAAATTTTGCCGGCCGGCGGTGGTCTGATCTCCGCCAGGTCTGATGTTTCAGCAAGAGCAGCACCAGGCATGCATGTATGCATCATACGGCCGGTGCAGAATTGGACCACAAAACGGACATTAGTATTTGTGTGCGGACATCATTTCTAGCCGTTTGCTCCCCCAGGAAACCGAAAAAGCGCCGCCTTGGACCGAACCGGCGTTAATTTCAGCGTGGGGGCAAACGCGCTCCGAGTCACCGCCCCAGGTCGTCCCCAAATTGACACAAACAGGACACAAACTCGACGTTTTCATTCAAATTTAAAAACAAAAACATGATTTAAAAACAAACTACGCCTAGCCCTACTACGCCGCTGCCGCCGCCCGCCTTCTACATGCCGAGGAGCCTGTAGAATCGGGTGTAGTCGCCGCCGTCGCCGCCCTGCGTCCCGCCTGCGCCGCTCCATCCCTGTTGCGCTCCTGACCAGGGAAGCCGACGCGCGGGGGTGGGATGGCCCGAACGCGTTCTCCTCGTCGCTGTCGAGGATGACGGTGCGGCCCTCGTCGCGTACGAGGGGGCCGAGTTTTAATCTCCTCGTAGGCCCAGCGCTGGCGCTCCACCTGCTCGCGGACGTAGTCCGCCTTTGCCCACTTGAGGGCGGTCTCGTCGGCGGCGGCCATCTCCTCGTGCTCCTTCTTCACAGGAAGCAACCCCGGCTCGGTCTTCGGCTGGATAAGGCGGAGGGAACGAGGAGAAGGGCGGCTGCCCTCGTTGATGACGAGGGCGCCGCTGCGGGTTTGGCGACCAAGTGGCGTCTCCTGCGGCTCCGGCTTGACGGGGCGGAGCACCGACGACCTGGAGGAAAGTGAACCGGAGCCCGACGACGAGGATGTCGCCTTCTCCATTCGCCGCGGCGTCTGATAACCCACAAGTATAGGGGATCACAACAATTTTCGAGGGTAGAGTATTCAACCCAAATTTATTGATTCGACACAAGGGGAGCCAAAGAATATTCTCAAGTATTAGCAGCTGAGTTGTCAATTCAACCACACCTGAAAGACTTAATATTTGCAGCAAAGTATTTAGTAGCAAAGTAGTATGAAAGTAGCGGCAACGGTGGCAAAAAGTAACAGTAGCAGTTTTGTAGCAATCGTAACAGTGGCAACGAAAAAGTAACGAAACAAAGATTAATATGAAACGAACTAATAGGCAATGGATCAATGATGGATAATTATGTCAGATGACATTCATCATGCAATGGTTATAACATAGGGTGACATAGAACTAGCTCCAATTCATCAATATAATGTAGGCATGTATTCCGAATATAGTCATACGTGCTTATGGAAAAGAACTTGCATGACATCTTTTGTCCTACCCTCCCGTGGCAGCGAGGTCCTATTGGAAACTAAGGGATATTAATGCCTTTTAATATAGTACCGGACCAAAGTATTAGCACTTAGTGAATACATGAACTCCTCAAACTACGGTCATCATCGTGAGTGGTCCCGACTATTGTCACTCCGGGGTTGCCGGATCATAACACGTAGTAGGTGACTATTGACTTGCAAAATAGGATCAAGAGCACAATTATATTCATGAAAACATAATAGGTTCAGATCTGAAATCATGACACTCGTGCCTGAACATAGCAAAGTCATAGCTGAAGGAAATATGCCCTAGAGGCATTAATAAAGTTGTTATTTATATTTCCTTATATCATGATAAATGTCTATTATTCATGCTAGAATTCTATTAACCGGAAACTTGATACATGTGTCAATACGTAGACAAAACAAGGAGTCCCTAGTATGCCTCTACTAGACTAGCTCGTTAATCAAAGATGGTTAAGTTTCCTGACCATAGACAGGATCATATCATTAGGAGAATGATGTGATGGCCAAGACCCATCCGTTAGCTTAGCATAATGATCATTAAGTTTTATTTGCTATTGCTTTCTTCATGTCATATACATATTCCATTGACTATGAGATTATGCAACTCCCGGATACCAAGGAATACCTTTTGTGCAATCAAACATCACAACGTAACTGGGTGATTATAAAGATGCTCTACAGGTATCTCTTAAGGTGTTTGTTGGGTTGGCATAGATCGATATTAGGATTTATCACTCCGAGTATCAGAGAGGTATCTCTGGGCCCTCTCGGTAATGCACATCATAATAAGCCTTGCAAGCAATGTGACTAATGAGTTAGTTGCAGGATGATGCATTATGAACGAGTAAAGAGACTTGCCGGTAACGAGATTGAACTAGGTATGAAGATATCGACGACCGAATCTCGGGCAAGTAAGATACCGATGACAAAGGGAATAACGTATGTTGTCATTACTGTACGACCGATAAAGATCTTCGTAGAATATGTGGGAACCAATATGAGCATCCAGGTTCCGCTGTTGGTTATTGACCGGAGAGATGTCTCGGTCATGTATACATAGTTCTCTGACCCGTAGGGTCCGCACGCTTAACGTACGATGATGATTTGTATTATGAGTTCTGTGTTTTGGTGACCGAAGATTGTTCGGAGTCCCGGATGAGATCACAGACATGGTGAGGAGTCTTGAAATGGTCGAGAGGTAAAGATTGATATATTGGACGATAGTATTTGGACACCAGAATGGTTTCGGGACGTTTCGGATATTTATCGGAGTACCGGGGTGTTACCAGAACCCCCCGGGGAAAGTAATGGGCCTACATGGGCCATAGGGGAGAGAGCAAGCAGCCCACAAGGGGTGGCCGCGCCCCCCTCCCATAGGGAGTCCGAATTGGACTTGGGAGGGGGCGCCCCCCCCCCCTTTTCCTTCTCCTCTTCCCTCTCTCTTCCCTCTTTCCCCCTCCATGAGAAGGAAGGGGGGGCGAATCCTACTAGGACTGGAGTCCTAGTAGGACTTCCCTCTCCTTGGCGCGCCCCTGGTGACCGCCCTCCTCCTCTCCCTCCTTTATATACGTGGGTAGGTCACCCCTTGGAGACACACCAATTGTTCCAAGCCGTGTGCAGCGTCTCTCTCCACGGTTTACTCCTCCGATCATATTCACGTAGTGCTTAGGCGAAGCCCTGCGCAGATCACATCACCATCACCACGCCGTCGTGCTGACGAAACTCTCCCTCGACCCTCTGCTAGATCAAAAGTTCGAGGGACGTCATCGAGCTGAACGTGTGCTGAACTTGGAGGTGTCGTACGTTCGGTACTTGATCGATTGGGTCACGAAGACGTTCGACTACATCAACCGCGTTAACCTAACACTTCCGCTTTCGGTCTACGAGGGTACGTGGAATTTTTTTTGTGGAACACTCTCCCCCTCTCGTCGCTATGCATCTCCTATCTAGATCTTGCGTGATCGTAGGAATTTTTTTTGAAATTGCATGCTACGTTCCCCAACAGTGGTGTCCGAGCCAGGTCTATGCATATATGATATGCACGAGTAGAACACAAAGAGTTGTGGGCGATACTAGTCATACTGCTTACCACCAACGTCTTATTTTGAGCGGTTTATTGGATGAAGCGGCCGGGACCAACCTTACATGACCACGTTCATGAGACCGGTTCCACCGACAGACATGCAACTTGTTTTGTATAAAGGTGGCCGACGGGTGTCTGTTTCTCCAACTTTAGTTGAATCAAATTTGACTACGGCCGGTCCTTGTTGAAGGTTAAAATAGCACACTTGACAAAAAATCGTTGTGGTTTTGATGCGTAGGTAAGAACAATTCTTGCTAGAAGCCCGTAGCAGCCACGTAAAACTTGCAACAACAAAGTAGAGGACGTCTAACTTGTTTTTGTAGGGCATGTTGTGATGTGATATGGTCAAGACATGATGTGATATAAGTTATTGTATGAGATGATCATGTTTTTGTAAAAGTTATCGGCAGCTGGCAGGAGCCTTATGGTTTTCACTTTATTGTATGAAATGCAATCGCCATGTAATTGCTTTACTTTATCACTATGCGGTAGCGATAGTTGTGGAAACAATAGTTGGCGAGACGACAACGACGCTACGATAGAGATCAAGGTGTCAAGCCGGCGAAGATGGAGTGACGGTGCTTTGGAGATGGAGATCAAAGGCACAAGATGATGATGGCCATATCATGTCACATATTATGATTGCATGTGATGTTTATCTTTTATGCATCTTATTTTGCTTAGTACGGCGGTAGCATTATAAGACGATCCCTCACTAAATTTCAAGGTATAAGTGTTCTCCCTAAGTATGCACCGTTGCTACAGTTCGTCGTGCCGAGACACCACGTGATGATCGGGTGTGATAAGCTCTACGTTCACATACAACGGGCATAAGATGGTTTTGCATGTGCAGAATACTCAGGTTAAACTTGACGAGCCTACCATATACAGATATAGCCTCGGAACACTGAGACCGAAAGGTCGAACATGAATCATATAGTAGATATGATCAACATAGAGATGTTCACCATTGAAAACTACTCCATCTCACGTGATGATCGGACATGGTTTATTTGATATGGATCGCGTGATCATTTAGATGACTCGAGGGATGTCTATCTAAGTGGGAGTTATTTAGTAATATGATTAATTGGACTTCAATTTATCATGAACTTACTCCTGATAGTTTTTGCATATCTATGTTATTGTAGATCAGTGGCCCGTGCTACTGTTCCCTTGAATTTTAATGTGTTCCTAGAGAAAGCTAAGTTGAAATATGATGGTAGTAACTACACGGACTGGGTCCGTAACTTGAGGATTATCCTCATTGCTGCACAGAAGAATTACGTCTTGGAAGCACCGCTAGGTGCAAGGCCTGCTACAAGAGTAACTCCGGACGTTATGAACGTCTAGCAAGCTAAATCTGATGACTACTCGATAGTTCAGTGTTCCATGCTTTACGGCTTAGAATCGGGACTTCAAAGACGTTTTGAACGTCATGGAGCATACGAGATGTTCCAATAGTTGAAGTTAATATTTCAGGCAAATGCCCGATTTGAGAGATATGAAGTCTCCAACAAGTTATATGGCCGCAAGATGGAGGAGAACAGTTCTGTCAGTGAACACATACTCAGAATGTCTGGGTACCATAGCCACTTGACTCAGCTGGGAGTTAATCTCCCGGATGATAGTGTCATTGACAGAGTTCTTCAATCACTGCCTCCAAGCTCTAAAGGCTTCATGATGAACTATAATATGCAAGGGATGGAAAAGACAATTCCCGAGCTCTTCGCGATGCTTAGATTGCGGAGGTAGAAATCAAGAAGGAGCATCAAGTGTTGATGGTTAACAAGGCCACTCGTTTCAAGAAAAAAGGGCAAAGGAAAGAAGGGGAACTTCAAGAAGAACGTCAAGCAAGTTGCTGCTCCCGGGAAGAAGCCCAAGCCTGGACCCCAAGCCTGAAACTGAGTGCTTCTACTGCAAAGGGACTGGTCACTGGAAGCGGAACTGCCCCAAGTATTTGGCGGATAAGAAGGATGGCAAAGTGAAAGGTATATTTGATATACATGTTATTGATGTGTACCTTACTAATGCTTGCAGTAGCACCTGGGTATTTGATACTAGTTCTGTTTCTCATATTTTCAACTCGAAACAGGGGCTACAGATTAAGCGAAGATAGGCTAAGGATGAGGTGATGATGCGCGTGGGAAATGGTTCCAAAGTCGATGTGATCGCCGTCGGCACGCTACCTCTACATCTACCTTCGGGATTAGTTTTAGACCTGAATAATTGTTATTTGGTGCCAGTGTTAAGTATGAACATTATATCTGGATCTTGTTTGATGTGAGACGGTTATTCATTTAAATCAGAGAATAATGGTTGTTCTATTTACATGAGTAATATCTTTTATGGTCATGCATCCTTGATGAGTGGTCTATTTTTACTAAATCTTGATAGTAGTGATACACATATTCATAATATTGAAGCCAAAAGATATAAGTTTAATAATGATAGTGCAACTTATTTGTGGCACTGCCATTTAGGTCATATTGGTGTAAAGCGCATGAAGAAACTCCATGCTGATGGGCTTTTGGAATCACTTGATGCTTGCGAACCATGCCTCATGGGAAAGATGACTAAGACTCCGTTCTCCGGAACAATGGAGTGAGCAACATACTTATTGGAAATAAGACATATTGATGTATGCGGTCCAATGAGTGTTGATGCTCGCGGCGGGTATCGTTATTTTCTGACCTTCACAGATGATTTGAGCAGATATGGGTATATCTACTTGATGAAACATAAGTATGGAACATTTGAAAAGTTCAAAGAATTTCAGAGTGAAGTGGAAAATCATCGTAACAAGAAAATAAAGTTTCTACGATCTGATCGCGGAGGCGAATATTTGTGTTACGAGTTTGGTCTTCATTTGAAACAATGCGGAATAGTTTCACAACTCACGCCACCCGGAACACCAAAACGTAATGGTGTGTCCGGACGTCATAACCGCACTTTATTAGATATGGTGCGATCTATGATGTCTCTTCCTGATTTACCGCTATCGTCTTGGGGTTATGCTTTAGAGACGGTTGCATTCACGTTAAATAGGGAACCATCTAAATCCGTTGAGACGGCACCATATGAACTGTGGTTTGGCAAGAAACCCAAGTTGTCGTTTCTTAAAGTTTGGGGCTGCGATGCTTATGTGAAAAAGCTTCAACCTGATAAGCTCGAACCCAAATCGGAGAAATGCGTCTTCATAGGATACCCAAAAGAAACTGTTGGGTACACCTTCTATCACAGATCCGAAGGAAAAATATTCGTTGCTAAGAATGGATCCTTTCTAGAGAAGGAGTTTCTCTCGAAAGAAGTGAATGGGAGGAAAGTAGAACTTGATGAGGTAACTGTACCTGCTCCCTTATTGGAAAGTAGTTCATCAGAGAAATCAGTTCCAGTGATGCCTACACCAATTAGCGAGGAAGCTAATGATGATGATCATGAAACTTCAGATCAAGTTACTACCAAACCTCGTAGGCAACCAGAGTAGGTTCCGCACCAGAGTGGTACAGTAATCTTGTTCTGGAGGTCATGTTGCTTGACCATGACGAACCTAAGAGCTATGAGGAAGCGATGATGAGCCCAGAGTACGCGAAATGGCTTGAGGCCATGAAATCTGAGATGGGATCCATGTATGAGATCAAAGTGTGGACTTTGGTTGACTTTCCCGATGATCGGCAAGCCATAGAGAATAAATGGATCTTCAAGAAGAAGACTGACGCTGACGGTAATGTTACTATCTACAAAGCTCGACTTGTTGCGAAAGGTTTTCTACAAGTTCAAGGAGTTGACTACGATGAGACCTTCTCACCCGTAGCGATGCTTAAGTCCGTCCGAATCATTTTAGCAATTGCCGCATTTTATGATTATGAAATTTGCAAATGGATGTCAAACTGCATTCCTTAATGGATTTCTTAAAGGAGAGTTGGATATGATGCAACCAGAATGTTTTGTCGATCCTAAAGGTGCTAACAAAGTGTGCAACCTCCAGCGATCCATTTATGGACTGGTGCAAGCATATCGGAGTTGGAATAAACGTTTTGATAGTGTGACCAAAGCATATGGTTTTATACAGACTTTTGGAGAAGCCTGTATTTACAAGAAAGTGAGTGGGAGCTCTGTAGCATTTCTAATATTATATGTGGATGACATATTGTTGATTGGAAATGATATAAAATTTCTGGGTAGAATAAAAGGATACTTGAATAAGAGTTTTTCAATGAAAGACCTCGGCGAAGCTGCCTATATATTGGGCATCAAGATCAATAGAGATAGATCAAGACGCTTATCCAGGAGTGGATCACTGGACAGCGGACAAGAACATCCTGAAATACCTAAAAAGGACTAAGGATATGTTTCTAGTTTATGGAGGTGACAAAGAGCTCGTCGGAAATGGTTACGTCGATGCAAGCTTTAACACTGATCCGAATGACTCTAAGTCACAAATCAGATACATATTTATATTGAATGGTGGAGCTGTCAGTTGGTGCAGTGCTAAACAGAGCGTTGTGGCGGGATCTATGTGTGAAGTGGAGTACATAGCTGCTTCGGAAGCAACAAATGAAGGAGTCTGGATGAAGGAGTTCATATCCGATCTAGGTATCATACCTAGTGCATCGACTCCAATGAAAATCTTTTGTGACAATACTGGTGCAATTGCCATGGCAAAGGAATCCAGATTTCACAAGAGAACCAAGCACATCAAGAGACACTTCAATTCCATCCACGATCAAGTCAAGGAGGGAGACATAGAGATTTGCAAGATACACACGGATCTGAATGTTGCAGACGCATTGACTAAGCCTCTCTCACGAACAAAACATGATCAACACCAAGACTCCATGGGTGTTAGAATCATTACAATGTAACCTAGATTACTGACTCTAGTGCAAGTGGGAGATTGAAGGAAATATGCCCTACAGGCAACAATAAAGTTGTTATTTATATTTCCTTATATCATGATAAATGTTTATTATTCATGCTAGAACTGTATTAACAGGAACTTGATACATGTGTGAATACATAGAAAAACAGAGTGTCCCTAGTATGCCTCTACTAGACTAGCTTGTTAATCAAAGATGGTTAAGTTTCCTGGCCATAGACATGTGTTGTCATTTGACGAACTGGATCACATCATTAGAGAATGATGTGATGGACAAGACCCATCCATTAGCTTAGCACTATGATCGTTTAGTTTATTGCTATTGCTTTCTTTATGACTTATACATATTCCTCTGACTATGAGATTATGCAACTCCCGAATACCGGAGGAACACTTAGTGTGCTATCAAATGTCACAACATAACTGCATGATTAGAAAGATGCTCTACAGGTGTCTCCGATGGTGTTTGTTGAGTTGGCATAGATCCATATTAGGATTTGTCACTCCGATTGTCGGAGAGGTACCTCTGGGCCCTCTCGGTAATGCTCATCACTATAAGCCTTGCAAGCAATGTGACTAATGAGTTAGTTACAGGATGATGCATTAGGAACGAGTAAAGAGACTTGCCGGTAACGAGATTGAACTAGGTATGGTGATACCGACGATCGAATCTCGGGCAAGTAACATACTGATGACAAAGGGAACAACGTATGTTGTTGTGCGGTTTGACCGATAAAGATCTTCGTAGAATGTGTGGGAGCCAATATGAGCATCCAGGTTCCGTTGTTGGTTATTGATCGGAGATGTGTCTCGGTCATGTCTACATAGTTCTCGAACCCGTAGGGTCCGCACGCTTAACGTTCGATGATGATCGGTATTATGAGTTCTGTGTTTTGGTAACCGAAGGTAGTTCAGAGTCCCGGATGAGATCACGGACATGACAAGGAGCCTCGAAATGGTTTAGACATAAAGATTGATATATTGGACGACTATATTCGGACACCGGAATAGTTCCGAGGTGTATCGGGTATTTTCCGGAGTACCGGGGGGTTACCGGACCCCTGGGGGGGCGTATTGGGCTCATGGGCCTATTGGTGGAAGAGAGGAGGCAGGCCAAGGTGTGGCGCCCCCCTAGCCCAAACCGAATTGGACTAGGGGCCCGGCCCCCCTTTCATTTTCTCCTCCCTCTCCTTCCCCCTTCTCCTTGTTGGAATAGGAAAGGGGGGGGCCGAATCATACTTGGAGTAGGATTGCCCCCCCATGGCGCGCCTCCTCCCCTGGCCGGCCTCCTCCTCCCTCCCCCCTTTATATACGTGGGAGAGGGCACACCAAAGACACACCAAAGTTTCTCTTAGCCGTGTGCGGTGCCCCCTCCACAGAAACACACCTCGGTCATATCGTTGTAGTGCTTAGGCGAAGCCCTGCACCGGTAACTTCATCATCGCCGTCACCACGCCATCATGCTGGCGGAACTCTCCCTCGGCCTCAACTGGATCAAAAGTTCAAGGGACGTCACCGAGCTAAATGTGTGCTGATCGCGGAGGTGCCATACGTTCGGTACTTGGATCGGTTGGATCGCGAAGACGTTCGACTAGATCAACCGCGTTACTAAACGCTTCCGCTTTCGGTCTACGAGGGTACGTAGACACACTCTCCCCGCTCGTTGCTATGCTTCTCCTAGATAGATCTTGCGTGATCGTAGGCAATTTTTTTTGAAATACTATGTTCCCCAACACTATCATACTACATCGCAACCATTTTAATAGCATGTTGGCACACAAGGTAAACCATTATAAACTCCTAGCTAATTAAGCATGGCATGAGTAACTATATTCTCTAATAGTCATTGCAAACATGTTTCATTCATAATAGGCTGAATCAGGAACGATGAACTAATCATATTTACAAAAACAAGATAGGTTGAGTTCATACTAGCTTTTCCTCATCTCAATCATTTCATCATATATCGTTATTATTGCCTTTCGCTCGCATGACCGAACGGTGTGAATAATAATAATAGTGCACGTGCATTGGTCTAAGCTGGAATCTGCAAACATTTATTCAAAGGAGAAGACAAGGGGGCTCTTTGTCAGATCAACAATAATGCATATGAGAGCCACTCACCATTTTCATCGTGGTCTTCTCCTCTCGACCCCCAAAGAAAAGAAAAGAATTTCAAAGAAACACACTGAAATATTTTTGGAGTTTTCGTTTTTCTGAAGAAAGTAAAACAAGAACGAGAAAAACTATTTACACGGGAAAGCTCCCAACAAGCAAAAGAAGAATGAGAAATCTTTTTGGGTTTTCTTGTAATACTACAACTAAGCATGCATGGAAAATAAACTACAACTATTTTTTTGGTTTTGCTTAAGGTTATTCAAACACACAAGAGGAAAGCGAAAAAAAAAGAAATAAACTAGCATGGATAATACAATGAAAGAGTATGAACACCGACAACTAGAATGAGTGTGTGAATATGAATGTAATGTCGGCGAGAAATATGTACTCCCCTAAGCTTAGGCTTTTGGCCTAAGTTTGTCTAAGGCCACCACTGGCCTGGATGATATCCGGGATCATAGTTTGCTGTGGCAGCTACCGCTTGGCGAGCTGCTTCCTGAAGACGAGTGGCCTCTGTTGTTCTCTCATACTCGTTTTCCTCCTCTCTAGTTATAAAATATCTCATGTTTACCTGAAAGTTAAAGAAGACAGGAGCAGGAAGGGTAATATGGACGGCACGCCGTCTATCAAAGATTAGTCGGTACTGGAGGAACTGTTTGTTCCTCTTAAGAAACTGGTAGCGTACCATGGCCTCATAATCTAGAAAAGCAGGTGGCAACTCAATATCATACCCTCTAATAGGTACACCCAAATAGTTTGCTAAACGAGTTGCATAAATCCCACCAAATAAATCTCCATCTTTAGCACTATGGTGTAACCTCCTAGCAATAATAGCCCCCAAGTTATATCGCTTATCACCTAAAACTGCACATTTGAGGGCAATAAGATATGGGACACACAGGTGGCAATGCTCGTTTTTACCGTTAATGCATCTTCCTATAAAGAGAGCAAAATAGTGTATAACAGGAAAGTAAATACTCCCTATGGTGGCTTGTGTGATATTTCTAGTTTCTCCAACAGTGATGCTAGCAAGGAAATCATTATATTCAGATTTGTGAGGCTCACTAAGACTACCCCATTGTGGAATTTTGCGTGCATCACAAAAATCTTCTAGGTCCATGGTATAAGATTCATCATAAAGATCAAACAAGATGGTATAAGTATTACGCTTAGATGAAACCTCAAACCTCCGCTCGAAGGAATCGGTGAGATAATAATACTGTAAGCACTTGTCTGACAAGAAGTCTTTAAGGCCGGCATTTTGAACGTACGCATAGAACTCATCCTTAAAATCTGCACAATCCATAACTTCATCCAACGACCATTCACACGGCTATACTTGAGCTTCCCTTGGTGGTTCGGGGTCCAGTTCGCGTATCGTGCACCTTGGTGCTTGCTTCCTTGAAGAACCACCTTGGTACATTATCCTAGACATTTTTCTATCTCTAAAAAATTTCTGAAATTTTTAGTGACTCAAAATAAAAGTGAGCCAAACTCAACAAAATTGATAGCAACTACTCCTACAAGTGCCTAGAGGCTATATCATGCATCAAAACTACTTTGGGCCATATAAATTTGACATGCAAGCTCAAGAACAAGGTCACCATAGCAGAAAAAATTTGCAATAAATAAAGCACTAGAACAAAAACTAATTGGACCATTGGAGGAGTCACATATCGAAGAACAATCCCCCAAAGTAGTTTTGTGAACGGAGCTTTGAGCAAGGAGATCGAAAATGGCAGCAAGGTGAGCAAGAACACGAGTTTGAGCAATGGAGTGATTTTGTCTAGAGGAAGAAGGAGTGGATGGGTGCTGGGATAAGTGGAGGGGGCCACGTGGGGCCCACAAAGTCAGGGGGCGCGCCCAGGGGGTAGGGCGCGCCCTCCACCCTTGTGTCCAGCTGGTGAGGCCCCCTGATGTGTGTTCAGTGCCCAAAATTCTTAAATATTCTATAAAAAAATCATACTAAATTTTCAGGGCATTTGGAAAACTTTTATTTTCAGGGACATTTTCTATTGGAAGGATAATTCAGAAAACAGACAAATAATACTAATTTTTGCTTTATGTAATCTAAAGAACAAAAAGTAAAGGATGGGTACAGCAGGTTGTGCTTTCTAAATTCATCCACCTCATGCTCATCGAAAGGAATCCATTAACAAGGTTGATCAAGTCATATTAACAAACTTCTTCCGACTGACATGAAACCGGAAATTTTTCGAATAACACTAGGTTACCTCAACGGGGGTATGTATTTCCCCTACAATAAGAATATCATACTTCTTTTTGGCAGTAGGTAGAGGGAATTCAAAACCTCCAATAGTAATAGTTGAAACTGTTCCAATAGAATTGATACTATGTACTTGAGGTTGTTTGTTCAGAAAGTGTACCGTATGCTCATTACCATTAACATGAAAAGTGACATTGCCTTTGTTGCAATCAATAACAGCCCCTGCAGTATTCAAAAAGGGTCTACCAAGGATAATCGACATACTATTGTCCTCGGGAATATCAAGAATAACAAAATCTGTTAAAATACTAACATTTGCAACCACAACAGGCACACCCTCACAAATACCGATGGGTATAGCAGTTGATTTATCAGCCATTTGCAAAGAAATTTCAGTAGGAGTCAACTTATTCAATTCAAGTCTACGATACAAAGAGAAAGGCATAACACTAACACCGGCTCCAAGATCACATAAATCAGTTTTAACATAGTTTCTTTTAATGGAGCATGGTATAGTTGGTACCCCAGGATCTCCAACTTTCTTTGGTATTCTACCCTTGAAAGTATAATTAGCAAGCATGGTGGAAATTCCAGCTTCAGGTATCTTTCTTTTATTAGTAACAATATATTTCATATACTTAGCATAAGGAGGCATTTTAAGCATATCAGTCAAACGCATACACAAAAAGATAGGTCTAATCATTTCAGCAAAGCGCTCAAAATCCTCATCATCCTTTTTCTTGGATGGTTCAGGAGGAAAGGTCATGGGTTTCTGAACCCATGGTTCTCTTTCTTTACCATGTTTCCAAGCAACAAAGTCTCTCTTATCATAACATTGATTCTTTGATTGTGGGTTATCAAGATCAACAGCAGGTTCAATCTCTACATCATTATGATTACCAGGTTGAGCATCGATATGAACATCTTTATCAAGATTATCACTAGGTTCATGTTTACCACCAGATTGTGTCTCAGCATCAGAAATAGAAATATCATTGGGATTCTCTGGTGTGTCTATAACAGGTTTACTAGCATGCAAAGTCCTATCAGTTTTCTTTTTATTTTTATTATTAGGACTAGGTGCATCAGTATTAGTTCTTTGAGAATCCTGCTCAACTCTCTTAGGATGACCCTCAGGATACAATGGTTCCTGGGTCATTTTACCACCTCTAGTCATAACCCTAACAACATTATCATTATTTTTACTATTCAACTCATGAAGCAAATCATCTTGTGCCTTAAGTACTTGTTCTACTTGAGTTGTAACCATGGAAGCATGTTTACTAATAAGCTTAAGATCATTAACTGTTCTACTCATATAATCACCCAAGTGGTCAAGCATGTACGCATTACGTTTCAATTGTCTACTAACATAAGCATTGAAGTTCTCTTGTTTAACAATAGAAGTATCAAACTCATCCAAGAATTGACTAGCAGACTTATTATGAGGAATGTCACCTTCATCAAATTTACGGAGAGAGTTTACCTCAACTACCTGTGTTGGGTTATCAAGACCATGTATTTCCTCAATAGGCGGTAAATTCTTAACATCTTCAGCTTTAATACCCTTTTCTTTCATAGATTTCTTTGCCTCTTGCATATCTTCAGGACTGAGAAATAGAATACTCCTTTTCTTCGGAGTTGGTTCAGGAAGTGTCCAATCATTATCATTACTCAATATATTGTTCAATAGCAATTCATCTTGCTCAATAGTTCTTTCCCTGAAAACACAACCAGCACAACTATCCAGGTGGTCTCTGGAAGCATCGGTTAGTCCATTATAAAATATATCAAGTATTTCATTTTTCTTGAGAGGATGATCAGCCAAAGGATTAAGTAATCGGAGAAGCCTCCCCCAAGCTTGTGGGAGACTCTCTTCTTCAATTTGCACAAAATTAAATATTTTCTTTAAAGCAGCTTGTTTCTTATGAGCAGGGAAATATTTTGCAGAGAAGTAATATATCATATCCTGGGGACTATGCACACAACCAGGAGCAAGAGAATTAAACCATAACTTAGCATCACCCTTTAACGAGAAAGGAAACAATTTAAGAATATAGTAATAGCGAAGTTTTTCCTCATGAGCAAATAGGGTGGCTATATCATTAACGTTTTTAAGATGTGCCACAATAGTTTCAGATTCATAACCATAGAAAGGATTAGATTCAACCAAAGTAATTAACTCGGAATCAACAGAGAATTCGTAATCCTTATCAGTAACAAAGGTAGGTGAAGTAGCAAAAGCGGGATCATATTTCATTCTAGCATTCGAGGATTTTTCTTTCAGCTTAGCTAACAATTTCTTAAGATCTTCTGTATTATTGCAAGCAAAGAAGTCTCTAGCAGTTTCTTCATCCATAACATAACCCTCGGGCACAACATGAAATTCATATCTAGAGGGAGAATCATAATCATCAGTTTCAATAATATCATCAGTTTCAGTAATTTCATTCTCTCTAACCCTAGCAAGTTGGTCATCAAGAAATTCACCTAGTGGCACAATATTATCAAGCAGAGAATTAGTTTCATAATAAGTATCATGCATAGTAGAAGTGGCATCATCAATAACATGCGACATATCAGAATCAATAGCAGGTGTGGGTGTTGCAAGCTTACTCAAAAAAGAAGGAGAATCAAGTGCAGAGCTAGATGGCAGTTCCTTACCTCCCCTCGTAGTTGAGGGAAATTTTTTGGTTCTTTGATCTTTCAAATTCCTCATAGTGATCAACAGATATAAATCCCAAGTGACTCAGAGAATAAAGCTATGCTCCCCGGCAACGGCGCCAGAAAAAGGTCTTGATAACCCACAAGTATAGGGGTTCACAATAGTTTTCGAGGGTAGAGTATTCAACCCAAATTTATTGATTCGACACAAGGGGAGCGAAAGAATATTCTCAAGTATTAGCAGCTGAGTTGTCAATTCAACCACACCTGAAAGACTTAATATCTGCAGCAAAGTATTTAGTAGCAAAGTAGTATGGAAGTAGCGGTAACGGTGGCAAAAAGTAACAGTAGCAGTTTTGTAGCAATCGTAACAGTGGCAACGGAAAAGTAACGAAGCAAAGATCAATATGAAACGAACTCAGAGGTGGACCACTTTGCACCACAAAGTGGAAAATGTGTCTGAGCATAAAGCAGTTTGTGCCTTCAAGGAAGGCGTGAAGTATCGTGAACTAGTCCTGAAGTTCGATCGCACAGGAGATATGTCTCTGACTCGGATGATGGAGATAACCACTCGGTACGCTAACGGAGAAGAAGAGGATCGACTCCGCAGTGGGAAGAGTAAACCAGTAGGTCAGGACACCGGTGGAGGCACTTCCAATCAGAAACAGAAGCGTAAGGCCGAGCCAGCAACTCTTGGTGAAGCTTTAGTTGTGGCTCAAGGAAAGTTCAAGGGGAAGCCCAAAGGGCCCTGGACCCCCAAGAAAGTGAAAGATCAAGAAGGAAATGATGTGTTGGATTTGCCATGCCATATTCATACGAAGAAAGATGAAGAGGGTAATCTGATTTATCCTAAACATACCACTCGACAATGTCGAGTTCTGATTCAGCAGTTCCGAGAGAAACAACCCAATGAGAAGGAAAAAGAGTCGGACAAAGGTGAGGATAAGGAAGAAGATGATGAAGGTTTTCCCAACATCAATTCCACGCTGGTGATTTTTGCTGATGTAGAGAGCAAAAGTCGACTGGAAGTTATCAGCAGAGAAGTGAACATGGTTGCTCCGGCAACACCCAGTTATTTGAAGTGGTCTCACACTGCCATCACATTCGACCAGTCTGATCACCCAGCACGTATAGCCACCCCTGGGAGGCAAGCGTTGGTGGTCGACCCAGTTGTTGAAGGCAGTCGACTGGCCAAGGTGCTGATGGATGGTGGTAGCATCCTGAATATCCTTTATGCTGAAACTTTCAAGGGAATGGGTGATACGTCCATTTTGCATCATGCTTTTATATCGATATTTATTGCATTATGGGCTGTTCTTACACATTATGTCACAATACTTATGTCTATTCTCTCTTATTTTACAAGGTTTACATGAAGAGGGAGAATGTCGCAGCTAGAATTCTGGGCTGGAAAAGGAGCAAATATTAGAGACCTATTCCGCACAACTCCAAAAGTCCTGAAACTCCACGGAAGTTATTTTCAGAATATATAAAAAATATTGAGCGGAAGAAATACCAGAGGGGGGCCAACCACAAGGCACGAGGATGGGGGGCGCGCCCCCTGCCTCGTGGGCCCCCTGGTGGCCCTCTGGTGGCCATCTTCTTCTATATGAAGTCTTTCGTCCGAAGAAAAATCATAAGCAAGCTTTCGGGACGAGACTCCGCCGCCACGAGGCGGAACCTTGGCGGGACCAATCTAGGGCTCTGGCGGAGTTGTTCTGCCGGGGACACTTCCCTCCGGGAGGGGGAAATCATCGACATCGTCATCACCAACGCTCCTCTCATCGGGAGGGAGCCAATCTCCGTCAACATCTTCACCAACACCATCTCCTCTCAAACCCTAGTTCCTCTCTTGTATCCAATTCTTGTCTCTAAATCTGAGATTGGTACTTGTAGGTTGCTAGTAGTGTTGATTACTCCTTGTAGTTGATGCTAGTTGGTTTATTTGGTGGAAGATCATATGTTCAGATCTTATATGCATATTAATACTCCTCTGATTATGAACACCAATATGCTTTGTGAGTAGTTACGTTTGTTCTTGAGGACATGGGAGAAGTCTTGCTATTAGTAGTCATGTGAATTTGGTATTCGTTCGATATTTTGATGAGATGTGTGTTTTCTCTCCTCTAGTGGTGTCATGTGAACGTCGACTACATGACACTTCACCATTGTTTGGGCCTAGAGGAAGGCATTGGGAAGTAATAAGTAGATGATGGGTTGCTAGATTGACATAAGCTTAAACCCTAGTTTATGCGTTGCTTCGTAAGGGGCTGATTTGGATCCATATGTTTCATGCTATGGTTAGTGTCAGCGTTCTGGGAACGGGGGTCCCCAGACTTGCCTGCCTGGGGCCTGCGGCGTGGCTCAAGTGGGGGCCCAGCACGTCCCAGCTTCATCAGCTCAAGCCCAAGACCCTCGCGAGGGGCCAAGCCTCGCTGGGTGGACGACAGGAACCTTCCTCAGGAGCAGCCTCGTCAGGAAGGCTCACGAGGAGGCAGAGAGATCAAGGCAGGGTACCTCACGAGGGTTCCCCATGACGCAAGCCATGACGATCGAGATCAGGCGGGCGCCAGCCTGCGCAGTGTCCTCGTTTTACCTTTGATGCAAAGGAGGCAAGCACAGGCCAAGGCATCAGGCAAAGGTTACCGCTTCGGTGCAACAAGAGCAAGACCAGCAGAGCGGCAGGACGGAGGTCATCGTGGAGCCCAGGACAGCGTCACCGTCAGAGCCTTTGGCAGCCGAAGACCAACGTTAGTCAGGATAAGTGTACTAGATGTTCCCCTTCAAAATGGCCAATTGTTGGCGCCCTTCCCGCTCATTGTTTGGGAAGAGGCCCAGGGCCTCCCTCTATAAATAGGACTAGCCACCACAGAGAGAGGGGACGGGTCGAACCTACCAGAGGGAGAGAGAAGCGACTGGACTCACCCAAGCAGTCCATCGCACCAGCTCAAGAACAGCCCCTCGCGAGGCCGTTCTTCCTTTGTACTATTCTTCATCAGCCCCGGAGGCAATCCACCACACCACACACTGGAGTAGGGTATTACACCACAACGGTGGCCCGAACCAGTATAAATCTTGTGTCTCTTGTGTTGTTCATCGTTCCTAGTTTAGATCCCTTGCAAACCATTAACGCGTGAGCTGGTAGGGGAAAGATCTCCATGCGCACCCCAGAGTTCGAACCTCAAGGGTCTGCCGGAACCCGAAATCCGACATTTGGCGCGCCAGGTAGGGGTGCACCGGAATCTTTCTTCCGCTGGTCGTGTGATCTTCCGTCGTGTCCATGGTCGACGCCGCCGAGCCAGCGCCCGAAGCGTCGGCTGCTCGTGCCGCCGAGTCGCCGGACGGCTCCGTCGCAGACGCTTCGTCGTTCCCCATCGCCTACCGCTAACGCCCCCACCGGCTGGCGGGAACAGCGAAGGCCTGTTGGGGAGCTGCGCGACCTCGCTCGCCCATCGTGCCGGGCGGTGCCCTGTGTCGTCGCAGCTCTCTGGGCGGCTCACTGGCGCCACCTTCGAGCCGCCACGCTGCCGTTCACCCGCCAGATCGCCACCGCCTCCAAGCGCCAGGGAGCCCCGCCGGGCTGGGCGGCGCCCGAGGCCGACCTGATCTTCGACTCGGACGATCACCCCTCCAACCCCGCCGGTTTGGGTGCGCTTCCGATGCTGTGCACCCCCACCATCTGCCAAGTGGCCGTCACCAGGACCCTCATCGATGACGGAGCCGGCCTCAACGTGCTCTCTGTGGAGGCCTTCAGCCTCCTCCATGTGCCACCAGAGCGGCTCCAGCCTAGCAGGCCTTTTTCAGGAGTCGGAGCCGGTTCCACCGCCTCCCTGGGACAAATTCACCTCCCGGTGACCTTCGGCACCCGCGACAACTTCCGCACAGAGCTGATCGACTTCGACATCGCCCCCATCGGCCTCCCCTACGACGCCATCCTCGGCTACCCGGCCTTGGCCCGGTTCATGGCAACGACTCACCCGGCGTACAACCTCATGAAGATGCTCGGGAGCAGCGGCGTCCTTACCGTGTCAGGAAACACAGGAGATGCACTGCAGGCGCTCAAGCTTGTTTTCAAGGCGGCTGCGGCGGCACGGCCCGCCAGCGCTGACGCCCCCGAGCCCAAGGGGGCCGCGCCGTCCAATAAGAAGCAGTTGTTCACTCAAAACAAGGCGGAAACCAAGCAAGTACTAGTCAACGAGGACGGGTCCACTGACGCCACCTTCACCATAGGTGCAAACCTCGAACCCGAGCAGGAGGAGGCCTTGGTGAAGTTCTTGCGCGCGAACAAGAAGGTGTTCAAGCGGGGACCTGATCAGTTGGCGGGGGTCCCGAGGGGCGTGATTGAGCATCACCTTAATGTGTGCCCCAACGTGCGCCCCGTGAAGCAGAAGGCGAGGCGACAGTCCACAGAGAAACAAGCTTTTATCGTCCAAGAGACCCGCAGGCTAGAGGCAGCAGGGGTTATTCGCGAGGTCGGCTACCCGGATTGGCTGGCCAACCCAGTTTTTTTTGACAGAAAGACTGTAAGGGAACCCCTTACAGTATAATTGGTGCAACAAACCCAAATTGCAAGTACCATGCCTTGAACCTAGGTGGGTGGGAAGGCATCAGCCCCTTCCCACCACTAGGCTATGCCTTAGTCTGCGCTGGCCAACCCAGTTGTCGTGCCAAAAAAGGGGGAAAGGAACGTATGTGTGTCGACTTCACCAACCTCAACAAGGCCTGCCCACAGGATCCATTTCTGCTTCCTCGCATTGACCAGATCGTCGACTCCACCGCTGAGTGTGACCTGGTGTGCTTCCTGGATACCTTCTCAGGCTATCACCAGATCAAGATGGCGGTAGAAGACGTGGAAATAACGGCTTTCCTTACCCCGTGCGGAGTGTACTGCTATACCTGCATGCCGTTTGGGTTGCGCAACGCAGGCGCGACCTTTCAACGGCTGATGCACATCGCCCTGGGCCGACAGCTCGGGAGGAATGCTGAGGCGTACGCCGACGACATTGTAGTGAAGTCTCGGGAGGCGAAAACCCTGATACAGGACTTGGAAGAAACCTTCGCGAGCCTTAATAAAGTGGACCTGCGGCTCAACCCGGAGAAGTGCGTATTTGGAGTCCCCTTGGGCAAGCTCCTGGGTTTCCTCGTGTCCCATAGGGGCATCGAGGCCAACCCGGAAAAGGTCAAAGCAGTCGAAGACATGAGCCCACCAAAGACCCTCAAAGAAATGCAGAAACTCACCGGCGCGGACCGCTAGGACGTTTCATCCCCAAGCTCGGGGAACGAGCACTGCCATTCTTCAAGCTGATGAAGAAGAAGGGCCCCTTTGAATGGACTGAAGAGGCCGACAAGGCATTCCAAGAACTCAAGAGGTACCTTACCAGCCCTCCGGTGATGGTAGCTCCGTGTCCTCGGGAGCCTCTGGTGCTCTACCTCGTGGCCACCCCCTACTCCGCCAGCGCAGCCCTGGTAGCGATCGGGGAGGAGCATCGAGCCAAGGCAGAATCGCCTTCAGGTAGAAGCAAAGCGAAGCCAAGAGAGCCTCACAAAGACCGCGGCCACGGCCGAAGGGGATCAGCCGCATCAGGAAAGAGCGCCTGGAGCAGAAGAGGCCCCACCAAGTGACCAAGCGCTGGTGGCTCCGCCACCTCGGGAGGCTCCCCAACCTATGGAGGACGCGAGCAACGCCAGCACTCACAGCCTCGTCGAGCACCCTGTGTACTTCGTCAGCACGGTGCTACGGGACGTGAGGGCGCGGTACCCCATGCCCCAAAAACTCCTCCTCGCGCTATTGGTAGCCTCACGCAAGCTGCGGCACTACTTCCAAGGTCATCCCATCAAGGTCGTCTCAGCATACCCTCTGGAGAGGGTGATCCCCAACTCAGCTAGAAGAGTCGCCGAGTGGAACATCGAGCTGCAAGCGTTTCAGCTAGAATTCAGCACAACCAGAGTCATCAAAGGGGCCGCATTGGCAGATTTCGTGGCAGAATGGACGAAGGCACCCGGCCTCGAAGCAGGCGAAGACCGATCACTTTCTCCGGGGAGCGAGGCACCGGACAGCTGGGTCATGTACTTCGACGGGGCATTCTCCCTACATGGCGGGTTTGCAAGAAGGCTCAGATCCCTACTCAGGACAAGCTCTATTACGCCATGCAGCTCTATTTCCAGCACGGGGAAAATGTCTCTAACAACATAGCAGAATATGAAGGCCTGATAGCCGGCCTGAGAGTCGCGGTCGCTTTGGGGGTAAAGCGCCTCATCATCAAGGGCGATTCGCAACTCCTCGTCAATTTCTCCAACAAGATATACGAGCCGAAGGACGAGCACATGGAAGCCTACCTCGCGGAGGTTCGCAGGATGGAGAAACAGCCTGGGGCTGAGCTGCAGCACAGCCTCGCGGCACCAATCAAGAGGCGGATGACATCGCCAAGAGGCGCCCAGCGGTTGCCTCAGAGAGCTGGCGTCTTCGAAGAGCGACTCTTCAGGCCCTCAGCGGCACCATCACTATCAAGCGCGGCGCAACCTCGGGAGGAGCTCCCCCAGCCGCCTGCCTCGGGAGCCCCGGTCTGCGGCCCGGCCTCAGGGGCACGCCTGCTCCTGGCGTTGGAGCCTCAGGAAGGGTGCTGGATCACAGAGCTCAAGAGCTACTTGACGCGGGGGACCCTGCCGGAGAAGGAGGAGGAGGCGGAGCGTGTGGCGCGGCAAGCCACGGCCTACTGCATCAGGGATGGAGAGCTTTACCGGAGGCAACCGAATGACGTGTCCCTACGTTGCATTTCCAGAGAGCAAGGTAAGGAATTGCTGGAAGACATACAAGGCGGAGACTGTGGGCATCACTCATCGTCACGAACCCTCGTTGGCAAGGCGTTCCGTAGCGGGTTCGTTGAGCTGGTAAAGGCTTGCGAGGCCTACCAATTTCACGCCAAGCAGATCCATCAGTCGGCGGGAGGTCTGCAAACTATACCCCTCTCATGGCCCTTCGCAGTTTGGGGGCTGGACATTCTAGGCCCGTTCCCTCAGGCGCCAGGGGGCTATCGCTACCTCTACGTCGTCGTGGACAAGTTCACCAAGTGGGCCGAGGTGGAAGCTGTCCGCACCATCCCAGCGGGCTCTGCGGTGAAGTTCATCAGGGGCCTCGTGAGCCGGTTTGGGATGCCTAACCACATCATCACCGATAACGGTTCGTAGTTTACCAGCAATCTCTTCAAAAAGTACTGTGCTAACCTTGGAACGTAGATATGCTACGCTTCGGTGGCGCACCCCGGAGCAACGGCCAGGCCGAGCGAGCCAACGCGGAGGTCCTGAAGGGCCTCAAAACCAGGACCTTCAAGAAGAAGCTGGAGGCCTATGGCAGGGGATGGCACGACGAGCTCCATTCTGTGCTGTGGTCCATCCGCACGACCGCGGCCAAGCCGACTGGCGAGACCCCGTTCTTCCTCGTCTACGGAGCAGAAGCCGTCCTCCCTCACAAGGTCAGGCGTCGCTCCGCATGAGTCCTGGCGTTCGACGAGGCGCATCAGAACGCCATGCGGGGGACGGATCTTGTGCTGGGGGAGGAACATCGTCGAGAGGCCGCGCTGCGAGCGGCAAGGTATCAACAGGCGCTACGGCGATACCACTGCCGCAACATCCGCCCCAGGACTCTTGAGGTAGGGGACCTCGTGCTCAGACGGGTCCTCTCCAGGGAAGGGTTGCATAAGCTTTCTCCCATGTGAGAGGGCCCGTTCAAGGTTGTTCATGTTTCCAGGCCCGGCTCCGCACGCTTGGAGACTCAGGAGGGGGTGCCCATCCCGAACGTGTGGAACATCCAGCATCTTCGAAAGTTCTACACTTGAAGAAAGGCCCAGAGCCTGTGAAGAAGGCCAACGCCTGTGAAGCTCATTTCCCCGAGAAAGGCCCGGAGCCTGTGAAGAAGGCCAACGCCTGTGAAGTTCATTTCCCTGAGAAAGGCCCGGAGCCTGTGAAGAAGGCCAATGCCTGTGAAGCTCGCCGCCCGTGACACTCTGACGTAATAATGAGTTGGGGCTATACACGCCCCGGAGTCTCCGGAGAGCCGCCCTCGGGCCTCGGGGGCTCCCGCCCACGCCCAGTGGCAGCACTTAGCTCCGCGCTGGTGAGAAGACGTCGAAGACTAGATTAGGTGCCGGACGCGGCTTTTTCATTTGCTTTCTGCAGTTGGCTTGTTCGTTCCTATTTGAAGTTTTATTGAAGTTGTTGCCGTCCTTAGCTTGTGACTCTTTGTCTTTTTCGCTCACTTGCCTCGTTTTCTCTCACGCAAGTCTCGCGAGGGAGCAACGCGGGCACCCTCGCGAGTGTTTTCTGCCCCTGTCGTTTGAAGCTTTCCTATCCAGGTCCACTACGGGAGCACCCCTCCTAGTTCGTGCCCCACGGGCATCGCGACACAAACACATGACCTGGGTCGGTCGCCTCCATAACCAAGGCCGGAAGCTACCCCTCCTGACTATCCTCGCAGGACATGAAGCGCGCGACGAGGCCTCGGCCTCGGGAAGCGAAGACCGCGACAGGTCCCCTCGAGCTAAGTAATTCCTGCACGCGGGCATGCGGCACAAAAGCACAGCACAGAAATAGCGGAAAACAACATGATTATTAATAGCAATAGTTCAGCACGCCCCCACGGGGCCCTACACTACTTTCTCTTTGCACAGGGAAGGGAGAAAAACAAAATAGGCATGACTTGCTCGGCACCAACTCGCGGCGAAGGCTCGTACTGCCTCCGGAGCTCAGTCAGACTCCTCCTCGCTCTTCACCGAGGCGCGACGGCGGGTGCTACGTCTTGAGCTTGCTTTGGTTTTCACCAAAGAGGAGAGGATGATGCAGCACAGTAGCGTAAGTATTTCCCTCAGTTTTGAGAACCAAGGTATCAATCCAAGAGGAGGCCACGCGCAAGTCCCTCGTACTGCACAAACGATAGCTACTCGCAACCAACGCGATTAGGGGTTGTCAATCCCTTCACGGTCACTTACGAGAGTGAGATCTGATAGAGATAATATTTTTGGTATTTTTGGTATAAAGATGCAAAGTGAAAAGTAAAAGCAAAGCAAGTACATAAAGTGATAGAGATTGATATGATGAGAATAGACCCGGGGGCCATAGGTTTCACTAGTGGCTTCTCTCAAGAGCATAGATATTCTACGGTGGGTGAACAAATTACTGTTGAGCAATTGATGAATTGAGCATAGTTATGAGTATATCTAGGCAATGATCATGTATATAGGCATCATGTCCGAGACAAGTAGACCAAAGCGATTCGCATCTACTACTATTACTCCACTCATCGACCGCTATCCAAAGATGCCTCTAGAGTATTAAGTTAAAACAGAGTAACGCCTTAAGCAAGATGACATGATGTAGAGGAATAAATTCATGCAATATGATAAATACCCCATCTTGTTATCCTCGATGGCAACAATACAATACGTGCCTTGCAACCCCTTCTGTCACTAGGCAAGGACACCGCAAGATTGAACCCAAAGCTAAACACTTCTCCCATTGCAAGAACTACCAATCTAGTTGGCCAAACCAAACGGATAATTCAAAGAGAATTGCAAAGATAACTCAATCATACATAAAAGAATTCAGAAAAGAATCAAATGTTTTCCATAGATAAGCTGGATCATAAACCCACAATTCATCGATCTCAACAAACACACCGCAAAAAGAAGATTACATCGAATAGATCTCCATGAGAGAGGGGGAGAACATTGTATTGAGATCCAAAGAGAGAGAAGAAGCCATCTAGCTACTAGCTATGGACCCAAAGGTCTAAAGTAAACTACTCACACTTCATCGGAGGGGCTATGGTGTTGATGTAGAAGCCCTCCATGGTGGATGCCCCCTCCGGCGGAGCTTCGGAACAGGCCCCAAGATGGGATCTCGTGGATACAGGAAGTTGCGGCGGTGGAATTAGGTTTTTGGCTCCATCCCTGATCTGTTGGGGGTACGTAGGTATATATAGGAGGAAGGAGTACGTCGGTGGAGCGTCAGGGGGCCCACGAGGCAGGGGGGCGCGCCCAGGGGGGGCGCCCTCCACCCTCGTGACCGCCTCTGGCATTTCTTGGAGTAGGGTCCAAGTCTCCTGGATCACGTTCGGTGAGAAGATCATGTTCCCGAAGGTTTCATTCCGTTTGGACTCCGTTTGATATTCCGTTTCTTCGAAACACTGAAATAGGCAAAAAACAACAATTCTGGGTTGGGCCTCCGGTTAATAGGTTAGTCCCAAAAGTAATATAAAAGTGGAAATAAAGCCCATTATAGTCCAAAACAATAGATAAAGTAGCATGGAGCAATCAAAAATTATAGATACGTTGGAGACGTATCAGGCATCCCCAAGCTTAATTCCTGCTCGTCCTCGAGTAGGTAAATGATAAAAATAGAATTTTTGATGCGGAGTGATACTTTGGCATAATTTCAATGTAAATCTTCTTAATTGTGATATGAATATTCAGATCCGAAAGATTCAAGACAAAAGTTCATATTGACATAAAAACAATAATACTTCAAGCATACTAATCAAAATAATTATGTCATCTCAAAATAACATGGCCAAAGAAAGTTCATCCCTACAAAATCATATAGTTAGGCTATGCTTCATTTTCGTCACACAAAGATGTTCCCAACTTCTATACCCCCGATGACAAGCCAAGCAATTGTTTCATACTTAAATAATCTCAAACTTTTTCAACCTTCATGCAATACATGAGCGTGAGCCATGGATATAGCACTATGGGTGGAATAGAGTATGATGATGGGGATTGTGTGGAGAAGACAAAAAGGAGAAAGTCCCACATTGACGAGGATAATCAACGGGCTATGGAGATGCCCATCAATTGATGTCAACATGAGGAGTAGGGATTGCCATGCAACTGATGCACTAGAGCTATGAATGCTCAACAAAACAAAACTAGTGGGTGTGCATCCAACTTGCTTGCTCATGAATACCTAGGGCATTTGAGGAAGCCCATCGTAGGAATATACAAGCCAAGTTCTATAAAGAAAAATTTCCACTAGTATAGGAAGACAACTTATGAGACTCACTATATGAAAAACATGGTGCTACTTTGAAGCACAATATATGAGACTCACTACATGAAGAACAAGGTGCTACGTTGAAGCACAAAATATGAGACCTACTACATGAAGAACATGGTGCTACTTTGAAGCACAAGTGTGGAAAAGGAGATAGTAGCATTGCCCTTTTCTTTTCTTTTTTTTGGGTCTTTCTTTTTTTATTTTGGCCTTTTTTTGGGGCAATGCTCTAATAATGATGATCATCACACTTCTATTGATTACAACGTAAGGATTACAACTCGAAACTAGAACAAGGTATGACTCTATATGAATGCCTCCGGCGGTGTACCGAGATGGTGCAATGAATCAAGAGTGACATGTATGAAAATAATGCATGGTGGCTTTGCCACAAATACGATGTCAACTACATGATCATGCAATGGCAATATGACAAAAGTAAGGTATGTCATGATGATGATGGTGGAAGTTGCATGGCAATATATCTCGGAATGGCTATGGAAATGCCATAATAGGTAGGTATGGTGGCTGTTTTGAGGAACATATAAGGAGGTTTATGTGTGATAGAGCGTATCGTATCACGGGGTTTGGATGCACCGGCAAAGTTTGCACCAACTCTCAATGTGAGAAAGGGCAATGCACGGTACCGAAGAGGCTAGCAATGGCGGAAAGGTAAAAGTGCGTATAATCCATGGACTCAACATTAGTCAAAAGAACTCATATACTTATTGCAAAAATTTAGAAGTCATCAAAAATCAAGTACTACGCGCATGCTCCTAGGGGGATAGATTGGTAGGAAAAGACCATCGCTCGTCCCCGACCGCCACTCATAAGGATGCACAAGCCAGGTACACTTCATGTTTCAAATTTGTTACATAACTTTAACCATACGTGCATGCTATGGGATCTGCTAACTTCAACACAAGCATTTCTCAAATTCACAACTACTCAACTAGCACGACTTTGATATTATCACCTCCATATCTCAGAACGATTATCAAGCATCAAACTTATCTTAGTATTCAACGCACTCAAAAGAAAGTTTCACATATCTTGAATACCAAGTATATTAACATTAAGCAAATTACCATGCTATTAACGACTCTCAAAATAATCTAAGTGAAGCATGATAGATCAAGTTTCTTTAAAACAAATCCACCACCGTGCTCTAAAAGATCTAAGTGAAGCACTAGAGCAAAAATTATCACGCTCAAAAAGATATAAGTGAAGCACTATGAGCAAATTATCAAGCTCAAAAGATATAAGTGAAGCACATAGAGTATTCTATCAAATTTCAATTCATGTATGGCTCTCTCAAAAGGTGTGTACAGCAAGGATGATTTTGGTAAACTAACAAGCAAATACTCAAATAATACAAGACGCTCCAAGCAAAACACATATCATGTTGGTGAATAAAAATATAGCTCCAAGTAAATTACCGATGGAAGTGGATTTAAAGAGGGATGCCTTCCGGGCATCCCCAAGCTTTGACTTTTTGGTGTCCTTGGATTATCTTGGGGGTGCCATGGGCATCCCCAAGCTTAGGCTCTTGCCACTCCTTGTTCCATAATCCATCAAAAGAATTCACCCAAAACTTGAAAACTTCACAACACAAAACTCAATAGAAATCTCGTGAGCTCCGTTAAAGAAAGAAAACAAAAGACTACTTTAAGGTACTGTAATGAACTCATTCTTTATTTATATTGGTGTTAAACCTACTGTATTCCAACTTCTCTATGGATTATAAACTATTTTACTAACCATAGATTCATCAAAATAAGCAAACAACACATGCAAAACAGAATCTGTCAAAAAACAGAACAGTCTGTAGTAATCTGTAACTAACGCGAACTTCTGGAACCCAAAAAATTCTACCAAAATTAGACGACCTGGAAAATTTGTTTATTGATCAGAAGCAATTGGAATCAGTATTTTATCACGTTCTGGTGATTTTTAACAATTCGGGCACTGAGCACAAAGATTCTGGAAATTACAGCAAGATCAAATAACTATCATCCAAGAAGATCCAATAGGTCCAACTTGGCACAAACACTAATTAAAACATAAAAACACATCTAAACAGAGGCTAGATGGATTATTTATTCCTAAACAGAAGCAAAAACAAAAAACTAAAAAATAAAATTGGGTTGCCTCCCAACAAGCGCTATCGTTTAACGCCCCTAGCTAGGCATAAAAACAAGGATAGATCTAGGTATTGCCATCTTTGGTAGGCAATCCATAAGTGACTCTCATGATAGATTCATATGGTAATTTTATTTTCTTTCTAGGAAAGTGTTCCATGCCCTTCTTTAAAGGGAATTGGAATCTAATATTTCCTTCCTTCATATCGATAATTGCACCAATTGTTCTAAGGAAAGGTCTACCAAGAATAATAGGACATGAAGGATTGCAATCTATATCAAGAACGATAAATTCTATGGGCACATAATTCCTATTTGCAACAATAAGAACATCATTAATTCTTCTAATAGGCTTTTTAATAGTGGAATCTGCAATATGCAAGTTTAGAGAGCAATCATCAAAATCACGGAAATCTAGCAAATCACACAAAGTTTTGGGAATAGTAGAGACACTAGCACCCAAATCACACAAAGCATGAAACTCATAATTTTTAATTTTAATTTTGATAGTAGGTTCCCACTCATCATGGAGTTTCCTAGGGATAGAAATTTTCAACTCAAGCTTTTCTTCATAAGATTGCATCAAGGCATCAACAATGTGTTCGGTAAAAGCCTTATTTTGACTATAAGCATGAGGATAATTTAGCATGGATTGCAACAAGAAAATACAATCAATTAAAGAGCAATTTTCACAATTAAATTCCTTGAGATCCAATATAGTGGGTTTAGCAACCTCTAGATTTCTATTTCTTTCAATCCCACTTTTATCAATTTCATCATTAAGATCTAAAAACTCCGAATTCTCAGAACGCCTTCTAGGTAAAGGAAAATCATATTCAGTTTCATCAAGATTCATATTGAAAAACAACGATTTAATAGGGGACACATCAATAACTTTTAGATCTTCATCTTGATTTTCATAGGAATTCAGTTTAGCGGCCATCTTATTGACTAAGGTAGCTTGCATATCCGAAATTTCAGCGGTCAACTTTTCAAGACGAGCGATTTGGGATCTTATACCATCAAATTCTTTGGACATATCATCGAGCTCTTTATTCATATAACTCATAAAACTCTTTTGTTCCTTAAGCTAGTTTCTAAAGAAATTATTATGCTCAAATTGCAAAACCATAAACTTCCTGACATTGTTTTCGATCTCCTCTAGTCTTTTAAGGTGAAGATCACCAGATTTAGGTAGGGCCATTACGACAAACAAGCAAACTAACACACGAGCAAACAAAAGGCAAAGGGAAAAAGGAGGAGGAGATTGGGAAAGAGAGGGCGACCAAAACGGCAAGGGTGAAGTGGGGGAGAGGAAAACAAGAGGCAAATGGCAAATAATGTAATGCGAGAAATAGGGATTGTGATGGGTACTTGGTATGTTGACTTTTGCGTAGACCTCCCCGGCAACGGCGCAAGAAATCCTTCTTGCTACGTCTTGAGCTTGCGTTGGTTTTCCCCGAAGAGGAGCGGATGATGCAGCATAGTAGCGTAAGTATTTCCCTCAGTTTTTGAGAACCAAGGTATCAATCCAGTAGGAGGCCACGTGCAAGTCCCTCATACCTGCACAAAACGATAGCTACTCGCAACCAACGCGATTAGGGGTTGTCAATCCCTTCACGGTCACTTACGAGAGTGAGATCTGATAGAGATAATATTTTTGGTATTTTTGGTATAAAGATGCAAAGTGAAAAGTAAAAGCAAAGCAATTAAATAAAGTGATGGAGATTGACATGATGAGAATAGACCCGGGGGCCATAGGTTTCACTAGTGGTTTCTCTCAAGAGCTTAGATATTCTACGGTGGGTGAACAAATTACTGTTGAGCAATTGACAGAATTGAGCACAGTTATGAGTATATCTAGGCAATGATCATGTATATAGGCATCACGTCCGAGACAAGTAGACCGAAACGATTCTGCATCTACTACTATTACTCCACTCATCGACCGCTATCCAGCATGCATCTAGAGTATTAAGTTAAAAACAGAGTAACACCTTAAGCAAGATGACATGATGTAGAGGAATAAATTCATGCAATATGATAAATACCCCATCTTGTTATCCTCGATGGCAACAATACAATACGTGCCTTGCAACCCCTTCTGTCACTAGGTAAGGACACCGCAAGATTGAACCCAAAGCTAAGCACTTCTCCCATTGCAAGAACTACCAATCTAGTTGGCCACACCAAACGGATAATTCGAAGAGACTTGCAAAGATAACTCAATCATACATAAAAGAATTTAGAAAAGAATCAAATATTTTCCATAGATAAGCTGGATGATAAACCCACAATTCATCAGTCTCAACAAACACACCGCAAAAAGAAGATTACATCAAATAGATCTCCATGAGAGAGGGGGAGAACATTGTATTGAGATCCAAAAAGAGATAAGAAGCCATCTAGCTACTAGCTATGGACTCGAAGGTCTGAAGTAAACTACTCACACTTCATCGGATGCCCCCTCCGACGGAGCTCCGGAACAGGCCCCAAGATGGGATCTCGTGGATACAGGAAGTTGCGGCGGTGGAATTAGGTTTTTGGCTCCGTCCCTGATCTGTTGGGGGTACGTAGGTATATATAAGAGGAAGGAGTACGTCGGTGGAGCGTTAGGGGGCCCACGAGGCAGGGGGGCGCGCCCAGGGGGGTGCGCCCTCCACCCTCGTGACCGCCTCTGGCACTTCTTGGAGTAGGGTACAAGTCTCCTAGATCACGTTCGGTGAGAAGATCACGTTCCCGAAGGTTTCATTCCGTTTGGACTCCGTTTGATATTCCGTTTCTTCGAAACACTGAAATAAGCAAAAAACAACAATTCTGGGCTGGGCCTCCGGTTAATAGGTTAGTCCCAAAAGTAATATAAAAGTGGAAAGTAAAGCCCATTATAGTCCAAAACAATAGATAAAGTAGCATGGAGCAATCAAAAATTATAGATACGTTGGAGACGTATCAGCGGGCCCGATGGCACGGGGGCTGGTTGCGGCCACCGCTGGAGGAGCTGCTGTCCGAAGGAGAGCCGCCGAAGCTCGACGAGCCCCGAGCGCCGCCGCCAACGCGCCTGCTATCATGTTCATCCCAATCATCGCCGGGGCTGGGTACACGGCCGCGGTCACCCTCTTCGGGGCAGCACCCGGCACAACGACCGTATTCTCCGAACACCCTCACGTAGAGGGTGGCGTCGCCGGCTCAGGCCACGCCCATGGGCAAACGTTTGCCATCCGCGGGTCAGGGCCGTATTCCCGGCGACGGAGACCTCCAGCGAAGCCCAGGAGGCCCTGCTGCAACAACCGTTCTCCTGAAGCCAGAGGCCGCCCAGAGCGCCGGTCGGTAGTTCACCTACAAAGAAGCGGGGAAGCTGGAGCCAGGTGCTGGTCAGCTCCACCGACCACACGACGAACTCCGGCAGCACCTCCGCCGAGTGGAAGCGCGGCTTAGGGGGCCGCGCAGTCACGGCGCGCCCCCATCGACAACCTGGCGCCCATCACCGCACAGGGGATCGCCTCCATGATCGCGGGAAGCCGCTACGGGAGCCACATGATGCTTGCGAGGACGGCCTCGACCGCGCTTGGCCGGGGGAGAGTCAGGCCCTACCTGGCGGGCCTTTCCCTTCTCCGTGGCCGAGAACCTCTTTGATGGAGCCATGGAGAGAAAGGAGAAGCAATAGGGGATGGACTGGAAGGGGTTGCGCCATTCCGTACTTATAGCTGGAGGAGGCCAACCGTCGGCCTCCACGATCACAGGTAATCATGACCCATTTTTGCGTGCAGGGACTTGTCAAGTCATGCGGTTGCCGAGGTATCGTGGGGAAGCGGAGACGCCCAAGTTCAATCAATCGCCACGCGGCGCCTGAGGCCACAGGCTGTTGGGGTCCGCGGTGCTTCGCACTTGCCCCTTCGCTTCTCTACTAAGCCAAGTCCGGGCGCGCCTTGGGCCCGGGGGTTACTGTCGGTGTTCTGGGAACGGGGGTCCCCAGACTTGCCTGCCTGCGGCCTGCGGCGTGGCTCAAGTAGGGGCCCAACGCGACCCAGCTTCATCAGCTCAAGCCCAAGACCCTCGCGAGGGGCCAAGCCTCGCGGGGCGGACGACAGGAACCTTCCTCGGGAGCAGCCTCGTCAGGCAAGCTCACGAGGAGGCGGCGAGATCAAGGCAGGGTACCTCACGAGGGTGCCCCGTGACGCAAGCCATGACGATCGAGATCACGCGGGCGCCAGGCGGGCGCCAGCCTGCGCAGTTTCCTCATTTCCCCTTTGGTGCAAAGGAGGCAAGCACAGGCCAAGGCATCAGGCAAAGGTTACCGCTTCGGCGCAACAAGACCAAGACCAGCAGAGCGGCAGGACGGAGGTCATCGTGGAGCCCAGGACGGCGTCACCGTCAGAGCCTTTGGCAGCCGAAGATCAACGTTAGTCAGGATAAGTGTACTAGATGTTCCCCTTCAAAATGGCCAATTGTTGGCGCCCTTCCCGCTCATTGTTTGGGAAGAGGCCGAGGGCCTCCCTCTATAAATAGGACTAGCCACCACAGAGAGAGGGGACGGGTCGAACCTACCAGAGGGAGAGAGAAGCAACTAGACTCACCCAAGCAGTCCTTCGCACCAGCTCAAGAACAGCCCCTCGTGAGGCCGTTCTTCCTTTGTACTATTCTTCATCAGCCCCGGAGGCAATCCACCACACCACACACTGGAATAGGGTATTACACCACAACGCTGGCCCGAACCAGTATAAATCTTGTGTCTCTTGTGTTGTTCATCATTCCTAGTTTAGATCCCTTGCAAACCATTAACGCGTGAGCTGGTAGGGGAAAGATCTCCGTGCGCACCCCAGAGTTCGAACCTCAAGGGTCTGCCGGAACCCGAAATCCGACAGTTAGGTTTACCTTAATACTTCTTTTGTAGTTGCGGATGCTTGCAATAGGAGTTAATCATAAGCGGGATGCTTGTCCAAGTAAGGACAACACCCAAGCACCGGTCTACCCACATATCAAATTATCAAAGTACCGAACGTGAATCATATGAACGTGATGAAAACTAGCTTGACGATAATTCCCACGTGTCCTCGGGAGCGCTTTTCTCTATATAAGAGTTTGTCCAGGCTTGTCCTTTGCTACAAAAAGGATTGGGCCACCTTGCTGCACTTTATTTACTTTTGTTACTTGTTGATCGTTACAAATTATCTTATCACAAAACTACCTGTTACCTATAATTTCAGTGCTTGCAGAGAATACCTTGCTGAAAACCGATTATCATTTCCTTCTGCTCCTCGTTGGGTTCAACACTCTTACTTATCGAAAGGACTAGATGGATCCCCTATACGTGTGGGTCATCAAGACTCTTTTCTGGCGCCGTTCCCGGGGAGTGAAGCGCCTTTGGTAGGTGGAATTTGGTAAGGAAAAATTTATGTAGCATGCTGAAATTTACTATCACTTGTTACTATGGAAAGTAATCCTCTGAGGGGCTTGTTCGGGGTATCTTCACCCCGACCAGTAGAGCAAAGAGTTGCTCCTCAACCTAATGAACCTACTGAGAATGAAAATGTCTACTTTGAAATTCCTTCGGGTATGATAGAAAAACTACTAGCTAATCCTTTTGCAGGAGATGGAACATTACATCCTGATGAGCACCTAATATATGTGGATGAAGTTTGTGGATTATTTAAGCTTGCAGGTATGCCCGATGATGTTATCAAGAAGAAGGTCTTCCCTTTATCTTTGAAGGGAGATGCATTGACATGGTATAGGCTATGTGATGATATGGGATCATGGAACTACAAACGATTGAAATTGGAATTTCATCAGAAGTTTTATCCTATGCATCTTGTTCATCGTGATCGTAATTATATATATAATTTTTGGCCTCACGAAGGAGAAAGCATCGCTCAAGCTTGGGGGAGGCTTAAGTCAATGTTATATAAATGCCCCAATCATGAGCTCTCAAGAGAAATGATTATTCAAAACTTTTATGCTCGGCTTTCTGACAACAATCGCACCATGCTCGATACTTCTTGTACTGGGTCTTTTATGATGAAGACTATTGAATTCAAATGGGATTTATTGGAAAGAATTAAATGCAACTCTGAAGATTGGGACCTCAACGAAGGTAAGGAGTCAGGTATAACACCTAAGTTTGATTGTGTTAAATCTTTTATGGATACCGATGTTTTCCGTAAATTTAGCACTAAATATGGACTTGACTCTGAGATAGTAGCTTCTTTTTGTGAATCTTTTGCTGCTCACGTTGATCTCCCTAAGGAGAAGTGGTTTAAATATCATCCTCCCATAGAAGTAAAAGTAGTTGCACCTATTAAAGTTGAAGAAGAGACTATCACTTATAATGATCATATTGTTCCTATTGCTTATGTTGAGAAACCACCTTTCCCTGTTAGAATAAAGGATCATGCTAAAGCTTCAACTATGGTTCGTAAAAGCAATATTAGAACTTATACACCTCTTGAGCAAGTTAAAGTTGAACCTAGTATTGCTATTGTTAAAGATCTCTTGGCTAATAATATTGATGGGCATGTTATTTATTTCTGTGATGAGACTGCTAGAATTGCTAAACCTTGTGCTAAAGATAGACATAGACCTGTGGTAGGCATGCCTGTTATTTCTGTTAATATAGGAGATCATTGTTATCATGGCTTGTGTGATATGGGTGCTAGTGCTAGTGCAATACCTATTGACTTATATAAAGAAATTATGCATGATATTGCACCCGCTGAGTTAGAAGAAATTGATGTTACCATTAAGCTTGCCAATAGAGATACTATATCACCAATTGGGATTGTTAGAGATGTTGAAGTCTTGTGTGGGAAAATTAAATATCCTGCTGATTTTCTTGTTCTTGATTCTCCTCAAGATAGCTTTTGTCCCATTATATTTGGTAGACCCTTCTTAAACACTGTTAATGCTAAGATAGACAGCGAAAAGGATGTTGTTACTATTGGTTTAGGTGATATGTCTCATGAGTTTAACTTTTCTAAATTTCGTAGACAACACCGTGAGGAGGAATTGCCTAGTAAAGATGAAATTATTGTTCTTGCTTCTATTGCCGTGCCTCCTAGTGATCCTTTAGAACAATATTTGCTAGACCATGAAAATGATATGTTTATGAATGAAAGAAGGGAAATATATGAAGTGTTCTTTAAACAGGGACCTATTCTGAAACACAACTTTCCTGTTGACATCTTAGGGGATCCTCCTCCACCCAAGGGTGATCCCGTGTTTGAGCTTAAACCATTGCCTGGTAGTCTTAAATATGCTTATCTCGATGAAAAGAAGATATATCCTGTTATTATTAGTGCTAACCTTTCAGAGAAGGAGGAAGAAAATTATTGAAAACTCTGAAGAAGCACCGTGCTGCTATTGGATATACTCTTGATGATCTTAAGGGCATTAGTCCCACTCTATGCCAACACAAAATAAATTTGGAGAAAGATGCCAAACCAGTTATTGATCACCAATGATGGTTAAATCCTAAGATGAAAGAAGTGGTAAGAAAGGAAATATTAAAGCTCCTTGAGGCAGGTATAATTTATCCCATTGCTGATAGTCAGTGGACAAGTCATGTGCATTGTGTCCCTAAGAAGGGAGGTATCACTATCGTTCCTAATGATAAAGATGAATTGATTCCTCAAAGAATTATTACAGGTTATAGGATGGTAATTGATTTCCGCAAATTAAATAAAGCTACTAAAAAAGATCATTACCCCTTGCCATTCATTGATCAAATGCTAGAAAGATTATCCAAACACACACATTTTTGCTTTCTAGATGGTTACTCTGGTTTCTCACAAATACCTGTGTCAGCTGATGATCAAGCTAAGACCACTTTTACTTGCCCTTTCGGTACTTTTTCTTATAGACATATGCCTTTTGGTTTATGTAATGCACCTGCTACCTTTCAAAGATGCATGATGGCTATATTCTCTGATTTTTGTGAAAAGATTTGTGAGGTTTTCATGGATGATTTCTCTATCTATGGATCCTCTTCTGATGATTGCTTGAGCAACCTTGATCGAGTTTTGCAGAGATGTGAAGAAACTAATCTTGTCTTGAATTGGGAGAAGTGCCACTTTATGGTTAATGAAGGTATTGTCTTGGGGCATAAAACTTCTGAAAGAGGTATTGAAGTTAATAAAGCCAAGGTTGATGCTATTGAAAAGATGCCATGTCCCAAGGACATCAAAGGCATAAGAAGTTTTTATAGGAGGTTCATTAAGGACTTCTCAAAAATTTCTCGGCCTTTGACTAATCTCTTACAAAAAGATATACCATTTGTCTTTGATGATGATTGTGTAGAAGCATTTGAAATACTTAAGAAAACATTGATTTCTGCACTATTGTTCAGCCACCTGATTGGAATTTACCGTTTGAAATTATGTGTGATGGTAGTGATTATGCTGTAGGCGCTGTTCTAGGGCAAAGAGTTGATAAGAAATTAAATGTTATTCAATATGCTAGTAAAACTCTAGACAGTGCTCAGAGAAATTATGCTACTACTGAAAAAGAATTCTTAGCAGTTGTATTTGCTTGTGATAAGTTCAGACCTTGTATTGTTGATTCTAAAGTAACTATTCACACGGATCATGCTGCTATTAAATATCTTATGGAAAAGAAAGATGCTAAACCTAGACTTATTAGATGGGTTCTCTTGCTACAAGAATTCGATTTGCATATTATTGATAGAAAGGGAGCTGAGAACCCCGTTGCAGACAACTTGTCTAGGTTAGAAAATGTTCTTGATGACCCACTACCTATAGATGATAGCTTCCCTGATGAACAATTAAATGTCATAGATTCTTCTCGTACTTCTTCATGGTATGCTGATTATGCTAATTACATTGTTGCTAAATTCATACCACCTAGTTTCACATACCAGCAAAAGAAAAAGTTTTTCTATGATTTGAGACACTACTTTTGGGATGACCCACATCTTTATAAAGAAGGAGTAGATGGTGTTATTAGGCATTGTGTACCTGAGCATGAACATGAACAGATCCTACTCAAGTGTCACTCCGAGGCTTATGGAGGACACCACGCTGGAGATAGAACTGCGCATAAGGTATTGCAATCCGATTTTTATTGGCCTACTCTCTTCAAGGACGCCCGTAAGTTTGTCTTATCATGTGATGAATGTCAAAGAATTGGTAATATTAGTAGACGTCAAGAAATGCCTATGAATTATTCACTTGTTATTGAACCATTTGATGTTTGGGGCTTTGATTATATGGGACCGTTCCCTGCCTCTAATGGATATACACATATTTTAGTTGATGTTGATTACGTTACTAAGTGGGTAGAAGCTATTCCAACTAGTAGTGCTGATCATAACACTTCTATTAAGATGCTTAGAGAAGTTATTTTTCTGAGGTTTAGAGTCCCTAGATATTTAATGACTCATGGTGGTTCAGATTTTGTTCATGGTGCCTTTCATAAAATGCTTGCTAAGTATGATGTTAATCATAGAATTGCATCTCCTTATCACCCACAGTCTAGTGGTCAAGTAGAATTGAGTAATAGAGAACTCAAATTAATTCTGCAAAAGACCATTAATAGATCTAGAAAGAACTGGTCTAAGAAACTTGATGATGCATTATGGGCATATAGAACTGCATATATAAATCCTATGGGTATGTCTCCGTATAAAATGGTTTATGGAAAAGCATGTCACTTACCTCTCGAACTAGAACATAAGGCATATTGGGCCATTAAAGAGCTAAACTATGATTTCAAACTTGCCGGTGAGAAGAGGTTATTTGACATTAGCTCACTTGATGAATGGAGAACACAAGCCTATGAGAATGCCAAACTGTTTAAAGAAAAAGTTAAAAGATGGCATGACAAAAGAATACAAAAGCGTGAGTTTAATGTAGGTGATTATGTATTATTGTACAACCCTTGTTTAAGATTTTTTGCAGGAAAACTTCTCTCTAAATGGGAAGGTCCTTACGTTATCGAGGAGGTCTACCGTTCCGGTGCCATAAAAATCAACAACTTTGAAGGCACAAATCCGAAGGTGGTGAACGATCAAAGATTCAAACATTATATCTCAGGTAATCCTATAAAAGTTGAAACCAATGTTATTGAAACCGTAACCCCGGAGGAATACATAAGGGACACTTTACAGAACGTTTCAGACTCCGAAAAGGAAGAGGTATGTGGTACGATAAGTAAACCGACTCCAAAACAGTTCTAATGGCAATTTTTCTCCGTTTTGGAATATTTAGAAAAATAAAAAAATAAGAAGCAGTCTGGGAAGGACACGAGGGCTCCACGAGGGTGGAGGGCGCGCCCTACCCCCCTGGGCGCCCCCTGCCTCGTGGGCACCTCGTGCACTCTCCGGACTCTGTTTTCTTGCACGATACGTATTTTGGTCGGTAAAAATTCATTATATAATCTCCCAAAGGTTTTGACCACCGTATCACGCAATTATCCTTTGTTCTTGTTTCGAGCTGTTTTTCTGATATATCTAGATCACCATGACATCTCCAAGCGCCCACAAAGACAAGTTCTTCGAGAAGGTCATCAACCCTTACCTCGCGGAGGTGCTGCGACACCCTCAAACCATTGAGATGCGTGATGGGTTGCTGCACATCCGTGATGTTGAAGGACCAAGGAGGACCGGAAGCGTGGAGACGAGGCTCGAAGCAATGGAGCAACAAGTTTTCAAGTGCCAGGGGATGGTGGAACATGGACTCAACGCCAACCACATGATGATCGTGGAGTTCACCAACAACCACAAGCCGGATGCCAAGAACATTGAGGAGGCCATCTTCAAGCTTCACGAGAAGATCGAGCACCTCCAAGCCCAAACCTATGACCTGCAAAACGAAAACTGTGAGTATGAATATAGATTCAAAAGGATGAGTTTGGCTGCAGATTTGAGGATCCCGGAGACTCGATCATCCTTCTATGATGGTGAGCCTATGCCTTGGAAGACGGACGACAAGCCTACATCATCATCACCACCATCTTCTTCACCAGCAAAGGAGACATAATCATATGGGTATGGGCACTCCCCTTGGAGACTGCCAAGCTTGGGGGAGGTGCCCCGGTATCGTATCACCATCACACTCCTATCTTTACTGTTTTTCTTAGTTCAATCCTTTTAGTAATTTCTTAATCTAGTAGAATAAAGTTTTTAGTATCATTTAGTTTTGAGTTTTGCTTTATGATCCCTTTATGTAATCGAGTCCGTGAGCTATATAATAAAGATTAGTGTTCAGTCAAGGGCTTGATTATTTTGCTATGATCTTGAGGGAATGAAAGAAAAAGCAAGAATAAAAAGAAATAGAGAGATCATATTGATCTTATGGAGAGTAATGACTTCACATAGAAACAGTATAATGAGTAAAAGTTGTTGAGAGTTGACAAACATAGCTTTGGTCATTGTTGCAATTAATAGGAAGTAATAAAGAAAGAGAGGTCTCACATATAAATACACTATCTTGGACATCTTTTGTGATTGTGAGCACTCATTAAAATATGACATGCTAAAGAGTTGATGTTGGACAAGGAAGACAACGTAATGGGTTATGTTTTCTTATATCTGAGATAAAGTATATTGTCATGGATCATACAACATGTTGAGCTTGCCTTTCCCCCTCATGATAGCCAAATTCTTTGCACCAAGTAGAGATACTACTTGTGCTTCCAAATACCCTTAAACCCAGTTTTGCCATGAGAGTCCACCATATCTACCTATGGATTGAGTAAGATCCTTCAAGTAAGTTGTCATCGGTGCAAGCAATAAAAATTGCTCTCTAAATATGTATGACTTATTAGTGTGGGAGAAAATAAGATTTATACGATCTTGTGATATGAAAGAAATAAAAGCGATGGACTGCATAATAAAGGTCCACATCACAAGTGGCAATATAAAGTGACGTTCTTTCGCATTAAGATTTTGTGCATCCAACCCTAAAAGCGCATGGCAACCTCTGTTTCCCTATGCGAAGGGCCTATCTTTTACTTTTATCTTCTACCTTATGCAAGAGTCATGGTGATCCTCACCTTTACCTTTTTACATTTTATCCTTTGGCAAGCACAGTGTGTTGGAAAGATCCTGATATATATATCCAATTGGATGTAAGTTAGCATGAACTATTATTGTTGACATTACCCTTGAGGTAAAAGGTTGGGAGGCAGAATTATAAGCCCCTATCTTTCTCTGTGTCCGATTAAAACTCCGTAACCACAAGTATTGTGTGAGTGTTAGCAATTGTGAAAGACTAAATGATAGTTGAGTATGTGGACTTGCTGAAAAGCTCTGACATAGACTCTTTCTGAGGTTATGATAAATTGCAATTGCTTCAGTGACTGAGATTATAGTTTGTTAGTTTTCAATAAAGTTTTTGATTCATACTTGACATTGTGAATAGATTATTACTTGAGCATAAGAAATCATATGACAATATATATATACATACATACATACATACATATATATATATATATATATATATATATATATATATATATATATATATATATATGTTGCTGTTATAAGAATGATCATGATGCCCTCATGTCTGTATTTTATTTTATCGACACCTCTATCTCTAAACATGTGGACATATTTATCGTTATCGGCTTCCGCGTGAAGACAAGCGAGGTCTAAGCTTGGGGGAGTTGATACGTCCATTTTTCATCATGCTTTTATATCGATATTTATTGCATTATGGGTTGTTATTACACATTATGTCACAATACTTATGTCTATTCTCTCTTATTTTACAAGGTTTACATGAAGAGGAGAATGCTGCAATGGAATTCGAAATGGAAAAGGAGCAAATATTAGAGACCTATTCGCACAACTCCAAAAGTCCTGAAACTCCACGGAAGTTATTTTCAGAATATATAAAAAAATATTGAGCGGAAGAAATAGCAGAGGGGGCCACCCACCAGGCACGAGGGTGGGGGTGCGCCCTACCCCCCTGGGCGCTCCCCCTGCCTCGTGGGCCCCTTGGTGGCCCTCCAGTGGCCATATTCTGCTATATGAAGTCTTCCGTCCGAAGAAAAATCATAAGCAAGCTTTCGGGACGAGACTCCGCTGCCACGAGGCGGAACCTTGGCGGGACCAATCTATCGCTCTGGCGGAGCTGTTCTGCCGGGGACACTTCCCTCCGAGAGGGGGAAATCATCGCCATCATCATCACCAACGCTCCTCTCATCGGGAGGTGGTCAATCTCCATCAACATCTTCACCAACACCATCTCCTCTCAAACCCTAGTTCCTCTCTTGTATCCAATTCTTGTCTCTAAGTCTGAGATTGGTACTTGTAGGTTGCTAGTAGTGTTGATTACTCCTTGTAGTTGATGCTAGTTGGTTTATTTGGCGGAACCTTGGCGGGACCAATCTATCGCTCTGGCGGAGCTGTTCTGCCGGGGACACTTCCCTCCGAGAGGGGGAAATCATCGCCATCATCATCACCAACGCTCCTCTCATCGGGAGGTGGTCAATCTCCATCAACATCTTCACCAACACCATCTCCTCTCAAACCCTAGTTCCTCTCTTGTATCCAATTCTTGTCTCTAAGTCTGAGATTGGTACTTGTAGGTTGCTAGTAGTGTTGATTACTCCTTGTAGTTGATGCTAGTTGGTTTATTTGGTGGAAGATCATATGTTCAGATCTTATATGCATATTAATACTCCTCTGATTATGAACACCAATATGCTATGTGAGTAGTTACGTTTGTTCCTGAGGACATGGGATAAGTCTTGCTATTAGTAGTCATGTGAATTTGGTATTAGTTCGATATTTTGATGAGATGTATGTTGTCTCTCCTCTAGTGGTGTCATGTGAACGTCGACTACATGACACTTCACCATTATTTGGGCCTAGAGGAAGGCATTGGGAAGTAATAAGTAGATGATGGGTTGCTAGAGTGACAGAAGCTTAAACCCTAGTTTATGCGTTGCTTCGTAAGGGGCTGATTTGGATCCATATGTTTCATGCTATGGTTAGGTTTACCTTAATACTTCTTTTGTAGTTGCGGATGCTTGCAATAGGAGTTAATCATAAGTGGGATGCTTGTCCAAGTAAGGACAGCACCCAAGCACCGGTCCACCCACATATCAAATTACCAAAGTACCGAACGCGAATTATATGAACGTGATGAAAACTAGCTTGACGATAATTCCCATGTATCCTCGGGAGCGCTTTTCTCTATATAAGAGTTTGTCCAGGCTTGTCCTTTGCTACAAAAAGGATTGGGCCACCTTGCTGCACTTTATTTACTTTTGTTACTTGTTGCTCGTTACAAATTATCTTATCACAAAACTATCTGTTACCTATAATTTCAGTGCTTGTAGAGAATACCTTGCTGAAAACCAATTATCATTTCCTTCTGCTCCTCGTTGGGTTCAACACTCTTACTTATCGAAAGGACTAGATAGATCCCCTATACGTGTGGGTCATCAATGGGCATTGCGATGTCCAAGCTTAGTCAAAGCAATATGAGTTTCCATGGCGTTATACCTGGCAAGAAGGCTGAATCACTCGGCCGAATCGCCCTTGACGTTTGAGGTAGTGGATTTCCAGAGTGCTTATCATGCTATACTGGGTAGGCCTGCTTATGCATGTTTTATGGCTCGACCATGTTACATGTACCTCAAATTGAAGATGCCTGGTCCCAGAGGAGTGATCACTATCACTGGCAATGGGCAGAAGGCAGAAGAGTGGTTCCAGAAGGGCTCAAAAATCGCTAATGCACAAATGGCAGCAGTTGAAATGCAAGAATACCGGAAGAATGCTGATCCGAGTGATTTGCTGCGATCCAAGAATCCTGCCACAAATTATGCATTTCAGTCGTCCGGTGAAACAAAGCCGATTCATATCCGACCGATCCTAATGCTACTCCTACTCATATTTCAACATCACTCGACAGCAAATAGGAAGAAGCGCTCATCCAGTTCCTCCGTGAGAACCGTGACATCTTTGCATGGAAACCTTCTGACATGCCGGGTGTACCCAGGGGACTGGCTAAGCATCATTTGCGAGTTGACCCGAAAGTAAAACCAGTCAAGGAACATCTTTGAAGGTCCGCCGTACAGAAGAGAAAGGCAATTGGTGAGGAAGTGGCTCGGCTCCTGGCAGCTGAGTTCATCCGAGATATTTACCACTCCGAGTGTCTTGCCAATGTTGTCGTGGTCCCCAAGAAGGATGACTCACTTTGCATGTGCATTGACTGCAAGCATATCAGTCGGGCCTACCCGAAAGATCATTTTCCTCTCCTCCGCATCGACCAAATCGTCGACTCGACTGCGGGGTGTGAGCGCTTGTCTTTTCTGGACACCTATTCTGGGTATCATCAGGTCCGACTGTATGGACCCGACGAGATAAAAACGGCTTTCATCACTCCATTCGGGTGCTTCTGTTATGTCACCATGCCATTCGGCCTCAAGAATGTCGGAGCCACATTTATGAGGATGATTCAAAAGTGTTTGCTCACTCAAATCAGTCAGAATGTGGAAGCATATATGGATGACATTGTGGTCAAGTCGCGTAAAGGGTCCGACCTGCTGACTGACCTTGCTGAAACCTTTGCCAACCTGAGAAGATATGATATCAAGCTTAATCCGTCAAAATGCACATTCGGAGTCCCAGGAGGAAAGTTACTCAGTTTTCTCGTTTCTGAACGAGGGATCGACGCGAACCTAGAGAAAGTTGGGGCCATACTCCGGATGAAACGCCCTGTGCGTGTGCATGACGTGCAGAAACTTACTGGTTGTTTGGCCGCATTGAGTCGATTCATTTCTTGCCTCGGTGAAAAGGCATTGCCTCTTTAACGACTAATGAAGAAATCTGACAAGTTCGAGTGGACTCCTGAAGCTGATGCAGCGTTTGCAGAGCTCAAAACCCTGCTTTCCCCACCCAGCCAGTGCTAGCTGCCCCAATTAGCAAAGAGCCTTTACTGCTTTATAATGCAGCCACTGGACAAGTTGTCAGTACAGTGCTCACGGTCGAGCGGGAAGAAGAAGGAAAAACCTATAAAGTTCAGCGCCCAGTGTACTATGTTTCTGAAGTCCTGACTCCATCCAAGCAAAGATATCCGCATTATCAGAAGCTTGTCTATGGAATTTACATGACCATGAAGAAGGTTGCACATTATTTGTCTGATCACTCCATTACAGTCGTCAGCGACACACTATTGTCAGAAATTCTGAACAACAGAGATGCAACTGGTCAAGTGGCAAAGTGGGCGATTGAACTCCTTCCCTTGGATATAAAGTTTGAAGCAAAGAAAGCTATCAAGTCCCAAGCAATAGCAGATTTCCTCGCGGAGTGGGTTGAGCAGCAGCAACCAACTCAGATTCACTCGGAGCATTGGACCATGTTCTTTGATGGATCCAAGATGCTGAATGCTTCTGGTGCTGGGGTGGTATTAGTATCCCCTTGAGGAGACACACACAGCTATGTTCTTCAGATTCATTTTGATTCCTCCAACAATGAAGCTGAATATGAAGCACTTCTGTATGGGTTGTGTATGGACATTTCACTCGGCATCCGTCGCCTAATGGTCTATGGCGACTCAGATATGGTGGTTAATCAAGTCATGAAGGAGTGGGACTTCAGAAGCCCGGCTATGACTGGCTATTGTAATGTAGTGAGAAAGTTAGAGAAGAAGTTTGAGGGGATAGAGCTCCATCACATTTCCCGACTGAAAAATCAAGCAGCTGATGATTTGCCAAAGATAGGTTCCAAGAGGGAGGTCATTCCCAACAATGTGTTTTTGGAACATATTCATACACCTTCAGTTCAGGAAGATCCTTTCACTGAAGATCCCCCACAACCAAAGAGTGCCACTGATCCGACTGAAGTCGAAGTCCCAGCCGTGGTCGACTTGATCATGGAGGTTTTGGTCATTACTCCCGACTGGACAGTGCCATACATCATGTACATTCTTAGGAAGGAACTCCCAGAGGATGAAGAAGAGGCCCGACAGATCATCCATCGATCCAAAGCCTTTACTGTGATAGGAGGACATCTGTTCAGAGAGAGTGTAACTGGAGTCAGCCAGAAATGCATAACACCAGAAGAAGGTCGAGTGATCCTCAACGACATCCACTCGAGGACCTGTGGTCATAATGCGTCCTCTCGCACCATTGTGGCCAAAGCATACCGAGCGGGATTTTATTGGCCACGAGCAAATGAAATGGCGAAAGAAATAGTCGACAAATGCGAAGGTTGCCAGTTTTACTCCAACATGTCTCACAAGCCTGCGTCAGCCCTGAAGACCATTCCACTCGTTTGGCCCTTTGATCTTTGGAGATTGGATATGGTTGGGCCTCTGAGGACTGGAAGGAGCGGATTCACTCATGTGCTCGTGGCAGCCGACAAGTTTACTAAATGGATCGAAGCCAAGCCTATCAAAAGTCTTGGAGACAGTACTGCGGTCAGCTTCATCAGAGAGTTAACATTCAGATATGGTGTTCCACACAACATCATCACTGATAATGGTTCGAACTTCGATTATGATGAGTTCAGAGCCTTCTGCGCTTCCCAAGGCACTCGAGTCGACTATGCTTCAGTCGCCCATCCCCAGTCAAATGGACAAGCTGAAAGAGCAAACGGATTGATCCGCAAAGGACTGAAACCCCGATTGATGCGTGATCTCAAGCATGCAGCAGGCGCCTGGGTCGATGAACTTCCACCAGTACTTTCGGGATTGAGGACAACTCCTAATCGGTCGACTGGTCGAACTCCATTCTTCTTGGTCTATGGAGCTGAAGCTGTACTTACGAGTGACTTGCTACACAATGCACCCCGAGTCGAGCTTTTCTCAGAAGATGAAGAAGAACAGGCTCGACAAGACGCAGTTGAACTCCTGGAAGAGGAAAGAGAGATGGCACTGATCCGGTCGACCATTTATCAACAGGACCTGCGTCGATTCCATGCCAGAAATGTGAGGGGTCGAGCATTTCAAGAGGGAGACTTGGTTCTTCGAGTGGATCAGCAGAAACCACACAAGCTCGCTCCTGCTTGGGAAGGCCCCTTCATTGTCACCAGAGTGCTCCACAACGGAGCGTACCACCTTTACAACGTCGAGCACAAGAAAGACGAGCCAAGCGCTTGGAATGCGGAGCTGCTCCGCCCCTTTTATAGTTAAGCATTCAGACTGTTGAGATGTAATAAGAAATACCTTCTAGTTTGATTATCAAAGACATAATTTTTACAGTCTCATAAATGATTGTTGTTCCTTTTTTTATATGCTCTAAATCCTCCAGTGGGTGGCTTAGTTGCGAATCTGTTTCGCCTAAGCTCGAAAAATCCTACCGAGTGGTGAGCAATGCTTACACTCGGAAGCTTAGCTGCGAATCCGTTTCACCTAAGTTTAAAAAATCCTACCGAGTGGTGAGCAACCCTCCCACTCGGGGGCTTACCTGTAGTCCAGTACTCGCCTAAGTTTAAAAAATCCTACCGAGTGGTGAGCAATCCTCCCACTCGGGGCTTAGCTGCAGTCCAAGATCGCCTAAGTTTAAAAATCCCACCGAGTGGTGAGCAACCCTCCCACTCGGGGCTTAGCTGCAGATCAAGACTACGCCTAAGTTTAAAAATCCCACCGAGTGGTGAGCAACCCTCTCACTCGGTGACTTAGCTGCAGTCCAAGCTCGCCTAAGTTTAAAAATCCCACCGAGTGGTGAGCAACCCTCTTACTCGGGGCTTAGCTGCAGTCCAAGACTAGCCTAAGTTTAAAAATCCCACCGAGTGATGAGCAACGCTCGCTCGGAGCTTAGCTGCGATCCAGTGCTAGCCTAAGTTTAAAAAATCCCACCGAGTGGTGAGCAACCCTCCCACTGGGCTTAGCTGTAGTCCATGCTCGCTAAGTTTAAAAATCCTATCGAGTGGTGAGCAATCCTCCCACTCGGGGCTTAGCTGCAGTCCAGTACTCAGTAAGTTTAAAAATCCCACCGAGTGGTGAGCAACCCTCAGACTCGGGGCTTAGCTGCAGTCCGATGCTAGCCTAAGTTTAAAAAATCCCACCGTGTGGTGAGCAACCCTCTCACTCGGGGCTTAGCTGTAGTCCATGCTCGCCTAAGTTTTAGAAATCCCTCTTGAGTGGTGAGCAACCCCTACTTTTCGGGGGCTTAGCTGCAGTCCATGACTCGCCTAAGTTTAAAAAAATCATACCGAGTGGTGAGCAACGCTCCCACTCGGGGGCTTAGCTGCAGTCCAGTACTCGCCTAACTTTAAAAAATCCTACCGAGTGGTGAGCAATCCTCCCACTCGGGGGCTTAGCTATTGTCCAGTACTCGCCTAAGTTTAAAAATCCTACTGAGTGGTGAGCAACGCTCTCACTCGGGGGCTTAGCTGCAGTCCAGTACTCGCCTAAGTTTAAAAAATCCTACAGAGTGGTGAATAACCCTCTCACTCGGGGGCTTAGCTACAGTCCAGTACTCGCCTAAGTTTAAAATATCCTACCGAGTGGTGAGCAACCCTCTCACTCAGAGGCTTAGCTGCAGTCTAGTACTCGCCTAAGTTTGAAACACATCCCGATCCACAAGGACGACGAGGTGCAGGTCCCGATCCACAAGGCCGACGAGGTACAGGTCGATTGGGACCTTCTCCTCAGAGCTGCGCCCACAAGTACAATGTGCGCTCCATCCTGTTCCGCAAGGACGGCGAGGTGCAGGTCGACTGCGACCTTCTCCTTATAGCAGCGCCACAAGTACAATGTGCGCTCCATCCTATTCCGCAAGGACGGCGAGGTGCAGGTCGACTGTGACCTTCTCCTCAGAGCTGCGCCACAAGTACAATGTGTGCTCCATCCTGATCCGCAAGGACGACGAGGTGCAGGTCGACTGCGACCTTATCCTTAGAGCTGCGCCACAAATACAACACACGCTCCATCCTGATCCGCAAGGACGAGGAGGTGCAGGTCGACTGTGACCTTCTCCTCAAAACTACGCCACAAGTACAACGTGAGCTCCATCCCGATCCGCAAAGACGGCGAGGTGCAGGTCGACTGTTACCTTCCCCTCAGAGTTGCTTCACAAATTCAAAGATTGTTCCGAGTGAAGAAACAAGTTTCACTCGAAGGCGAACACGAGCATATTCAGAGATAAACCAAGTTCAGATAAATCCTAAGGTCCCGGACTATGGATTAAAGTACTCGGATATCAAGCCCAAAGGAGTTTAACAGTTGAAAAATCACTCGGCATTCCGAGGCAAATTTAAAGGTGAAGCATAATGTTTTTTGATCACTCGTCAAGAGAAGGACTGGCTGGATCGCAAAAACTGTCAAGGTCTATGCTGTCTGTGATGCGAGTGGAGGCGTTAAGGAAAGTATCCATGAAGGACTGGAAAGTGTGCTTTTTGGTGTTAGCAACCTTGAGCTCCGCCAGCTTGTCTTCTTTGACATCCTTGCAGTGCACTCGAACCAATGACAGAGCGACATCAGCGTCGCAGCGAGCAGATGATTTCTTCCATTCTTGCACTCGGTCAGGTATTTGATTCAGTCGAGCCATTAGAGACTTGAGGTCTTGAGACAGTTCTGCCTGAGGCCAGAGTTCAGCATCAACCCGAGTCATCGCCGCCTTCAGACGGGCAAGATAAGAAACTGCATTGTCCATACGAGATTCCAACCGCGGCACATTCATTGCGACGTCATCTTTGACTGGACAATTTATGGGATCGAGACCCGTCTCGACCCACCCAATGTTTGCTTCAAAGTCCTGGCAGAGTTCTGCACAGTCGAGTAAATAGTGAGTCGACAATATTGTAAGATCTATCAATCGACAAAAACAAGTCAGTCGAACAACAATACCTTCAAGCTTTAAGACCAGTATTGCAGCAAGCTGGCCCAGATAAGATTCTAACTCGCACTTCTTGATCTTGAGGTTTCCAATCTCGTCAGTCAGCATGTCCTTGTCTTTCTTCAGTTGCTCGACCTCCCGATTGGCATCAAAGACAACGGTCTTCAGTTTGAAGTTCTCTTCTTCTAACTTGCCGACTGAAGCTAGCTTCTTGTCAGCAAGCGCCGTTTTCTCTCGCACCTTCTTCTGGGCAGCAGCAAGATCCAGATCCTTCTTCTCCAGAGCCTGCTTCATTTTCTCTAAAGAAACAACATTCTTCAAACGAGCTTGAAGTTGACGGTTTTCACTATGCACATCTGTTCGAGTGAAGTCACTCGGTTCAAAGTGACTAAAAAACACACGGAAAAGTGCGAGTCGTAAGATGGACAGTTGATGATTGGTTACCTCCCAAGATAGCTGCTTCATCACGAGCGGTCTGGAGGTTCTTCTTGGCCAATTCCAGATCAAGATTGAGGCTGATTTGCTTCTTGTTCAGTTCAGAAAGTTGAGCCCCAAGATCACAAGATTTCTGCACTCAGCATATAAGACATATCAGTCGACTGAAACAAAAGATAATCACAGTGAAAGTTGCTCTAAGACTACCGCCAAATCAAACATTCAACGGTAGTCTCGGGGACTAAACCCAGTGGGTGCACTTAGCGTGCCCCCACTGGTTTGATTCAACACTCGGCATGGTCTGCCCAGCGTGAGTCGTTTAAAAAGAACACACTCGACTCAATCCAAGTCGACTCAAGTGGAAGACCTATACAACTTTAAGATAGACACACCCTAGTGGGTGACCAGATGAGAAATAAGATCAGCCGGAAATCAACTGACCTGGACATTGGTTTGCAGAGCAGCGCCGGCGTTGTAAGCCACCTGACTGGCCTCGTGGACCACTTTCATCTGCCCCATCACAAGATTCAACTGAAGAAGAGCTTCCTTGGCAGCACTCGGCAGGTCGTCTGGAGTTTGGTACGCAGTAAAAAGAGATGATGGCAGGGCAGTCGAAGCAGCCACTGGGTCTGATGCGCGGAGTTGTACTGGGGCAGCAGGGGTCTGAGCAGCCGATCCTGATGGGAAATCAGTCGACAGCGGGATAGCGAAACTGAGGTTGGTACGAGCCGGATCTGTGGATCGCTCGACCGCCGTCCCAGGCATCAATGTCGACTGAGGAACCTAAACCTCAGGTGCTTCCCGCTCGGTCCCTTGTCCCTCCTCCTTTCCCTCAAGGGCAATTCTTCTTCATCATCCGGGAGCATGACAACGTCTCATGGAGCTGGAACAAACAAGAAAACACCAGAGATGCAACCGGCGAACAATCCAATCGATAGAATAAATTCGAGTCGAGCGGACTCACTAGCTTTGGGGGTGGTCGCATCATCGGTCTACTCGTCGTCTGGGACCTTGTCAATGTCCATATCAGTCGCAACAGAGGCTGGGCTGGAAAAGTTTACAATCCATTCGGTCAGAATAGAAGAATCAGTCGGTGCAAGAAAACACAGAAAGAACATTTCCCCCAGAGGCAACAAGAACATCCATCTTAATCTTGGGCAAGGTCTTCCGAGCCTTTGAGGGGTTGATCTTGGGCTGCTTGACGATTTTCTCTGTCAGCTCCAGAGTTGAAGACCGAGCATGTTTCTGCGTGTGGGTGCTCGAGGCCACGGTCTTGCCGCGCCGGCTCGCTGGATCATGATGTTGCTTGGATCGATGTTCCGCACGAGGCGGTGAGTCGACTACCTCCTCGTCGTCCGACTCGTCGCTTTCCTCTTCGTCATCGTCGTCCGGTGACTCCCAATCACCACTCTCTTCCGCGATGTCCTCGCCCTCATGATCTTGCTCCAGAGCTTGTTCACCATTGGGCATCGAGTACATCTCGGTATAAACCTACAAGGCAAAAGAAGTCGAGTGAAAGTCAGTCGGATTCAAGAATGATCAGAAAATGTATCCAAATGCAATCGGTTGTAGAGGCTGAACCTTGTCTGGCTGATTGCTGCTGCTGAAGGGATCGACTCTCCTGGCGCCCCTAGGGTTGTCCTAGTTTCCTATGATGCTCCTCAGCCATTGGGCCACTGTTTTGGCTGGTACCTCTTCTGGATGAACTCGAGCGGTATCACTGGCTCTAGAATACATCCACATAGAGTGGTCACGAGCCTGGAGCGGCTGGATGCGCCGACTAAGGAATACCTCCAACAAATCCATGCCGGTGACGCCTTGGTTGATCAACTGGACCACCCTATCGACTAGCATGGTTGTCCCCACCTTCTCCGCGGTGGTCAGTTTCAGCGAGGAAGGGGTCTAAACACGATCGAAGGAAAAAGGGGGAAGTCCAGTCGACCGGCACGAGTCACGATATCTGGCGAGAGAACCGTGTCGATTGCCGACCTCGATCGACTCGGGAAGGGTCATTGAAGGGAAAGAACTCCACTTCCTCTTTTGGATACCCAAACCCCCACACATCTGAATAACGTGTGTTTTCTCGTCACTCGAATTTTCTTTCTTCACCGACTGGGAGCGGATAGTGAAAATGTGCTTGAAAAGACCTCAGTGTGGTCGACACCCCCAAAAATTCTCGCACATGGACACGAACGCGACAAGGTATGTGATGGTGTTGGGAGAGAAATGATGGAGTTGAGCCCTGAGGAAATTCAAGAAACCCCGGAAAAAGGGTGCGGAGGAAGCGATAAACCGCGGTTGACATGGATGGCGAGCACAACACACTCACCCGGACGCGGCTGCGGCTCCGTCTCCCCCTCCGGCAACCACGCAGCTCCATGGACGATCAACCCGGACTCAGCCAGCTCATCCAAATCTTCCTGCCGAAGCGAGGATTGGATCCAATCGCCCTGGATCCAACCCGATGGCAGCCCCGACCGCGATGACGACCCCCGATTCGTCTTCTTGCCTTTCTCCGTCCCCGTCGCCTTCTTCGCGCGTTCCAGCGCCGCCGTCTTTTCCTTCCCCATGGTGGCGGAGCGGCGGCGTCGAGAGCAGAGGAGCCGGATGCGGTGGAGAAACAGAGGGGGAAGAAGGAGAATGGACGCGCACAGTGCAGACGCCTCGGCTCCATCGCTTTTAAAGACCCACTTTCAAGTGGCTGACGCATGGGCCCGGGCGATCTTGTCAAATCCCGCAACAGTCGCGCGCGGGGTACGTGTGAAAAAGGTGGCGCGGGGATCGAGGCGCTCCTGTCTATCCATCCCGCTTACCACGGCACGCTCTGGCCCGCACGCTTCCCCGAAATTTCGAATCCCGTGAAACCCGGGATGCGCTGTAACCAATCGCGGCAAAGACTTCGCGTCAAAAATAGCACTCGATGGATGATGCTGTAAATCCAATCGGCAATTTCTGAATCGATCAAGGCGACTGAAACGCAGCCGAAGTTCCAACATGGGCCTCCGTTCAAACATGAATAGTTGTGAAGCACAAGAGTCGAAGCAAAATCAACTTCAACCTTCTTTTCACTCGGACCTCATTCCATTCGGGGGCTAATGATGACGATATAGACCTGGGGTAGGGTCATAGGCCTGACCTATACGCCCTATCCAAGGTCACTATCCTATACGCAAAGAAGCTCAAGAGACAACAGGGAGGGCCCAACAAAGGTGTCATGTACAATCCACTCGACCGATCAGCTACTCGGAAGCCCCTCCTTCCTGAAGTCGCTCGACCAATCGACCACTCGACCATACAAGAATCCACTCGACCTATTGAAGACCAGGAGTCATCTGGAACAGCAATGGACGAGCGTTCACTCTGTAATCTTTTAAGGCCATTAAGGCATTTAAGGCTGGCGCTACCAGTAACGCCTCTTCTTTATGTACATTGAACTCTTGGTAATGGAGGATGGCTGGGGTCCTGGCGCACTCTATATAAGCCACCCCCTCCTCTGGCACAAGGGTTTGCACACCTTGTAACACACACATGCATAATCTAGTCGACCGCCTCCGGGCTCCGAGACGTAGGGTTATTACTTCCTCCGCGGAGGGCCTGAACTCGTAAAACTCGTGTGTACAACTTCGCCATATCTAGGATCTAGCCTCCTCATACCAACCCCCCATTATACTGTCAGTCTTAGAACCCCGACACCAGGTACTCAAGGCGTGGCGTGTTGCCGACCTCGATGTGGTAGAGGACGGCTTCGAGGGTGCGGCCAGGCACACCCAACCATTCGCGCCGACCATCGGCGTTGAGGCAGCCGCGGGGCACAACACCGTTTGTGGAGCTGACCTGGTAGGAGTGGCGGTGGTCGAAGTACATCGTCCACAGTGTGTGGCTGTTGGTGGCATACCTCGGCTTGTTCCGCCGCGCCTCCGACAGCGAAGAACGGATGCACGCTATCTCGGTGCGCCGTTCTGCACCGGTGGGCACCGGGACTCCACAGACGCTCAGTCTCCACGAGCCAGGCACCCGCATGATGGGGGCGCTAGGTAGTCGGCCTCATAGAGGAGGCGCGTCTCGTCCTCGCGCAGATGGCGTCGACCGAAGCCGTTCGTCGCCGCGGTGTCGCCTGGGTAACGTTCGGCAATTAGTCTGAAGGAAATATGCCCTAGAGGCAATAATAAAGTTGTTACTTATATTTCCTTATATCATGATAAATATTTATTTTTTCATGCTAGAATTATATTAACTGAAAATTTGATACTGATACATAGAAAAAACACAGTGTCCCTAGTAAGCCTCTACAAGACTAGGTCATTAATCAAAGATGGTTAAGTTTCCTAACCATAGACATGTGTTGTCATTTGATGAACGGGATCACATCATTTGGATGATGTGATGGACAATACCCATCCGTTAGCTTAGCATAATGATTGTTAAGTTTTATTGCTATTGCTTTCTTCATGGCATATCCATATTCCTTTGACTATGAGATTATGCAACTCCCGGATACCGGAGGAATGCCTTGTGTTCTATCAAACGTCACAACATAACTGGGTGATTATAAAGGTGCTCTACAGGTATCGTTGAAGGTGTTTGTTGGGTTGGCATAGATCGAGATTAGGATTTGTCACTCCGAGTATCAGAGACGTATCTCTGGGCCCTCTCGATAATGCACATCATAATAAGCCTTGCAAGCAATGTGACTATGAGTTAGTTGCAGGATGATGCCTTACGAACAAGTAAAGAGACTTGCCGATAACGAGATTGAACTAGGTATGAAGATACCGACGACCGAATCTCGGGCAAGAAAGATACCGATCGCAAAGGGAATAACATATGTTGTCATTACGGTACGACCGATAAAGATCTTCGTAGAATATGTGGGAACCAATATGAGCATCCAGGTTCCGCTGTTGGTTATTGACCGGAGAGATGTCTCGGTCATGTCTACATAGTTCTCGAACCTGTAGGGTCCGCACGCTTAAAATTCGATGATGATCTTGTATTATATGAGTTATGTGATTTGGTGACCGAATGTTGTTCGGAGTCCCGGATGAGATCACCGACATGATGAGTAGTCACAAAATGATCAAGAGGTAAAGATTCATATATTGGACAATGATATTCAGACACCGGAAGTGTTCCGGGGGTACCGGGTACATAACGGGTCATCCGAAGGGGTTCCGGGCAACCCCCGGCAAACTATGTCAGCCTAATGAGCCAATAGAGGGACAGAACAGCCCCTAGTGGGCTGGTGCATCCCGATATAGGACGAATAGGAGGAGAAGGAAGGAGGGGAAGAGAGAAGGAAAGGGGAGGATTCGGCCTCCCCCTTCCCTTCTCCCCCCCTCTCTTTCCTTCCCTTTCCGATACTTATGGAAGGGGGGAGGCCGACTTGTGGGAGGCGCCCAAGCAGGATTACTCCTACTTGGGGCACCCCTTGCTGCCTCTCTCCCTCTCCCATCTATATATATGTGAGTGGGGCACCGCTAGAACACACAACATTGATTCCTAGCCGTGTGCGGCGCCCTCTCCACAGTTTACGCCTCCGGTCATATTCACGTAGTGCTTAGGTGAAGCCCTGCGCAGATCACTTCACCATCACTGTCACCACGCCGTCGTGCTGATGGAACTCTCCCTTGACACTCTTCTAGATCAAGAGTTTGAGGGACGTCATCGAGTTGAACGTGTGCAGAACTCGGAGGTGCCATACGTTCGGTGCTTGATCGGTCGGAACAAGAAGAAGTTCAGCTACATCAACCATGTTGTCAAATGCTTCTACTTTCTGTCTATTAGGGTACATGGACACACTCTCCCCCTCTTGTTACTATGCATCTCCTAGATAGATCATGCATGAGCGTAGGAATTTTTTTGAATTGCATGCTATGTTTCTCAACAGTGGTATTCGAGCCAGGTCTATGCGTAGATGATATGCACGAGTAGAACACAAAGAGTTGTGGGCGGTGATCGTCATACTGCTTACCACAAAAGTCTTATTTTGATTCGCCGGTATTTTTGGATGAAGCGGCCCGGACCAACCTTACATTACCACGTTCATGAGACCGGTTCCACCGACAGACATACTACTAGTTTTGCATAAAGGTGGCTTGCGGGTGTCTGTTTCTCCTACTTTAGTTGAATCGAATTTGATTGCGACCAGTCCCTGTTGAAGGTTAAAACAACAAACTTGATAAATCACCGTTGTGGTTCTGATGCATAGTTAAGAGTGGTTCTTGCTAGAAGCCCGTAGCAGCCACATAAAACTTGTAACAACAAAGTAGAGGACGTCTAACTTGTTTTTGCAGGGCATGTTGTGATGTGATATGGTCAAGACATGATGTGATATACTTTATTGTATGAGATGATCATGTTTTGTTAAAGTTATCGGCAACTGGCAGGAGCCTTATGGTTGTTGCTTTATTGTATGAAATGCAAACGCCATGTAATTGTTTTACTTTATCACTATGCCTTAGCGATAGTTGTAGAAGCAATAGTTGGCGAGACGACCACGACGCTACGATGGAGATCAAGGTGTCAAGCTGGTGACGATGGAGATCATGATGGTGCTTTGGAGATGGAGATCAAAGGCACAAGATGATGATGGCCATATCATGTCACATATTTTTATTGCATGTGATGTTTATCTTTTATGCATCTTATTTTGCTTAGTACGGTGGTAGCATTATAAGATGATCCCTTACTAAAATTTCAAGGTATAAGTGTTCTCCCTGAGTATGCACCGTCGCGACAGTTCTTCGTGCTGAGATGCCACATGATGATCGGGTGTGATAAGCTCTACGTTCACATACATACATGGCCTTGGAACACTGGAGACCGAAAGGTCGAACGTGAATCATATAGTAGATATGATCAACATAGAGATGTTCACCATTGAAGACTACTCCATCTCACTTGATGATCGGACATGGTTTAGTTGATTTGGATCACGCAATCATTTAGATGACTCAAGGGATGTCTATCTAAGTGGGAGTTCTTAAGTAATATGATTAATTGAACTTAATTTATCATGAACTTAGTCCTGATAGTATTTGCATATCTATGTTGTAGATCAATAGCTCGCGTATAGCTCCCCTGTTTTATTTTTGATATGTTCCTAGAGAAAAGTAAGCTGAAAGATGATAGTAGCAATGATGCGGACTGGGTCCATGATCTGAGGATTATCCTCATTGCTGCACAGAAGAATTATGTCCTTGATGCACCACTAGGGGACGAACCTGTTGCAGGAGCAGACGCACTCGTTATGAATGTTTTACAAGCTCGGTATGATGACTACTTGATAGTTTAGCTCACCATGCTTTACGGCTTAGAACTGGGACTTCAAAAATGTTTTGAACGCCATGGAGCATATGAGAAGTTCCAAGAAGCTGAAAATGATATTTCAGACTCATGCCCATGTTAAGAGGTATGAGACCTCTGACAAGTACTTTGCCTACAAGATGGAGGAGAATAGCTCAACTAGTGAGCATGTGCTCAGAATGTCTGGATACTACAATCGCTTGAATCAAGTGGGAGTTAATCTTCCAGATAAGATAGTGATTGACAGAGTTCTCTAGTGACTATCACCAAGTTACTAGAACTTCGTGATGAACTATAATATGCAAGGGATGACAAAAACGATTCCCAAGCTCTTCGCGATGCTGAAATCAGTGAAGGTAGAAATCAAGAAATAGCATCAAGTGTTGATGGTTAACAAGACCACTAGTTTCAAGAAAAAGGGCAAGGGAAAGAAAAGGAAACTTCAAAAGAATGGCAAGAAAGTTGCCACTCCCATGAAGAAGCCCAAAGCTAACCTCAAGCCTGAAATTGAGTGCTTCTACTGCAAAGGAAATGGTCACTCGAAGTGGAACTTCTCTAGATACATGGTGGACAAGAAGGATGGCAAAGTGAACAAAGGTATATTTGATATAAATGTTATTTATCTGTACTTTACTAGTGTTTATAGCAACCCCTTGGTATTTGATACTAGTTCAGTTGCTAAGAGTAGTAACTCGATACAGGAGTTGCAAAATAAACATAGACTAGTTGAGACAAGGTGACAATGTGTGTTGGAAGTAATTCCAAGGTTGATACGATCACCATCGCACACTCCCTCTACCTTCGGGATTAGAATTGAACCTAAATAAATGTTATTTGGTGTTTGCGTTGAGCATTAATATGATAAGATCATGTTTATTGCAATACGGTTATTTATTTGTTAGAGAATAACTGTTGTTCTGTTTATATGAATAAAACCTTCTATGGTCACACACCCAATGTGAATGGTTTGTTGAATCTCGGTCGTGGTGACACTACTACAGAATGGTCCAAACACGACAGTACGATCAGAGACCCTTCGACGAAACTGTGTGCGATGCCATAATCGAAAACGGTGGTGTAAAAAACCCGTCAAAAAAGGTGAAAAATGTTTGCGATGACGGATGCATAAAACACGGTTCAGATTTTAGTTGCGTGTGCGATGCAGGGCATACAGTTCAGTTCAATTAACTGTTTGCGATGAGGAGGAACAAAAGAAATGGGCAGACACATGAAGGTGTGTTTGATATACAACATACGGTTCACTCGGATGCACTGTTTGTGATTAGGCAACACAAAAGAAATGGTCAGCCAGATCAAGGTGTGTGCGATATACGGCATGCAGATCACTCGGATGAACTGTTTGTGTTGAGAGAAGAGAACAGAAACGGTTCAACTTAACAAGATGCGGGTGATACGCGACAAACAGGTCCGTAATCAAAAATGTGTGCGAAGACCAATAATAACACAGACGATTGCTGCTAATAAGCCATGTGATTTGCTCTGTCTACAGAAGAATAACTTGTGTGTGTCTATATATATATATATATATATATATATATATATATATATATATATATATATATATATATATATATATATATATATATATATATAAAACTGAAATAAACATCCAATTACATAAGTAACTATACAGATCATTCACACACACCTCAATAAACAATTGCATGCATTCTAAAGTAGGAGAAATGACCGTCTAGTCATCTACTTCTTGTGATGCTCCCGCCACTGCTCTATGGCTCGATCCCTCGTCTGGGGAAGGAAGAAGACACTTCCTCATGTCAACGATCCTCCTGTACATCTCGTAGCTTGTGTACGCGTCCTTGGCTGCGTACTTGACATGTTGTTCATCTAGTATCTCATGCCACACACACTGTGCCAGGCATTCTTGTCCTTCTTGCTCTCATTCTTCATCTTCATGTAGTAGGGGTCGATGATGGCCGAGGCGAGGTCAACCAGGGAGTTCAGTTTGTTTTTGTCGCTGCTCCAGACCTTGTAGTGGTGCTGGATGTTGACAAGATTTGGGCATTTCAAGCCCGAAACCTTAAGCGCTTTTAGATCGTTGGTGGTGTCCACCGTAGCGAAACTGTAGTCGGAGCTGTTGATAAACCTGGAGAAACACTCACAAGGCCTTGTGGCAAGGTGGTAGTGGTAGATGAGGATGTCATGTCGCACGCACAACTAGGTGACGACAACCTTCTGATCGTGCCGGGCACGACCGATGGTGTACTCGAGGTCGAAGCCGGCCACTTGGTACTTGCCCTCGGCAAGGAACTGCTCCATAGTTTGGAAGGAGCTCTCCGCCGAGACCGGATCGTTCGTGTACACCACCGAGAGGGCCTTCCCCCTCACGTGGGTGTCCACTACGTGATGCGTGGTGAACTGCCCGCCGTTGTTGTCGTCGGCCGCTGGGAGCGCCATTGGAGCCACGAGGATCGCCATTGGAACCGCTGGATGTCCTCTCTGTATGTGTCATCGTGGGTGTGCTAATTGTGTCGTGTGATGCAAGAGATGAAGGTAAATGGCCGCAGGAATAAATGGGGGCCGGGCAGCCCGGGTTCTCTGCGTGTCCGCATGACAGTTTTTGCAGCGGGTAACTGCATTGTCGCGTCACGCCCGGCGCATCCGCATGCAACAAACGTGCATGATCGTGCGCCGGCCCCAAACACTGGCAACGCGCGTGGAGGGACGAGGGCAGAGCACCCGAAGGGACGCGAGAGCAGAGCACGCCGCGGCCGCCTGAACCGCAAGCAACCACACACATAGAGCAGTTGAACACGCAGGAAATGGTCGCCTACAAGCTGGCCGACAGTTGCAATGCTGCGTAGAGAGTGGCCATGTGCTACTACCTCCGTCTTGGTCTATAGCCCCCTTTATATTCCGTGCCATACTTTGCCCTCAAATTTAACCAACAAAATGTTAATGCATGTTATAGAAATTATAATTGGAAACTATATTCAAATATAGGCCTGGGCATAAAAACCGACGAACCGAAGACCGAACCGAAGCCGAAACCGATTAAACTGAGTTTTCGGTTTTTAATGCTACCAAAGAAATTTTCGGTTTCTACATCTGCTAACAGAATTAAATTCGGTTTGTTAGAGTTTTTACTACGGTTAACCGAAGAAACCGAGAATATGTCACGAGCAGCCAGCGCTCGTGAGTTGTTTCCGCGCTAGCCGCCAGTAGTCCTCGTGCGACAGCGACGAAGATTTTCGCATGGGCCAAGTCAATCACCCGCTGCAAGGCCCAAGCTATTCTGGGCTTTTTTTCCCCGATGTGAGCCAGTTGTGCTCAGTTTGCACGTACGTGCACGTACGGGAAAGCAGACGAGGGCACAGGCGATGTTGGTTTAGCTTAGTCCCACCTTGCGCAGTCAAACAAAATCAGATGAAGGGCTCGCTTATATAAGAGAGAGAGCCTGCATGTGTAGAAAACCACACTGCAGAAATTCTTTTGCGACTTATATAGCAAGATACGGCATTAACCGTACACCGAACTGAATAACTCGGTTAACCGGCTTTTCGGTTAATAAATTTTTGATGTCTTTTTCGGTTTTCATATTTGTTAGCCGAATTTACGAAAATACCGAATAGTAGAAACCGAAAATTCGGTTTATACCGAATGCCCAGGCCTATTCAAATATGAATCCAACTATATAATCTTTGGCGACATGCATTCGTATTTTATTAGTTAAATCATACTTATAAACCAGGACGGGGGTATAGTAGGTAATTAAATCGCAAACGTTTTTTTATTAACCGTATGTGTACATGGCCTTTTGTCCTCCTCTCGCACGTCTTGTCACCCCGCTGCCGCAGACAATTCACAGTGCAAGCTTGCACAACGCGTGGGGGCATTCTTTTGGCCAAACGGTGGCGCCTATGAATCGTCGGTGAGCCCATTCCCGCGCAACCTCGCAGGTTCCCACACAAGCTTCCCGCCTGACTTGGTGAAATCCCCCAAAATCCCAATGCTTACCGGCCTGCTATATAAGCCCTCACGGCCGGCGAGTCCTGCTTCGCATTTTCCCCTCCCTCCCTATAGCTTATCACGTCTGCTTCTCCCACAATCGCCAATGGCACCGGTCCGTCGTCATCGCTCAGCCACTCAGCCATCATTAGAGGACAGCTCCAGCTGGGAAGCTACACCGCGGCGGCGGCTCAGTCCCCGGTGTAGTGTAGTGCGCGTGGCGTCCCTATTGGGTGTGCGCGGAACACCCACCACACGCTCCGCCGCCGCTCCCTGTCGGCAGCTGTTGCCGGCCGCCGTTGCCGCCAAACCACCGTCGAAAGTCAGGGCCATCGCCCGCTCCGCCGCCGTGGCCCGAAGGCAGGAGGTGGCCGTCGTGGCCGCCACCCCATTGCTGGCCACCGTGGCCATCACTCGCTACGCGACCGTGGCCCGAAGGCGGGAGGTGGTGGTTGTGGCCACCACCCCATCATCAGCCGTCGGGGCCACCAGCCCACCATCGACCACCGGGGTCATCACCCACTCTGCCACCGCCGCCCGAAGGCGGGAGGCGGAGGTGGATGCCCGCACGTGCGTCGGCGACCTTGCGTGCTACACCGAGTTCCTGCGGGAGGAGGAGGAGTGCCTCGTCGAGCATGCAAAGAGCCTTACCACCGTCGTGGCTGCGGCACACGCCGCCTCAGAAGCGAGGCATCAGGAGATCTACTAGGTGAACCACCAATTTGAGAGGGGTTGACTGGAGCGGCAGAGGGCGTTCGAGGTGAGCGTCGCTGATGCTACAGCAGCGGCAGTCACCGTATTGCAGTTGTCCAGCTCGTCGGTAGGCTCCATCTCCTCTACCTCTTACTGAGCGTGCTCGGCAGAGGAGAGGCAGCCGGAAGTAGTACAAACCCCTCCGTAGTAGTAGTATTTTGGGGCTATTTTGTTCAGTTCATCTAAATATAGATGTGGTGGAACTGTACAATGTACTAAAAATTAGCTAGTATATATAGTTGAACTAGCTATTTCAGTACGTGGTTGGCAACAATTGGGGAAAAGTTTGGTCGGTTCAGCTGTCGAGTTGAACTGTTTGTATAAATAACGACTGCTTAATCTATGAATGAAATCTATGCTTAATTATTGAATTTTAGTTGCAAAAATTACATACTGCTAGTGAGTTTTAGCTTCATATTTTGACAAATCGCAGTGTTACAAGGTTGACAAATGGCAATGTTACTAGATCAACAAATGTCAATCTTTCCAGTTTGACAAATGGCAACATAACCAATATGACAGATGCAAATCTTACCAAATTGTTTGTAAGTGGTTGCACATGGGTCATCCAAAAGAACGTTTGCATTGAAGAGATGCACAAATCCTGCTCTCACTTTGCATACGGGTGTTCTATCTAAAACGTTTGCGATCAAGAGCCGCAAAAATCTTGCTCAGCATATTTTCCCTTGGCATCCTGGGGAAGCTGCAGGTTTGCATACGGGTGTTCTAACTAAATGGTTTGCGATGAGTGTTTTATATTTAAAAATCATTGACATTTTTTTAAAGAAAATCGTTTGATAAGTCTATACGTTAAGAGAGAAAAATGCAAGTTCTCTCAAACCATATCATTCATTCAGTCATACAACGAATTTATATTCATATGATCGACATACAATATTAAACCCTAGAAAAAAACTATTTCCGGCGGCGGCGGAGGTGGCGTGCCGCGCCGTCGTTGTCGTTGTCGTCCTTTGGGAAGCCGTTGTTGAAGTCTTCAATGCATCACAAAATATTCTTCACTTGTAAATCAAACATCATGTCATCACGAGATCGACAGGCGGGACGCGGGAGGACGGCAGCTGGCGGTGCTGAGAGGTAGCGGTCGACGGCGGTGTACCATGCCGCTGAGGGGGGCACGCGCACAGGCACAGGCACGGTTGGTGCAGCCAAATGCACGGGGACTGGAGCCGTGGCGGGTGGAGGGGCGCGCACAGGCACGGGCACTGGCGCTGGCATGTACACAAGCTCGCGCGGGTCCGCGGAGACCTCGCTTATGCCCGCGGCTTCCAGCTCTGCGATAGTGCTCGGCGCAGCCCGTCAATGCTATGTGGATGGTCGCTGGTGCGGGCGCGGGGATGGGAGCGGGGGCAGCAATGTAACGCCCCGGATTCGATGCGCCAGGTGTCCGTCAGTTATCCGTCGTCTTTGCCATGTCATTTGCTTGCGTGTTGCTTTTTGCCATGTCATCATCTGCATTTTTATCATGTCATCATGTGCATCGCATTTGCATACGTGTTCGTCTCATGCATCCGAGCATTTTCCCCGTTGTCTGTTTTGCAATCGGGCACTCCTATGTCTCCCGGCGCCCCCTTTTACCTCTTTTCATGTGCGGGTATTAAACGGTCTCGGAATGGACCGAGGTTTGTCAAGCGGCCTTGGTATAGCACCGGTAGACCGCCTGTCAAGTTTCGTGTCATTCGGAGGTCGTTTGGTACTCCAACGGTTAACCGGGTAACCGCAAAAGCCTCTTTTGTTTGCAGCCCAACACCCTTTTCAAAGTGGCCCAAAACCTAGCAAACTCCTCTCCATGCTCTCGGTCGTTCGATCACGATCGCGTGGCCGAAAACCGCACCTCATTTGGAGTCTCCTAGCTCCCTCTACCTATAAATTAGTTCCCCCCTTCGAAATTCGCGGATGATTCCCGCAGATCAAACCCTAGCAAATCGCCCCGCCGCGCCCGGACATGTCCGCAGCCGCCGGACGCTTCGCCGCCGCCGCCCGCAGCCAATGGGAGGCTGCCACGTGGCGCCGCCGCCCCACCGCCGCTGGCCCGATGGAGCCCACGGCCCGCCCGCCGCGGCGGCCAAGACTGGCCATTGCCGCCTCATGGCGCCCGAGCTCTTCCGCCGCGCCCGCCGCCTCCGGCAGCCGCCGCCATCCGCCCGCCCGCCGCGCGCCACCGGCCCTCGCGGATCCACCTCCTCCGCCCGGCCGTTCCTTCGCCGGAGATGCGCGTGCCGCCGCCGCCTTGCCGCGGATCCGGTCGGGCCGGACCGGATCCGGCCGCCCCGCTTCTCCCCGGCCCTTCCCCGACCTCGCTGGCCTCCTCCCGGTCCCTCCTCCTCATTCCGGCCGTCGTCCCCGTCGTCTCCGGCGAGATCCGGCTTGCCTCGGAATCCGTGCCCGCAGGTCGACTTTTCCCCTCCCCCAAAAATCCACCAAGTCCCCGAAATTGTTGCATATTTTATTGCATCTTCATCGCATCATAGCTCTGTGCATGTAGCTCCGTTTTACGCGTGTAATATGTCAAATTGTTCGCCTCGAAGAGTAGATCATTTCGTATCATTGCATCATTTTCATTTGGGCTCATCTTGATGCCCGAAATGCTGTTAGAAGAGTGCTAGGTGATGTTAGTTTCTGATTTTTATCAGAACATGCACTTTTGTCATTTTTTCCATGATTGATGTGTGCATCCTATGGATTTGAGTCCTACATGTGTTTTGTATTATGCCATGCCATCTTTCCAGGGGTGTATGCCATGTATTTTTGTGATCTATGTGGTGACTAGCACAAGCATGCAAACTAGGTGTCTTGTTGTTGCTGATTTCAGCCCTGTTTTGCTGATATTTTCATGCCATGTTAACTTGATGCTACCGAGAGATCCATGCATATTTTGAGATACTTCAGTAAGGATGTTTTGTTATACATGTCTTGCTCTATCTATCCATGCCCTTGTTTGCAATTATGGAGTAGTCTAGCTTGAGTCAATCGAGCTCTACTTTTGCTATAAAATGTTTCCTGGCAGATTGTTTACATGTTATTCAATTTTGCCAAGGTTGTTGTAGTTGATCCTTGCACCCTATGATGTTGTTCTTGCCATGTATAGCTTCTATGCCATGTCTTCTTACTGTTGGTAGCCTTGCCATGCCATGTATTGCTCTGTAGTGAGTGGTTCAAGCTCACCAACATGCCTACTTATCGTTGTTCCTGCCATATATGAATCTGTAATATAACTTGCCATGTTTACGTGGGTGCCATCATATTTTCTGATCCTTTTTGGCTTATGGTCAGTAAGGGACTTTTGTTCTATGCTTTGAGTAGATTCATGCCATGCCTTTTTTTGCCATGTTAAGTTACTGTAACATGTTGTTTGATAGCTCTAAACATTGCAACCTGATGTTATTTCTGCTAAAGTCTGAAACTGTTATTATTTGCAATCTTGCCATGTCATTTTGAGCATGTTCTAGTGATTTCTGGAGATAGCTCAGTGTTCATGTTTTGTAATGCTTTACCTGTAATCATGCCCATGCCTTTTGTTATTATGTTGAGGTCCTGTAGCATGTTGTTTTGATGCTTGCAATATGCCTAATTGCTGTTTTGGACAGTTTGTTGTCATAACTTGTATAGGGTGTATGTGTTGAACCGTTGCTCCGTTTTGGGTGTGCTCTATATGAAACTTGCTTGATTTTGCATGTAGCTTCATATTATCATGTTGCATCCTTGTTTTGAGGTGTTTGCTTGATGTTTGTATGCATTTTGCATCAATGCCATGTTTATCTTATTTTGCTCATATCTTCTAGGCCGTAGCTCCGAATTAAATGAACTTTATATGTAACTTGACTAGAATTTCGTGTGGATCATCGTGGTGCATCTTAAATTGCTGTTTAACAACTTGAACATAAAGTTAGTCAGATCTGGACCAATTTCGAAATTTGCATATGAGGACTTACCGGAATTGTTCTATGTTGCTTCCGGCCTCATTTAAACTTGCTTTGATGTGTTGCTCTTGTTTGAATCATCTCTTGCCATGAGTAGCTTCATGTAGCTTTGTCATGCATCATGCTTGTTGTGCATCATGCCTTGTTCATGTGTGGTGAGTTTACCTATGTTGTGTGCTTCTTCTTGTTAGTTCCTGTTTCGTTGCGATCGTGAGGATTCGTTCGTCTACGCTTGGTTCGGCTTCATCCGTTCGTCTTCTTCATGGACTCGTTCTTCTTCCTTGCGGGATTTCAGGCAAGATGACCGCTACCCTGGATCTCACTACTATCATTGCTATGCTAGTTGCTTCGTTCTATCGCTATGGTGCGCTACCTTTTACCTGTTTATCAAGCCATCCCAAATTGCCATGTCAGCCTCTAACCTTTTGCACCCTTCCTAGCAAACCGTTGTTTGGCTATGTTACCGCTTTGCTCAGCCCCTCTTATAGCGTTGTTAGTTGCAGGTGAAGATGAAGTTTGTTCCTTGTTGGGACATGGAGATGTTGTTCCTTGTTGGAACATGTTTACTTGTTGGGATATCACAATATATCTTATATTATTAATGCATCTATATACTTGGTAAAGGGTGGAAGGCTCGGCCTTATGCCTGGTGTTTTGTTCCACTCTTGCCGCCCTAGTTTCCGTCATATCGGTATTATGTTCCCGGATTTTGCGTCCCTAACGCGATGTCGGTGATTTATGGGACCCCTTGACGATTCGCTTTGAATAAGACTTTTCAAAGAAGGCCCAACATTGGTTTTTCCATTTGCCTCACCACCACCTATATTTCCCTTGGGAGTAATTAACCCAAGGGTGATCTTTATTCAGCCCCCCGGGCCAATGCTTGTCTAAGTGTTGGTCCAAACTAGAGCACCGTGCGGGACCATCCCTTGGCAACATGGGTAACGTTCGGTTCTGACGCTTCGCTTATCCGGTGTTGCCACGAGAACGAGATATGTAGCTCCTATCGGGATTGTCGGCGATCGGGCGGCTTTGCTGGTCTTGTTTTATTCTTGTCGAAATGTCTTGTAGCCGGATTCCGAGACTGATCGGGTCTTTCCGGGAGAAGGAATATCCTTCGTTGATCGCGAGAGCTTATCATGGGCTAAGTTGGGACACCCTGCAGGTATAAACTTTCGAGAGCCGTGCCCGCGGTTATGTGGCAGATGGGAATTTGTTAATATCCGGTTGTAGTAAACTTGAAGCAAACTCTTCTAAAATACACCAACCGTGTGCGTAACCGTGAGTGTCTCTTTTCGGGGTTGATCGAGAGGAGAACACGGTTTCTGGGTTATGCCTGACGTAAGTATGAGTTCAGGATCACTTCTTGATCATTACTAGTTGACGACCGTTCCTTTGTTTCTCTTCTCGCTCTTATTTGCGTATGTTAGCCACCATATATGCTTAGTCGCTGCTGCAACCTCACCACTTTACCCCTTCCTTTCCCATTTAAGCTTTGCTAGTCTTGATACCCATGGTAATGGGATTGCCGAGTCCTCGTGGCTCACAGATTACTACACCACCAGTTGCAGGTACAGGTTATGCGATGGTCATGACGTGAGAGCGATGTTTGCTTGTATTGGAGTTCTTCTTCTGCTCCTTCTTCGATCAGGAGATAGGTTCCAGGTCGGCAGCCTGGGCTAGCAGGGTGGATGTCGTTTGAGTTTCTGTTTATGTTTCATTCGTAGTCGGATGTTGATCTCGTGTGTATGATGTTGATGTATTCTTGTGGCATTCGTGCCTTATGTATGTATCCCCACTATTATGTAATGTTGATGTAATGATATCCACCTTGCAAAAGCGTTTCAATATGCGGGTCTATCCTTGGTGGGACCTTCGAGTTCCTTTTGGATAGGGTCGCATATTGGGCGTGACAAGTTGGTATCAGAGCCTCGACCGACCCTAGGAGCCCCCTTGATTGATCGTGTAGTTGGCCGTTGTTGAGTCTAGAAGAAAACTATTTTCGGAGTCTAGTTATATCGGAGAGTAGGAATTCTTTTACTCCTCAGCCCCTTCGTCGCTCTGGTGAGGAATCTTGACGTTGGTGTTTTTAATTACTTCTCTTCCCCTTCAAAATTTTTCTTTAGGTTCACGCAGTTGGTTTTCCGATCGTTGTTCCTCAGCTCTTTTCATCCGGTGCATCTCTCGTCAAGTCGACTCGAACCTCTGTCTTTGGGAGATCAATCCTCAGCTATTTTCGATCAATGTTGTTTTCCCTGTCCGAAGTTGTCTTTGTTTTTTTCCACCCGCCCTCCCTCCTTCCTCTCGGAACCGGAGTCCGTAATCGAGTATCCATTCTACTCGTGTGAAGTCTTTGCTTTCTTTCCTCAATGGTTTCAACCGGTGTTTTCTCTTCAAGTTATTCGTCGTTTCCCCTTCCAAGTTGCCTTTGTTTTTCCCGCCCTCCCACCCTTTTCTTCCTGGAGTTTGCCTCTCTCCCGACCATCAATTTCATTCGTACGGAGTCTCTTCAGTCTTTCTTCAATCATTTCAACCGGTGAATTCTCGTCTCGTTCGTCATTCTTCATCCTTTTCTTTTTCCGGTGCACTCAATTCAAGTTTTTTGGGTTGATCATATTCTTTTCCTCGGCTCAAGTGTTTTCCCTGCTCGTTCGCCTCTCGCCAGTTTATCCTTCCGGAGTGCCCAAGACATCTCAGGAGATTCGTCTGTGTTCCAATTAATTCGAGGTTGTCACCTCATTCAAATACCACAGCATGTCGGGTGCCATTCCATGATAGCATGCCAAGTTTCATGAATTTCACACGAGTTTTGGATTTAATAGAATTTAAAAATAAAGTATCTCAATGTTTTGCCGGCAATCAACGGTGCCCTGGTGTTTGAAATCCATTCTCATTTCTTGCATGGGCCCTAAGCATGCACCCAAGGACAAAGATTTGATTATTCAACCAATTTATATGCACTGGAGCATGTGCATGTAGTTCAAATTTGAATTATGCACATAAATGCATTGAATTAATGCATAAAAATGTCCAAACGAACCCCGAAAAATCCCAAAAATTGACACAACACTCCTGTTGTTCTATGTTGACACGAGATTTTTTTTGAAATCAATAAGATGCAAAGGATATCGTTTCGTCCCCAAAGGTGGGACATTCCCTACCGAAACCACCATGCTTGTTGTGAGAAGCTCTGGTTTGTGAGAAGCATATACCCAAACCTGCCCCAAATGGGACAAAAAAATTTACCACGACATGTTGATACCGCTCCATGATAGCATGCCAAGTTTCATGAATTTAAGACGAGTTTTGGATTTACTAGAATTTAATACCAGGTATCTCAATGTTTGCGGCCGAGTGACGGTGGCCTGGTGTTTGAAATTCATTCCCATTTCTTGCATGGGACCTAAGCATGCAACCAAGGACACATATTTGAATATTCAACCAATTTATATGCATTATACCATGTGCATGTAGTTCAAATTTGAAGATCATGAATGCATTGAAAAGTCGGTTAATGCATAAAAATGTCCAAACAAACCCCGAAAAATCCCAAAAATTGACACAACACTCCTGTTGTTCTATGTTGACATGAGATTTTTTTTAAAAGCAATAAGAGACAATGGATATTGTTTTGTCCCCAAAGGTGGGATGTTCCCTACCGAAACCATCGGGCTTGTAGTGAGAAGCTCTGGTTTGTGAGAAGCATAACCCCAAACCTGCCCCAAATGGGACAAAAAATTTACCACGGCATGTAGATGCTGCTCCATAATAGCAAGCCAAGTTTCATGAATTTCAGACGAGTTTTGGATTTAATAGAATTAAAAAACCAGGTATCTCAATGTTTGCGGCCGAGTGACTGTGGCAGGGTGTTTGACATTCATTCCCATTTCTTGCATGGGACCTAAGCATGCAACCAAGGACATAGATATTAATTTTCAGCCAATTTATATGCATTAGAGCATGTGCATGTGTAGCAACCCGACCTCAGGCGGTCAAGTCTCTGTGTTTCAGTGTCATCCCTGGATCGGTAATGCTGACACACACAATACTCGAAGGATTTATAACAGAGTAGCAATCACACACTTATTACATCGAATGTCTCCAAAGAGAACTTATTACAATAAATATGGCTTAAGGCCATCTAAATAATATAACAGCGGAAGACATGGAAGATAAAGTGAGTCCATCAACTCCAACGGTATAGCTGAGTGCACGACAACGGCCTAGCGAACCTTACTCCGCGTCTGAAAAGTCTGCAACATAATACGTTGCAGCCCAAGAACGGGTCAACACATGGAATATGATGGCAATATAACACAGTAGAGCAATGAACAGATAAATGCTAACACTACATGCATATATGGCTAGTGGAGGCTCTATGATTATATGATTTTTGCGAAAAGCCAATTTTCCCCTACAACAAAGGAATAAGTTTTATCTAACTATCATGGTAGTTGAAACATCATTGAGAAGGTTCCTCCAACTCAATCCCAATTAAAGTAATTATCAACCCAAAAAATTAAATTAGAGTGATGAGATACAATAGGATAATCCAAGTACTAGATACTCAAGATGTCCATAACCGGGGACACGGCTACCCATGATTAGATCGTACACTCTACATAGGTTTGCGCATTTTTTCCCACAAAACTCGATCGCCTCAGTTGGAATTCTCGTACTACATGGTGTTTGAGAAACGGATGACCGAGACACAGTCTTTTAGAAGCATTAACTCTTTACTCTGGGTGGACAGTTACACCTACTTCCCTCTACATCTGCTAGCCCACCACTGAAAGAGGTCACACAACATACTCTGCTATGCCAGAGCCCATAATGGCTTGTGGCTGCACACGGAAGTTTCTAGTATGAAATGTCTCATGATCCCTTTGAGCCTGGGTGGCGGACCGTAGGAGAATCACACGGTATATCCCCGGGATCTCCTAGGACAACACTGGATTTCCCCAGGTGCCCAAACAAGCAATCAACCCAGATATGTATTAAAGTTGCCACCTTAAGTTGAACCATTAATTAACAATCTCAGATCTGTCATGGATACACTCAAACCCAATCCACGTCTACAAGCATAGCATAGCAATATAAGCATAATATAGAAGTAACTCCCAAGGGTTTGATAATAAACAGGGTAATAGGTTCTACCTCATCATCTACTTCCCAAACCCACAAGTTAATCACATCCTAATCATGCAATGTGTGAGGGCTGTAACTAATGCATAAAAACTGGGTATGAAAGAGTATGATCAATGTGTTACTTGCCTTGCTGACGATCCATGAAACCAAGAGACTCGTAGTAGCACGCTTCGCACTCCGGGAATTCTATTTCAAACAAACTATAACACACATAAGCAATCAAGCAAAGATGCACGGGTAAAACTCAAATAAGAAGATCTAACCAGGAAGTTCAACCTAAGAACTCCTGTTTGCAAAAAGAATCAAATCAAACGGAGCAACGAAACTCAAACTGCGAAAGAAAGAAGATCCGATTACTAATCTGGACTAAAGTCAAATTTGATAGTACCAAAATCTTGTTCAAGTTGGTTAGACAGAAAGAGGGCTTCGAGACGAAGATCTATGCGCTTGAATCGCCTGATTCCGATAAACGAGCGAAAAGATAAACTAAAACGAAAATCGGGTCAGAAATCACGATAAAAAATAATCGCGAAAACCCTGGAAAAAGAAAAAATGAGAACAGGCTAACGAAGGAACGTTCGCTGTCTGTGACTAACGGGTGAACGGCGTTCGTTTAAACGAACGAACGGACGAACGTCCGCAAAATAAATAAACTGATGGAAAAACCGATCTAATAAATTAAACCGGGAATTTAAAAAAAAACGGATCTAGATCTAGGGTTTACCAAAATAAACCAACGAAAAAAACGGCAGCGGCGGCGGCTACTCCGGCGAAGTCGGCGGCGGCGCGGCGGCGGGGCGGCGTGGCGACGCCGAGGCGGCGGCTGCTAGGGTTTGGCGGCAGGGCACTGGCATGGCGGCGGTGGGCTAGCGGGGTGGGCTGAGGGGTAGGGGCCGGCTTATAAAGGGGGGGGGGGCTGGGGAGTCCGGGCCGGATATTTACCAAGAGGTCGGTTACCTTTTTTTTAATATATTCCGACGCGCAGAAAATGAAAGAAAAAGAATACTAAACGGACTCCAAAAATCCCGAAATAAATTTCCCCGTCCTCAAAAAATATGCCGGACAAGGTGAACATTTACTTGGGCCTAATATGCAATTTTGAAAAACGCGTATTTTTCCTAATTCAAATAAAATTGCAAATAAAATCCGAATAAAATCAAATATTTGATTTTAATACTTTTCCTCCAATACTTCATTTATTTTGGAGAAGTCATATTATCTCCTCTCATATATATATATTTTGATGTGAAATATTTTTTGAAGGGGAAAAATTAATTAAAACCAAAGTGATCCTTGTTTTCAATATTTCATAAAAGTCAAATATGAAAACGGTGAAATCCCCAACTCTCTCCGTGGTCCTTGAGTTGCTTAGAATTTCAAGGATCGCAAAACGAAATGCAATAAAATATGATATGCATGAATGACCTATGATTAACATTCCAAATTGAAAATTTGGGATGCTACAAACCTACCCCCCTTAAGATGAATCTCGCCCTTGAGATTCGGGTTGGCTAGAAAATAGGTGCGGGTGGTCTTTGCGTAGATCATCCAATCATTCCCAGGTGGCTTCATCCTCGGTATGGTGGCTCCACTGAACTTTGTGGAACTTGATAACCTTACTGCGAGTAACCCGGCTGGCAAACTCAAGAATCTTGACAGGTTTCTCCTCATATGTCAAGTCACTATCCAACTGAATTGCTTCCAGGGGCACTGTATCTCTGAGAGGTATGTCGGCCATCTCAGCATGGCACTTCTTCAACTGGGAAATGTAAAACACATCATGAACTCCTGACATTCCTTCGGGTAACTCCAACTTGTAGGCAACTTCTCCCAAACGTTCCACAACACGGTACGGTCCCACAAATCTCGAGGCTAACTATCCTTTAACTCCAAAACGTTTAACTCCTCGAAGAGGGGACACTCGTAGATATGCTCGGTCGCCGACTTCATAGACTACCTCCTTGCATTTTGAATCTGCATAACTCTTCTGTCGGGACTGAGCTACCTTCAGTGTATCTCGAATCAGCTTAACCTTGTCCTCGGACTCCTTAATCAAATCCGGACCAAACAAATGTCGGTCTCCAACTTCATCCCACATCAACGGTGTTCGGCATCTTCTTCCATACAGGGCTTCGAAAGGTGACATCTTCAAACTGGCCTGGTAGATGTTGTTGTATGAGAACTCCACGTAGGGTAAATTGTCATCCCAACTGGATCCATAATCTAGCACACAAGCTCTCAACATGTCCTCCAGAATCTGATTGACTCTCTCTGTCTGTCCATCTGTTTGTGGGTGAAAAGCTATACTGAACTCCAGTCTAGTTCCCAAAGTCTGGTGCAGCTGGTGCCAAAACTTTGAAGTAAACTGTGTTCCTCTATCTGATACGATGGTCCTCGGAACTCCGTGCAGACATACGATCCTGGTCATGTATATCTTGGCCAAGTTCGCACTTGTATAGGTGGTTTTCACGGGGATAAAGTGGGCTACTTTGGTCAAGCGATCCACTACTACCCAGATAGAATCATATCTCGATCGGGTCCTGGGTAATCCGGTGATGAAATCCATGCCAAGCTTATCCCACTTCCATTCGGGTATCGGCATAGGCTGTAGTAATCCTGCTGGCTTCTGATGTTCCGCCTTCACTCTCTGACATACATCACATACGGCTACATACTCGGCAATATCTTTCTTCATAACAGTCCACCAGAAACGCTCCTTCAAGTCCAAATACATCTTGGTGTTTCCGGGGTGTATCGAGTATGGCGAGTCATGTGCTTCCTGTAGTATCAACCTCCTGATCTCCGCATTATTGGGCACATATACACAGTCCTCAAACCATAAGGTGTCGTGCTCATCCTCACGAAAACCCTTGGCTTTCGCTTCACTCATCTTCTCCTTTATCTCGGCAATCTCCTTATCATCCTTCTGAGCTTCTCGAATCTTTCCCAACAATGTAGACTGAACTTCCAACGCTGCAACAAAACCTCTAGGAACAATCTCCAAACGAAGCTCCCTGAGATCCTCGGCTAACTCCTTTGGCATCCCTCCGCTTACGAGGGTGTTAACATAACTCCTACGAGTCAAAGCGTCTGCTACGACATTGGCCTTGCCTGGATGATAATGCAGCTTCATGTCATAATCCTTTATGAGTTCCAACCATCTCCTCTGCCTGAGGTTAAGCTCCTTCTGAGTGAAGATGTACTTCAAACTCTTGTGATCTGTGTACACATCACAACGGTTTCCAATGAGAAAATGTCTCCAGGTTTTGAGCGCATGCACCACAGCTGCTAACTCCAAATCATGCGTGGCATAATTTAACTCATGCGGTCGAAGCTGTCGTGAGGCATATGAAACAACTCTTCCGTCTTTCATAAGTACTCCTCCAAGTCCTAAGCGAGAGGCGTCACAATACACTTGGAAATCCTTGTGTATATCCGGCAGAATCAGCACTGGGGCTGTAGTCAAAGGTTTCTTCAACTCCTGGAAACTTGCTTCACATTCATCAGTCCAATGGAACTTGGTGTCCTTCTCCAACAATGACGTCATAGGCTTCGCAATCTTGGAGAAATTCTCAATGAATCTCCGATAGTATCCTGCGAGTCCCAGAAAACTGCGGATCTCTCCAACTGAGGTGGGTGCCAACCACTCAGTGACTGACGGAATCTTGGTGGGATCCACTGCTATACCTTATCCTGATATAACATGTCCAAGAAATCCAACTTCCTTCAACCAAAACTTGCACTTGCTGAACTTGGCATATAACTGATGTTCCCTGAGCTTCTCGAGAACTAAACGCAAATGCTCCTTGTGTTCCTCTTCATTCTTCGAGTATACCAAGATATCATCAATGAACACCACAACAAACTTATCCAAGAACTCCATGAACACCTTGTTCATCATACTCATGAAGTAGGGAGGGGCGTTAGTTAGTCCAAATGACATAACAGTATACTCATATAGCCCGTACCTTGTGGTGAAGGCTGTCTTGGGTATATTCTTTTCCCTAATCTTTAGCTAGTGATATCCTGATCACAGATCAATCTTCGAAAACACCTTAGCTCCTTGCAACTGGTCAAAGAAATCATTGATCATCGGCAGTGGATACTTTTTCTTGATTGTTACTTCATTCAACGCACGATAATCAACAACCATCCTTAACGATCCATCCTTCTTGTCAACCAAGAGCACTGAGGCTCCCCATGGTGATGAACTTCTTCGAATGTAACCTTTCTCCAATAACTCCTTAATCTGCTTCTTAATCTCCTCCAGATCGTTTACGGGCATCCGGTATGGTCTCTTAGATATTGTTCCGGTGCGTGGCAATAGTTCTACCAAAAACTCGATGTCTCGATCTGGTGGCATGCCTGGTAATTCCTCTGGAAATACATCCGGGTAATCCTTTGCTACCGGCACTTCCTCCTGAACAACTCCCGTGAGAGAATTTACTTGGATTCTCCTTGGCGCATGCCTGGATACATACTTGATCCTTTTTCCCTCCGGGGTGGTGAATAAAATTGACTTACTCACGCAATCGATGTTTCCTCCATACATCGATAGCCAATCCATTCCTAGTATCACATCCAAACCTTGTGACTCCAAAATTATCAAGTCTGAGGGGAAAACATGGTTTCCAATGGTCAATGGCATCTGAAAACATCCTTGTCTTGCCATATATTCTGCTCCTGGCGAACTTACTAACATAGGTGTCCTAAGTACCTTAGTGGGCAACTTATACTTATCCACAAATCCCCTTGATATGTATGAATGCGATGCACCAGTATCGAAAAGAACAATTGCAGTAAAAGACTTAACCAAAAACTTACCGATAACTGCATCAGGCTGCTCCCCAACTTCCTCCACGTTCATGTGGTTCACTTGTCCCCTATTGAAAGGGTTGGGCTTCTTCCCAAAGTTTCCATTTCCATTGCCGTTCTTCAATTCCGGACAATCGTTGGTGTAGTGCCCAGTCTTCCCGCACTTGAAACAAGTAATGTGACTTCGATCTTTCTTGGCGGGTGTGGCTGGGTTAGAGCGGTTCTGATTGCTGCTTGCTCCATTCCCGTTTCCATTCTTGGAGCCATTGTGGTTGTGAGAACTTCCTCCATTGTGAGTGTGGCCTCCATTTTTATGGACAAGTCCTCCCGAGTTCGGGGTGAAACGAGGCTTCTGCTGAGCTCCAGAATTGTACTTTCCTTATCCATACTTCCTCTTGCGGCTCTCAATGTGTTGTTGCTTCCCTTCAATCATAAGAGCCTTGTCTACCAACTCCTGGTAGTTGTTGAATGTTTCCACCATCAACTGCATGCTCATCTCATCATTTGGCCCTTCCATAAACTTCTCCTGCTTCGCAGCATCTGTGGTCACATCATCAGGGGCATAACGAGATAGCTTACTAAACTCATCTACGTACTGAGCCGCAGTACGATTTCCCTGGCGTAAGTTGAGAAACTCACGCTTCTTCATGCTCATAGCTCCAGTTGAGACATGGCTGTGCGGAATTCTTGCTGAAACTGATCCCAAGTGACATTGGCTATGGGAAAAGTGGTTGTGTAATTCTCCCACCATGAGGTTGCTGGTCCATCCAACTGATGTGCGGCAAAACGCACTTTCTCTGCATCTGTGCAACCTGCGGTGGTCAACTCCCTTCCTATCCTGCGTAGCCAGTCATCCGCAACTATTGGCTCGGTGCTACTAGAAAACACCAACAGCTGTAACCTCAGAAAACGGGCTAAGTTGTCAACTGGAGGAGGGTTGTTGTTGTTGTTGTTGTTGCCTTGGTTCTGGACTAATATCTGCATCAAGGCATTCTGCTGCTGGATCAACTAGGTGATCTCGGGTGGGAAAACAAATCCAGTGTCACGTCTTGGAGGCATCTGATGGGTTTAGAGGGAAGAGTGTAGAATAGAAATTAGGTCTAGTGAGAAAGCACTACCCATATGCACATGAGAAAAACACAAACATATCACTCAATCAATCATGCAAGGGCAGACAATCGATCTACTATCGTTACAGTGCTCGGACTATACTATTTACATGGGGGAAATACTACTGATCATATGGTGGTCTGCTAGAAATTTTGATCGGTGGAAGACTCATGATGTCCGGTCCAGCTTCGTCTTCGTAATCATCATCACTAGGGTCGGATTCGGTGTCGTCGATGATGATGTAGTTCTCCGGGCAAGTGGAATCGTCGTCCTCCCCTCCTGGCGCGGGATCTCCCATGAACACTCCGATCTTCTTTATCATGTCGTCGTTCTTCTCCAATAGTGTTGCGATTTCCTCCTCATATCCATCTCGTGTAGACTTGAGTTCCTCTTCTAGCTCGGTGATCCTTGTCATTGCCTTCTTCAAATCTATCATGCTTGCGCACATCTGGTTCTCCTGGCTTCGAATGTGCTGGTTTAGCTCCTGGATGAATGCTGCAATGGACCTGTCCTTCCTGGTGCTGACTATCTCCCATTGCTCATCTCAGCGCCCACATATCTGGTAGATAGTATCCTTGAGATCCTTGTGGTAAACTTCGCCGATGCGTCCCATGGCGATGTGGGCTGCCATGCTCTTTCCTAGACTCCAGGTTGGGGCATCAAAGGAAAACTCTATGGGCTCCGTGACTGGCGTGAATGTCCTTCCCGGAACTTGAACTTGAATCATCCAGCGCTCCTCTTCTGGTAAAGTGGCGTTGTAGGTCCGGGTGAAGCTTGGTATTCCAATATTCAGGTATCTAGTGACTTCCTTCAGGTGTCATCCAAAAGGGGTGTCTTCATCCGGTTGTGCAAACTTGTTCCTCGAGTCCCCCATCCTAAAGAGTAGAAAATGGAGAGGAGTCAAAAATGAGTAGAGAAGAGTGACCTATGGCTTTTCTTAGTGGTCGTGTCCTACATTCAGCGTATGCTCTCAAACCATCTTGTAGCGACCCGACCTCAGGCGGTCAAGTCTCTGTGCTTCAGTGTCATCCCTGGATCGATAATGCTGACACACACAGTACTTGAAGGATTTATAACAGAGTAGCAATCACACACTTATTACATCGAATGTCTCCAAAAAGAACTTATTACAATAATATGGCTTAAGGCCATCTAAATAAGATAACAGCGGAAGACATGGAAGATAAAGTGAGTCCATCAACTCCAACGGTATAGCTGAGTGCATGAAAACGGCCTAGGAACATTACTCCGCGTCTGAAAAGTCTGCAACATAATACGTTGCAGCCCGAGAACGGGTCAGCACATGGAATATGCTGGCAATATAACACAGTAGAGCAATGAACAGATAAATGCTAACACTACATGCATATATGGCTGGTGGAGGCTCTATGGTTATATGACTTTTGCGAAAAACCAATTTTTCCCTACAACAAAGGAATAAGTTTTATCTAACTATCATGGTAGTTGAAACAACATTGAGAAGGTTCCTCCAACTCAATCCCAATTAAAGTAATTATCAACCCAACAAATTAAATTAGAGTGATGAGATACAATAGGATAATCCAAGTACTAGATACTCAAGATGTCCATAATCAGGGACATGGCTAACCATGATTAGATTGTACACTTTGCAGAGGTTTGTGCACTTTTCCCCACAAGACCTGATCGCCTTCGTGGGAATTCTCGCACTACATTGTGTTTGAGAAATGGATGACCGAGACACAGTCTTTCGGAAGCATTAACTCTTTACTTTGGGCGGACAGTTACACCTACTTCCCACTACATCTGCTAGCCCACCACTGAAAGAGGTCACACAACATACTCAACTATGCCAGAGCCCATAATGGCTTGAGGCTGCACACGGAAGTTTCTAGTATGAAATATCTCACGATCCCTTTGAGCCTGGGTGGCGGACCATAGGAGGATCACACGGTATATCCCCGGGATCTCCTAGGACAACACTGGATTTCCCCAGGTGCCCAAAGAAGCAATCCACCCAGATGTGTATTAAAGTTGCCACCTTAAGTCGAACCATTAATTAACAATCTCACATCTGTCATGGATACACTCAAACCCAATCCACGTCTACGAGCATAGCATAGCAATATAAGCATAACGTAGAAGTAACTCCCAAGGGTTTGATAATAAACAGGGCAATAGGTTCTACCTCATCATCTACTTCCCAAACCCACAAGTTAATCACATCCTAATCATGCAATGTGTGAGGGCTGTAACTAATGCATAAAAACTGGGTATGAAAGAGTATGATCAATGTGTTACTTGCCTTCTTGACGATCCATGAAACCAAGAGACTCAGAGTAGCACGCTTCAGACTCGGGAATTCTATTTCAAACAAACTATAACACACATAAGCAATCAAGCAAAGATGCACGGGTAAAACTCAAATAAGAAGATCTAACCAGTAAGTTCAACTTAAGAACTCCGGTTTGCAGAAAGAATCAAATCAAACGAACAGCGAAACTCAAGCGCGAAAAGAAACAAGATCCGATTACTAATCTGGACTAAAGTCAAATTTTACAGTACCAAAATCTTGTTCAAGTTGGTTAAACAGAAAGAGGGCTTCGAAACGAAGATCTAGGCGCTTGAATCGCCTGATTCCGATAAACGAGCGAAAAGATAAACTAAAACGAAAATCGAGTCAGAAATCGCGATCGGAAATAATCGCGAAAACCCTGGAAAAAAGAAAAACTGACGAACAGGCTAACGAACGAACTTTCGCTGTCTGTGACTAATGGGTGTACGGCGTTCGTTTAAACGAATGAACGGACGAACGTCTGCAAAATAAATAAACCGACGGAAAAACCGATCTAATAAATTAAACCGGCAATTTAAAAAAAAACGGATCTAGATCTAGGGTTTACCGAAATAAACCGACAAAAAAAATGGCGGCGGCTACTCCCGTGAAGTCGGTAATGGCAAAAGAATGTGCAATGGCAAGGGCCATCGATCAATCTTTGCGGTTAGGGTTTGGCGGCGGGGCGGGCTCGTGGCGATGAAATTGCCGGGTAGGTGAGTGGGCGGGCGGCTTATAAAGGGGAGGTTCGGGAGTCCGGGCCGGATACAGCCCGTAGGTCGGTTACCTTTTTTTTGAATAGATTCCGACGAGCAGAAAAAGAAATAAAAAGAATACTAAACAGACTCAAAAAATCCCGAAATAAATTTTCCCTGTCCTCTAAAAATATGCCGGACAAGGTGAACATTTATTTGGGCCTAATATGCAATGTTTAAAAACGCGTATTTTTTCTAATTCAAATAAAATTGCAAATAAAATCCGAATAAAATCAAATCTTTGATTTGAATATTTTTCCTCCAATACTTCATTTATTTTGGAGAAGTCATATTATCTCCTCTCATATATATATATATATATTTTTTTTTGATATGTAGTATTTTTCGAAGGGAAAAAATAAATTAAAACCAAAGTGATAATTTGTTTTGATAAAAATCAAATATGAAAATGGTGAAATCCCCAATTCTCTTTGTGGTCCTTGAGTTGCTTATAATTTCGAGGATCGCGAAACAAAATGCAATAAAATATTATATGCATGAATGACCTATGTATAACATTCCATATTGAAAATTTGGGATGTTACAACATGTAGTTCAAATTTGAATTATGCACATGAATGCATTGAAAACTCAGTTAATGCATAAAAATATCCAAACAAGCCCCAAAAAATCCCAAAAATTGACACAACACTCCTGTTGTTCTATGTTGACACGAGAAAATTTTTGAAAGCAATAAGAGGCAATGGATATCGTTTCGTCCCCAAAGGTGGGACGTTCGCTACAATAGGCTTGTTGTGAGAAGCTCTGGTTTGTGAGAATCATATCCCCAAACCTGCCTCAAATGGGACAAAAAATTACCACGGCATGTTGATGCTGCTCCATGACGGCATGCCAAGTTTCATGAATTTCAGAAGAGTTTTGGATTTAATAGAATTTAAAAACTAGGTATCTCAATGTTTACGGTCGAGTGACGGCGACATGGTGTTTGACATTCATTCCCATTTCTTGCATGGGACCTAAACATGCGACCAAGGACACATATTTTAATTTTCAACCAATTTATATGCATTAGAGCATGTGAATGTAGTTCAAATTTGAATTATGCACATGCACTGTTCAAGAAATCTTCCGATTTATCGCTAATTGGGGGGTGACCGATAAGATTATGCCTTATCTTTGCCATTTATCTTTTGGACCTATTTATCATTCTGACAAGCAATTTATCAAGAATCTACCGATAAATCAGATCTATTCATAGCACTATGTTTGCAAAAACTATGTTTATTTATGTTTTGTGGACCTTGCTACGGAATATGTACTATTGTCCTATTTTGTTTGTCATTATACGAGGATTCAAAGGCTAGAATTAAGGGTAACACTTCTTTCAAATATTGTTTTGGTGCTGAATATAGCATAGTTTAGTGTTGAGAACCTGAGATTTCTAAATAATATCCGATTAATAGTCGACCGATAAAATCGATTAATCATCTGATTTCCGATTAATCTCTAATCCCTAGCTGACCGAGACGATAACGATAAGCGATATCCTCAGCATTGTGCACATGAATGCATTGAAAACTCAGTTAACGCATAAAAATGTCCAAACGAACCCCGAAAAATCCCAAAAATTGACACAACACTCCTGTTGTTATATGTTGACACTAGGAAAACATTTTGAAATCAAGAAGAGGCGACGAATATCGTTTCGTCCAGAAAGGTGAAACGTTCCCTACCGAAACCATCACCCTTGTTGTGAGAAGCTCTGGTTTGTGAGAAGCTTATACCCAAACCTGCCCCAAATGGGACAAAAAAATTACCACAGCATGTTGATGCCGCTCCACGATAGCATGCCAAGTTTCATGAATTTCAGACGACTTTTGGATTTACTAGAATTACAAAGCAAGTACGTCGACGTTTGCCGGAGAGCCACGGTGTCGTGGTGTTCAAAATTCATCCCCATTTCTTGCATGGGACATCAACATTAAACCCATGGACACATATATGATTTTACAACCCATGTTGGTGCACCGGAGCATGTGCATGTATTTTAATTTTGAATTGTGCACCTGAAATGGCTAGAAAACCAATTTAATGTATAAAGTGTCCAAATGAACGCTGAATAATTCCAATTCTTTTGCGACACACATATAGTTGCATGTTCACTGCAGATAAAAGGTCTAGCAATTCAAACACTGTCCATTGCCATTGTGACCCCATTATGTAATTCAAATCAAGATGAAAAATCAAGTAGATCCCACACAGTTTATTATCACCAACCGTGTGAGATGCAGCAAAAAAATATCCTGGAGCACAGTCAGTGTATAGTAAGCCTATGGCTTACGCAAGAAGGTGCGTCGGCTACAGTCCACAGCCGGCGTGTTAAGCACACTAGCTCGCTCCCCAAATATCATTTCAATGTTCAATCATCGCCGGTGAAAGATGGGGACGTGGACCCGCGTCGTCAGGGCAACTTCGATGGCCCACTCCGGTGAGAGCGCGGTCGCGGCCGCCATGCGCGCGTTAACAAGGTGCATGAGGGCGACCGCAATCTGCGACCGGGCGGCCATGGCAGCCCAAACGGCCGATGTTGCTTCTCAGGTGGCGGCAGCAACATCTGCCTCGGGGATAGCAACTGACGAGAGCGGCACAGCGCTATCCGTTCCGCAGCGGCGGCCTTAGCCTAACGGAGGCCACCCACGACCCATGTCGATGCCACCCACGCCCAGCTCGTGGCGGTTGAGGGAGTCCTGGATTAGGGGGTATCCGGACAGCCGGACTGTGTACAACGTCGAGACTATTGAAGTATGGAGATACAAGACTCAAGACTCTGGCCCGTGTCCGGATGGGACTTTCCTTGGTGTGGAAGGCAAGCTTGGCGATCCGGATATTATATTTCCTTCCTTGTAACCGAGTCCATGTAAACCCTAGCCCTCTCCGGTGCCTATATAAACCGGAGAGGTTGGTCCTTAGAAGGCCGATCACAATTACAATCATACCATCATAGGCTAGCTCTTAGGTTTTAGCCTCTACGATCTCGTGGTAGATCAACTCTTGTACTACCCATATCATCAATATTAATCAAGCAGGAAGTAGGGTTTTACCTTCATCAAGAGGGCCCGAACCTGGGTAAATATCTGTGTCCCTTGCTTCCTGTTACCATCAGCCTTGAAGCACAGATCCGGACCCCCTACCCGAGATCCGCCGGTTTTGACACCGACATTGGTGCTTTCATTGAGAGTTCCTCTGTGACGTCTCCACAAGTCTCGATGGCTCGTCTCATTGTCAAGGACGACATTACCTCGGAGGGGGCTCTGGCTGTAGGCCAGACGCTCCGGCTCGGCGGCTTTACCATGGCCGCCCCATCGGCGGTGGCGCCGACGATGACTTCTCGGGTCATAAATCATAACCTTCGCGTCAGTTCGGAACTTGCCGAACAGATGGATCCAATGGAGCTCTCCTCCCTCAACGAACTCTTGGATCGCATCGCGCATCTCGGGAGTCGCTTCTGACTACGACGGATTGGGCTTAAACCCGACCAAAGGGACATCAGGTCCCCGCCGACCACCCATGAGATAGCGATAGTGGAGGAACCACACGCGGATTGCCCCTCAACTTTGAGGACAAGTTATGTTCGGATCACCGAACTCCTTGAGCCAAAGACCTTCTCAAAGGAAAACCTGACCCAGGTCCCGGACTTAGAATCGGGCATTGGGCCGAAGAAATTGGGCACTCCGGATTCTGAGTTGTTGAGCTCGGGACCGGCCGCGCCCTTGGGCATTAGATCGGATCAAAATCCGGACTCTAAACTGGACCTAAACTGTCTCTCCCGCATCAGGCAAGAGCCCCTGTGAAACCGTGACATCGCCTCTTGGGCGATTCCTCCTTGCGCTTAACATGGTCAGGGACTGCTGCGAAGAGAACATGGTCTCACTTTTCTGCAAAAACTGCACGGACGAAGGACTCCTCAATGCTATAAGCCGCCGCGACATAGTACGCTTCACGAACTTGGCAACCATAGTACGGAAGTACTATGCGATGGAGAGCGCTTGGAAGACCCAAACAGAATTTTGGGATAGTACTACTCTCACCAAAACCTTTGTCCGAACTAAACGGACGAACTCTCATAAGTCGTCTGACCCAACCCCCAAGAAACCCAGGGCGGGGATCCGTATTGGAAGAATGGCTCGACGGGCCATGTAAGCTCCACAGTACTCCGGATACAACACCTACTCATAGCCTTAAGGCATGTTGGATACTCCGGCAGGTGGCAAAAAGTGGCGAGGGTCTTCTTGTCGGCCATAAAGCGGAACAACATCCTGCCAGCGAACACAATACGGTACTAAGAGTCTTCGAGACTTTCGCCTCGAACAATAGGCGCAAGCGAGCTCGTCGAAGCTCCGCTGAAATTTACCATGTGGCAAAAATAAACCCTTGAAACGACACTGCTATAAATTTTAATGCCAGTGATGAACCTCGATTCCGGGCTGTCCGGGCACCAGTCGCTCTGGTCCTTAGTCCGATCGTAGATGGCTTTCGGCTCACTAAATTACTCATGGACGGCGGAAGCGGATTAAATCTGATTTATGAAGAAACACTCAGTAAGATGGAGATTGATAAAAGCCGCATTGAACAAAGCGGCACGGCCTTCAGGGGAATTATCCCTACTCGGGAAGCGCGGCCTGCGGGAAAAATCACACTCGATGTGGTATTCGGCACCCCGGAGAATTATAGGTCCGAGGAAATCACATTCCAGGTGGCTCCTTTTAGCAGCGGATACCACGCCCTTCTAGGGCGGGACGCGTTTACAAGCTTTCAAGTTGTACCCCATTATGGGTACATGAAGCTTAAAATGCCTGGACGCAATGGAATCATCACTCTAGCCAGTGATCTGGACGTTGCACTTCGCGCCGAAAATAAAACCGCAACTCTAGCCTTGGAAGCATTATCTGAAGCCCTAGCAGCCGAAGAGTTAACAACACTGCAGGCCACCGTGGACAGGGACGACATGATACTAGACAAGCGACCCAAGTCCACCTCATTTAAACCTGCAGACAAGATAGTCAAATTCCAGGTCCATCCAATGGACCCCACGAAGACAGCTTCCATCGGGACACAGCTGAGCCCCGCGATTGACGCTGCACTACGAGATTTCTTACACGAGGCGGGACATTTTGCACGGCACCCATCGGACATGCGGGCATCACACTAAGCCGCCAAACACAGCCTCAATATTCTAAAAGGATATAAACCAGTCAAGGACCCTAAGGCAATTCTCAAAGCCCAAGCGACAGCAATGGGGAAGAGTTAGCCAAGCTACTCGAGGCGGATTCATCGAGATATCAAACATCCGGATTGGTGGCAAATTTGGTGATGGTACCAAGAAGGACAAATCTGGCGCCTATCGCCGACTTTAAAGACCTCAACAAGGCTTGCCCCAAGGATCCCTTTCCTCCCTCGCATGGATCAAATCATTGATGCCACAGCTGGACCACGACTTCGCTGTGTTTTCTCGACGATACTCGGATACCATCAAATAAAGATGGCGAGTCGACCAAGCTGAAATAGCTTTTATAACGCCATATGGCCCTTTTTGCTTCAACAACTATGCCCTTCGGGCTCAAGAATGTCGACGCAACCTATCAACGCATGATTCAAACATGCCTGGAAAAACAAATCGACAAAACAGTGGAAGCATATGTGGACGACGTGGTCATAAAAACTAGACACGTCGAAACCCTGATAGATGACTTGAGGCTCACATTCGATAACCTCCGGACATACGACATTAAGTTGAATCCGGAAAAATGCATCTTCGGCGTCCCATCGGGGAAACTACTGGGCTTCATTGTTTCCAATAGAGGAATTGAACCGAACCCGGCAAAAATCTGAGCTCTGTCTCAGTTGGCTATACCAACAGACCTCAAGCACATCCAGAAGCTAGCCGGATGCGTGGCCGCTTTAAGCTACTTTATCTCTAGGCTAGGAGAAAAGGCATTGCCTCTTTACCGCCTACTGCGACGCACCGAACACTTCGTACGGACGGATGCAGCCGCGGCCGGACTCGATGAAATAAAGACCTTCTTGGCGATAATCCGGTCCTAACGGCGCCGAACACGGCGAGCCTATGCTATTATACATAGCGGCAACACACCAAGTTGTAAGCGCAGTACTCGTCGTCGAACGAGAGGTTGACGGATACAAATTCCCGCTCCAAAAGTTGGTTTATTACGTATCCACAGTCCTCACCCCATGCAAATCACGATACCCACACTATCAAAAAATAGCATACGCGGTCTTCATGGCATCCCGGAAGCTGCTACACTACTTTCAAGAGTGTTCGATCACAGTAGCCTCCGAAGTACCACTCAATGACATAATAAACAACCGCGACGCTACGGGCCGGATTGCTAAATGGTCCATCGAGCTCCTTCCGTTCGACATAATGTACAAACCACGGCGGGCCATCAAGTCGCAAGTACTGGCCGACTTTGTCGCCGAATGAACGGAAGCCGAACTCCCAAAAGAGTACGGCGCATATTCCAAATGGATCATGCACTTTGACGGCTCTAAAATGCTAGCCGGATTGGGAGCAGGGGTAGTCCTGACATCCCCCACCGGAGACACGCTCCAGTATGTCCTCCAGATGTTATATACAGACTCCAACAATGCAGCCGAATATGAGGCTCTGTTGCATGGTCTTCGGATGGCAGTCTCTATGGGCATCCAAAGCCTGGAAGTGCGAGGGGATTCGAACCTCGCAATCTCACAAATAAACGGAGACTTCAATGCCAAGGATCCGAAAATGGCGGCCGACCGTAATGCCGTCCTAAAAATGTCAGCGTGGTTCGAGGGGCTCGAGTTCCACCATGTGGCTCAAGAAAATAATCAAGCGGCGGACGTCCTCGCCAAGCGCGGGCGCCAAACGCGACCTGTCCCACCTAACATATTCTCGAAAGGCTGTTCAAGCCATCCGTAGTAGGGAAGGAGTCCGCAATACCAGCTCGGACCTGAACACACCCCCAGATATCGAACCATCAGACACAATCGGAGGCTCTGCCACCGAAATAACATCCTCGGCCCACGAAATCATGGCCGTTATTGCCCCGTGGACTGAGCCTTTCTTGGCCTACCTAAATAGGCAGGAGCTACCCGAAGACCAAAATGAAGCACGCTGCATAGTCCGGCGTTCTAAAGCTTACAAAGTTCGTGAAGGGGAACTCTATAAGAAAAGCGCGACTGGAGTGCTCCAAAAGTGCATCTCCGAAGAGGAGGGGCGGCAACTCTTGGCTGAAATCCATGCTGGACTGGGCGGACACCACGCCGCGGCTCGAGCGCTAGTCAGCAAAGCCTTCCACACAGGCTTCTATTGGCCGACGGCCCAAGCAAACGCGCAGGACCTTGTCCAACATTGCGTCGGTTGCCAGCTCTTCGCCAATCAGAGTCATATGCCCCCTACCACTCTCCAAACAATCCCCATAACTTGGCCATACGTGGTCTGGGGGCTGGATATGGTTGGACCCCTTAAAGGGGGAAGCCATAAGAAAAAATACTTATTGGTCATGGTGGACAAGTTCACCAAATGGATAGAAGCCAAGCAAGTTAAAGCGGCGAATCTGGACCGATGTCGACTTCATATCTCGGGTCGTACACCGTCGGTGTCCCCATAGCATCATCACCGATAATGGCTCAAATTTCATAGCCGATGAAGTGAAAACTTGTCTTGACAAAATGGGCATTAAGCTCGACTATGCTTCCGTCTACCACCCCCAAACAAGCGGCCAGGTCGAGCGGGCAAACGGTCTCATCATGAGCGGCATCAAACCCAGACTAGTGCGGTCTTTAACAGAATCGGATACGCACTGGGTGGAGGAGCTTGACTCCGTACTCTGGGGGCTGCGGACCACACCGAATTGCACCACCGGATATACACCATTTTTTATGGTGTATGCGGTCTTGAAGCGATACTACCTGCGACATAATACATGATTCGCCACGCGTACGCATGTACGAATAGAAGGAAGCTGAGCTAGATCGGCAGGATAACTTGGATGCCCTGGAGGAGGAGCACGATGTTGCAAAAGCCTGTTCTGCATTCTATCAGCAGCAGGCTCGACGATATCAAAGCAGAGAAGTGCGGGCCAAAACTTACAATATTGGCGAGCTCGTTCTACTCCTACCGAAGAAGAAGAAGGACAAGCTCAAACCCAAGTGGGAAGGCCCCTTCGTCATCGACAAAGTTCTCACCGCAGGAGCGTACCGCTTACATAATGCATTGGACAATGACTCGAGGCGAACCCTGTGGAGCGCGCCGGACTCCGAGATTCTCGCTTAACGCCGAACTTAGCGTTCGTCTCCCTACTCCCCTCTTTTACTTATGCTCCACCCCTTTTACCTTTCTCGACCTTTTTTCACACAAAGTATTCAATACAGTGCGGATTGCCGGATCACTCTGGCCGCACTAAGCGTACCTGGGGGCTTCCTACACGGAAGCTAAAAATAATTACTCACATGGCTTTCTGCCCATCACATATGCATTCTTTTCCCATATGTGCCTTTTCTTCACCATTATATGCATCGATATGACTTAATATGTTGCCAAGCTGGGTTGCCTGGCTCTTGTGTTTATGCCCCACGTTCCGTTAATTCGGCTAGGGCATAAGGGAGCACCTCTGCGATTATTACTTTGCCGGTTCAGCGGATGTGTACCTCGAGTGGGTGAAGCCGAAAGCTAGCTTCCTTAAGAGAATATTCGTGGGTGAACAATGACGTGTTCGTTTATTACAATGTAAATCCCCAGAAGTCTTGTATCTTGCGCCATCGTTCGCAGTCCGGGCATGCGATCGTCGCATGCATCTGTGGAAAGGAACCCCTAACGGAACTATTCTCCCTGGAAGATGTTTCTTACTATCCATGCAATATAACATAACTAGTTGGGTACTTTTCTGTTCAAGCACTTATTCCCACGCATACCCCGGTTTTGTATAACTGAGTGGGTATTCGGACACACCCCGGACTATAGGATCCGGGGGCTGAAGCGAAAAGGTCCGCCATGACAAATTATTTTAATCCGGCTAGGGGCTAATCATGCCCATTAAATTACACAGTCACTTGGACTGACTATATTCCTCCTCTATACCGTCCAACAGGCTATCTAGCTTACAATCCTGTTGAGAATACTTAGCGGCTAACGCTACCTGGTCACACACCAGACTCACGGGAATTTCTTGCCCATCGGGCCCCTTGATCCTACTTGCCATATGGTTCGGGTCCAGCTTGGTGTAGCGCGTCTTCACCATAGCCCAGGGTTCTCTTGCGCCTTGCCGGCAAGCGGACACCTTCCAGAGTTGGAAGCACCGCCATGCTCCTTGAAGCATATTCACAAGCTCCGCCATGCCATTGGGCAGCAAGCTTGATGACCATAAAGCCTGAGCAACACCCTGCATCACTTGCTGAGCTTGCTCGTGCAGTTGCAGAAGGTCTTGCAATAAATCACTTGCAGATGAGGGCATCTCCTCCTCGGGGCAACCCGTTAACATTCCTGCAAGCAAAATTCTTTCAATATACTTCCTCGCCGAACTATACTACAGTTCATCTAGGCACTTACCGTAAATGCCGCGTCGAAGCCTCTTGTTCTCCTTCACGGAGTCCGCCAGCTGAGCGTGGAGATCTTTTAACTCCCCGTCCAGCTGGACTTTGGCATCTTGAAGATCGTTCTTCTCCTTCCTAACTCGCGTAAGAATGCGCTCGCCGGCCTCCAGCTGCCTTTTGAGATGCGATGCGTCCTCTCTTACGTCCTCCGGATTCACCCCGGGATTGTCTGCAGCATTTTCTGTTAGACTTGTCGCATCAGCCATTTACTAACTGGTGCATCTTCGTGCAATTGTGGCAATTGTTACCAGATGAGGGCTTTTGGGGTTCCTCTAATTTGGCAACTGCGGCCCTCAGTTCGGCCTTGCATCCCTCCAGCTCCCAAGACAATTGCTCATTCTTCTCTACAAGGACCTGTACATAAATTGATCCTTAAAATTGTTGTTCCAACCGTTTCAAGTCTCAGGGGCTACTACTATACATACTAATCAAAATTTCTTACCCTTATGTCTTTGGTATACTGGTTTGTCGCTTGGGCAAGCCGCCCGAGCAGCTTCGGACGTATCGTCCACTGAATTGAAGGCATTAAAAGCCTCTTCGGAAAAGATGTTGTTCCAGAGCACGGCCCTCCGGCGCCGGTGATTCATGGCGCTCTCCACTTCGGAGTTCGTGGCTGAACGCATATCAGCATCCTCCGTCGGGGAACTATGCGGTGCTGGCTCCGTGTCCGCCTCTGCCCCCGAAGCCGGTTCTGGAACCCGGCTGGTGGAGGCGTGATTGGTGGGGTCTCCGGATATAGTTCGGTTATTCCTCTTCCTGCCAGACACAAAGGGCGATGTCACATTTCAAATTCTATAATTACAGGACAGGTTATTACTTTACCTCTATAGCGGTGTGCCAACCCTCACCGCCTTCCTCTTGAGCCTGCCCGATCCGGACGCCCGTTGTTGATGAGTCCCTAGGGGCTCGGCCCCTCGCTCCGGCCATCGTTTCTGCAAATAGAACGACGCCTCAAGGGTAAATTATAATACCTGGGAGGGAGAGTGAGGTTTGGATCTGATAATCACAATCCCTTAAAATAGATGGTTAGCCCGGAGGATCGAGGGTGGCAAATGCAAAAATGCCTCGACTCCTCGCATTCGCTCGACACGTGGAGATGGTCATTACTGAGGCACCGAAGCCGAGGAGCACATCATTGATTGGAGGCCGGACGCTATTCGTCGTAACAGGTACTTTGGAGTATTCGAAGAAGGAACCCGCTGAGGGAGTCCCGGACTAGGGGTTGTCCGGATAGCCGGACTATCGTCATGGCCGGACTCCAAGACTATGAAGATACAAGATTGAAGACTTCGTCCCGTGTCCGGATGGGACTTTCCTTGGCGTGGAAGGCAAGCTTGGCGATACGGATATGTAGATCTCCTACCATTGTAACCGACTCTATGTAACCCTAACCTATCCGGTGTCTATATAAACCAGAGGGTTTTAGTCCGTGGGATCGAACAACAATCATACCATAAGCTAGCTTCTAGGGTTTAGCCTCCTTGATCTCGTGGTAGATCTACTCTTGTACTACCCATATCATCAATATTAATCAAGCGGGAGTAGGGTATTACCTCCATCGAGAGGGCCCGAACCTGGATAAAACATCGTGTCCCTTGTCTCCTGTTACCATCCGCCTAGACGACAGATTCGGGACCCCTACCGAGATCCGCGGTTTTGACACCGACATTGGTGCTTTCATTGAGAGTTCCTCGTGTCGTCACCGATAGGCCCGATGGCTCCTAAGATCATCAACAACGACGCGGTCCAGGGTGAGACTTTTCTCCCGAGGCAGATCTTCGTGTTGGCGGCTTTGCATGCTGCGGGCAATTAAGCAGCCATCTGGAGCAGATCGAAGCTACGCCCTGGGCATCGATCAGATTTGGAAGTTTGAACTATCGGCCAACATCCGTGGAGACTTGATCTTGACGGATTCGAGCCGCAGCCAGTAGCGCCACTTGTCTCGATGGGCATGATCTAGCTCTGCAGCCGAACAATTGCCTCGAGGCCGCACCAAGATCCACTCCGACCCTTAATCCGGGGCGGATTCCCGATCGAGGGCGAGTGGTTGGACACCGCCTCGGGGCTACAATCTCTATGGCGATCGGGCGAACTCCATCCCTGTCCTTTGCAAAGACCTCGACTCCGGTGCGGACTCCGGACCCTCCGTCCCCCGCCAATCGAATCCGATTGGGCGTCGGTCATGGAGTTCACTGCGAGACATCTTTCAAAGACTCGCCCTTTGGCGACATCCTGAATTTACTAAAGTCTCTCTCTTTATCCGGAGAGCCCTGGCTGGACTACGGACAGAAGGTTGGGATGGACTGACGAAGAAATTCAACGCCCACCCACCACCCACTTTGTAGCCACCGCCGATGATTTAACCGACATGCTAGACTACGACTCCGAAGACATCGACGGTATGGACAACGATGCTGGAGACGACCAAGACCCAGCGCCTACAGGGCACTGGAAGGCCACCTCGTCATATGACATATATATGGTGGACATCCCAAAAGATGGGAACGGCGATGGAACAACGAAGGATGACCCCTCCAAGAAATAGCCGAAGTGCCGACGTCAGCGGCGCCGCTCTAAATCCCGCCACAATAAATGGTGATTCCGGCACGGGAGATAATAACACCCCGGACATTGCGAAGAGAACCCTCCAGCGGGACTCAGCAGCGGGGAGGAGGAGAAGCAAGTCCGCACGACGGGCGTAAAGAGAGGTTGAGGGCGATAATTATGCGCCTCCCTCCGAAGATGAGGCAAGCCTCGACGACGACGAGTTTGTCGTGCTCGAGGATCCCGCGAACAGGGCGCTTTCAAAACGGGCTCATAGCCACGGCAAGCAGCCTCAAGAAAAGCAGCAACACTTAGAGCTGACCAAGACCTGCTAGGCGGCGGATGGATGAAGTTCTTGCAGCCGAAGATTATGAACTCGAACGCCCCTCCAAAAGCTACCCCAAACACAGGCCGTTGCCTCGACTAGAGGAGGAAGCACCCAAGTCACCAGCGCATGACATGGCAGACCGGCCACCCCGTGGCCGCGACAGAGAAGCCTCTCGGTCCTCCGCTCAAGCCACACCCCGACGCCGCTCAAAAAGTACCAAGGCATGGGAAAACGCGCCGGACTTGCGAGATATATTGGAGGATAAGGCAAAACATAGAAGATCGATCTACGAATCGCGTGGGCGCCCAGCAATGCGGGATGATTAACGTCGCGCCGGACACAGCAAAACCGGCCGGGCCGAACACAGTAGACAAAGCTCATATGAGCTACGTCGTGATATAGCCCAATACAGAGGCGCCGCACACCCACTATGCTTCACAGACGAAGTAATGGATCATCAAACCCCCGAGGGCTTCAAGCCCGTAAACATCGAATCATACGATGGTACCACAGATCCTTGGTGCGGATCGAGGATTATCTCCTCCATATCCACATGGCCCACGGTAATGATCTACATGCCATCAAATACCTCCCACTCAAGCTTAAAGGACCAGCTCGACATTGGCTCAATAGCTTGCCAAAGATAATCAATTGGTTGTTGGGAGCACCGGAAGCCGCATTCCTTGATAACTTCCGGGGCACATATGTGCGACCACCGGGCGCCGATGACCTTAGCCACATAATTCATAGCTGTAAGAATCGGCGGACAATTCGGACTCGGTTCCTAACAAAGAAAAATCAAATCGTTGACTGTCCGGATGCAGAGGCCCTTGCAGCCTTCAAACATAACATCCGTGACGAGTGGCTTGCCCGGCACCTAGGACAGGAAAAACTGAAATCTATGGCAGCCCTCACAACCCTCATGACTCTATTTTGTGCAGGAGAGGACAGCTGGCTAGCTCGAAGCAACAACTTGACGAAACATCCTGATAGTTCGGATACCAAGGACAGCATTGGCAGGTCGCGTCGCAACAAGAACAAGCGCCGCATTAACGGCGATAATACTGAAGATACGGTCGTCAATGCCGGATTGAGGCTCTAAACCGGTCGTGGAAGAAGCCATTCAAAAGAAATACCCAGGCCCGTCCAACTTGGACCGCATACTCGATCGCTTGTGCCAAATACATGGCACCCCCGAAAAACCAGCCAATCACACCAACAAGGATTGTTGGGTGTTCAAGCAAGCATGCAAGTTAAGTGCCGAACTCAATGACAAGGGGCTGCATAGAGATGACGAGGAAGAGCCCCGGCCGCCGAACAATAGCGGGCAGAAAGGTTTTCCCACACAAGTGCGGACGGTGAACATGATATACGCAACCCACATACCCAAAAGGGAGCGGAAGCGCGCACTACGGGACGTATATGCAATGGAGCTAGTCTCCCCGAAGTTCAACCCATGGTCTTCCTGCCCGATCACCTTCGATCGAAGGGACCACCCCACTAGCATCCGTCACGGCGGCTTCGCCGCATTGGTTCTTGACCCAATTATTGACTGATTTCACCTCACCAGAGTCCTGATGGACGGGGTAGCAGCCTGAACCTACTTTATCAGGATAGAGTGCGCAAAATGGGCATAGACCCCTCAAGGATTAAACCTACAAAGACGACCTTTAAAGGCGTCATACCGGGTGTAGAGGCCAATTGTACAGGCTCAGTCACACTCGAAGTGGTCTTCGGATCTCCGGATAACTTCCGAAGCGAAGAGTTAATCTTCGACATTGTCCCATACCGCAGCGGCTACCATGCACTGCTCGGACGAACCGCATTTGCAAAGTTCAATGCGGTGCCGCACTATGCATACCTCAAGCTCAAGATGCCAGGCCCTCGAGGAGTAATCACGGTCAATGGAAACACCGAACGCTCTCTCCGAACGGAGGAGCATACGGCGGCCCTCGCGGTGGAGGTGCAAAGCAGCCTCTCACGGCAATTCTCGAGTTCGGCCACTAAGCGTCCGGACACCGCCAAGCGCGCCCGGAGTAACCTGCAACAAGACCACCTGGCACGATTCAAGCACGAGTAGCAATCCGGCCCCAACCCCTGCCCTCGCAAAATTGCGAAGGTAGTATTACGCGTACATAATTACGCTCTGGAGATACCATGGGCATATGGGGATGGGCAAGACAACGGCACGCCAAGAATGCGGCTCGACCGCACCAGGGGCTCCCGTTCGTGTCACTTCTTTTTTCCTCTTTTTTCTTTTTCTTCTTTTTTCTTTTTCTTCTTTTTTCTTTTTCTTCTTTTTTTTTTACTTTCAGGACTCCGTCTTTGAGAAGTCCTGTCCGGCACTCGAATCGCCAAACTCATGATGCAACAGCCAGGGAAGCGGAAAGCCACGTCGAGTGTTCAGGTGGTCTCTATTACGAGCATTATACCTGTTTTACATATCATCTAGCAGCTTACCCCTGGAGGGGGACATGTTAGATAGTCCCATCCCTTGCTTATCGCACTATTTGTATCGTTCTGCTTCCATTGCAGTACCTTTTTGAATAAACAATACATAGCTTTTGCTTATTATTGCTCTACTTCCTTTTGTTCATTACACGACATGTTGCAACCGTACAATTTGGTACGGCCAATACACCAGGGGCTCAAGTATCCCAAAATCATGGTGTGATAAGTCCGAACACTTTCACAAGTGCGGCACCCCGAACTTATAGCATTATATGAATTGGCTCGAATCATGTCTTGGGTCAATAGTTGGGTTTGCCGGCTCCGTGTTTTGGTACCTTACGCCCGCTATATCGGCTAAGGTAGTATCGGAGAACCCTGCGATTGTGCCCAGATTATCTGGGTCGAGCACCTCGATGGAGAAAGCTAAAACTGACCGTCATGATAGGCGAGAGCGGTCGCTGTTCGAGAGGTTTTTGGGTCCCTAAAGACTTATGCCGCTTAGAGCGAGGAACCGGAATTGTCCGGCCAAGGCGTGGATAGCGCCCAACTCGGTCTTCGAATACTAGGGGCTTCGCGAAATTTAAAATTATAGAATTCTATGGCTAAGTGAGAGTGTTCAAGCATTATAAGTCCGGTTGCCTTGTTCGTTGTGTTGAGCGCCTCCTAGATGGACCCAAAATGGGAACAAGAGTGCTCAAGTTTATCCCGAACACCCCAAAGACTCGTGGCATGGGGCTGAAGCCAACGACTTGCCATCTCTCAAATTTGATAAACGGCCGCATGAGAAGGTAATATTTTAAATTAATAAGCGTTGCTTAGCGATATGAACAAGTTTTCAGCGACAGGATAACAAATGCGAGTTTATTCAAAATTACATCTGGAGCACTCATCCGCTATTCGGCGGGCACCCTTCAGAGGCCCTCATAGTACATTTCGGCGGGCGATGCTCATGGCCCTTTGGTGGCCCGTCCGTCACAAGCCTCTCGCATCCAGCTTGCCCCGGTGCACTTTAGCACGGGTAAGGGCCCGACGGACACTTTCAATGCAGACGGAGCGCTTGATGACATCAAGCCGCGGACAGCATCCACCAGCCGCTGCACCAAGCCGAAGTAGCTCCGGGCATGGCCTCCAATGGCCACAGCCGCGCTATAAGGCCCTTCATGGCCTGTTCGGCGACCTTATGGAGCTCGACCAGCTGCTTCAGCTGGTCTCTCAGGGGCACCGGATGGTCGGCCTCAGCATACTGAGACCAGAACACCTTCTTCATGGAGCTCCCCTCCTGGGTGCGGTAGAATGCGGCAGCGTCAGACGCGCTACGGGGCACATCTGCGAGTGCTCCTGGAGAGCTCCGAATCCGGGTAAGTAATAGGTAATTCACTCTCACATGCTTGCTTTGCATAAAGAATGCCTTACCCGCTGCTATCTTCTTTAAAGACTCAATTTCTTGGAGGGCTTTTTGGGCCTCGGCCTTAGCAGCTTTGGCACCCTCAAGAGCCGAGGCGAGCTCGGACTCTCGAGTCTTCGAGTCACGCTCCAAACTCTCGTGTTTTTCCACGAGAGCTTGGATCTCTTGCCGTACCTTGGCCAGCTGTGCCTCCCCCTTCTCTCGCTCGGTGCGTTCCGCAGCCGCTTTGTGTCCGGCCACGGACACCGCTTCCTTCAGGGTCGCCACCTCGTTCGTGGCCCCTGCAGTACCCAAGTTATTACTATTATTTTTTGCAACCAAAGCCGTTTCTATAAGGTATTTCTTTAATAAGGTATTACTTACCTTCCTTGTCCTTGAGCTCCCTCTTGGCTTGTTCGAGCTCGTTCTCGGACCGCTCGAGGTTCTGCTTCAATGCATTGACCTCCACAAGTCGGTCGGGAGGTCGAGAGCGCAGCCTGCATTCCCATATTGACATACTTATGTTAGACTCCTCGTATATCTTTTAGATCCTTAGTCCGCTTTTCTTTCGAACACCGAACTAAGCATCGAGGCTACTGTCTATGCGGTTATATTTTTTACATATTCTAAAACTTACCTCAAAGCCTGTTAGAAGGCTGGTACAGGCTTCGGTCAGTCCGCTCTTGGCGGACTGAACTGTCCGGATCACCGCACTCATAACAGTACGGTGCTCCTCCTTGATGGAAGCGCCGTTAAGCGCCTCCTATAAGCTATCCTGCGCCTCCGGTTGGACGGAGGACACCGGCGTCTTACCCTTCTTGCGACGGATCCACTGTCCGGACTCCGGAACCACTGATGATTCCGGCATGGAGTCCGGACGAGGGTCGGGCTTAGAGCCCTTGGGGATCTTGCCCCCCGCGCGCTTGGAGTCTGGGAGGTCGCCTTGTGGCACCTCCTGCGCTACCTCCTCTTGACCAAGCCCCCCTTGGGGCCCCGCCGCGGCGTCACCCGCAGCGTGAGGCGAGGAGGCGGTCGGAAGCGAGGTACTCTCCATTTCCGACGAGCCCAGGGACCCGCTCAATGAATCGGCGAGCTCGCCCTTGGGCGGGCTGCACGGTTGTTCAACATTAGAGAACACTCTGCAAAAATAAAAAAACCATGGGTATCCGGACACTTACGATCTCGCCAAGGGCTTGGCCCTTGTAGGCCAGTCCTCCTCGTCGTCGTCGACGTTGGTGGAGAAGTCCGGAGGAAGGGTTCTTCCCTTCTTGGACCCTCCGGCCTCCCCAGCTGGGGCGGCCTTCCTTTTCTTCTCCTCCCCCACTGGGGGAGAAGCTTCTTCTTCCTCCTCCTCATCTTCAGGAGAAGATTCCGCTTTGGAATCTGACAGCACCTGGCGTCGGGAGCTCCTTCGAGTTCCCGTGACCTCCTTCTTGGCCTTCTTCTCTGGCACCACGTACGGCGCCGGAGCCAGCAGCCCCGTCAATCGGGCATCCGCTGGGTCTTCTGGCAAAGGGGCCGGACAGTTAATCTGTCCGGACGTCTTCAGCCAGTCCTGTCAAAGATTAGGGAGTTTTAGATCCCGCATAGAGTCAATCTATGAAAAAAGAGTCCCCGTAAAGGGTAAAATAGCTTACCTCGTCGGCTGGACGCTGTGAGCTGTATCCGCGATCTTTGGTAGCGGATGCTGGGGCTTCGGCGCCCTTGAACAACACCTTCCAGGCATCTTCGTACATAGTGTAGAAGAGCCGGTTCAAGGTTCGGTGCTATGCCCGATCGAACTCCCACAAGTTAAAGGCCCTTTGTTGGCATGGGAGAATCCGGCGGATGAGCATCACCTGGATTACGTCGACAAGCCTAAGATTCTTGGCCACCAGGTTTCGGACGCATGTTTGAAGTCCGGATGTCTCGTCCAATTCCCCACGCCAGGCCCGTCTCTTTCCATGACGAGAGCCGTGTGGGAAGCCAGATCTGAATTGGGGCCGCCACCCATTTGGTGTTATGGGCTCGGTGATGTAGAACCACCCCGATTGCCACCCCTTTATTGTCTCCACGAAGGCGCCTTCGAGCCATGGGACTTTGGCCATCTTGCCAACCATGGCGCCTCCGCGCTCCGCTTGATGGCCGTCCACTACCTTCGGCCGGACGTTGAAGATCTTCAGCCATAAGCCGAAGTGGGGCGGGATACAGAGGAAAGCCTCGCACACGATGATAAACGCTTAGATGTTGAGGATGAAATTCGGGGCCAGGTCGTGGAAGTCCAGGCCGTAGTAGAACATGAGCCCCCGGACAAATGGGTGAAGAGGAAAACCTAGTCCGCGGAGGAAGTGGTGGAGAAACACCACCCTCTCACGGGACCCAGGGGTCGGAATGAGCTGGCCCTCGTCGGGAAGCCTATGCGCGATGTTGCCGGACAAGTATCTGGCCTCCCGCAGTCTTGCGATGTGCCCCTCCGTGACGGAGGAGCCATCCACCTGCCTCCCGCTCCTGACATGATTGGAGAAAGGTTGAGGTGGGGTGTGCGGACTTGGGCGCTGGAGCTCAAGTGCGCGGAAATGGATAAGCAAAGGAGGAAGAAGGCGTAGGTGAAAGGGTGGATCCTTATCCCCTTATATAGACGGACGGAGCTATGCGTCCCCCACCAGCCTGGTAAAACTCGCTTATATCCCAAGCGCCATAATCAATGGCGCGGATGGGTTACCCACGTCCGTATTGATGAAAATCCCGGAATAAGGGGGCACGATCTATGCTTTGATAAGACGTGCCAAGGAAACCGCCTCGCTAAACACGCTGAGGTGGGAACAGTAAAAAACGATTCATATAAAGGCCTTGCCGTGGTGTGATGTCACACCGCGGAATACGTTAGCAGATCTGTGCAAACTTTATTCTCTCTACGGTGTTATGTGGAACTTGTTTTGCAGAGCCGGACACTATCCTTGTGTTCAAAACCTTCTATGAAGAATTCGGAGGAGGAAACTGCCTCGCAATGCCGAAGACAATCAACGTGCCGGACTCATCATCATTGAAGCCTGGTTCAGGGGCTACTGAGGGAGTCCCGGACTAGGGGGTGTCCGGATAGCCGGACTATCGTCACGGCCGGACTCCAAGACTATGAAGATACAAGATTGAAGACTTCGTCCCGTGTCCGGATGGGACTTTCCTTGGCGTGGAAGGCAAGCTTGGCGATACTGATATGTAGATCTCCTACCATTGTAACCGACTCTGTGTAACCCTAACCTATCCGGTGTCTATATAAACCGGAGGGTTTTAGTCCGTAGGACGAACAACAATCATACCATATGCTAGCTTCTATGGTTTAGCCTCCTTGATCTCATGGTAGATCTACTCTTGTACTACCCATATCATCAATATTAATCAAGCAGGAGTAGGGTATTACCTCCATCGGGAGGGCGAACACAGGTAAAAACATCGTGTCCCTTGTCTCCTGTTACCATCCGCCTAGATGCACAGTCGGGACCCCTACCCGAGATCCGCGGTTTTGACACCGACACCCGCCTTTGCAATGTCAAGACAATCATCGCGCGCGGACTCATCGTCATTGAAGCCTGGTTCTGGGGCTACTGAGGGAGTCCTGGATTAGGGGGTATCCGGATAGCCGGACTGTGTACAACGTCCGGACTATTGAAGTATGGAGATACAAGACTCAAGACTTCGGCCCGTGTCCGGATGGGACTTTCCTTGGCGTGGAAGGCAAGCTTGGCGATCTGGATATTATATTTCCTTCCTTGTAACCAACTCCATGTAAACCCTAGCCCTCTTCGGTGCCTATATAAACCGGAGAGGTTGGTCCTTAGAAGGCCGATCACAATTACAATCATACCATCATAGGCTAGCTCTTAGGATTTAGCCTCTACGATCTCGTGGTAGATCTAATCTTGTACTACTCATATCATCAATATTAATCAAGCAGGAAGTAGGGTTTTACCTCCATCGAGAGGGCCCGAACCTGGGTAAACATCTGTGTCCCTTGCTTCCTGTTACCATCAGCCTTGACGCACAGACCGGGACCCCCTACACGAGATCCGCCGGTTTTGACACCGACAACGGTCACCGCACAAATCGAACGAAGCTTCTCCGACAATGGTCGGCAACCCACGGTCGAAGAGTTGGCAATCGCTGAGAGTGTTAGAGTAGCCGCCTGTTCCTTCGCCGCATACCTTGCGACGACGGAGCCCGTCCAAGCCCAGATCGCGGCCGCCCACGCCAATCTTGTGGCAGCCTTTTCCAAATAGATGGAGGGCGTGGATGGCGAGATGCTTGCCGAGTATGGTGCGATGGATGCCATGGAGCCCCTTCCTCAGGAGACCGTCGGGCGCGAGCTGGACATGGAGGTGGCGGCGGAGATCGACAAGCACCAGCTATAGTAGTACTCTTTGTTTTGTTTAATTAAGAGCGCCGGTCTTTAATTTGTTAGAAGTAATGTTTAGGTCAGCTAGCTCTGTTTAATTGCTGAACTTGCTCGATTAAGAAGTGTGGGTATGATACATCTCCAAGGTATCTACTTTTCCTAACGTTTTTCCTCTTGTTTTGGACTCTAATTTGCATGATTTAAATGAAACTAACCCCGGACTAACACTGTTTTCAGCAGAACTACCATGGTGTTGTTTTTGTGGAGAAATAGAAGTCCTCGGAATGGAACGGAACTTTGCGAGAAATTTTTATATAATAAATAAGAATTTCTGGAGCCAAGACCTACCGGAGAGGGGCACCTGGGTGGGCACAACCCACCAGGGCGTGCCCCCCTCTGCTGGCGCGCCCATGTGGATTGTCCTCACCTGGTGGCCCCGCAGACCCTGAAACCGACGCTATAAAATCCTATTTTTCCAGAAAAAACAGGGAGAAAGAATTATCACGATACACGAGACGGAGCCGCCGTCACCTCCTGTTCTTCATCGGGAGGCCAGATCTGGATTCCGTTTGGGGCTCCGGAGAGGGGGATCTTCGTTCTTCATCATCACCAACCCTTCTCCATCGCCATTTCCATGATGCTCCCCACCGGGAGAGAGTAATTCCTTCGTAGGCTCGCTGGTCGGTGAGGAGTTGGATGAGATCCATCATGTAATCGAGTTAGTTTTGTTAGGGCTTGATCCCTAGTATCCACTATGTTCTAAGATTGATGTTGCTATGACTTTCCCATGCTTAATGCTTGTCACTTTGGGCCCGGGTGCCATGAACTCAGGTCTGAACTGTTTATGTTATCACAATTATATCCATGTTCTAGATCCGATCTTGCAAGTTATAGTCACCTACTACGTGTTATGATCCGGCAACCCCGAAGTGACAATAGTCGGGACTACTCCCGGTGATGACCGTAGTTCGAGGAGTTCATGTATTCACTTGTGTTAATGCTTTGTTCCGGTTCCTTATTAAAAGGAGTCCTTAGTATCCCTTAGTTTCAAATATGGACCCCGCTGCCACGGGAGGGTAGGACAAAAGATGTCATGCAAGTTCTTTCCATAAGCATGTATGACTATTTACGGAATACATGCCTACATTATATGGATGAACTGGAGCTAGTGCCATATCGCCCTAGGTTATAACTGTCTCATGATGAATATCATCCAACAAGTCACCGATCCAATGCCTACGAATTTATCTTATATTGTTCTTGCTAAGTTACTACTGCTATCGTTACTGTTACACTTGCTACAAAACTATTGCTATCATTGTTACTGTTACCATTGTTGTTGTTACTACTATCAAAACTATCATACTACTGTGCTACTGTATCACTTTGCTGCAGATAATTAATCTCCAGGTGTGGTTGAATTGACAACTCAACTAGTAATACCTTCAAATATTCTTTGGCTCCCCTTGTGTCGAATCTATAAATTTGGGTTGAATACTCTACCTCGAAAACTGTTGTGATCCCCTATACTTGTGGGTTATCAAGGTGTGTTGTAGTCTCCTTTGTGTACCCAGATTATGCAATGACGTGGATGACCACTGTAACCAGGGAAATTCAAACCATAATTTTTGACGTTCAAACTCATCACACATGGGTTAAGCTATCTGAATCGTTTCTGATGTTCACATATCGTACACAGCTCTGAATAAGGGACCGTGTCTGATGACACTTTGCGCGCCAGTTTTTTCGCTGAAGCGATTCCAAATTTTCGGCTTCCGCGGAAATATCTACCTCTCCGCCCCCTCCCCCTTACCAAAAGACACATTTCCCCTGTTTCCTCCTTTCCTTTCCAAGTTGAAACCTTCACTCCTTGCTTGCAGCGCCGCCTCCTCGCCGGCGACCTTCCTTCACACTGCTCGGCCTCGTCTATCCAGGCAGGTAATCCACACCCGACCCCCATCCTCCTCCTTCCACATCCCACATGCCCCGACCGCCGGCGCGACACCTTCCACCCAAATCACCGACCCCCTCCACCAAATAAGCGCCGCCCTAAGCCATGGTGCACGCAGTACAGCCAGGAGCTCAAGGAGCATTTGGCAGCGGAGAAGCAAATTGCGACTGCACGCGCGGATGAGGTCACGATGGCTGCCATTCGTGCCGACCCCAAATCTTGGAGGAGCACCTTCCATTTGCTAGCTACGCCGGTTAAGCATGACCGGTTTACCCATTGCGTGTGCTGCTCCTACCTTTCCTTCACAAATTCTAGTGAATTGTGCTATCTAATTTTACCGTGCAATCTATTGCTCTAGTGTATATTTTCTGTATGTCATGCAGTGTAGTGCTCACATATTAGTTGTTTGGTTAATTAGTTGCCGTCTTCAGTTAACCGTTTGGTTCAATTCTGCAAATCTGATGTTCAATTCTTTAGGCTGCAATTTTGTATTGTCTTCCCTGTGAGAAATAAATCGAATTTATCTTTACAGAATACATGAGAAACGAATACAATTGCTATATTTCCAAGCATGCTTGGTTTGGTTATACATTGTGCAATGTGGTGCTCAGTTAACATTTGGTTCATTTATGTTGTGGTGTTTAGTTAACTGTTTCGTTCAATTCTGCAATGCGATGTTCAATAGTTGTGGGTGCATTCAGTTACTGTATACCGTGTGAGGAATAAATTGAATTTGGCTGTAGTAAATACATAAGAAACAAATACAATTGCTATATTTCCAAGTTGTTAAGCATGTTTGGTTTGGTTAACTGTCTAATCTTCTATTAGGAGTATGTTATATTGTGCAATGTGGTGCTCAGTTATTGTTTGGTTCATTTGTTGTGGTGTTTAGTTAACTACTTGGTTCAATTCTGTAATGCGATGTCCAATTGTCGTGGGTAGAATTTTGTATTGTTGTGCATGTGAGGAATAAATCGAATTTGGCTGCACTTAATGCATGAGAAACATATACAAGTGTTATATTTCCTAGTTCTTAATCATGCTTGGTTTGGATAAATGGGTTTTCCATGTGGTTAGGATAAGCAAATTAGCGACAAAAAAAAACAAGATCTTTGTCTGCACAATGAAGAAGGCATTAGTTCACTACGAGATGGTACTAACTATTATACCTTGCCTTCATTTGCCCCATTTCCAATATAGAGAAGATATTTATGCACATCCTTGTTTTCAAGCCTTTCCAAAGCAGTTCACAGATGATTACCTCTCAAATCACCTCTATGGTCAGGAAGCGAGGAAGGTTTTCATACAACACCCACGGTTCAATAATGAAGTGTTCCTGAAGAGGACGAAGGACGGACGGACAATCATCCACAGGCACTGGCCTAAAGTTGCAAAGACCTTCAACATGAATGAAGGCTCAATATTCACCTTCCGCTTTAGGAGTTCTCCAGATGAGATGCATCCGTCTATATACCGTCTATGATGCTAATTTCGAAAGGTTCTACATGTTGCATGTAAAACTTGGTGCTGGTGCAGTTGTGTAATGGGGTAGCTGAGTGCTGAAGCTATATCATGTTGTGCTCTAATGTATTTCAATTATGAAATCCTGCTTCCTTAATATGGAAATGAAATATATTATGTGCTTAATATGAATGTCAATTAGATTAATAAATGGATTATTAATAATCGGGCAATTAGCATGCTAATGCCGAATTAGCCTGCTAATTGGGTTTTGCTATTGCAAACGGTTATTGGGAAAATACCATGGGCGATAACCTCAGGCAATGCACACCGTTTCTAGGAATAAACCGTGTTGGATCAATGAACAAGCACACACAACCTTCTCTTGAAAACCGTTTGCGTTAGGCCACGTTCCGCAAATGTTTACCACATAAAAACTGTGTGTGATGGACAACCTTTGCCACAGAGTTTCTTCTATGCACCGTGCGTGATGCATTCAATAACGCAAATGATAAAATTGTTCATATCGTGTGGAATGGCAACGCTATCACAAATGATTTAACGAGTAAAATTGTGTGTGATGTACCTGTGAACGGAAACGGTTTCCTTGGAGCGACTGTGTGGGATGTACATACGAACGAAAAGGTTTAGCAGGGACTGACTGTGTGGGATGTACTTGCGACCGGAAACAATTTCGCCTATATAATTGTATTTTTTAGCTCTACTGTACGTATTTCCGTATTTGAGCGCTCGCCGGTCACACACGACCTCATTTTGCCGAGCGTGTGTGCCAGAAGGGCATATCCCCGACGGTTTCTGGGTCGTGTGGGAAGGACCCCCCTATCACCGTCACTCACTAGGCGACGGTTCCAAATTCCATAGCGGAAAGAGGTTAAAAACCGTTTGTATAGCACCGATGTGTACCAGTGTGATACACATATTCATAATATTGATGCCAAAATATGCAAAGTTGATAACGATACTGCAACATATTTGTGGCACTGCCGTTTAGGTCATATTGGTGTAAAGCGCATGAAAAAACTCCATGCGGATGGACTTTTGGAATCACTTGATTATGAATCATTTGATTATGTATCATTTGATGCTTGCGGACCATGCCTCATGGGCAAGATGACAAAAACTCCATTATCCGGAACAATGGAGCGAGCCACTGACTTATTGGAAATAGTACATACCGACGTATGCAGTTCGATGAGTGTTAAGGCTCGCGGCGGGTATCGTTATTTTCTGACCTTCACAGATGATTTGAGCAGATATGGGTATATCTACTTAATGAAACACAAGTCTGAAACATTTGAAAAGTTCAAAGAATTTCAGAGTGAAGTAGAGAATCATCGTAACAAGAAAATAAAGTTTCTACGATCTGATCGCGGAGGTGAATATTTGAGTTACAGTTTGGCCTTCATTTAAAACAATGTGGAATAGTTTCACAACTCACACCACCTGGAGCACCACAATGTAATGGTGTGTCCGAACGTCGTAACGTACTTTATTAGATATGGTGCGATCTATGATATCTCTTACCGATTTACCACTATTGTTTTGGGGTTATTCATTAGAGACAAATGCATTCACGTTAAATAGGGCACCATCTAAATCCGTTGAGACGACACCGTATGAACTATGGTTTGGCAAGAAACCTAAGCTGTAGTTTCTTAAAGTTTGGGGTTGCGATGCTTATGTGAAAAAGCTTCATCCTGATAAGCTCAAACCCAAACCGGAGAAGTGTGTCTTCATAGGATACCCAAAAGAAATTGTTGGGTACACCTTCAATCACAGATCGGAAGGCAAGATCTTTGTTGCTAAGAATGGATACTTTCTAGAGAAGGAGTTTCTCTCAAAAGAAGTGAGTGGGAGGAAAGTAGAACTTGATGAGGTAATTGTACCTTATCTCGAATTGGAAAGTATCTCTCATCACAGAAAACCGTTCCCATGATGCCTACACCAACTAGAGAGGAAGCTAATGATAATGATCATGAAACTTCAGATCAAGTTACTACCAAACCTCGTAGGTCAACATGAGCACGTTCCGCACTAGAGTGGTATGGTAATCCTGTCCTGGAAGTCATGTTACTAGACCATGGCAAACCTACGAACTATGAGGAACCGATGATGAGCCGAGATTCCGATAAATGGGTTGAGGCCATGAAATCTGGGATAGGATCCATATATAAGAACAAAGTGTGGACTTTGGCGGACTTGGCCAATGATCGGCAAGCCATTGAGAATAAATGGATCTTCAAGAGGAAGACAGACGCTGATGGAAGTGTTACTATCTACAAAGCTCGAATTGTCGCAAAATGTTTTTTGACAAGTTCAAGGTGTTGACTATGATGAGTTTTTCTCACTCGTATCGATGCTTAAGTCTGTCCGAATCATGTTAGCAATTGCCGCATTTTTTGAAATATGGAAAATGGATATCAAAACTACATTCCTTAATGGATTTATTAAAGAAGAGTTGTATATGATGCAACCAGAAGGTTTTGTCAATCCTACAGGTGCTAACAAAATGTGCAAGCTCCAGTGATCCATCTATGGACTGGTGCAAGCATCTCAGAGTTGGAATATATGCTTTGAAGATTCTATCAAAGCATATAGTTTTATACAAACTTGCGATGAAGCCTGTATTTACGAGAAAGTGAGTGGGAGCATTACAGCCTTTCTGATAAGTATATGTGAATGACATATTGTTGATCAGAAATGATGTAGAATTTTCTAGAAAGCATAAAGGAGTGTCTGAAAGGAGTTTTTTTAAAAGACCTCGGTGAAGCTGCTTACATATTGGGCATCAAGATCTATAGAGATAGATCAAGACGCTTGATAAGATTTTTCAGTGAGTACATACCTTGATAAGATTTTGAAGTAGTTCAAAATGGAACAGTCAAAGAAGGAGTTCTTGCCTGTATTACAAGGTGTAAAGTTGAGTACGACTCAAAACCCGACCACGGCAGAAAATAGAATGAGAATGAAAGTCATTCCCTATGCCTTAGCCATAGGTTCTATAAAGTATGCTATGTTGTGTACCAGACCTATTGTGTACCTTGCCATGAGTTTGGCAAGGGGATACGATAGTGATCCAGGAGTGGATCACTGGACAGCGGTCAAAGTTATCCTTAGTTACCTAAGAGGACTAAGGAAATATTTCTCGATTATGGAGGGGATAAAGAGTTCATCATAAAGAGTTACTTTGATGCAAGCTTTTACACCGATCCGGATGACTCTGAGTCTCAATCTGGATACATATTGAAAGTGGGAGCAATCAGCTAGAGTAGCTCCATGCAGAGCATTATAGACATAGATAATTTGCAAAATACATACGGCTCTGAACGTGGCAGACCCGTTGACTAAACATCTCTCACAAGCAAAACATGATCACACCTTAGTACTCTTTGGGTGTTAATCACATAGCGATGTGAACTAGATTATTGACTCTAGTAAACCCTTTGGGTGTTAGTCACATGGCGATGTGAACTAATCACATAAAGATGTGAACTATTGGTATTAAATCACATGACGATGTGAACTAGATTATTGACTCTAGTGCAAGTGGGAGACTGAAGGAAATATGCCCTAGAGGCAACAATAAAGTTGTTATTTATATTTCCTTATATCATGATAAATGTTTATTATTCATGCTAGAATTGTATTAACCGGAAACTTCATACATGTGTGGATACATAGACAAAACACAGTGTCCCTACTAAGCCTCTACAAGACTAGCTCGTTAATCAAAGATGGTTAAGTTTCCTAACCATAGACATGTGTTGTCATTTGATGAACGGGTTCACATCATTAGGAGAATGATGTGATGGACAAGACCCATCCGTTAGCTTAGCATAATGATCGTTAAGTTTTATTGCTATTAATTTCTTCATGGCACATACATATTCATTTGACTATGAGATTATGCAACTCCCGGATACCGGAGGAATACCTTGTGTGCTATCAAACGTCACAACTTAACTGGGTGATTATAAAGATGCTCTACAGGTATCTCTGAAGGTGTTTGTTGGGTTGGCATAGATCAAGATTAGGATTTGTCACTCCGACTATCGGAGAGGTATCTCCGGGCCCTCTCGGTAATGCACATCATAATAAGCCTTGCAAGCAATATTACTAATGAGTTAGTTGCGGGATGATGCATTACGAATGAGTAAAGATACTTGCCGGTAACGAGATTAACCAAGTATTAAGATACCGACGATCGAATCTCAGGCAAGTAACATATCGATGACAAAGGGAACAACGTATGTTGTCATTACAATACGACCGATGAAGATATTTGTAGAATATGTGGGAACCAATATGAGCATCCAGGTTCCGCTGTTGGTTATTGACCAGAGAGATGTCTCAGTCATGTCTACATAGTTCTCGAACCCGTAGAGTCCGCACGTTTAACGTTTGATGACGATTTTTGTATTATATGAGTTATGTGATTTGGTGACCGAATGTTGTTCGGAGTCCCGAATGAGATCACGGACATGACGAGGAGTCTCAAAATAGCCGAGAGGTAAAGATTCATATATAGGACGATGATATTCAGACACTAGAAGTGTTTCGGGAGTACCCGGTACATATCGGGTCACTGGAAGGGGTTCCAAGCAACCCCCGACAAACTATATGGGCCTAATGGGCCAAGAGAGGAACAAACTAGCCCCTTGTGGGCTGGTGCGCCCCCATATAGGCTGAATAGGAGGAGAAGGAAGGAGGGGAAGAGAGAAGGAAAGGGGAGGATTCGGCCTCCCCCTTCCCTTCTCTCTCCCCTCTCTTTCCTTCCCTCTCCGACACTTATGGACTCATGGAAGGGAAGAGGCCGACTTGTGGGAGGCGCCCAAGCAGGATTTCTCCTACTTGGGGCGCCCCTTGCTGCCCCTCTCCCTCTCCCACCTATATATATTTGGGGGGGGGGCACCGCTAGAACACACAACATTGATTCCTGGTCGTGTGCGGCGCCCCCTCCACAGTTTACGCCTCCGGTCATATTCACGTAGTGCTTAGGCGAAGCCCTGCTTAGATCACTTCACCATCACCGTCACCAAGCCATCGTGCTAACGGAACTCTCCCTCGACACTTTGCTGGATCAAGAAATCGAGGGACATCATCGAGCTGAACGTGTGCAGAACTCGGAGGTATCGTACGTTCGCTGCTTGATCGGTCGGAATGAGAAGAAGTTCGGCTACATCAACCGCATTGTCAAACGCTTCCGCTTTCGGTCTACGAGGGTACGTGGACACACTCTCCCCCTCTCGTTACTATGCATCTCCTAGATAGATCTAGCGTGAGCGGAGGAATTTTTTTGAAATTGCATGCTACGTTTCCCAACATGGTCGTCGGCGGGGGAAGAGTGGGAGAGGGGCTTCGGTGGTGAGAAGTGGCGAGCTGTGGCGAGAACGGCGACTGTGGCGTTCACCGGTGGGTTCGGCTTTTATAGTCGAAGTTGGGCGGTGAGAAGCTGCCCGCCGGGTGCCACGTGGCGGGACTGGGTGTTGGAGATATGCCCTAGAGGCAATCATATATGATGATATTTCCTATGTGTTTATGAATAAAGATAGTCCTTGGACATTATCAATGATGTGTATCAGCAAGTACGTGACTTGTTTGTGGGACTATGCATTCTATGATGACTGTCCTAAAAGGTCCCTAGTCGAAAGGGCTGTGTGGACGCACAGCCGACTAGACTAGCATATGACACGGTCGATGGCTTGGTCTCACTAGCCATGGAGCATTGGATGCTAACCGGATAATATGGGCTTGGAAGGATCTGGTCGGATTCGACATAGTCGGATCCAAGTCGAGATAAGGTCCGAGTCGGACAGACCCAACTATGAGACGCAGCGATATGTCATCTGTGAGTCTCTAGTACAACATACGTTCTATGTCCTAAGACCTGAGCTGACGCATGTACTCGGGATGGTGACAGACTTGCTTTGGGCCGACCAAACACTACTCCGTGACTGGGTAGTTACAAAGGTAGGTTTCGTGCTTGTCCAGACCCATGCTGCGAGACGTGGTCGAGCAAGATGGGATTTTCCCCTCCGATCAGGAGAGATATACTCTGGGCCCCTCGTGTGATCCGACCAGGATAAGCATGGCCACACAACAAGGATTATGAGATAATCCGGATAGTGGTCGGCATCACTGGAACGAGAAAGAGGTCGAGCTAGCACAAGGATGACAGACTCGCCTTGAGCCCGACAACATATATCGTGTGGCAAAAGGAATGGAATTGTGACGTACAGGTTCGCCTAACCAGCTTCATCGTCTGCTTGGTGGTCGGCGCGCCTTGCTAGAGGCCGCTACCAGACATGTAGTTTGGAGGTGATCCGAACTGTGACCAAGCCGGCTTGAACCTAAGGGGTCACGCGCTTAAGGGAAGGAACCTACGAGGTCGGATCCGAAGACACTGGTCGGATGCGATCCGAGCTGTGTTCGGATTATGGCCGAGTAGACTTGTGGGCTTTAGGGTCCGTGCAAGGCCCAAGTGTTGACCCCGCGACAGACGCCTATATAAAGTGGGGTGCGGCACACTCATGCAGTTGATCGCTTCGGCGCTGTCACTAGGGTTTGCATGTGTTGCGAATAGACACCTTCACTCTCCGCCGACTGTGTGATCGGACCTAGCAGTCCATCGCATGGTGTTCCTCCTGTATGTGTGGATACCGTTAGAGGCGGTGCACCTGCGCCGCTCCGGCGAACTTGTACGTGGGATCGGACCACTGGCTGTTCGAGGAAGATCGAACGAGGAGGAGACGAAAACGCGGACGCGCTACCCCAACTCTTCTTCCGCTGCACGGCACTGCGCGTCTAGTGGTAACGATCTGTGATCCATCTCCCGTAGCATGTTCCTGGATGTTCTGTGCGTAGGAAATTTTAATTTGCAGTCGACGCACCCTACCATAGAACCCAACAGTGGTATCAGAGCCACTGCTATAGGATTTGGATTCAGATCGTATGCATATTAGATATGTGGAGGCGGCAGATGAGATCTGTTGTCGTTGATAAGATCGGCTGTGTGCACAGTTGATGAGATCAACTGCACATGGGGATCGATGTGGCTATGTTTTCTATCAATCGGGACCGATGAGGTCGTGACACAACCTACCCCTACCGGTCGGTTATCCGCCATCGGGGTTAACAGTGAAACGTAAATCCGAATCGGATTCGTGATGATCGATAAGATCGGTCAGATCAAAAAATTCGGCATGAACGGAGTTCAGATGCGATCTGAGATTTCCAAAAACGTTGGGCGCTGCCCGCATCCGCGAGGGGCGCTGCCCCTTCGAACCCCGCCCGCTAACCAGCTAGCGGGACCGCCGTGTGCGTAGCGCCTTGTATTTCGTACACGATCACTCAAACCGGTAGAATGCGATTCTATGCATAACTTTGTTTTGCAGGGTTTGATGTGAATAGTATGGCTCATGTGTATGTGATGCATGTGTGTAAGTTAGACATGGCATGCGCGTCATGTTTGTCAGCCGGCAGGAGCCGAAGTGTTGTCATTATAATGTATAACGACCTGCGTGTCGACTTGTGACTCTATGTAATATTCATTACTAGTTGTAGTAGTTGGATAATAGAGATCAGGTTGGTGGTTTGTCGTCCCGGCGTGACAAGCAAGATGGAGTTCCTAGATGGTCATCGGAGTTGGAGCCGACCTGGAAGGACAACGTGAAGGAGCCATACTATTTCACAATAAATGTTTATTTGTGATTGTTATGCTTCTTGTTTTCTATGCATGTTAGAATGGTAGAAAGATCCCTCATTAATATCAAGCGAATTGCCATCCCCGATGTTGCACCTTCGCACGTCAAGTACGTCTGGTAGTGGGCTCATAAAATTGAGGTGCTGCTGGGTGTCCTTGAACTGAAGGGTTCGTGTCGGACACGGATATGCACTGCATTAGGTTAACTTGACAAGGCAATCAAAACGGTTTTGGGCCTTGTGGCAAAGAAGGTTGGGAGCCGGGGTATGAGATACCTTCCCGACCGACAGGAGTCGTATAGAGATACGATTAGCAAGGAGTTGCTTACCGGATAGGTATGTTGGCTAGCAGTGATACTAAAGCTTACTAGTCACATGCGCTAGTCGGATCTGAATCACCGAGAGTTTGCGGAGGATGCTGACTTGAGTGGGAGTATTTCATTTAAGGCTAGAATTACTCTACATAAACACATTGCTTAGTGATTGCATATTTTTCTGTTGTAGATCAATGGCACCACCTGCTCAACCCAACTTTGCATTGAAATCAATTCTGGAAAAGGATAAACTGAATGGAACAAATTTTACCACCGGTATAGAAATTTGAGAATTGTTCTCAAGCACGATAAAAGGAACATGTTCGGAGGATCCACTTCGGAGGAACCTGCCGATAATGCTAGTGCCACAGCTAAGAATGCCTACGTAAACTCGTTGATGAATCAACGAGATCAGTGTGTGATCTGGCTTGTATGGAGCCGATTTGTAACAGCATTTCAAAAATGTTGAGGCTTACGATATGATCGAGAGTCTCAAGAGCATGTTTCGAACATGTGCTAGGACCGAAAGGTTCAACGTCTGGCGATCCTTGATGGATTGTAAGATGAAGGAAGGTGATCCATCGAGCCCACATGTGATCAAGATGATCGGATATGTGCAAGCTTTGGATCAGTTGGGCTTCCGCTCTTGGATGAGCTGGCTCTCGATGTTGTTACGGGTTCTCTTCCGCCCAGCTATGGGACGTTCATCTCGAACTATCATATGCATGGCATGGATAAGAAGCTCACTGAATTGCATGGGATGCTCAAAGTGGCAGAGCAGGATATTAAGAAAGGCACGCATCAAGTGTTGATGGTGCAGAAATCGGCTAAGTTCAAGAAGAGCTGGTCCAAGAAGAAGGCTAAGGCAAAGGGCACTGAGACGGTAACCTCCGTGGCGGCGCTGAAGTCTGGACCGGACTCGAAGACCATTTGCTATCATTGCAAGGAAACTGGTCATTGGAAGAGGAACTGTAGCAAGTGGTTTGCAGAGCATGGCAAGAAGGCCGGGAATGCTGCTTCAGGCAAAGGTACACTTGTTGCATATGTTATAGACATTTACCTTGCCGACATACCTAGTAGCTCTTGGGTATTTGATACCAGATCGGTTGTTCATATTTGCAACTCGATGCAGGGGCTGGTAATAACTAGGCGTGTGGCACAAGGGGAGATTGACATCAGGGTCGGCAACAAAGCAAGCGTTGATGCGTTGGAGGTCAGCACGATGCAACTCCAGCTTCCTTCTGGATTCATTATGGAATTGAATAATTGTTATTACATTCCAGCACTTAGTCGTAAAATTATTTCTGCCTCATGTTTGATGAGTCAAGGTTATGAATTCAATTTAAAGGACAATGGTTGTTCGATATTTTTGAATGGTATGTTCCATGGCTATGCACCATTGTTGATGGGTTATTTATATTGAATCTAGAATAGGAACCAGTCTATAATGTGAATGTCAAGAGGCATAAGCCTAATGAGATAAATCCGACATACTTCTGGCATTGCCGGCTTGGACACATTAGTCTGAAACGCATGAAGAAGCTCCATGATGATGGGCTCCTAACTTCTTCCGACTTCGGGTCGTTCAAGACATGCGAATCATGCTTTCTCAGCAAGATGACTAAGTCGCCTTTTGCAAAGAGTTGCGAGAGGGCGTCCGAGCTGTTGGAACTTATACATAGTGATGTTTGTGGTCCAATGAGCACAACTGCCAGAGGTGGCTATCAGTACTTCGTGACTTTTACCGACGACTTGAGTAGATATGCATATATCTATTTGATGAGGCACAAGTCTGAAACTTTTGAAAAGTTCAAAGAGTTTCAGAACGAGGTTGAGAATCAGCTCGGCAAGACTATAAAGCTTCTACGATCAGATCCTGGAGGTGAGTACATGAGCCAGGAGTTTGATGATCATTTGAAAAGCCGAGGTATAGTACCTCAGCTCACACCTCCGGGTACGCCATAGAGAAACGGCGTGTCGGAAAGGAGGAATTGTACCTTGTTGGACATGGTTCGATCTATGATGAGCAAATCGGATTTACCCTTGTCATTCTGGGGATACGCTCTAGAAACTGCAGCTTTCACACTTAATAGGGTACCATCAAAATCCGTAGACAAGACACCACATGAGATGTGGACTAGGAAGACTCCCAGTTTGTCTTTTCTAAAGATTTGGGGTTGTGAAGCATTTGTCTAGCAACTTATGTCAGACAAGCTTACACATAAGTCGGATAAATGCATATTCGTGGGATATCCGAGGGAAACCTTGGGATATAGCTTCTACAACTGTGAGGAGAACAAAGTGTTTGTTGCTCGGAACGGGGTTTTCCTTGAGAAAGAGTTTCTCAGCCGGGAGGCCAGTGGGAGGACGATCCGACTCGAAGAAATTCGAGGACCACTCAGGGACGGCTCGGCTGGTGATGATATCATGCCGGAGTCTGTCAGGGAACCCGTAGTGGAAGCGACTCAGGAACCACGGAGGTCGGAAAGATTGCGCAGAGTGCGTGATGTATTGTTGCTAGAAAGCGACGAGCCGGCCACGTATGCGGAAGCGATGGTGAGCCCAGATTCCGAGGCATGGTGGAGGCCATGAGATCCGAGTTAAAGTCCATGGATGAGAATCAAGTCTGGGACTTGGTTGATCCGCCACCTGGCGTAACAGCCATTGGTTGCAAATGGGTCTTTAAGAAGAAAACCGATGTGGATGGAAATGTTCAGATCCACAAAGCTCGGCTTGTCGCTAAAGGTTATGGACAAGTTCAAGGAATTGACTACGATGAGACTTACTCGCCAGTAGCGATGCTGAAGTCGGTGAGGATCGTGCTAGCTATAGCTGCATATTTCGATTATGAGATATGGCAGATGGATGTCAAAACGGCTTTCCTTCATGGAAATTTAACCGAGGACGTGTATATGATACAACCCGAGGGTTTTGTCGATCCGACTAGCACTGGTAAGGTATGCAAGCTCAAGAGATCCATTTATGGGTTACGGCAAGCATCTCGGAGCTGGAATATTCGTTTTGATGAGGTCGTCACTGGTCTCGGTTTCATCAAAAGCGAAGAGGACGCTTGTTTATACAAGAAGTTAAGTGGGAGCTCGATAGTGTTTTTGATCTTGTATGTGGATGACATGCTACTGATCAGAAATGATGTTTCAATGTTGAACTCGGTCAAGGAATCATTGAATGGCAAGTTTTCAATGAAAGATCTTGGTGAGGCAGTGTATATTTTAGGCATTAAGATCTATAGGGATAGATCGAGGAGGCTGCTCGGCTTAAGCCAGAGCACGTACATTGATAAAGTGTTGAAGCGGGTCAACATGAGTGAGGCGAAGAAAGGGTTCTTGACACTCTCACATGGTATAAGACTAAGCGAGACTCAGAGTCCTTCGACATCTGATGAGTGAAGCAGGATGAGTAGGATTCCGTATGGCTCGGCAATCGGATCCATCATGTATGCCATGATATGTACAAGGCCTGATGTTGCTTTTGCAATAAGCCTAACAAGCAGATACCAGGCCAACCCAGGTGAGAGTCACTGGGCAGCGGTAAAGACTATTTTGAAGTACCTGAAAAGGACTAAAGAGATGTTCCTAGTTTATGGAGGTGAGGAAGAGCTCGTCGTAAGGGGTTACGCCGATGCTAGTTTCCAAACCGACAGAGATGATTGTCGATCACAGTCCGGATTCGTGTACGTCATGAACGGAGGATCAATGAGCTGGATGAGTTCCAAGCAAGATACGGTGGCCGATTCTACCACAGAAGCCGAATACATTGCGGCTTGTGAAGCTGCAAAGGAAGGTGTTTGGATCCGGAACTTTCTGGATGATCTTGGTATTTTCCCAGCCTCGGTAAAACTGTTGGACCTTTATTGTGATAATTCGGGTGCCATCGCACAAGCCAAGGAGCCGAGGAATCACCACAAGGTCAGACACATAGATCGGAAATATCACCTGATACGATAGATCATAAAGAATAGTGATGTAGAGTTATGCAAAATTCACACGGATGCAAATGTTGCAGATCCGTTGACTAAGCCGCTTCCACAACCCAAGCATGAGGGGAACGTTAGAGCTATGGGCATTCGATGTCTATTTGATTGACTCTAGTGCAAGTGGGAGACTGTTGGAGATATGCCCTAGAGGCAATCATATATGATGATATTTCCTATGTGTTTATGAATAAAGATAGTCCTTGGACATTATCAATGATGTGTATCAGCAAGTACGTGACTTGTTTGTGGGACTATGCATTCTATGATGATTGTCCTAAAAGGTCCTTAGTCGAAAGGGCTGTGTGGACGCACAGCCGACTAGACTAGCATATGACACGGTCGATGGCTTGGTCTCACTAGCCATGGAGCATTGGATGCTAACCGGATAATATGGACTTGGAAGGATCTGGTCGGATTCGACATAGTCGGATCCGAGTCGAGATAAGGTCCGAGTCGGACAGACCCAACTATGAGGCGCAGCGATATGTCATATGTGAGTCTCTAGTACAACATACGTTCTATGTCCTAAGACCTGAGCTGACGCATGTACTCGGGATGGTGACAGACTTGCTTTGGGCCGACCAAACGCTACTCCGTGACTGGGTAGTTACAAAGGTAGGTTTCGGGCTTGTCCAGACCCATGCTGCGAGACGTGGTCGAGCAAGATGGGATTTGCCCCTCCGATCAGGAGAGATATACTCTGGGCCCCTCGTGTGATCCGACCAGGATAAGCATGGCCACGCAACAAGGATTATGAGATAATCCGGATAGTGGTCGGCATCACTGGAACGAGAAAGAGGTCGGGCTAGCACAAGGATGACAGACTCGCCTTGAGCCCGACAACATATATCGTGTGGCAAAAGGAATGGAATTGTGATGTACAGGTTCGCCTAACCAGCTTCATCGTCTGCTTGGTGGTCGGCACGCCTTGCTAGAGGCCGCTACCAGACATGTAGTTTGGAGGTGATCCGAACTGCGACCAAGCCGGCTTGAACCTAAGGGGTCACGCGCTTAAGGGAAGGAACCTACGAGGTCGGATCCGAAGACACTGGTCGGATGTGATCCGAGCTGTGTTCGGATTATGGCCGAGTAGACTTGTGGGCTTTAGGGTCCGTGCAAGGCCAAAGTGTTGAGCCCGCGATGGACGCCTATATAAAGTGGGGTGTGGCACACTCATGCAGTTGATCTCTTCGGCGCTATCACTAGGGTTTGCATGTGTTGCGAATAGAACCCTTCACTCGCCGCCGAGTGTGTGATCGGACCTAGCAGTCCATCGCACGGTGTTCCTCCTGTATGCGCGGATACCGTTAGATGCGGTGCACCTGCGCCGCTCCGGCGAACTTGTACGTGGGATCGGACCACCGGTTGTTCGAGGAAGATCGGACGAGGAGGAGACGAAAACACGGACGCGCTGCCCCAACTCTTCTTCCGCTGCACGGCACTGCGCGTCTAGTGGTAACGATCTCTGATCTATCTCCCGTAGCATGTTCCTGGATGTTCTGTGCGTAGGAAATTTTAATTTGTAGTCAACGCACCCTACGATAGAACCCAACACTGGGCGGGACGCGCGGCGCCTTCACTGCGCCGCCCGTGAGGCATCAATGGAAGGCTGACCGACGCGGCAGCCTTGGCATTGATTCTCGAAGGAATCGAGGCGATGAGGGCGACGAAGGCGGCGAGTCGCTGACTCAGCAGGCCCATTCCCGTTGGTGCCAAAATCTATTTCCCCGGCGCCCCCAAGCGCCCCAAGCACGTCGGGTTCGGTCTGGGTTCGCCGGCGCCAAAATCGGCCTGAGCCGGCGAAAATTGGGCTTCTGGGGGCACGGCTTGGCTGAATTTTTGTCGCCGGCGACAAAAAAGGGGCCTGGGGGCCGTTGGGACATCTCCCAAGGCCGCTCCTCAAAACAGAAATAGTTTTTGTCTGTGGACGCGTCCGCAAAGAGTGATACGAGAGCCGGTCATAACAGATTCAACACTCACCGTCAACATTCTCCGCAATACAAATGAATTCGAACGTAATTCATGTAAACACGACGGAGTTCATTCAAACAGACATAAATTTGATATATTTTGTAGCGGACAGTGACCTCGTACGCACGGCTAGGCTAGCCAGCGGCACCTTCATACCATCTGTGTTGTCGTCGTCGGCAGAGTGGTCTTTCCAGTGGTGGAAGGGTGTGGGAGCACGGCAACCCTGCCCCTCCGCCGTTTGGCACTCGCGGACGAGCTTTCCTGCTTCCTCTTGCGTCGTGCGGAGGGTTGCCACAACTAACGCTGACCCTAGCCCCAGAGGGGCCGCCTACCGTGGAGGTCGAGGGCCCCAGAGAGCGATCATGGCGGCACCAAAATCTGTACCCAGGAAGGAGATCCGGAGCCGCTACTTGCCGGCATGGAAAACCATGACACCTGCATGGTGCGGTGAGCTGGGGACGGCAATGAAGTGGACATGAACGAATAATATGTGGCCTGAGAGGAGTGGTGCGGTGTGGAGTGGACGGCGTGCTACCTCTTGATCTTGCGTTGGTTTTTACCTTGAAGAGGAAGGGGTGATGCAGCAAAGTAGAGTAAGTATTTCCCTAAGCTTTTGAGAACCAAGGTATCAATCCAGTAGGAGACAACGCGCAATCCACCGAATACCTGCACAAACAAACACCAACTTGCACCCAACGCGACAAAGGGGTTGTCAATCCCTTCACGGTTATTTGCAAAGTGAGAGCTGATAGAGATGGATAAACGGTAAAGTAATATTTTTGGTATTTTTGGTTTATGGAATAGAAAGTAAAAGATTGCAAAGGAAGTAAATAGGAAACTAAAATTGTAGATCGGAAACTTATATGATGGAAAATAGATCCATGGGCCATAGGTTTCACTAGAAGCTTCTCTCAAGATAGGAATTATTACGGTGGGTGAACAAATTACTGCCGAGCAATTGATAGAAAAGCGCAAAGTTATGACGATATCTAAGGCAATGATCATGAATATAGACATCACGTCCATGTCAAGTAGACCGAAACGATTCTGCATCTACTACTATTACTCCACACATCGACCGACTCCTGCATGCATCTAGAGTATTAAGTTCATAAGAACAGAGTAACGCATTAAGTAAGATGACATGATGTAGTGGGATTAACTCAAGCAAGATGATGAAAACCCCATCTTGTTATCCTCAATGGCAACAATACAATACGTGTCGGTTCCCCTTCTGTCACTAGGATCGAGCACCGCAAGATTGAACCCAAAGCTAAGCACTTCTCCCATTGCAAGAAAAACCAATCTAGTTGGCCAAACCAAATTGATAGTTCGAAGAGACTTGCAAAGATATCAAATCATGCATATAAGAATTCATAGGAGATTCAAATAATATTCATAGATAAGATGATCATAAATCCACAATTCATCGGGTCTCGGCAAACACACCGCAAAAGAGTATTACATCGAATAGATCTCCAAGAACATCAAGGAGAACATGGTATTGAGAATCAAAGAGAGAGAAGAAGCCATCTAGCTACTAGCTATGGACCCGTAGGTCTGTGGTAAACTACTCACGCTTAATCGGAGAGGCAATGGTGTTGATGTATAAGCCCTCCGTGATCGATTCCCCCTCTGGAAGGACGTTGAAAAAGGCCCCTAGATGGGATCTCATGGGTACAGAAGGTTGCAGCGGTGGAAAAGTGGTTTCGTGGCTCCCCTGGAAGTTTTGGGGATACTTGAGAATATATAGGCGGAAGAAATAGGTCGGTGGAGTCACGAGGGCCCCACAAGGGTGGGGGCGCCCTACCCCCTGGGCGCGCCTCCCAACCTTGTGGCCGCCTCGTGGCTTTCCCGACGTGCACTCCAAGCCCTCTGGATGTCTTCTGGTCCAAGAAAATTCGTCTCGAAAGTTTCATTCCGTTTTGACTGCGTTTGGTATTCCTTTTCTGTGAAACTCTAAAACAAGGAAAAAACAGGAACTGGCACTGGGCTCTAGGTTAATTTGTTAGTCCAAAGAATCATATAAAATAGCATATTAATGCATATAAAATATCCAAAACAGATAATATAATAGCATGGAACAATAAAAAATTATAGATACGTTGGAGACGTATCAAGCATCCCCAAGATTAATTCCTGCTCGTCCTCGAGTAGGTAAATGATAAAAACAGAATTTTTGATGTGGAATGCTACCTAACATATTTATCCATGTAATTATCTTTATTGTGGCATGAATGTTCAGATCCGTATGATTCAAAACAAAAGTTTAATATTGACGTAAAAACAATAATACTTCAAGCATACTAACAAAATAATTATGTCTTCTCAAAATAACATGGCCAAAGAAAGCTTATCCCTACAAAATCATGTAGTCTGGCTATGCTCCATCTTCATCACACAAAAAATTTAAATCATGCACAACCCCGATGACAAGCCAAGCAATTGTTTCATACTTTTATCTTCTCAAACTTTTTCAACTTTCACGCAATACATGAGCGTGAGCCATGGACATAGCACTTTATGGGTGGAATAGAAGGGGGTTGTAGAGAAGACAAAAAGAAGGAGATAGTCTCACATCAACTAGGCATATCAACGGGCTATGGAGATGCCCATCAATAGATATCAATGTGAGTGAGTAGGGATTGCCATGCAACGGATGCACTAGAGCTATAAGTTTATGAAAGCTTAAAAAGAAACTAAGTGGGTGTGTTTCGAACTCACTTGCTCATGAAGACCTAGGGCAATTTGAGGAAGCCCATCATTGGAATATACAAGCCAAGTTCTATAATGAAAAATTCCCACTAGTATATGAAAGTGATATCATAGGAGACTCTCTATCATGGAGATCATGGTGCTACTTCAAAGCACAAGTGTGGTAAAAGGATAGTAACATTTCCCCTTCTCTCTTTTCTCTCATTTTTTTTATTTGGCCCTTCTCTCATTTTTTGGCCTCTTTTTTTCGTCTGGAGTCTCATCCCGAATTGTGGGGGAATCATAGTCTCCATCATCCTTTCCTCACATGGGTCAATGCTCTAATAGTGAAGATCATCACACTTTTATTTACTTACAACTCAAAAATTACAACTCGATACTAGAACAAAATATGACTCTATATGAATGCCTCCGGCGGTGTACCGGGATGTGCAATGAATCAAGAGCGACATGTATGAAAAAATGATGAACGGTGGCTTTGCCACAAATACGATGTCAACTACATGATCATGCATAGCAATATGACAATGATGATGCATGTCATAATAAAACGGAATGGTGGAAAGTTGTCACGCGCAATATGCGATCCTATCCGAGAGGAACTCGAAGGTCCCACCAAGGATAGAGTCGCATATTGAAACGCTTTTGCAAGGTGGATATCATTACATCGTACCATTACACAATAGTTGGGGATACATACAAAGGCATACAAATGCCACATGAATACATCAAACATCATACATGAGAACAACATCCGACTATGGATGAAACACATACAGAAACTCAAACGATATCCACCCTGCTAGCCCAGGCTGCCGACCAGGAACCTATCCTAAGATCGATGAAGAAGAACTCCAAAACAAGTAAACATTGCTCTCACGTCATGATCATCGCATTACCTGTACCTGCAACTGTTGTTGTAGTAATCTGTGAGCCACGAGGACTCAGCAATCCCATTACCATGGGTATCAAGACTAGCAAAGTTTAATGGGTATGAAAGGGATAAGTGGTGAGGTTGCAGCAGCACTAAGCATTGTATGGTGGCTATCTTACGAGTACAAGAGCAAGATGATAAACTATGCAAACGGTCGCAAACTACTAATGATCAATAAGTGATCCTGAACTACTTAAGTTCAAACATAACCCCACCATGTTCTCTTCTCGCCCTTACTCAAAAAGAGACGATCACGGTTACACACAAATTGGTGTATTTTAATTGAGTATAGTTCAAGCCCACTACAACCGGATATTAAAAATTCTCATCTACCACATAACCGTGGGCACGGCTCTCGAAAGTTTAAACCCTGCAGGGGTGTCCCAACATATCCCATGACAAGCTCGCGATCCACGGAGACAATCCTCCATCTCGGGACCCTTCGATCAGACTCGGACTCCCGGTGCACAAGACATTTCCACAATGGTAAAACAAGTCCAGTAATACCTCCCAGCGTGCCGACACCTTGATAGTAGCCACGTGTATCTCGTCTCAGGCCACAACCGGATGAGCGACGCGTACAAGTGCCAAAATAACCCAGGTTGCCCTGGGGCGGCCCCGCACAGTGCTCTAGTTTGGACCAACACTCATGAGGAGCACTGGCCCAAGGGTTGATTAAGTCCTCGGGGTCCGTAAAGTCCCTATGCAAGTTTTAGTTGTTATTAGGCAAATGGTAAAACCAATGTTGGGCCTTGCTGGACGAGTTTTATTCAAAGCGAACTGTCAAGAGGGGCCCATAAACCCTCATCGTGTTAGGGATGCAAAATCAAGGAACATAACACCGGTATGACGGAAACTAGGGCGGCAAGAGTGGAACAAAACACCAGGCAAAAGGCCGAGCCTTCCGCCCTTTACCAAGTATATAGATGCATTAATTAAATAAGAGATATTGTCATATCCCAAGATATCCATGTCCCAACATGGAACAACCTGCAACGGCACCTGCAACTAGCAACGCTACAGAGGGGCTGAGCAAAAGCGGTAACGTAGCCAAACAACGGTTTGCTAGGATGGTGGAAAAGGTTAGAGGCTTGCATGGAAATTTGGGAGGCTTGATAAACAAGTGGTAGGTAGCGCGACATAGAGATAGCATCAAGACAACTAGCATAGCAAAGATAGTAGTGAGATCCAGGGTGACGATCATCTTGCCTGAAATCCCTCTAGGAAGAAGAACGAGTCCATGAAGAAGAAGAACGGGCGTAGTCGAACAGATCCTCACGATCGCAACGAAATAGGAACTATCGAGAAGGAGCACAACCGGAAAGAAGCAAACAACATGGTAAACATGCAACACATAAACATGACATGATGCTCAACCAAGTATGATGCATGACAAGGCTATATGATGCTACTCATGGCAAGAGATGATGCATACAAAAACAACACATCAAAGCAAGTGTAAATGAGGCCGAAATCAATACATAACACTTCCGGTAACTCCCCATATGCAAATTTCGAAATTGGTACTGTTCTGAACAAAACATTAAGTTAAAGTTATTAAACAGCAAGTTAAAGTGCACCATGATGATCTATGCGTCGTTCTAGTCAAGTTACATATAAGGTTCAATTAACTCGGAGCTATGGCCTAGAAGATATGAGCAAAACAAGTTAAACATGGCATTGATGCAAACGCAAGCAAAACACAATCACAAACACTCCAAAACATGGATGCAACATGACATGATGAAACTACATGCAAAACCAAGCAAGTTTCATGTAGAGCATGCTTCAAACGGAGCAACGGTTCAACACATACACATGCAACAAGTTTAAAGGACAAGCTGTCCAAAACAGCAACTAGCCATATTACAAGCATCATAACAACATGCTACAAGAACAAGATAGGCACAACCAGTACATGCACTTAAAGTACAAGTTACATACTGCAATTATCATCAAGGTTCAGGTTCATAGACATCAAGATTAAACTAATAGGATCAATGCAAAAAAGCTACTTTATAACACAGATTAAGACAGTGAAAAACTGGGCATACGTGTGAGCAGGAATAACATGTTGACATGTTGGAGGCATGAAACAATGATGCTACAGTGAAAGAACATCGCAACTAAAAACATGGAAGTAAATTACAGGTTAAACATGGAAAAATATTATTACTAAGAATCTGCATATAACCTCTAGATCAATGGTATTCATCAAGACAAGATTGCAAGTTATAACAGATTCCCAGACTTAGTGAAAAACAAAGTAAGGCTGAAAACAGTGTCATGATGCATAATTTGAGAGAACAAAAGTTTGCTACAGGAACATTTCATGGCATCAATTGGCATATCAAGTATCTACATGTAGAGAAATACAAAACATGATCACTGAGGTACTGCTATAAACTACTAGAACATGCTCAAAACCTTATGGCAAGGATGCAAATGATAACAGATTCACCGACTGGAATTTAGTGAACATGGCAGAAACAGCGACAAGTAGGCACGTTTGCAAGTTTGGTTAACTCAATACAAAGCAGATCATGGAATGTGAATACAAACAGCGGCAATAAGGCATATTTGTGCAGCTACTCATGGCAAGAACATGGTCATAGGATGCATAGAACACTAGCTATTCACACGGCAAAACTGAAGTTACAAATAACAGGCTAACAAAAACATTATTTAGCAAATTTAGGGTATGATAAAGACAAGCTATAGCAGGCCATGACTGCTAACAAGGAAATGGATAGATAGACCATAAGAAGATCTACAAAACATCCTTACTAAGCATCTCCAGATTATGCACAGATTCAATTGTAGTATCAAGTTAACATGGCAACATAATATAGCAGGTTCGGACTTGGCAGAACAGCTAAGTCACTGAAATTAGCAACAGCAAGTACCCTACTTTGCAAGCTTGTGGTAGTCACCACAAGGCATATCATGTAATGAGATAAATACTACAAGCAAGAGTACATGATTATGCATCGAACTCATATTGACAAGATGCTCATATGATGCATGCATTAAATCACACGAAAATGACAAAAGGGCAAGTTATATCAGTTTTTAGCAGTTAACAACACATAACACTTTTGCAACCAAGATAATGACATCAATATGATCAGTAACGTGAATGCAAATGCAACCATCATGTAGAGCATTCAGAGATTAACATTTTGACATACCATACACACAAAACGGAGCAACATGCACGAAGTTGTGATATGATGAAGATGCACACAAAACGTAGCAGATCTGGGGACTTAGTGGAATTTCACTTCGGTGAAAACTGGATGGAGGGGTCTGGGGACGAGGGGATCCGGGATGGAGAGGCGTTTGGATGGGCATGGTGGTGGATCTCGTCCTGGCGCGGATCCGGCGACGAACTCGGCGGCGTGAAGGAGGCTGGCGAGGCTAGCGGGCTGAGGGCGGCGGCTGTGTGGCGGCGGCGGTGGAGCGGTGGTGGTGGGCTGTGGCGCTGGGTGGCCAACAGAGCGGCGGGCGGGCGGTGGGCGGGGGCAGCGGCGGTCTGGCGCGGGGCCCGAGCAGCAGAGGCGCTGGCAGCGGGCACGACGTGGATCTGGGCTGGAGGGCCCGATCCGGCCCGGCATTGGCGCTGTGATGGTGGAGGCTGGCGATGATGTGTCGTGCCCTGGTTGACCCGGGGAGGCGGCGCGGACACTTCCGGTGCCGGGCGGATGCATCCGGCAGCGGGAGGAGGAGGGAGGCTAGGGTTTGCCCGCAAATGGAGGGGGAGGTGCTTATTTATAGGTTGAGGGAGCTAGGAGAGGGAAATTGAGGTCCGGTTTTCGCCCATACGATCTTGATCCAACGGTGAAGAGCATGGAGGGGGTTTAGATGGGCTAGTGGGCTGTTGTGGAGGGGTGCTTGGCTGCAAAGAGAAAGGGGTCCAACGATTAACGCGGTTAACCGTTGGGGCATCAAACGACCTCCAAATGGAACAAAATTTGACAGGCGGCGTACCGGTGATGTACCAAGAACACTCGTCAACTCTCGGCCCATTTCGAAAATGTTTTTATCCCTCTCACGAAACGAGATCTGGAAGGTGCGACGAGTGCGTGTGAGAGTGAATGGGTTCAGAACCGACAACGGAGAGAACTGGGAGGCCCAAACGGATGCAAGTTTTGAAAAGCATGCAGATGAAATGCACATGATGACATGGCAAAGTGAAACACGCAAGCAAATGACATGGCAAAGTGAAACACGCAAGCAAATGACATGGCAACGACGGCGAATAACTGTAAGACACCTGACGCATCGGTCTCGGGGCGTTACAAAAGTTGCATGACAATATATCTCGGAATGGCTATGAAAATGCCATAGCAGGTAGGTATGGTGGCTATTTTGAGAAAGGTATATGGTGGGTTTATGGTACCGGCGAAAGTTGTGCGGCACTAGAGAGGCTAGCAATGGTGGAAGGGTGAGAGTGTATAATCCATGGACTCAACATTAGTCATAAAGAACTCACATACTTACTGCAAAAATCTATTAGTCATCGAAACAAAGTACTACGCGCATGCTCCTAGGGGGATAGATTGGTAGTAAAAGACCATCGCTCGTCTCTGACCGCCACTCATAAGGAAGACAATCAAAAAATAAATCATGCTCCGACTTCATCACATAATGGTTCACCATACGTGCATGCTACGGGACTCGCAAACTTCACAAGTATTTCTCAAATTCACAAATACTTACTAGCATGACTCTAATATCACCATCTTCATATCTCAAAACAATCATAAGGAACCAAACTTCTCATAGTATTCAATGCACTTTATATGAAAGTTTTTATTATTTCCCTTTTGGATGCCTATCGTATTTGGACTAATTTTATAACCAAAGCAAATTACCATGTTGTTTTAAGGACTCTCAAAATAATATAAGTGAAGTACAAGAGTTAATCAATTTCTACAAAATAAAGCCACCGTCGTGCTCTAAAAAGATATAAGTGAAGAACTAGAGCAAATTTGCCTAGCTCAAAAGATATAAGTGAAGCACATAGAGTATTCTAATAAATCATGATTCATGTGTGTCTCTCTCAAAAGGTGTGTACAACAAAGATGATTGCGGCAAACTAAAAAGCAAAGACTTAAATCATACAAGACGCTCCAAGCAAAACACATATCATGTGATGAATAAAAATATAGCCTCAAGTAAAGTTACCGATAGACGAAGACGCAAAAGGGGATGCCTGGAAGGCATTCCCAAGTTTAGGCTCTTGGTATCCTTGAATATTATCTTGGGGTACCTTGGTCATCTCCAAGCTTAGGCTCTTTCCACTCCTTATTTCATATTCCATCAAATCCTTACCCAAAACTTAAAAATTTCACAACACAAAACTCAACAGAAAATCTCGTAAGCTCCATTAGTATAAGAAAATAAATCACCACTTTTGGTACTGTTGTGAACTCATTCTTTATTTATATTGGTGTAATATCTACTGTATTCCAACTTTTCCATGGTTCATACCCCCCGATACTAGCCACAGATTCATCACAATAAGCAAACAACACATAGAAAACAGAATCTGTCAAAAACAAAACAGTCTGTAGCAATATGGATAATTCAAATACTTCTGTAACTCCAAAAGTCCTGAAAAAATAGGAAGACCTAGGCAATTTGTATATCAATCTACTATAAAAATTCAAGATTTATTACGCTTCTGTGATTTTAAACAATTCTGGGACTGAGCACAAAAGTTTCTGTTTTTCAGCAAGATCAAATCAACTATTACCATAAGCTATCTCAAATGTCTTACTTGGCACAAACACTAATTAAGACACACAACCACATCTAATCAGAGGCTAGATGAATAATCAAAGCAAAACAGAACCTAAAAGGAAAAAAAAAGGAAAAAATGGGTTGCCTCCCAACAAGCGCTATTGTTTAACGCCCTTAGCTAGGCAAAAAACACGGATAGATAGATATAATCGTCATAATGATAAGGCAAATCTCGAAAACTCATCTCATATTCCCTTCGTTCAGCAACAAGTTTTTCTAGGCAAGCAAAAGTAATCAAAATGGCTAAATTTAATAGGATAAGAATCCCCAAAATCGATTTCGGGAGGAATTGGTTCCTCCTTCGGCCCTTCATATTGTATGACTAACTCATCATTGTAAGCATTCTTTTGAAAAAAGTCATGAGCTTGTGACCAAGAGAAAAGCCCAATCCGTTGTTTTGTATAGCAAAATTATCATTAAGTTTGGAAATCTCATTAACTAAAACATCGGTAGGAACCTTCTTTCTTAAATTCTCATTATAAGCAACATGATCTAAAGATCATAAACACATTATGTCCTCTTGATTAAAGAGAAATCCTTCTATGGGAGGACGACCACCATCTACTTTACAATGCGCAAAAATTTCACTAGCTTCTTTCATAATAAATATGAACTCGTGTGCAAGGAATATAGTGGCGGCGCGCTTAACAGAAGAATGCTTAATATTAGAAAATTCTAGAAAAATTCTTTGTATGGAATGATGCATATGAACAAATTGTCTTTCAAGTTCAACCACGAGTAAAGATATAGCATCTGTAAGACTACTAGTTTTATGGAGAATAGAACCACCCAAAGTGGGGAGTGCTCCGGCACAAGTAAAAAAATCTTGAATAACCCCTTTTGCTATAATATTTTCGCTACCAATGCAAAAAAAATCCGCGTGCAAGATAGTAGGTTCTTCATGAGGATTAGAATTAGCAAAAGCATCAAAGTTTCCCCCATCGTTACTACTATCCTTTTCAACAATAATTTCCCTAGTTTCAGACATGATGGCAACTGGCAAACGAGCAAACGAAGAAGACGAACGGAAGAAGGGCAAAGAAAAGGCAAATCTTTTCAAAAATCATTTTAGAAGTGGGGAGAGGAAAACGAGAGGCGAATGGCAAATAATGTAATGCGAGGGATGAGAGTTTATGATGGGTACTTGGTATGTCTCGGCTTGGCATAGATCTCCCCGGCAATGGCGCCAGAAATCCTTCCTGCTACCTCTTGAGCTTGCATTGGTTTTTCCTTGAAGATGGAAGGGTGATGCAGCAAAGTAGAGTAAGTATTTCCCTCAGCTTTTGAGAACCAAGGTATCAATCCAGTAGGACACAATGTGCAAGTCACCGAATACCTGCACAAACAAACACCAACTTGCACCCAACGCTACAAAGGGGTGTCCATCCCTTCGCGGTTATTTGCAAAGTGAGATCTAATAGAGATGGATAAATGGTAAAGTAATATTTTTGGTTTATGGAATGAAAAGTAAAAGATTGCAAAGAAAATAAATAGAAAACTAAAATTATAGATCGAAAACTTATATGATGGAAAATAGGTCTGGGGGCCATATGTTTCACTAAAGGCTTCTCTCAAGATATGAATTACTCCCTCCGTCCGGAAAAACTTATCATCAAAATGGACAAAAAGGGGTGTATCTAGAACTAAAATACATCTAGATACATTCCATTTTATTTATTTTGATGACAAGTATTTCCGGACGAAGGGAATATTATGGTGTGTGAACAAATTACTGCCGAGCAATTGATAAAAAAGCGCAAAGTTATGACAATATATAAGGCAATGATCATGAATATAGGCATCACGTCCGTGTCCAGTAGACCGAAACGATTCTGCATCTACTACTACTAGTCGAATGCCCGTGCGTTGCCACGGGTATGAAATAAAATGTAGACATTATGATTATATATTTGTTTTAATTCAAAAATGTGTGCAGAAGATGGCAGTACATGATTTTCATTCATGTCTACTCGCTGCTTTTGCTCCAGGTCAGCCTTTGTGTTTCATTAGGCACCCTTTTCTTGCATGCAACGAAAGTGATATATTTCCCCTTCCCTCTTGGCCCACCACCATTCTCTTCATCCACCCTTACTCTAGCATTGTTGGTGCTAGTCATGGACTCATAGCTGTTGTTCCTAATGGCTACACATATTCTTGCACCACTATATGCTTCTTGCCACATCATGGACGCATATATCGCTCGCATCAAATTCTGACCAAAACACCATGCAATTGTAGTGCACAACTATGAAACCCAGGCAGAGAAGGCTTAAAGTCAAAGGGTGTAAAATTGGGCTGGGTTTTTGGGATGTCTTCTTGACGAACAAATCTGACAGTAGCCAAAGCGACCACTACAGAACAATTCATTTCCTCAATTTCACCCTTCACGTCTGCTCCTCGACTCTATTTTCACTCTCTTTGTTACAACACATGATTCTCCATTATGACCTGACAACTAACAAGAGACATTAAGTGAAACACATTAACATGAATGTCAACTCTGCCAACAAATATTTAGTGATACTGGGGCAATGATCAAATTCACCTCCGGCTCCAAACCAATCAAGGCATAGGGCAAAATTTAACAAGGATACTAAATATTACAAGCTACAACAGGGGATCGCTAGTTTCATCTCGGTCCCAATAGCCTCCAGCACCCAGCCGAAACAGACCGAGCCACCAACTTCTTTATCTCCAGTGGCTACAGAATAGCAAAAGGATAGAGCGCTATTGATTACATGGCTGTTTCAGCGAACTGCGACATGAAAAATGATGTTATTCGCTCATGCTTCCTACTCTGCCAACTACGACCATATCGTACCCCTGAAATCACTTACTGTAGTGGAACTCCTTTTCTGTGACCACTTTGCAAGAAGACAAATATGTATTCTTCCTCCTTTTTTGTACTCCACCATCATGTGTCACCATCTTCTTCAAACCCGGTGAACCTTCTAGTGATTCTCATAATCATCTGCTGATAGACACCTTAGTGATACTATGGCTAAAGATGTGTGGATGTCGTTATAGACATATACATAACCTCACTGTGGAATGGCATAGAGGTAGACATCAACACGTTGCAAGGAACAAAGTTTTCTATCTGAGAGAGAAGCAAACATATTTAAGACCGCTCATAACAAATGCCAGTAATTTCCGCGCTTTAAAATCAACAATGCGTCAGCGAATCATCTAGAAAGTTATATGCTCATTATATAGTGTTTCCTACAAATACACAACAATTCTTCCAGTATCATTGTTAGAGATGTGCTACTATTAGTTGACATATCAAATTAATACTAAGACATCTATAAATCCAAGTTCACATGATATTGTTGCCAGTTTATATCCAACAAATTTTAAAACCACAATACCAGATATCCTACTTTAAACATACTGAAGATTATGTTGTTTATTTCTTTCACTATTTTTATAACAAATAGTGATTTAGGAGAGAAATAAACAACATAATATTTTGTGGGAACTTTTGCAGTCGACGGAAAGCTTGATCATTACAACATAATGGTGCTGGATTAGAAGAAAAAAGTTCACTTAATAGGTCAGATGCGCCATGCATAGAAGTGTCGAGGGCACACCAGAATCAATGAATAGCACGATGAAAATAATTAAACTTGTTTTTTATTAGTTCTCAGCTACTCAGAAAGGTGTCACAAGGTGTGCCATTCAGTTTCACAAAGGCATGCATCGTGCTAGTGCTGACAAGCTTCGGTGCCTTTTTCACACTTGCTTTCTGCATCTCCGCTCTAGGATCAAAACACATTCCCAGTAAACATTTGGAATTTCAAGTTTGTCCGAGAAGGAGTAAACTCCCTAAACTACAAATACAAGCACAAAGCATGCCCATATCTCCGTACATGTATCAGTTTGGATATACATGCTTCAGTCAACTTGACCATGACTAACTCCGTGGTCATTTTATCCTACAATTCAGCATGGCCGGAAGTGCACTCTTTTTAAACTATGTCAGCTCTCGCGGAAAAGGAAAAATCACTATGAACTTTTTTTTCCTAGCATTTTTTCAAAAAAAGAGAGCTGGATTTCATCAATGGTCATGATTCTTCTCAGGATTATGGGACATATTAAACAGACAAGCTTCACATGGTAAAAAGCTCACAGAAAAGGGTATTAACATTTGTATGTTTGTGAAAACCGATTCAGATTGCTAATTATAATGTGAACCTTTCGTGAAGCAACGTGATCAGCACTTCATGAGCTGCAGCTAAATCATGTATGGTGTTTTGTGTCCTTCATAAATCAGTCTATAATTCTGCCCAGTAAATTTTAACACCATTTGGTAGATCATGCAGGAGAAAAATTGTAAGTGTACAGTAAAGTTAGGCCATAATTCGGCCTAGTAAAATTAGCCCATAATTTTGATAAGGCACCCCATAACTAAAGAGACAACTAAAGAGGCACATACCTAGCATAATGTACTGACATTGTAGTTACAGAAGCATAATTGTATAAACTTGGGCTTTGGCAAGATAACAGCAGGTATGCCCATTGAGAAAAACATGTAGAAGGCTTCCAATCTACCACCAAGCATCACATTTAATTGGCACATTAAAATTCTTTGGAGCTATACCAAGGATAATCACGTCTCTGTCTAGCGTCTACCCAGTTTCAGTAAATTAAAATAGGCTGATCGTTACGGTCTTGTATGTTGTCACCTGGACCAAATCCCATCATGTTTTTGTATGGAGGACGATGCAAAAATGCAGGAGAGAGAAACACAAGTTATATTTGAGTAGCAGTGTTATAAAAATTTGCTCAGGAGAGAGAAACAAATAAATCTAATTTTGGCAATCCAGTACAGACAATATTTAAGGGTAATTACTAATTTCATGTCCCATAGGTATTATACCGCGTAGTATGAAGAAACAAAGTCTAGCACTTACGAGAACCTTTGGTGCAGTGAAATTTCAAGTGGGAGTCTGTATTATTACAGTTTTGTACCATCCAAATTACAGCCCCATAAATCAGCTCCAGCCGACACACACCTTTGCTTCCACATCTCATGCATAACCACATACCCGGGGATTCAAATCAACCTACAAGAATATTAATCCATTAGAACTTCATGCAGAATAAGAAGAAAATTAGTCAGATCCAAGATGACACCAAACCGAATTGGTTAGGATGTGTGTCGATGCTTGGTGGCTTCGCCTGCCATCACTGAGCTATCAAAATCACAAGAGGAAAATATGTACTGGCTACTGCTCGCATTTCACAAACACATCATATTACAATCACATGCCTTATTTGGACGCCATATAATAATCATACATCATTGTTGTGTCAATAGAAAAGAAACTATAGAATACTTTTCACCATGTACACTGTGACCGTAAAATATAGAATATTTCCTGTACTATTTTATACTGAACCGTGAGTGCAAGGGTTGGATCATGAGTTATCTAAAGAGAGGAAAAGATTTTGTACATTAAAGTAACTCAAAACGCCCATGAAAGTAAACCAGATCAGCACAACAACAGAACTAAATCAAGCATAGAAGCAAGAGATAAAGGGATTTCGTCCTACCACCAGATCGGAGGAAGTCGAGCCGTCGCCTCTCAGTCGAGGACGGCGCGCCAGAGGAGGTGAAAGCCGCCGCCTGGCGGATCAGCAGCCTTCCGTCCAGGTCGGCCCACGCGGAAGGGGACAACGACGGCGCGCCGGCTCGTCGTTGGTGGCACACCAGCGAAGGTCGCGTCGCGTACCCGAACCCAGCAGCAGCATGCACTGCCCGTGCCGCAACGGCACGGGGAGAAGGTGTGCGGAGGAGCTCGGCACCATATCAAGGAGAACGGGGAGTGGGAGAGCAGATCGGTGTGGCAGCATGAGAGCAGATCGGCGGCTGCGGCTGCGGCTGCGGCTGGAAGAAGTACAGAGTGGGAGAGACGGACGTGGTGTGCGTGGGCTTCGGGTGGATAGATCGTGGGCAAAAGCGCCTATTGAACGCGAAAAAAGCAGGGCCGATCGTGTGCTGGTTTTGCTGCGTAGATCGTGCGACGGGAGGTCGAACCATTGTCGAAGTTTTTTGTTTTCTTTGCCCATGTTGTGTGTAGACCGTACGAGGTGGGGAGGAAGGTGTTTGATTGAACCGCTTGGTTCTCTTGTTTACTTGTCTCTGGTTTTCAGAGGGATTGAAAAAAATCAGTTGGGAGGACGTGGGTGGGAAAGCTAGCGATAGGAGGGGGGCTCGATGGAGGTCGAACGAACCATCAAGAGGTTCGATCCTTCTTTAATAGTAGAAAATTATTTCGCACATCGACCGATTTCTGCTTGCATCTAGAGTATTAAGTTCATAAAAATAGAGTAACGCATTAAGTAAGATGACATGATGTAGCGGGATCAACTCAAGCAATATGATAAAAACCTCATCTTGTTATCTTTAATGGCAACAGTACAATATGTGTCGGTTCCCCTTCTGTCACTAGGATTGAGCACCGCAAAACTGAACCCAAAGCTAAGCACTTCTCACATTGCAAGAAAAACCAATCTAGTTGGCCAAACCAAATCGATAGTTCGAAGAGACTTGCAAACAAATCATGTATATATGAATTCAAAGGAGATTCAAATAATATTCATAGATAAGTTGATCATAAATCCATAATTCATAGGATCTCGGCAAACACATCGCAAAAGAGTATTACATCGAATAGATGTCAAAGAACATCGAGGAGAACATGGTATTGAGAATCAAAGAGAGAGAAGAAGCCATCTAGCTACTAGCTATGGACCCATAGGTCTGTTGTAAACTACTCACGCTTCGTCGGAGAGGCAATGTTGTTGATGTAGAAGCCCTTCATGATGGATTCCCCCTCCGGCAGGACGCCGGAAAAGGCCCCTTGAAGGGATCTCACGGGTACAGAAGGTTGCGGCGGTGGAAAAGTGGTTTCATGTCTACGCTGGAAGTTTTTGAGATATTTGAGAATATATAGGTGGAACAAATAGGTCGGTGGAGTCACGAGGGTCCCACAAGGGGGCGCGCCTTCCGACCTTGTGGCCACCTCGTGGCTTTCCTGGCGTGCACTCCAAGCCCTCTAGATGTCTTCTGGTCCAAGAAAAAACATCACGAAAGTTTCATTCCGTTTGGACTCTGTTTGGTATTCCTTTTCTGCGAAACTCTAAAACAAGGGAAAAAACAGGAACTGACACTGGGCTCTAGGTTAATAGGTTAGTCCCAAAAATCATATAAAATAGCATATTAATGCATATAAAACATCCAAAACAGATAATATAATAGCATGAAACAATCAAAAAATTATAGATACGTTGGAGACGTATCACGGCGCCGGAGCCGTGCTTAAATAGGTGTGCCCCGGTGAAGGAGCGGGAAGCTGCCATCAATGTGGCACACCTGTTGGAGTTTGCTTCTCGGTCGCTGCATCGACATTAAAGCAAAGCCGCCTAGTCGTCCAGTCGCCTCATTCGGACCTGTTAGATATTGTGGTCTATTTGGTCTACCCTCTAATTCCTCTACCTTTTCTGTGGTGCCGCTCATAATGTATAATGAGGCTAGAGGATAGGGACCTATTTATAGACTCCACTTCTAGGTGTTTTATTATTCCACCTGTTTCCGAAAAGATCTGTATGATTCCTGTGCAATGTTACCAACCACGATAAAACATGCAAGTTTTTCGAATCTAAATATACTAGTCCCAAGTACACATGTGTGAGTCATGTGCTATTATTAGATTGTATGTGTGAGATCAACTTCCAATCTTAATCATGTGAGTCAACAGCCTGCAGAGCCGATCCTGCAAAACAAACCCAGTTCTTCCGCCCTGTGATGTCTCAAGAAAAATATGTACGTACATATAAATTCCAGTAGAGTCGATCCCTTATTAATTCCTCTATTTATTCCATCACAGTCGTCCTCGGCACTTCGAGTATTACTTCCTCGAGTGAAATTCCGCATCAGTTATTCCTCATCACAAATATTAATAATATGAATAATTCCACATTGAGTTAAATAAATAATAACCATGTCGAATGAATGTTGAAAGCCACATAAATATCCAACATCTCCCACTTGGCTAAAACATATTAATCAATATATGAAGTTCCATGTATAAACATGTTTTGAAAATAATTCCTGACTTAGTCAATGAACCTGCACCATATTAGTATTATTATACAAATAAATGAAATATACGTACTTGAGTTTAATCATTCCACACCCCATGTATACAATGGTAACTTCCTCGGTGTGTTTACTTTTAACCATAAACTCTGAAATAAGTGACAGGTTGTGATGCACATTCCACGATCATATATGATGCGCGAGATTCCCTTAGCGACACATATTTCCTTTCACTGCTTGAATGCAGCAATAAATTCCGGTAGCTAAGTTTGATAGTATTAAGAAGATACATTTAGTATCCCCTTTTCCACAGGAGTTCAAAGATAATTCCTCATTAAGTATGATTCCCCTTATCAAGGTAGTTTAACGGTTTTGCAATTTTCCATAGAAAAATGTATTACAACATTCCCTATGTATTTCCACTCCCAAAAAATCAGAAGCTTCAAACATGCCTTTCAAATGAAAGTTAGAAAATAACCAAGTTTACACTTCCATCAATGTAACTTTATCATTGCAAACAACAAGAACAGTGTTAACATCCACAATAATAATGCAAAATATTTTATACTTCCATTTGTAGATGACCGCATTGATTCACTTAGAATACCTATGACCTGCTTTTCTATTGATGTGAAGCTTATTAATACATTGAATTAGCAAACCATGTCTTTATTCCCTCTTTCCCTAAATTCCGGAGAAAGAGTTTCCACAAATATATTTTCCTCTGTGTAAAGAATTGAATAACAAGAGTGACATGATAATATTCCATTGAACCGAATTCCTTGTAAGACTTAAAACAAAACTTACAAACAATGGGATTGCGGTTGTTTCGTGAGATAATAAGTTCCTAAACTTCATTTTTCCTCATTGAGTTTATTTCTTCCCGCATTTCTTTCACCCATAGTTGACACCCATGGAAAAATTAAAATTTCTTCAGAGACTTAGTTATTCCTCTAAAATTTAGAGTGACTTCCTCCAACAAAACACAGGATAATTATCCAGACATGATATTCCAAGTTATTTCCTCCCACTTATCCTAAGCATGTTAGTGTCAGGAGTTACACCTATAGTTTCCTTTCAGGGTCAAGATTATATTCTAGTATGATTGTCAATAATTCCACCATTATCCATACAAACATTGTGCTCCCGCTTTCCACCAGTTTTCCTTTTCCAGATCAAAGAAATAACCTTGATCCACTAGAATAATAAATTAACAAATTCCTGGTGTGTTCTTTTAGAAATTGAGATTTTCTTGCCAAAATAAAATACTTCCTTACAGTCTACAATCCATAAGGAGTGACTATGCTAGATAAAACTTCCTTCCAGTCTACAATCCATAAGGAGTGACTGTGCTAGATAAAGACACGATAGTATGTAATGCTTCTTCCAAACAGCAAGGGAGTATATAAAAATAATTCAATTCCTCCATTCAGGTGTGGAGTTTATGGTATATTACAATGGTGAATGAAGTTCCATGTTGTTTACACATTCATTTGATATATTCCTGAAGTGTACTTCCCCCACCAATCAGTTGTTAAAATCGTGAAACACTTTAATCAACTGATTTTCCACTTCAGTAAACAATGCGACAAGCACAATAAAACATTCCGACTTGTATCTTTTAAAATACAAACATAACCATATCAAGTGCAATCAGCAATGAATGAGATTATAAAATAAATTACCTGACCTTTAGTGGGAGACTCGGAAGAAATATCATAAGTATATCAGAAATAAATGATGTGAACTTTTTATCTTATTCCACCTTATTAAGTAAAGATGTGCAAGTCAAAATACTTAGTATATATGCTTCCCAAGTACCACAATCCTCCCACTAAACTTTAAGATTCCAGAATTAATAAGAAAATCAATCTGTTTGTAGAATATATGACCAAGTCGTATATGCCAAAAATATATATTCCAAGCATGTATTCCCATTATCAACATTCTTCTTTGCGGAGTTATCTTCCCCAAATAACAAGTTGGGTTGCTAACTTCCATGACCATCAAGAAAGTATATACCATTGTGTGAAAATCCGTAATGCACTAATTTTTATCATTGAGCAATATTTCCACTCTTCCTTCTCCCAATAGTATTTCAGAAAACAATGGGTTCCAAGATAGAACCATAAATTAAATCCCTTTACATTGAAACTGCATATAGAGTCTCCTATAACAATAATACTCTTCCTCCACCAGGGAGTTTCATAGCAAAATTTCCAATTCCAAAGTGTATAAGATTTGGCAGCAATGACCAAACGCACAATATATATAATTTTCTTTGGAACTGTTAGCATGTCAATAAATTGTTATTGTATTCCAGCAATATAATACATAGAAGCTTAAATCAACAATCCAACTATTCGAAAAAGTAGTAACAGATACATATTTAACAATGTGCATACCTTTAAGCGAGAGCAAATTTCCTTATTTTTCCACGGAGTGGTTCCCATCTTTCTCCACAAATAAGTGATGCTTATAATAGACACTTCTTTGAATTCCTTCTCATGCAAGGTTAGTACAGTATCGTATACATCAACAATACTTTTCCTCCACAATTTCTAACATGACCGACATCAATGCCGTGGAATTACGTCCGCTCTGAAGCGGCACTGACCGGCATGAATGTGCGGCAACAACTTCGTGAGGAGAGGCTTTTCGGTCGAGAGGTTTTTGGGTGGGTCCCGGGTGTCAGACATGTACATGTTGTGGTCCGGAGCCCACAAAGCTCCCCCTGTTTGTGTCTGGTTTGCGGATTTCAAAGAACCGGATGCGCCGATAGATTGATGGGGTGCCGCGTTGGATCGCAAAGTGCATCCGTACACGTCTTTCATGGGCGTTTTGATGGTACGCGTTGGAGACGTCCTTATGGTTGAGGGTTGCGTTGGAGATATCCTTGTACAGACACATCACATATGTACGATTATATAGTAGTAGGACCATGGATAAAGCCAATCCCGACTGAAGAGGCAGTAAATCTGACAGTACTAGCAACTGTATATTATTTTTAAGACATCGGATTCTACCACATATACTGTCTAGGTGATTCCATATTTGAACTTTAAACACAGTGCACAACATCTACAAACATACAAGTTCATCTCTTATATACCTTTATTGGATTATGGTGAGTATTGACCCATCAATTATACCCAAAAAATGGGAAATCAATTGAGAGGATGCTTTTTGGATTATGGTGAGTATTGACAAATCAATTGAGAGGGTTAACATCGCATCTAGTTTATTTTAGAATATTAGTCCTTGTGATAGAGTGGAACATCGGTGCTTACTCTTTCCTCCATATTTCCAAGTGGTTGCCTAATCCAAGAACTCTACATGTAATTTATAGGTTTTTGGGGAATCCAAGATTCATAGTGAGTTTCAGAACAACCGTAGTATCAAGAGTGGCATAAGTAAAAAAAAAGTTTGGTTGAATGCCAAACTAAGATCTTCAACCAAAATCCTCAAGCATTCTACTCCTGCAACTCAGTTCCTTTGTTTTCACTGCTGATGCATCCAAGTTTTTCCACACTATAGTACCAAGCCTGTGAAAATTGAGTTAGCCCTCCAGAGCAACATGCTTCTGTAGCATCAAAACTACCAGAACATATTTCCTAGTACTATCGAGCTATTTTTCATTGAGACCATCTTAGTTAGCTATGCACCTCCCAGCACAACTTTTTCCCCAACACTTTTGAGCTTTCTCATTTTGCTTTGGCATTTCTACAAATAATTTCATTGAGAACTACTCTGTCGACCATGATACCTTGAAAACTTAAATTTCTCAAGTACTTCTAGTTCAATCGCCGTAGAAAAGAGCCACTTTTTTGGTTTGGTACCTCTGTGTATTGTTTTTCAGAGTTTATATTCTATGCTATAACTTCTATGATCCTCGAATACATAATTCAGGGGAAAACTCATATGCACGTGTTGAATGATAAATGGTTAAATAAAAGGTTCCTAGCCTTTTCTCTAGGACTAGCTCAAGTGTTTTTGTGTTGGGGAACGTTGCATGGAATACAAAATAATTCTACGCACACGCAATGATCTATCTATGGAGATGCATAGCAACGAGGGGAAAGAGTGTGTCTACGTACCCTCGTAGATCGTAAGCGGAAGCGTTTCACAACGCGGTTGATGTAGTCGAACTTTCTTCGCGCTCCACTGATCGAGTACCGAACGTACAACACCTCCGTCTTCAGCACACGTTCATCTCGATGACGTCATCACCTTCTTGATCCAGCAAGAGGGGCGAAGTAGTAGACGAGTTCCGGCAGCACGACGGTGTTGGTGAAGAACAATCTCCGCAGGGCTCCGCCAAGCACAACAGAAACTATGACGGAGGATAAACTAGAGGGGAGGGGTTGCCGGCACATGGCTTGGTGATTCTTGATGTGTTCCGGGTGCTAGCCCTGCCCCTCTATTTATATGTTGAGCCCTGGGGTCGAAACTTGGAGAAAGAGCCTCCTCAAAGTCGGTTTTGCCAGCAAGGAAGAGTCCTTCTCGGACCTCCAGGACCAGACACCACAGTCCTTGGCGTCCGGCCCAAATGCCATGGGCCTCGGAGTCTGGCCCAGGGCCAGACGCCAGGGTCTCCGGTGTGTGGCCCCTGGCCTCCGCAAAACTCCTTTTGCACCGACCAAAAGCCCCGTGGGCTTAACCCCTTGGCCTAACCATATCATCATCATCATCATCATATATATATATATATATATATAAACACTATTCTGATCACGGGATCAGAATAATATTCTGATCACAACCTGAACTCCCTGAGTAACGCGCCTGACCTTCTCTGTGAACTAGGTTGAACTTCCCGCAACATTGCCCAAACAGGGCTTGCTATATATCGTTGGAAAGCTATGGACACCAATATCGTGACCCACCTTAAATTTTTGGCAAAATATAAGCGGTTTAAGAGCAGTTTTAAAAACCCCATTTTCTTCGCACAAAAAACGTGAATCGTATTTTCGATCGCATTTCTAAACCGTTTATCGGAATGAGGCATATAATATGGAGTTGGAAAGCTGCTGCAAAACCGCTCCTTCCACATGTTGAAAGTTTTTTCTAATTCCCTATGGTTAAAGAGTAATTTAAGAAAACGTAAAATTTCGTAAACCGAACAGCTGAGTTCGTTTTTTCGATGTCGTTTCTAAACGGCTAATCCAATGGAGGCCTATGCTATGGCGTTGGAAAGCTTATGAAAATGCGCTACATTTTCATCTTGAAAGTTTTTTTTTTCTAATTCTGAATGGTTTAAGAGTAATTTAGAAAATGGTCGAAGTCCTACCGAGTTCGTATTTTCGAGCTAATTTTTTAACCGTGCGTCTGAATGCATCAAATGATATAGCGTTGGAAAGCTTGAACAAATGCGAAACTTTTTGGTATGTATTGTTTCTCCCAATTCTTTATGGTTTTAAGTCATTTTCGAAAATGGCGAAAACCATATTTTCGCCGTAATTTCTACGAACTTTATCGGAATTGGGCAAATAATATACCGTTGAAAAGCTACGGAAAATGCAAAACTTTTTTGTGTTGATGGTTTTCTCTGATTCCTAGCTGTTTTCAAGTAATTCCAAAAACGGAGTGATCATTCGTTCTGCCTCTACTGCAAAGCAGATTCTTGAAAATGCGTAGCGTGAAGAACTGAACTTCTCGGTGCATGTACCGAACTTCACTCTGTTTTCACGTGATTTTTTTGCTCGTAGATCTTCATCCACTACTCGTAGCTCTCCATCCCACTCACGGGAATTGAGCGGGTGATATACCGATGGAAAGCTGCTGTAAACACGCAACTTTCCCGTGTTGATCATTTTTTCATACTCGCGACGATTTTGAAAGTTTTTCATCTGAAATTCATTCAGCATAGTAGTTGAACTTCATGCTATTTTCACGTTGAACTTCTGTGACGTATTTTTGTTTGTACACACGCCTGAACTTCCCTTTGTACGAACTCGACCTTTATCGAAATTTTGAAAACCGTTTTTTCTTCATACAAAAAACGTGGATCGTATTTTCGATCGCATTTCTAAACCGTTTATCAACTAAATTCTCGTTTTAGATAGGAATCTCGCTCATAGGCGGATTTTGCCTTCGGGTCGTGAAGAACTCGGGTTTTTTTGCGATTTTACTGCCTGAGTTGTTCGACCTGAACTTCCCCCTGTGCTAGGTTGAACTTCCCACAACATTGCCCAAATAGGGCCTGCTATATACCGTTGGAAAGCTACGGACACGAGTATCATGACCCAAGTTAAATTTTTCGCAAAATGTAAGCGGTTTAAGAGCAGTTTTGAAAACCGTTTTTTCTTCACACAGAAAACATGAATCGTAATTTCGATCGCATTTCTAAACTGTTTATCGGAATGAGGTATATAATATGGCGTTGGAAAGCTGCTGCAAAACCGCTCCTTCCACATGTTGAAAGTTTGTTCTAATTCCCTATGGTTAAAGAGTAATTTGAAGAAACGTAAAATTTCGTAAACCGAACAGCTGAGTTTGTTTTTTCGATGTCATTTCTAAACGACTAATCCAATGAAGGCATATGATATGGCGTTGAAAAGCTTATGAAAATGAGCTACTCTTTCATCTTGAAAGTGTTTTTCTAAGTTTGAATGGTTTAAGAGTAATTTAGAAAATGGTCCAAGTCCTACCGAGTTTGTATTTTCAAGCTAATTTTTTAACTGTACGTCCGAATGCAACAAATGATACGGCATTGGAAAGCATGAGGAAATGCGAAACTTCTTTATATATATTGTTTCTCTCAATTCCTTACTGTTTTAAGTCGATTTTAAAAATGGCTAAAAATGTATTTTTGCCGTAATTTCTACAAACTTTATCGGAATTGGACAAATAATATACCGCTGAAAACCTACGGAAAATGCGAAACTTTTTCATGTTGATGGTTTTGTCTGATTTCTAGCCGTTTTCAAGTAATTTAGAAAACGGCGGATCATTCGTTCTGCCTTTATCGCGAAACAGATTTTTCAAAAATGCATCGCGTGAAGAACTTGAACTTCTCGGTGCGTGTACCTAAACTTCACTCTGTTTTTCACGTGATTTTTCTTGCTCGTAGCTCTTCATCCACTGCTCGTAGCTCTCCATCCACTCACCGGAAATTGAGCAGGTGATATACCGATGGAAAGCTGTTGTAAACACGCAACTTTCCCGTGTTGAACATTTTTTCATACTCACGACGATTTTAAAAGTTTTTCATCTGAAATTCATTCAGCGTAGTAGTTGAACTTCCTGCTGTTTTCACGTTGAACTTCTGTGACGTATTTTTGGTTTGTAATTTTGTCATCCATTTCGTTAGTGTTACACAAATGATATTCTTTTTGTACAAACCTCTCACAATATTTTTTTAACTTTCTCCGATCGAGGACTTGAGCTTACACAAATGATATTCCTACCATTTTGAAGTAAATTAGAAAACGACGAGATCATGATTTCTGCCTTCATCGTGAATGGAAATGCATTGCGTGAAGTAGTTGAACTTCTTGGGCATGTCTGTTTGAACTTCACTCTAATTTTTGACGTGCTGTTTTTTGACGTGCTATTTTTTGCACTGCGTGAAGTAGTTGAACTTCTTGGGCATGTTTGTTTGAACTTCACTTTGTTTCACTTTAATGTATTTTTTATATGAAATACACACCATGTAGTACGTGAACTTCTGGTTGTTATCACTTTGAACTTCTCTCTGGTTTGAGAGAATTATTTTGAAACACAAAAAATAACATATTTTTTATGTATTTTGGACATCTAAATACACGGTGAACCTCTCTCACAAGAATTTTTTAACTTTCCCTCGCCGAGCACTTGAACTTCTAGCAACCATTTTTATGTTTATGAGATTGTTTTCAAAAGTGCAAAACATGGCGTTGTGATGTTTATTTTTTGAAAAGGTAAACCCTAGGTTTTAGTAAACTCCGAACTTCTGTGTTATTTCAATTTGAACTTCACCTTTTTATATTTTGAGTAAACAATTGTATTTGATTTTTATACGGAAAAAATCGAATATGGAAATACAAGGTGAACCTCTCTCGCAAGAATTTTCAAACTTCCCCGAACAGAGCACTTGAACTTCTTTCAACAAACCTTTTAAGATTTTATTTTTCTATACCTTTATTCTCATTTGAAATGCATTCTTTGCAGTAGTTGAACTTGTCGTTGTTTTCACCTTGAACTTCTGTCAAGTATTTTTGTTCAACCCCTCTCACAAGAATTTTTGAACTCTCTCGGGCCGAGCACTTGAACTTCTAGCAACAAAACTTTAGGCTTTGTATTTTCACTTTTTAATACAAAATGCACACTGTGTAGAACGTGAACTTCTGGCAGTTATCAATCTGAATTTCTAAGATCATGCATTCTGCCTTCATCAGAAAAACAGAGTCTCCGCAAATGCACTTCGTGAAGAGGTTGAACTTCTGGAAGCAGTTTGTTTTGAACTTCACTCTGTTTTTCACGTGTTGTTTTTTACCCGTAACTCCTCAACCACTTACCGGAATTGAGCTTCATAGAAGAAAATATGATTTTTAAATAAGCATCAACCCATTCTTTTTAAATTGAACATCATACTTTTATTTTTCTTAGAAACAGAAAGAATTTTGGGTTTTCTGTATACATCGAAGTACTTCCATTTTTTTAAACTTGAACTTCTTGATTTTATTTATTGGGTAAAAAAAATAATTTTTGTAATAAACATCGCGCCACTCTGTTATTTAAATCTGGACTTCTAGTTTTTTTTTGAAACAGTGAAGTCTATTATATAAAAAAAAATGAACTGCTCTGTTATTTTATTTTGACCTTCGAGAGTTACTTTAGAAACGTGAAAACTATGTTTTGGTTACAAACATCAAACTACTGTGCCATTTTTAATTTGAAATTTTTGGTTATTTTTTAAAAAGGAAAGGGGGAAATGTGTGGGAATTTTAATAGAAAAATATGTGTGTCCCTTTTGTGTTCTCATTATTTTTTGAACTATCCATATTATTGAATTTGAGCTTCCATAGTTCACATTTTTTTTGTACGAAATTGTCCAAGTATATATAGGTGAAAAATGTTTTCAGGGATGTTAAATTATATATAAAAGGTTATGAAAATATTTAGAACACTTTTATATTTAATTTAATACCAATGGACCTTAAAAGACCAAGAGGTGGAAGGCAATTTGGGCCACAAGGGCCCAAGTGGGAGGCGCCTCCCTTCCCCAAGGAAGGAGGCCGAATTGGGGTGGGGAAGGACTTCCCCTTTACCCTTTGGCCGGCGCAAGGGGAGGGCAGTCCTTCCCCTCCTCCTGGCTGCCCTCTCTCCTCTCCAACCTATATATACATTAGGTATTGAGCTCTTTTGAACACGCAAGTTTTGGAGCTTGGTCTAGTTCCTCTAATCCTCATAATTAGAAGCCCAATGTGGTTTTAATCTCCTCCCTCTAATTCTCCGGCTATTATTATCTCTGGACGGTGAAACTCTGTCGGATCGTGAAGGTTGCATGCTTGCAACCAAGTAGAGAGGCCGTGATTTCAGTCTTCGGTTCGAGGGATTGTTCATGGGCGGTTCGCGGGATCGTTCATCGACGGTTCGAGGGACTCAAAGTACGATCTACACCGACACGTTCTTCTTCCGGTGCAACTCGGTGACGGTAACGATCATGATCCCAACCCGTTATGCATCTTCATATTGATCTTGGGTGTGCGTAGGCGCGAAACCTTTTGTTTTATACTATGTTTTCCAATAGTTCATGGTCATATTTCAACCACATATGAGAAAGCCATTTTCCAAATTCTTCGAAGGACTACCTTCTCCCTTTCTTGAACCACCTACTAGTGTTCATATCTCTTTGCTTCAAGTCTATCCTTTTAAAAGATCCTATGGGTTTTTAGAGTGCCTTTGATAGAATATCTTTTGAGGAGTTGATACAAGTAACTTTTTTTTGCTTATTGCCCTTGGAGGGTGTGCGCCCCCCGCCCCCTATATGGTCGGGATTCACTTTAGAGCCTTCAACCACTAAATTTGTTGAGGGATTTTTTGTCGATCCTGACATTGGTACAAGGGGGCACGTGGAATTTCTAGTTGAGGAGACATCATGTCAGGGGACCAGGGGTCCTTGGACAAAGAACACAAGCACACATGATTTTACCCAGGTTTAGGCCCCGATGTGGGTAAAATACCCTACTTCATGCCTTTCTCCTTTTTGTATATATGTGGAGAGTAAAGAATATTACAGTGTGGGGAGGATCTCAATGAGACAGATAGACTTGACATGATATGATGGCGGAGATTTGTGTGTTAAGTGTCGGAATCCTTCTAGGTGGTCTAGGATAAAATACGTAGAATGCCCCATTTTATTGGAGGGTCCTGGCCCCTTATACTAAGGATAGAGAGGTGGTTGTCTCGGAAGTCCTTCCCGTATTCAGCTTCCTTTTTCTACTCCAAGTCATCCACGCTTTCCATGTTAGTGCCATGTCTTTGGGCCTTGGGGAGGGGGGCATTAGAGTGGTGATGAGGGCCAACACGCGGGTGATTTGACTTATCATCAATAGGTCCCCCGTCAGTATCCATAATGGAGCTTGCTCTGTAAGTAAGGTTAATGTAGGTAATCATGGACTTCTTCATCTTGTTCTTTAATTAGATGTAGTGATAACTCCTTGGTATCTCCTAGTGATACAGCCGTTCTCATTGACCTTCATTGATAAGTAGAGAGTTGATATATATGCCTTTGCCGATGCTGAGCAATTCTCATATGTTGACAGGCACATAGTCTATATAGATGCCTTTATCAATGGGGAGTGATCCAGTAAGTTGTGAGGAACATGTCGTCGAACTTGATAAATTTTTTGGATGAAAAATAGTGGGGTGTAGATGTCCTTGATAGTTGTGGAGTCTTCCACTTGATGTAAGTCGTTGGTGTCTAGTCGAACTTGATCTTTCGAGCGACAAGTTGTCAGATGTTGATTTTGGTCGACGCATGTTGAACTAATGATGATAGTTGGTCGGTGGGTACATAATTTTATTCGTCGGATGATGGACCATCGGATGACGAGAGTCGTCATACAGATGTTAAGCTTGCTTCATCGGATGAAGCTTATCGTCTCTCAACGTGTGAGGTTGATTTCACTTGTGGCCGTACACTTGAGTGTAGATTTTTGGAGGACAGACTACTTGGAGACCGTTTTTCAGAAACTTTGAAAATGATATCTAGGTTTCAAAAAATAAAAAAAAAGTCATGTGAAAACTTATACATATTCGTGACGGATCTGTAAAACTTCAATAAAAAATATTATGATTTTCATGTTGCGCAAGAAAAATCTAGGGCCAACAACAATGTTGGCCCATTTCCATGTACATATTTATCTTTCTTTTTTGTATGCTGTGTACAAGAGTATATTGTTACGAAAATTTTCTTAAACATGTTATATATGTATTTTTGGATGTATAAACTCTTTGGAACATAACAAAACATGGAAAAAAAATAGAGAAGTAGAAAAAAGGAAGAAAATAAAAAGGAGAGAAAGAATAGAAAAGGGGGGAAACCCAAGAAACACAAAAAGGGTAAAAACAGTAAGAAGGAATAAAAAATACCATATTCTCAAAACCAAACAAAACCCACCCCTATATGCAATCTAGAAGTTTCCCAAAACCAGCTAATGGGTCGGCCCAACATGGATGTTACTGCAAGATTTAGGCCTCCTTCGGTTCATAGGGTAGGAAAATCGTAGGAATAGGAAAGTTATAGGAAATGAGATGACATGTATCTCAAATCCTATGAGTAGGAATAGGAAAGAAGATGCCCTTTGATTCACATCATAGGATTTTTTCCATTGAGTCTAGACAAATGTTTATTTTCCTACGAAATGCGGAGGATAGAAAGAATTCCTCCATAGGAATAGGACTCCATTCCTACAAACCAAAGGGCTCTAAAGGATTTTTTCCTATAGAAATCCTATCCTATAAAATTCCTACAAGATTCCTCTAAACCAAAGGAGGCCTTAGCTTTTGCGAAAGGGAGCTTCTGTACAAAACTGAGAGCAACTAACTGAGGAGTACCCCTTCGGAAGCTCTTTCAAAGGTCATTTGGGATGGACTCCCCTTGGGATGGGCTGGGAGCATATCACTTGACGAGCTCTCAGCCGCCGCCATATGTCGCGCTTTGGGCGTTTCCTCCGGATATTTTTATTTTTATTTTTATACACGTTTTTTTGTTCTGCGAGAAGTACAGATTTACTTCTCGTGGAGGCACGGATTTGCTTTCGTGAGAGATACGGTCATGCCTCTCGGAAAAGGGGGGAGATGTGTTTTCTTTTTTTTTTCGTTCCGCTAGAGACACGTATTTACTTCTCGTGGAGGCAAGGATTTGCTTTGGCATAGTCGTGCCTCCTGGAAAACGGAAAAAACACATTTTCCTTTTATTCGTTCCGCCGGAGGCACATATTTACTTCTCATGGAGGCACAGATTTGCTTTCGCGAGAGACACGGTCATGCCTCTCAAAAAAGAGAAAAATTGTGTGTTTTTTCGTTTCGCTAGAGGCACGGATTTACTTTTCGTGGAGGCACGGATTTGCTTTGGCACAGTCGTGCCTCTCGAAAAAGGGAAAAACATGTTTTCCTTTTATTTATTCCGCGAGATGCACAGATTTACTTCTCGTGGAGGCATGGATTTGCTTCCACAAGAGGCATGGTCGTGCCTCTCAAAAAGGAGAAAACATGTTTTTTTTCGTTCCGCGAGAGGCATGGATTTACTTCTCTTGGAGGCACGGATTTACTTCCGCGGAAAGGAAAAAACATGTTATTTTCCATGAAAGGCATGGTCGTGCCTCTCGAAAAGTAAAAAATGCGTGCCTCTTCCTAAAGGAAAAAAACGCGCTTCCTGTTTGATTTTTTCGTCTGTTTTTTCGTGAAAAAATTTGTCGAAGTCTATGAACACGGGATCTAATTTTTAAGATCTCGGCGTGAGGGATCCAACGGTGAAAATGGTGCAAGATTTGAACGTATGATTTAAGAGATAAAATATTTTGAATAAATGAATACATGAAAAATGAGAAAACTCTCATATTGCAAAAAGTGACACACATACACTTTTGTTGCAACCTGACAAGATAGGAGTGGCCTTTTGGAAGTTACAGTTTGCTTTTCTTTCTCCTGAAGAAAGAAAAGGTGATCTACCTTCTGCCGCCGCCAGCAGACTCGCCTCCGCCGGTGACTTCGGTTGTTGGTGGTGAGGGGGGTCGTCGGACCCACGCGTGTGAATTGTTTTTTAATCTCTCGTGGTTTAGGTTTTTAAGTTGTTCATCGTTTTTGCTTTGGCTGCAACAATGGCGGTGCTGAATAAAGTTTCTTCAGATCCCACTCCGACGAGACGATCGGTCCTGTGGTTGGGATGGATTTGGAAATCAGTCTGTTCAAGCAAGGATGGCGTGGCGGCGGCGACATCCACGTGCTGGACCTGTGTCCTCGGGCTCCGTCGTTGCGACGGCGTTTGCTCCAGCGCCGGCGCGGAGCTTGCAAGGTAGTCCAGGAGCGGATGCAGATTGTGGTATGCATCGGCGGCATCTGGAAAATGGTGGATTGAGTGCTGGATTCGTGGTTTGTGGATGGCAGGTATGGTTTTCTCCTCCGGCGTCTTAATCATGTGGAGGTGCCAGATCTGGAGTTCGATGACGTGTCCGGGGTGTTGTCCTGGTCTGATTCGTTCAACGGTAATGGTTTCGCTTTTGGTGAACCACCTTGGAGATCCGCAAAGCTGTATATCAGCAATGGAGCCGCTTCAAGCTCGGGTGTGAAGGTGATCCGTCATTGTTTTCTTTGGTGGCTGCTATGGTGGTCTCAGAGGCATGTGACAGATGTTGGTGTCAAGTTCACAGGTTTTTTCGGTCTTGATTGTAATTTTACTTCTTGGTTGTTGTTCCTTTGTGCAAAGCTTAGCGTTTTGCTGTCTTTTCAGTTTTGCCACATCGGTTTGTACGTGGCTTGTACTATGATCCTTATGATACTAGTAAAACGCCCGTGCGTTGCCACGGGTTTTTGGAAAAATTTAAGATGCTACTCACGAAGCTAAAATAACCAAGAATAATGTCGTCTCAACTAACTCACATCTTTTTCTTGACAATCAGCTAACACACATCATAGTATCATACTATCGAAGCCTTCCCCACCTTCGGCTATCAGTTGGCCATTCACAAGAGGCGGCGGTATGAGCGCTAGACTTGGTCATCTACGGGGTTGCGGCAGCCGAAGATCGAGTTGGACGTGGGGGTGTAAGGAGGGAAACAAGCACGCAAGGAGCAGCGGCATTGCGACGGGCAGTCGTGCCACGACCTTTACCTTTTCCCGGGCAACAGCCAGAGGCCACCACGCTCCTCGGCTCTCCCTCCTCTCTTCCATGCCTGGCAACAATATGGGCGAGATAGAGAAGAGGTAACCAAGAGGCTTTTCTATATGGCGACCAAGATGCTTTTGTTTACTCATGCCACAGATTCCTTACAGCCCCATCCTCGAACGAAAAATTATCTCTTCTTTTCAAATTTATCTTCTTTTGCTGCTTGGTTTTTCATTATTCTCGTCAAACAAGAATTGCCTTGCTATATAACCTCGTCAAACTAATATCATAAGCTTTTATGGATCCACTAATATGAGTTCATCATTATTTTGTTACTAAAAAGGATGGAACTCTAAAATGTTAAACAGCATGCTACACCAAATAATTTGAACTAATTGTATAATCAAACAATTTAATTCAAAATTATAAGATCTTAGGCATTTAATTACAAAACCAATGTGTTTGTGTTGAATGTTATGTTTGATCACTTTTGCAGCCAAGTTCTTCTTGATATATGTACACCAATTTTAAAGCAAATGTAGAGCAGCGAAACAACCATTTCTCCTTTTCCTTCTTCTAGAAATCCATAATAGACTAATGATATAGACTGCTCTGTTTCCTTTAGATGTAGGGTCCTCCTTGATTATGATGTAGGGTCTCGTCGGGCCATGAAGCCCCTCCGTCGTCCTCCCTCCCCATAACTACATCCTCCTCCTTGAGTCACCCTTGACCCCATCCCGTGTCGGTCGGCGTCCGGCAGTTCCCAGCGTTACTCAACCGGCCTCATGATCGCGACTCCGTCACTGACATGTCACCGGCATGCCTGAGGAGTCCGGATTAGGGGTGTCCGGATTGCGGACTACCATCATCGGCCGGACTATCATCGGCGGACTATCATCATCAACCGGACTCCATGACTATGAAGATACAAGATTGAAGACTTCACCCCGTGTCCGGATGGGACTTTCCTTGGCGTGGAAGGCAAGCTTGGCGATACGGATATGTAGATCTCCTACCATTGTAACCGACTCTATGTAACCCTAGCCCTCTCCAATGTCTATATAAACCGGATGGCTTTAGTCCGTAGGACTACAATCACAACAACCCTTACAATCATACCATAGGCTAGCTTCTAGGGTTTAGCCTCCTTGATCTCGTGGTAGATCCACTCTTGTAAACATCCACAATATCAATATCAATCAAGCGGGGCGTAGGGTTTTACCTCCATCAAGAGGGCCCGAACACAGGTAACCATCGTGTCCCTTGTCTCCTGTTACCATCCGCCTAGGCGCACAGTTCGGGACCCCCTACCCGAGATCCGCGGTTTTGACACCGACATTGGTGCTTTCATTGAGAGTTCTCGTATGTCGTCACCGATAGGCTTGATGGCCTCTTCAATCAACAACGACACAGTCTGGGTGAGACCTTTCTCCCGGACAGATCTTCGTATTCGGCGGCCGCATCATGAGCCAACTCCTTAGCCATCTGGAGCAGATCGAAGCTTCGCCCTGGCCGTCAGGTCAGGTTTGAAGCCTAAACTTCACGGCCGACATCGCGGGGACTTGATCTTGATGGATCTGAGCCACATCCAAGCGTGCGCGCTGTCTCGATGGGCATGACCTAACTCTGCCGCGGACAGCACCTTGAGGCCGCCCACGAATCCGCTCCGACTCATAGTCCGGAGCCGATCGCTCGGATCGAAGCGGATGGCTGGACACCGCCTCGAGCTGCAACTCCACGGCGATGGGCGAACACTTACCTTGTCCCGCATAAAGCCCATGACTCCGGCGCGGACTCTGCGACGACCGGACCTCCTGCGCCCTTGCTCGTCGAATCCGATTGGCGCCGATCATGGAATTCACCGCGCGGACATCTTTCAGCACTCGCCCTTGGCGATATCATAAATTCATGAAGCATCTCTCGCTATCCGGAGAGCCTGGCGAACTACGGCCGGGGCGGGTGGGACAGCAGACGGCGAAGAAATTCAGATCCCCACCACCACCCGCCGTAGCCACCGTCGGCGATTTAACAAGCGTGCTCGACTACGACTCCGAAGACATCAGCGGTATGGGCGGCGATGCGGAGACTACCAGAACCGGTGCCTACAGGACCTTTGGAAAACCACCTCATCATACGACATATACATGGTGGACACCCCAAAAGATGGGGACGGCGAAGAAGCGGCGGAGGCCGATTCCTTAAAGAAACAGCCAAGCGCCGGCGTCGTGGCGCCGCTCTAAATCCTGCCACGGCAAGAGCGGAGATTCCGGCACGAGGAGATAATAACACCCGAAAGTGCGAAGACAACTCCCTCTAGCACGATCCAGCGCGGGAGGGGAGAAGCAAGCCCTCGGGAGAGGGCGGCATTTAAGAGGTCGAGGATGACAATTACTTACCTCCCTCGAGAGGCGAGGCAAGCCTCGGCGGCAGCCAATTCGTCGTGCACGAGGATCCCGTCGAACAAGAGCATTTCAGGCGCAGGCTAATGGCCACGACAAACAGCCTAAAGAAAAAGCAACAACAGCTTCAAGCTGATCAAGACCTCTTGGCCGACAGATGGACCGAGGTCCTCGCGGCAAAAGTATGAACTCGAGCGCCCCTCAAAAAGTTACCCAAAGCGCAAGTTGCTCCCTCGATTAGAGGAGGCAGCATCACCAGCGCTGTCGGCAGACCGACCACCTCGTGGCGCGATAGAGAGGCGTGCAAGCCCTCCACCAAAACCGTACCCGGCATCGCTCTAAAAGCGAGGAAGCCATGGGGAACGCGCCGGACTTGCGAGATATATTGGAGGACAAGGCAGGACAATCCAGATCTATCTATGGATCACGTGGGCGCCCACGACCCACGGCGAATACCGTCGCACGGATACAACTACTCGGCGGGCGAACACAGCGAGACAACGCTCTCTCGAGCTACGTCGCGATATTGCTCAATCTGAGGCGCCGCACACCCACTATGCTTCAGCGGCGAAGTAATGGATCATCAAATCCTGAAGGGTTCAAACCGTTAATATCGAATCCACGATGGCACAACAGACCCAGCGGTTTGGATTGAGGATTATCTCCTCCATATACACATGGCCCGGCGGCAATCTTCACGCCATCAAATATCTCCCGCTCAAGCTTAAAGTACCAGCTCGGCATTGGCTTAACAGCCTGCGCGAGAGTCAATTGGATCTTTGGGAAGACACGGAAGCCGCATTCTCGACAACTTCCGGGCGCGTATGTGCGACCACCGGACGCAGATGACCTAAGCCACATAATCCAGCAGCCGGACGAATCGGCCGGCAATTCGGACACGGTCCTTAATAAAGAAAAAATCAAATCGTCGATTGTCCGGATGCGAGGCACTCGCTGCCTTCAAACATAACATCCGCGACGAGTGGCTGGCCCGGCACCTAGGGCGGGAGAAGCGAAATCCATGGCAGCCCTCACATCCCTCATGACCCGCTTACATGCGGGAGAGGATAACTGGCTCGCTCGCGATAACAACCTCGGCAAAAGCGGCGGCAGTCCGGATACCAAGGACCGCAATGGCAGGTTGCATCGAAACAAAACAAAGCGCTGCATTAACTGGCGGCAGCAATGAGGATCTGACGGTCAATGCGGATTCCGAGGCTCCAAACCCGGTCAGCGGAAGAAGCCATTCAATAGAACCACTCCGGGCCCGCCCAATTTGGACCGAATACTCGACCGCTCTTGTCAAATACATGGAACCCCGAAAAGCCAGCTAACCATACCAGCAGAGATTGTTGGGTATTCAAGCGAGCGAGCAAATTAATCACCGAAAGCAGTGACAAGGGGCTACACAGCGATGGCGAGGAAGAGACCCGGCCGCCGAACAACAGAGGACAAAAGGATTCCCCCTCAAGTTCGGACGGTAAACATGATATCATAGCGCATATTCCCAAGAGGGGCGGAGCGTGCACTAAAGGGGCGATATCTGGCGATGGAGCCTGTCGCCCCAAAATTAAACCCATGGTCCTCTTACCCGATCACTTTCGATCGAAGAGACCATCCGACCGATATCCGCCATGGCGATTCGCCACATTGGTTTTAGACCCAATCATTGATGGATTTCATCTCACGAGAGTCGATGGGCGGCGGCGATGCTGAACCTGCTTTATCGGGATACGGTCGCAAGATGGGCATAGACCCTTCAAGGATTAAACCTACAACGACGACCTTCAAAGGCGTCATACCAGTGTCGAGGCCAATTATGCGAGCTCGATTACACTCGAAGTGGTCTTGGATCCCGGATAATTTCGAAGCGAGGAGTTAATCTTGACATAGTCCCGTTCATGATGGCTATCACGCTCTGCTCGGACGAACGCGTTTGCAAAATTCAGCGTGGTGCCGCATTATGCATACCTTAAGCTCAAGATGTCGGGCCCTCGTGGAGTCATCACGGTCAATGGAAACACGGGCGCTCCTCGAGCGGAGGAACATACAGCGGCTCTCGCGGCGAAGTACTGAGCAGCCTTTTAAGGCAATTATCGAGTCGGCCGTTAAGCGACCGGACACGACCAAACGCGCGCCGAGCAAAATCAACCAAGACCACAGCGCGTTCCGTACTGCGTAACAATCGGCCCCAACCCCAGCCCTCGCAAAATTGTAAGACAAACTCTCCGCGTACATAATTACACCACGGAGATACCATGGGCATAGGGGAGCGGCACAACCACAGCAGACCAGTGCGGTTCGACCACACGGGGGCTCCCAAGTGTGTCGCTCTTTTTCTTTTATTTTCTCTTTTTTATGCAGAACTCAGTCCGTGGCGAACCTGCCGAACTCATGATGCAACAGCCGAGGGAAGGACAAAGGCGCGACGAACACTCGGTGGTCTCCATCACGAGCATTAAATTTGTTAAATACAACATTCCATGGCCTACCCACGGAGAGAGCGCCTTTAATTCGTCAATCCCTTGCTTTCCGCACTATTTGTATCATTCCGCAGCGATAGCATATCTTCTCGAATAAAATGCAGCACTTTTGCCTATAATTGCATCACTTTATATATATATATATATATATATATATATATATATTCATTTACAACATGTTGCACCGTGCATCTTAGTACGACCAAATACACGAGGGCTTATGTCCTCCGCTTTATGGTGTGATAAAGTCCGCACACTTTCACAAGTCGGCACCCGAACTTATAGCATTATATGAATCAGCTCGAATCATGTCTTGGGTCAATAGTTGGGTTTGCCCAGCTCCCATGTTTGGCACCTTACGTTCCGTTCTATCGGCTAAGGTAGCTTGGGAGAACCACTGCGATTGCGCCCGGTTGAGCAGGTTAACGCCTCGATGGAGAAAGCTAAAACTGGCCGGCATGATAAGGCGTGAGACTGGTCGCTGTTCGAGAGGTCCTTCGGGTCCTTAAAGACCTCGCCGCTTGAGCGAAGTTCGGATTATGTCCGATGAAGGCGTGGATAGCGCCCCAATTCGGTCTTCGAATACTAGGGGCTTCGCCGAAATTTAAAATTATAGAATTCTATGGCTAAGTGAGAGTGTTCAAGCACTATAAGTCCGGTTGCCTTGTTCGTTGTGTTGGCGCCTCCTAGATGGACCCAAAATGGGAACAAGAGTGCTCAAGTTTATCCCTAACACCAAAGCACTTTCGTGGCATGGGGGCGAAGCCGACGACTTGCCATCTCTCAGATTTAATAAGCGGCTGCACGAAGGTAATATTTTAAATTAAACAAGCGTTGCTTAGCGCATATGAACAAAGTTTTCAGCGCGCAGGATAACACATTGCGAATTCACTCAAAATTACATCCACAGGGCACTCATCCGCAATCTTGCGGGCACCCTTGAGGACAGCCTTATAGTAAATTTGGCGCGACGATGCTCCTTGCCCGCTGGTGGCGCGTTAGTGATTAGCTTCTCCGCATCCAGCTTGCCCCAATGCACTTTTTGCGGGCAAGGGCCCGACGAGCACCTTCAATACAAGGCGAGCGCTTGATAACCTCCACCCGGGGCATGCATCCACCAGCCGTCGCCGACGAGGCGAAGTAGCTCCCGGTATGGCCTCTCGAGGCCACAGCCGGACTATGAGGCCCCTCATGGCCTGCTTTCGGCCACCTTGTGCGATTCGACCATTGCTTCATTTGGTCGCTAGAAAACACCGGATGGCGGCCTCGGCATCTTGAGACCGAAGACCTTCTCCGTTGAGCTCCCTCCTCGGCTCGATAGAATGCAGCGGCATCAGACACGCTGCGAGGCAGATCTGCAAACGCCCCTGGAGAGCTCCGAATCCGGGTAAGTAACACGTAATTTACATTCACATGCTTGCTTTGCATGAAAAATGCCTTACCCGGCTCGATAGAATGCTGAAGGGACTTATGGGCCTCGGCCTTGGCGGTTTTGGCACTTTCGAGAGCCGAGGCAAGCTCGGACTCTCGAGTCTTTGAGTCACGCTCCAAACTCTCATGCTTTTCCATGAGAGCCTGGAGCTCTTGCTGAACCACCGCCACCCGCGCCTCCTGATTTTTTCGCTCCCCCCGTTCCGTGGCCGCATTGCGTTCGGCGCGGACACGGCCTCCTTCAGGCCGCCACCTGCGTTCGTGGCCCTGCGATACCGTGTTATCCTTGTTATTTTTATCGCAACCTAAATCCTTTTACAGAAGGTACAAATTCAAAGTGGTGTTACTCACCTTCTTTGTCTTGGAGCTGCTTCTGGCGCGGCCGAGCTCTTGCCGGACCGCTCGAGCTCTGCTTCAACGCACCGACCTCGCATGATCGGTCTGGCAGAGGTCGGCAGCGCAGCCTGCAACCCATATTGACATAATTTTTTAGCAACCCTGCGTATATCTTGTTTCAGATCCTCGGTCCGGCTTTTCTTTCCGAACACCGAACCGAGCATCGAGGGCTACTGTCTATGCGGTATTACATTGCATATTTTAACTTCTTACCTCAAAGCACGATAGAAGGCTATTGCGAGCTTCGGTCAGCCCGCCTTTGGCGAAGCTGCACCTTCGAATCACCGCACTCATAATAGTGCGGTGTTCTTCCTCGATGGAAGCGCGCTGCAGCGCCTCAACAAATGCAGGCGCCTCGGTTGGGCCGGAAGCTTGCCGGCGTCACGGTCTTGCCCTTCGTTCGAAGGGGCGCGGCGGACTCCGGAACCACTGCGGGTTACATTGTGGAGTCGGCGCAAAGTCCGGAGGGCGCCTTGTGGCGCCTCGGGCCTCCCCGATGGGTCCCTTCGGGATCCCACCTCGGCGTCCTCGGTGTCGCGAGGTGGAGGCGGTCGGGATGGAGTCTACATCCGGCGAAGCCAGCGACCCGCTTCGATGAAGCGGGAGATCATCACTGGCGGACTACAGGCAGCATGCGGCATTAGAATGACACTATGTGGCGCAGAAAAGAAATTATAAATCATTCAGAATCCGGATACTTACGATCTCGCCGAGGCTGGCCCTTGAAGGCCATTCTTCCTCGCCAGCGTTGATCTTTGGCGGAGCTGTCGAGGAATAGTCATTTCCCTCTTGGACCCTTGGCCTCCCTGTTGGGAAGCCTTCCTCTTCTTCTCTCTCCTCCTCGGGAGAGTCCTCTTCCTCCTCCTCATTTTCGGGAGGAGTCAGCCCAGTCGTCGGACACACAGCGGGCACTCTTTCGAGCACCCGTGGCCTCCTTCCTGGCCTTCTTCTCCGGCACCACGTGCGGTGCGGAACCAGCAACCTCGCTAGAGCGGCGTCTCTGGATTTTTCGGCATAGGGCCGGACGGGTAATCTGCTCCGCCTTCTTCATCAGTCTGTCAAAGGAAAAGGGAAATTAAAACCGCATAGAGTCAAACTATGGAAAGCGAGTGTCCGTAAAGGGTAGAATCACTTACCTCGTCGACTGGCCATGGCGAAATCCGCGATCTTGATCGCGGATGCGAAACCGGCGCCCTTGAACAGCACCTTCCAGCGCCCGTGCGTTGTGTCGAAGAGCTTGTTCAGCGCTGGTGCTGTTCGGATCGAACTCCCATAGATTGAATGCCGCTCTTGGCATGGGAGAATCCGGCGGACGAGCATGACTTGGACCACGTTAACCAGCTGAGCTTCTTCACGGCTTCTTGATACAGGTTTGGAGTCCGTCGGCTCCTTCAAACTGCCCCCCAGCAAGCCCTTCTCTTTCCGGAGGTGAGCTGCGTGGGGATACCAGATCTAAACTTCGGGGCCGCCGCCCATTTAGGGTCACAGCGGCTCGGTGATATAGAACCACCCGATTGCCACCTTGACGGATTCCACGAAGGCCCCTTGAACCAAAGGGCGTTGGCATCTTGCCCAACATGGCGCCTCCGCACTCCGCTTGAGTGCCCTTCACTACCTTCGACTTGACATTGAAGGTCTTGAGCCACAAGCGAAGTGGGGCTGGATGCGAGAGGAAGGCCTCGCACACGACGATAAACGCCGAGATGTTGAGGATGAAGTTGGCGCCGGATCATGGAAATCCAGGCCGTAGTAGAACATGAGCCCCGGACAAAGGGATGTAGTGGAAAGCCCAGTCCAGCGGAGGAAGTGGGGAAGAAAGACGACCCTCTCATGGGGCACAGGGGTGGGGATAAGCTGCCCCTCGTCGGGCAGCCGGTCTGTGATGTCGCCGAAAGGTATCGGCGCCCGCGCAATTTGGCGATTGCTCCTCCTTAGCGGTGGAGGCCAACCATTTACCTCCCGCTCCGGACATGGTCGGAGAAGGTTGAGACGAGATGCGCGAACTTGGGCGCTGGAGCTCGAGTGCGCGGAGATGGATAAGCAAAGGAGGAAGAAGGCGTAGGTGAGAAGGTGAATCCTTATCCCTTATATGGGCGGGCGAAGTCTTACGCGTCCCCCACCGGCCTGGTAAAACTCGCTTATCTCCCAAGCGTCACCATCAATGGCGCGGTTGGGTTACCCACGCCCGTATTGATGAGAATCCCGGATTAAGGGGAAACACGATCTCTGCTTCAACAAGACGTGCCAAGGAAACCGCTTCGCTAAATGCGCTGAGGTGGTAAAGTAAAAAACAATTCGAGTAATGGCTTGGTAGTGGTGTGGCGTCTGTCACGGAAAAGCGTCGGCAGATTGAACTTGTGTATATATTATTATTCTCTCTACGGTGGAATGTGGAATTTATTTTGCGAGCGGACACTATCCTGGTGTTCACAATCTTCTATCATTTGGAGGAGGAACCCGCCTTGCAATGCCAAGCAATATTCACGCGGACTTATCGTCATTGAAGCCTGGTTCAGGGACTCTTGAGGAGTCCCGGATTAGGGGTGTCCGGATTGCGGACTACCATCATCGGCGGACTATCATCGGCGGACTATCATCATCAACGGACTCCGGGACTATGAAGATACAAGATTGAAGACTTCACCCGTGTCCGGATGGGACTTTCCTTGGCGTGGAAGGCAAGCTTGGCGATATGGATATGTAGATCTCCTACCATTGTAACCGACTCTATGTAACCCTAGCCCTCTCCGGTGTCTATATAAACCGGATGGCTTTAGTCCGTGGGACTACAATCACAACAACCCTTACAATCATACCATAGGCTAGCTTCTAGGGTTTAGCCTCCTTGATCTCGTGGTAGATCCACTCTTGTAAACATCCACAATATCAATATCAGTCAAGCAGGACGTAGGGTTTTACTTCCATCAAGAGGGCCCGAACCTGGGTAAACATCGTGTCCCTTGTCTCCTGTTACCATCCGCCTAGATGCACAGTTCGGGACCCCCTACCCGAGATCCGCCGGTTTTGACACCGACAATGCCCTTGCACCACCTCATGCATGCCCCCTTCATCGACCAACAGCGGCCATGGACGAGGTCAACAGGCACTAAGCCCTTGACCACCATTGCGTGCGCTGCTCTCCCTGCAACAGTGTACCAATTTCAAAATGGTGTATCAATTAGCTCCGGTGTTCTACTTATTTCTGAAAAAAAATTGTCTTTGATTTTTTATTTTGACTCGATTGAAATTAAGTGGTTGCAATGAAAAAGGAAATTGAATTAGATTACTTCACTATCATACTACTAATCTATTCTAAGTAGATTCAAAGATGATATAACAGAAAGACTCTAGAGTACCAAATTCTTCGAAAACACACATAAGAGAAACTTAGATAACTGTGAAATCCAAATGCCTGAACAACGAATCAAAATTATAGAATGTGCACAAGCATGAGCACAAAAACACAATTTATGGAGCCCAGGAAAGGTTTCATGGAGCAAAAATATTCTATTCTACATAATGATCTTTGCTCCTTGGGATTTATTTATACTGGTTTTTGCTTTGCTCTGACCTAGCATCTTGACCAGTCCCCCATATTTTGTTTTAGCTCATTATCTAGTTGTTTTTATCAGTTTGATGAAAATATATAAATCTGAAAGTGATATTACAAACCGGTGGGGTGCTACCCCCCCAAGTTATTCTTCAACAAAATGGCTTTATTAATTCTTCTCCAAAAAAATGGTTGACAACAACAACTAACGATCATGGATACATTTCCACTTCAAACATGTCCTTACTTGCCCGAGGTTGATGTAGAGGTCCTTGGCGTCGCTCTTGAGCTCTGGTTGCCATTCTCGAGGTCAAAGAACACCTCTGTGATATTAACCACCAACCATTTCAAATCTTGACAAACCAAAAGCGAAAGAGCAATCCTATATATAGGAAAAAACACATGAATGGCACAAAACCGGCGACGATTCCTTGTTATAGAAACTAATATGCGCACTCATTTTCTATTTGGATCATATTTTGTTGAACAAATCGTTGCTTCAGTTCAGTACCAGTGCCACATCGATGTGTTTCACCTGATAGTACTACAGGGTCTATCTTTGTGTAAAAAACTATAACGATGCTACGAACTTGTCGCTCTGCACCGGCTCAAAGGGCAACATGTTCTTTTCGAGGTCTGGTCCCCGGCCAGCCATTGCATGTGGAGCTGTCGCAGCTCCCAGCCGACGCCGTCCAGGTGGAGCGTTGGCGACTCCCAGCCGGAGCCAGCCGCTTGATTTAGATGAGTTGATCCAGGTCCAACGCCGCTCCGACCTCCTCTTTGACGGGCTCATGCCAGTCTAAGGAGGCTGGGAGCTCAGCTATTGCCTGAATTACATGCCTGCTCACATATTTAAAAACAGCTTGGCTAAAATCTCATATCACTTTCAGAATAAAACTTGATGAAACAGAGTTATGATATAAAAACCATGCAATGAACCATGATTTTTGATAAATAAAATCAAAAGTACATGTTTTGCTCCAACAAGCTATACTGCAATATTTCCGGTGACTCGGTTCTATCAGCACACTGATGACATTATAGATGCATTAGTACATGTTTTAGGCTGGCTTGATTAAGAAACTTTATACATACTACTATATATTAGTAGATGAGTTACATCTCGTAAGAAAATTAAGTTACAAGAATTGAAATCCACCACCGTAATTATGAGGCTTAGACATAAAACAACACTAATTTTATGTCAACAGGGAGGTTCACAGGTCATCTGGATTTCTTTCATTTTTGCGAATTGGCATGTCAAGTGGTCGGACCGTTCCCCGGACCCTGCGCAAGCGGGAGCGATGTGCACCGGGCTGCCCTTTGTGAATTGGCATGTCAAGCAGGAGTGACGTGACAAACTAATAAACACGTATCACAAATGCAAGGTAAGAAAACAAAAAATATTACTAACCAAGTTTACTAACTATCATTCGAGTTTGCCTGCACTGGAGGAAATGTTGCAGTATGATTCCTTGAGTTAAAAGCAGATAAAGATAATTGATTATCCACTACAAAATCTCTAACCACTGCACACATGCAATGATGGTTAGTAGGAATACACAATTTTATGACCTGTAACATTACTACAAGGTTCGTTGGTCAATGTCCTTCCAGAATATGAACTTGAATTGTGTGGGTGCATATTATGACCTGTAAAAGAATGACACGGATCATCCATCATATAGATATCCATACATCTACCTGGATCCATTTATGACTGACTACGAAAGTAAATGTCACATAAAGGACAAGGAGCAGTACACAAAAACCTTTCAACAAGTATATGCATTTAACATAGGTGTATATTAAGTTATTAACTGCAGAGCAACTTGGTAGCTAAGCAGCTATGCTAACTTGCTAACTTAAGTTTCTGTTAGCAAATGTTCGTACAGTTTCAGAAAACCTTGGGAGTAGTTGATAGGAGTTCATCTTGCTAATTACAAATATTCCAGACTACACTGCGAAAGGTGAAACTTGAATTACTAATACATTGGCAATCCTTTCAGTAATAAGATATGAACGAATAAGCAGAAAACTAATATTTCCTTATTTCCTTGTATCAAGACAGCAGACTCATGACTTACCATGGTACAGAACAAGAAACTTGTCAGCGTTAATTTTAAGTTAATAGGCAAAGCTCACAAGTCATCAAGATTTTATTTCTTTGTATGTTCACCTTATAAGTATATTTGCCTTATAAGTATCAAGAAACTTGTTTGCTATCCTGAATATAATTCTCAACTGATGGCTAAAATGGTAGGCAGAGAAAGAGCATATCTGAACAAAATACCTGGTAGAGCACCTACAACAAACCTCCAAAATGATTTGCGGCATTCGATCATCTCTCAGTGCCTGCAGAAATAAAATCGAAATAGTAATCAGGACAAAATCTTTTTTGCAGAAGTGCACTCTAAATTCAGATATAACGTTTTCAAAAATCCAGTGATGCTAAAGAGGACATATCTTGCACATATTTGAAGAAGCCACCATCATCCCGCATTGGTCATGGCAGTGAGAAACAATCAGAAGTCCTAAAACAGAGTAGGATCTATTAGAGAAAATTTGAAAAGGTGTGTTAGTATGTGACCATAAAATAAGGTTGTAGACAGACCAGGAATACTCGTTTAGATCATCATAATTACACCATGTTGAATGTGGTGTTTTTCCATGCTGGATTTTTTCTGACTCCTACCAAATATAAGAGAACCATCTCCATTACCAAGAAGCTTCTTCCTTTCTTTCAAGAGTATGTGTTCGACCCAAAGGCATTTTTTCGCATCATTATCGGAATCCACTCCCCTAATCACCTTTCTCTGTATATATCTTTAACATATTTGCTAGCCCTGAAATCTGTAGGGAAATTAGACGCAAACTATGACAAAAAAGTGTGAAACACAGTGACAACAGAATTAGCTCACCCCTTCATACTGCTGTAGAGTAGAGTATTTATATATGATATTTGGTTAGTGTAGTAAGCTGATCTTTAATTCCAAAGGCAAGTGCACCATCGGCATGTGGTTCTGCAAAAATCATCACTGAAGCAATCATATCAGAAATCCATGAACTGTCATCTGTACAACAAGAACAAGGAAAAAAGGACCACAAATGGGTATCCAACTCGGCCACCAGTGGCGACCTTATACATTGTTCAAATCAACCTGCATATATAATAAACAACAATATAATTTATTTACAAACAAAATTATTAGCAGCCAACAGACACATAATTTATATAATGGGAATAGTACAGCCTGTTTTGACGATGGAAAATACAAAATGTTTGTAGTCAATAAAATCAATATATAGAGTTAAAAAACGAGGCAAACTCATTCTGTAACTTCTTAAGTTTCAACTTCCCAGATTTGTACTAAATCCCACCTCAACAGCCCAAAATTACGACCGTATTGAACTGTTCCATCTCAACAGCCCAAAATTACTAAATCCCATAAAAAACTACATGTTGAACTGTTCCAAAGCACCATTAATCAGAACATGTACAAAGAAACAAAGGAGTGATCAACAGCCAAAAATAGGCTAAATTACGAACCTGAGAATCAGGTCATGGGGTTCAAGGGGAAACTCCTTCGCGCCCTGCTGGCGGGAGTTGAGCACGACCGTGGACTCACCAGGGTCGTCGAAGCTGCAGAACCTGCTGCTGCTACTGCTGCTTGACATCGCGCTGCTGTCCCTTGCAAAGTATTATTCTGAACACTCTACAAAACGCCCGTCTGAATTTCCATGATGGCACGAAACTAAAAGTAAGTAATATTGCTCTAGGAAATACAGGAGTACTCCAAGAGTGCTCTGTTCATCTGATGGATTGTGCGTGTGCCAAGAGCCAGGCCAAGATGCACATTTAGTATGCATAGGAATAAAAAAGAAACATACTTTCAATTTCAATGGGATCCCTCGGGAAGTTCCTTTGCAGTAGAACATACATTTACTCGAAGATTTCCCTTTTATTTTTCGAACCAGGATGTAAAATCATTTTCAGCATATTAGTTGTCTTTATCTTCTCCATCAGATCCAACCACATATACATGAATGAACAAGTGCTTAGTGAATTCTATAAATTTTAAACTATTTGAAGGTTGAAGCGCATAAATCAAGTGATTGTTATGCGTGCAATTAGACACTGGAGCAGATGATGTACTACCCAAAGCCAAGCCTCACATCATTTGTAGAAACTGCAAGCCAAATCAAACAACAAGAAAATTGAAGAGCACCATTTACCTCTGAATGACAGGCATCCCCTCTTCAAAAAGCTGATCCAAGTTGAGGTAGCCCAAGAATCCACATGCGTTGTGGTGAAGAGGAGGTAGGTTGGCAGCCCCATCGCCTTGTCCACGTGCACCGCAGATCCTATGACACCGTCAGCAACAACACAAATCACCGCTAGAACGCTGTTCGTCCTTCCGTGCCTCCCGACAAGCTCCGACGCGTGGTGTCGTGCTCAGAATGAGGGAGCTGGGCAAGCGGCCTATGCGTTGCTACGGACGGCGGCGGTGGCGGCCCTGAGAAATTGCAAACATAACATATTACAAAATGGAAGGCAATATAGTAACACTCGTATTAGCATCCTGACACATGGAACTAGGAAATTGAGGGACATGTACAGTAGCTACAATACCATACTTACCAGTCAGATTAGCATAACCCACCAGTCAGATTAGCATAACCCACATCTATCTAAATGACAAGAAATTTAGGCTAAAATACTTTAGGATAAACTGGAAGGCAATATAGTAACACCCATATTAGCATCCTGACACATGGAACTGGGAAATCGAGGGACATGTGCAGTAGCTACAATACCATAACTTACCAATCAGATTAGCATAACCCACATCTATCTAAATGACAGGAAATTTAGGCTAAAATACTTTAGGATAAACTGGAAACATTAAAAGATAGTTCTGCAAGGCTCACCTTAAATAGCAGTACTTACGAAGCAAGATAACATGTCTTGAAGATTCATCTTGTATGCACCTAGTAGCAGATATTCTGAACATGTACCGAAAACATACAGAGAGAACTGTGAGTTGCATATTCCTATAGGTAAATGCAATGGCTTACAGTACAAAACATGTGTACTACCATCAATGCTATCTCCAGAAGGTGTTGCATTGCCAATGTGTTAGTGATAAGGCATACAACAAGAGGAAAACGAGGAGAAGGCCGGGGTACGCTCCTCCATGGATCTGGCAGCAACGACTGTGGCTACCTCGCTGGCGTCGTCGGCGGTGGCCGGGAAGCTCCGCCGATTGTGGCCACGGCCAGATCCGGGGAGCACGGTGACGGAGGTGCAGGGAGGAGAAGAACGGCAGTGGTGGAGGTCCCTTCCGTCGATCTAGCGGCGTCGAGGATCCATCCGAGAGGAGGTCGATGGAGGTGAGGGCGGCGGCCGGCGATTGCGGACCTCGGCGGCGACTGAGGCGGCGGTGTGTCACATATGCAACACAGGCGGCGGCTCCTCTCGGTCCTCGGCCGCAGCGGCTAGTCTCGGATCTCGGTGGCGGCTCCTCTCGGTCCTCAGTGCGGCGGCTACTCTCGGACGTTAGCGGGCGCTGTGACCTGCGGTTGCGTCGAGAAGAGGACGGATCGATGGAGACCAGCGGCGGCTCGGTGCGAAGCGGCGAAGGATGGAGCGGTGGCGGTGAAGGGGCGAAAAGCGGCGGGCGAATGAGGGCCTGAACTTCGGGCGTCTGTTTCTCGCTCGAGGCACGAGACCCTAGCTCGTCTGGGCGGGGATTGTTTGCGATTTTTTGCTAGTTAATTTTCGCGGTTATTTTCGCTGGTTAATTTTAGCGGTTTGTTCGTGTCACATGGGTGCGATGGGAGCTTAAGGCGTGGGGCGTGTGGGACTCGGCCCTGAGGGTTTTTCTTGGTTCATCGCGGCTGAGCGGGAGGTGGGAGCAGGTACCAAAAAAAACCATAGTAGGTGGGACGAAAATAAACCCGGAACGCGGCCTACCAACTGAGACATTAAGAGTAGAGATAAATGAGACACGTATTACCGTGAAAAAAAAGTGATATTTGGAAAGAATACTCCTTGAATAAGGATTTCGTACAAAACTATTCATGCATCAAACTGGCAGCATTTCGCACATTCCGCCCCTCACTGGCCGGCCTATGTAGCGAGTTTGCGCACTGTAGTGAGTCGGGCTACTCAAGCATGCCAACACTGTGCCAAGCATTATTTTCATTCAGTCTGCTTTTGAAAAAAAACATGAATACATTTATTTTCAGGTAGTTAAAGATATTTATAAACATTTACTTCAAATGAAATATACTCCCTCCGTTCCTAAATACTTGTCTTTCTAGAGATTTCAAATGATGACTACATACGGAACAAAATGAGTGAATCTACACTCTAAAATATGTCTATATACATCCGTATGTGGTGACCATTTGAAATCTCTAGAAAGATAAGTATTTAGGAACGGAGGGAGTACAATTTTAAAAACGTATGCATTTTTTGAAATTTCTAAGCATTTCATGAAAACTAGAAAATTATTTGAAACATATTTTTCAATATTTGCAAACATCATTGAAAAACACGAACATATTTTTCAAGTTTATTATTTTCAAATTTTGAACATATTTTTAAAAAAGACATGTTCTTATAAATTGTTTGAACATTTTATTTTCAAATTTTCAAATAATTTATGTAAAATGCAATCATTCCTTGAAACCAGCCTTTCCCGAATTTTTGAAGATTAAAAACAAACAGTTTTTAAAATACAGTTGTTTTTGAAATTCTGAGTTTTTCTTTGAACTTTTTTTGTAGAAAACTCAAACAAAATTTGAATTTTATGAATATTTCTTGTCATTGAGAAAACTAAAACTCAGAAAAGGAAAGTCTGTAAATAAAGAAAATTAAAAAAGCAAGAAAACTCGGAAAACCAAACAAAACTGGATCCTGTTGTACGTGTTCTACCCTTAAGTGGGCCGAGCCAGCTTTAAATGTTTGCTGGCTCTCCCCTTTGCGTTCCTATCTCAATTTGTGACCCAACATGTTTTTTTTCCTTTTCTGAGAGGCACGACTTTGCCTCTTGCGAAAGTAAATTCGTGCCCTTATGAGAAGTAAACCTGTGCCTCTCGCTAAAAGAAAGAAAAAGAAAATATTTTTTTCTTTTTTGAGAGGCAACACTATGCCTCTCGCAAAGCAAATATGTTCCTCCACGAGAAGTAAATATATGCTTCTCAAGGAAGTAAAATAAAGAAAACACTTTTTTTTACTTTTCCGAGAGGGACGACTATGCCTAGCGCGAAAGAAAATTCATGCCTCCACGAGAAGTAAATCCGTGCCCTCGCGGAAGGGAAAAAACATGTTTTTTTTCTCTTTCCGGAGAGGCGTGACTGCCTCTCACGGAAGCAAATCCGTGCCGCCATAGGAAATAAATATGTGTCTCTCGCGGAAGTAAAAATATGTTTTCGCAAAAAAATATCCAGAATCTAAGGAAAGCCAAAAGAATCGTTAAAAGCCAAAAACACGTATAGAAAATAAAATAAAAAACAAAATCCGGAGGGAGGACCCAGAGCGCGACACGTGGCGGCTGAGAGCGCGCCAAGTGGTGTGCTCCCAGCCCACCAGAAATGACCCTTGCCGGGGCTTCCAAAGGAGTACTCGCTGATTAGTTGCTCTCGAGACTTCATGGTCCCGTATAAGGCGGCATGGGTGGGTTGTATTCGCCTCTGGTGAAGCCCATTTGAGAGTCAAATTGGGCTAGCCCACCGAGGTGTTTTGTTCTTTCGCTCCTACTACCTTCGGCTAAGTGGAAGCAGCTACGTGATGAAGACACCCTTGAGCGTTCGAGGGTTCGTTTAGGGGTGGAGCCGCCGCCGAAGAAGAATTTTTGGACCCCTCGCCTCTGGCTACCATCTTGGCACTGAGAGGGAGGGGGAGGGGGCTCGCATCTTCAAGATTTCTTTCTCTTCATCATCGTCTTTTGTGAGAATAAATTTACTCTCATACTTTTGGCGGTGCCATCAGGTTAGAGAGTTTTCTGTCCTCACAGATCTGATTATTCAGATCTGATGATTTCATGTTGGTGTGTCAAACTTTTCTTGTTGGTTTGATCCACGGGGAGCACAGGAATTGGACTTTGTCCCTTATAGGAACTTATCGAGTTTTGCCTACAAGTAATAATAAACTCAAAGCAAAGTGAGGACCAAAATAAATACTGATTTTGAATAGGTTGCGAAAGAAAAGTAAATAACATTAAACAAAGTAAAATGGTGTAGTGGAGCAAGTTACACTTTGGAACTATGGGAGGATTAAAGTGTTCCAATGAAGTACTAGATCATGGCGCGCGTTGCTGCGCCCATCCATTTTTTCATTTCATTTTTCCAGTAGAGTGACCTTTATTGGTGGGATGAAATATAGTAACCAAGTTGCTTGCAATTTAAGGACAACATAGCTACACTGGTAATTAATGGAAAATACGATAGATAGATCTTCATCTCAAAAGGCATAATAGTATTTTGCCACAATCAATATCAATTGGAGTGCTGAGTTTGTTGATATATTGCTAGAAGATAGCCCATAGTCCACATATCCACTATTTCAACGCAGGTGGAAGAGAATGAAACAAAATAACTAATGACACAAAGTAGTAATGTAACCGCCTTGCCTCCAGCACTTGTTGTACCGATCATCAACACATTCAACTTTGCCCGGCCTAAAAGCAATAAAGTGCATAAGCATTTCTAATTTTTTTTACATAAGTATCTTTCTTTACATTTTTATGTTCTGCCATTCACTAATATGGCGTGGCTAGTAACATAATCCATCATAAGCCTGCACCATAGGTATTCAAGATCCGTGTTTGCATTCAACGAAATGGCAGGGCTGAGCTCACTAAGTGTGATGTGATAAGTTTTGTTTCTACAAAAGCCTCGTCGGAAGAAAGCATGAACTGGGTGAGTGAAATGGAAACGTACCTGACCTGATGTTATCAAGCTCTCAATAAACGGGTATGGTCAACCCATGTGAAAAAAACGCAAATTGGAAGCCAACTCAACCCATAGGAAAAAGTCGTGTTGCTCACCTCCATACCTGGAAGTTAAACAAGATAAAGAATGCGTACAATTTCATTGTTTTTGCACGAGGAAATGTTCCACTCCTAATCGACTACATAATAAACTCCTTTTGCATGAATGATTCCACCTTGTAGTATATTGGCTCACCGGAATCTCTCAAGATGAGTAGACATTCTTTCATCTACCCCTATGGAGCATGATTATGAAATATCAAGAAATGCCTACACCACAAGCAGTAGCGCAGTTTACTTCAATGCCACCCACGATACCAAAAAAAGTTAGTACATAAACCAAACATGGAAAGTGTGCCACTGCTAGGATTGACAGCTCCAAATATCTAAGCATCGTGATGGTTGCCAATGATCACATGCCTGGAGAAACAAAGTTAACATCATTGGATTCGGCATTCCTCAAGGGGAATTCCATGCTTGTTCCTACAATTTTCCGTAACATCAGGCCATCGCCTTTTAAATTGTAAAGCCTTGACCATCTTTTTTCTTTAGGGAAAAACCTCGACCGTTATCGTTTTGTATGATTAAATTATATAGCTTTTTATATCTTGTTAACATAAAGGAACTATTGTGGTTGTAACAGCTATTATCCATAGTTTAGTTAATTAAAGTTGACTGGTGATCCATATGAGAATAATTTCTATGAAAGCCCCATGGGATATACTAAAACCAAGTTAGCTACGCAACAAACCAACCCCACCCTACAACATTTGTACTGCGATACCACACCCTGTTAATATTTGCAGTACAGATTTGCTGAATCCTTAGCCATATGTAAACACAATTTTTTTGGCCAACAAACTTGGATTTCCACTTGAAGTGAGTGGGCAGAGCAGGAGCATACTTGGCTATACTTGTCTCGATCTGAAGATGGAGTACGATATCGACAAGCTATATGTAGTCTGAATCTGGAGAGGGACAAAGATGAGGAAGGGAGAAGTGATGCTGCTCATAAGGTAAACTAGGATAAATCAATGATGGAGAGAACATATAACCTCACTTGTAACATGTTCCGTAGATCTCGTCATGGAGAGGCCAGTTTTGCATGACCGGTGACGGGGCAAGAGCTTGTGAACTCCAGTGCAACGATAGGGACACATGGAATATTTTTCAAGAATAAGCAACAAGAGAACACTCAAATCTTAGGAAAAGAAGGAATCTATGACTCAACCTGTCAACAGGAACACTGTTATAGGATATCGTGTTCCACTGGGAGTAGCAACAGTTGTTCAATAGAACTACCACTTTTCCAATCACAATGTGATAGCAAAAAGTGTTCAATCGGTTTTGCACCAAGATATGGCCCATCTTCAAGAGGCATAATTACGAAGAGCATGGAATTCTCCAGTGAAACTGATGTAGGGCGGAACCCTATGTGGACGATCTTTCACGTTTGGAGAGGATCCCTACGAGGAACACGACGAACGAGCGGAAGAACACAAGGGAAAACACACGGGAGAATCACTAAACCGACAAGTAATCGATCACACAAGGGCTAGATCACCGAACACATAAGGATGAACAAGATTCAAAACCAACAAAGGAAAGATACAAAGGTAGTCGTTCTTCTCCGTGAGGAGGTCTTGATTGTCTTCCCTTGAAGGGGTCTTGAATCCTCTTGGGGGATCTTCTCCGAAGAGGTAGCGAGCTCCAAGGAGAAGTAACCAAGTGGATGAGCAAGGCTCTCACACAAAATATGAGCTAAAACCAATGCCAACCCTAGAAAGGACGAGGGGAAGGTCTATTTATAGTCTAAGCCTTCAAAGGGGTAAAAGAGGGCGAAACGTGTACATGGGTGAGGGAGTCCTAGATTAGGGGGTATCCGGACTGCCGGACTATGTACAACGTCCGGACTATTGAAGCGTGAAGATACAAGACTCAAGACTTCGGCCCGTGTCCGGATGGGACTTTCCTTGGCATGGAAGGCAAGCTTGGCGATCCGGATATTATATTTCCTTCCTTGTAACCGACTCCATGTAAACCCTAGCCCTCTCCGGTGTCTACATAAACCGGAGAGGTTGGTCCTTAGAAGGCCGATCACAATTACAATCATACCATCATAGGCTAGCTCTTAGGGTTTAGCCTCTACGATCTCGTGGTAGATCTACTCTTGTACTACCCATATCATCAACATTAATCAAGCAGGAAGTAGGGTTTTACCTCCATCGAGAGGGCCCGAACCTGGGTAAACATCTGTGTCCCTTGCTTCCTGTTACCATCAGCCTTGACGCACAAATCAGGACCCCCTACCAGAGATCCGCCGGTTTTGACACCGACATTGGTGCTTTCATTGAGAGTTCCTCTGTGTCGTCGCTATTGGACTCGATGGCTCCTTCAACCATCGCCAATAACACGATACCGGACAGTCACCACGAGCACAGCTTAGACCTGCTGTCGGACAAAGCTCGGGGTATCACCCCCGCATTAGCCTCGGACCTAAATCCGGAGCAGACTGCGTTGCATGAGGACGGAGGGCTGGACCCCGCCCCGCAGGTCGCGCACTCATCATCGTTGGAGCCAAACACGGGACTTACCTCTGTGGTGGCCTATGACTCCGGACCCCCGGATTCGTATCCGGATGTTGAGTCCGGCCCGCGCACTCCCGAACCGGTTGAGCCATGTTGGGCTCCGGTAATGGAATTCACCGCCGCGGACATTTTTCGGCACTTGCCCTTTGGCGACATGCTGAACTCGTAGAAAACTCTCTCTTTGACAGAAATTTCCGAGCCAAACTACGTCCGGTTCGAGTGGGAAGCAGGCGACGATGAAATTCGTTGCCCACCCACCACCCACTTCATAGCCACGGTCGACGATTTAACCGACGTGCCTGACTTCGACTCCGAAGACATCGATGGTATGGACGACGATGCAGGAGAAGATGTGGAATCTATGGGGCACCGGACTCCCCCCTCGTCACACGACGTATACATGGTGGATACACCCAAAGAGGACAAAGGCGACAATCCGGACGATAAAACCCCCGGACAAAAGCCAAAGCGACGGCGCAGATGCCGTTCTAAGTCCAGCAACAGTAAAAATAGTGACAAAAGCGCCAGAAGGATCGATAATACAATCAACTCCGAAGGCAACAACGACCATACGGACCCGGCGATGGAGCGGGGCGAACCAGGTCACCACGAACACGATTCGAGCAGACACCGAAGACAATGATCCCGATGGGCGAGGTCATCAAAGCGAACCAGCTCGGGAAAGCGGTCCGGATAATGATGCAATCCGGAAAAACACGTGGAGCAGATAACCTCCACGAAAGCTTATGGCCACCGCAAGAAGTCTAAAGAAGCGAAGCAACGGCTCAAGGCCGCCCGAGAAGCGCTCAGCGGTAGATGGAATAAAGTGCTGAACCTTTGAAGAAAGATCGGCTATGATCGCCATACAAAGAGCTATCCAAAAGCGCAAGCTCTGCGAGAATTGACGATGAAGCTATACCACTTCATAACCGCAACAAAGCGGCTACCGATTCACATGAACACCGAATAAGAAAGCTGGAGCGGCCAGGTCCATTTATGGATCAAAGGGCGCACCCGCCGAAGGACTCTGATCGCCAAAATGATTACGTAATCGAATACCAGTCGGAATAAAGACCGGACACAACAACAACCGACTACATGCCACAACATGTCCAGATCATGAGGGCTGCTCACCCCATGCTTTACCGATGAATCTTGGACCACGAATTCCCAGGGCTTTAAACACTGTGAACATAGAGCATCTGATCGAGCAGCGGACCCAAGGGTGCGGATCGAGACTTTATCCTACACATACATATGGCTCGTGGGGATGACCTTCACGCCATCAAATACCTCCCCCTCAAGCTGAAGGGACCAGCTCGGCACTGGTTGAAAGGCCTCCCCGAAAATTCAATTGGGAGCTGGGAGGAACTCGAGGACGCTTTCAGGGCCAACTTTCAAGGGACCTATGTCCGGCCTCCTGACGCTTCCGCCCGCAAGTTTTGGAACAGATTCCTCACTATGAAGAATCAAATTGTTGACTGTCCGGATGCCGAAGCCTTAGCAGCATTCAAACACAGCATCCGTGACGAGTGGCTCGCCAGACACCTCGGCCAAGAAAAAACAAGGACAATGGCAGCCCTAACAAGCCTTATGACCCGCTTTTGCGCGGGAGAAGATAGCTGGCTAGCCCGTAAAGGCACCAGCGACCCCAACACATCGAAATAAGGGATGGCAGCGGAAGCCACAAGCGTCATAAAACAAATGCCAAAACAAGGAAGAGAGCACGGATAACACGACGGTTAATGCGATTCAAGGGCTCTCGACCTAATCAACAAAACAAGCCATCTAAAGGCAGCAAAGAGGACCGTCCGGTCTGAATAGAGTCCTAGATAGACTATGCCAAATTCATGGCACCACGACAAACCTGCAAACCACACGCCTGAGAGTCTTTGGGTCTTCAAGCGAGCCAGCAAATTAAATGCGAACACAAGGAAAGGAAACACCAAGTGAAGGCGAGGATGAACCTCGCCACCCGAACAACGAAGGACAGAAAAAATTCCCGTCGAGAGGTTAAAGCAGTGAACATGATCCCGCGACTCACACATCCATGAGGAGGCGCAGACGCGCATAGAGGCGCTCGATATAGAGCCCATCGTACTCACGCCTAACCGCTGGATGCCTTATCCGATCACTTTCGATAACTTGGATGACCGAACTAGTATTCGGCGCGGAGGATCAAAGGCCTTGGTGCTTGACCCGATAATCGACGGATACCGTCTCACCCGCGTCCTTGTGGATGGTGGCAGCTGTCTCAATTTAATATATGAGGACACTGTCCGTAGGATGGGGATAGACCCATCCAGAATTAACCAAAGCAACACCACCTTTGAAAGGGTGATACCAGGTGTTGAAGCCCACAACAAGGGCTCCGTCGCACTGGAGGTAACATTCGGCTCGCCAGACAACTCCAGAAGCGAAGAACTATTCATCATCGCACCCTTCCAAAGCGATTATCACGCAGTGCTCGGAAGAACGGCCTTGACCCGCTTCAACGCATTGCCGCACTGTGGCTACCTTACACTTAAGATGCCCGGTCCACGTGGCGTCATCACCATTAGCGGACTAACAGAGCGCTCGTCACGTGTAGAGGAACGCGGCGGCCTCGTGCCGGACTATAAGCGACCTCAACAAAAGAAAACACGATTGGTCATTAAAGGCCACAGACTCGGCTAAACGAGTCCGGTCGCCCGGATAAAATTGAACCAGGGCACCATATATATAATCCCATGGTGGACACCAGGGGCTATAAATACTTACCACAGTCCCACAGTTGGCTCAACCTTATGGGCATGCCAACATCTTACACTTTTATTATACACTGCATACTTACGTTGTACTCTTCTACGAGTTTTCCTTTTTTCCATAGACAATGTTCGCGCGATACCCTTCGAGGATCGGCTGCGGAGATAAAGGCGCAGGCGTGTAGCAGGGCCCGTTCAACAGGTTTCTTTTAGATTAAGCCCATGTGTAAACCTTTTTTATTGCCTCTTGTTGTTTAACCATCCCATGGGTTCCATACCCATAGAGGATACTCCCGTTTTTGGCATCTCGCCACGACAGATTAACGCACGTACCTGGAAAAACAGGGTTTATAACGAATGGGCATTCTTGAGCCCATCGACTATTATAAAGTTCGAATACCCTCGGGAGTGTTCGGCGTCACGAGTTTGGCCTTATATGCAGCAGCTCCGAATCATGTGTTTGGTCAAATGTTGGGTTTGCCCAGCTCTGGGTTTGCCATATACGTTCCGTTACTATCGGCTAAGGTGGCCAAAGGAGAACTCTGCGATTGTGCCTGGTTATTCGGATGAGCACCTCGATAGAAAGCCGAAAACTGACTGTCATGATACTGGCGAGACTGTTCAACCACTCGAAGACTTATCAGAATCTTTAGGATCCCTCCGCATTAACGAAGGACCATTTCCGGTCATGTACACGAGCCCGTATTCGGATGCCGCGAAGGTACCGGGGCTACATAGTAGCCCCAACGTTAGACTCCATGGCTAGCGAAAGTGTTACAGCTATATAGTCTGGTTGCCTAGTTCGACGCGATCACCTCCTTCATGGACCAAGGCGTTGGATCAAGTGTGATTAAGCATATTTTTGCGAACACCCCGCATTGCTGCGTGGGGATGAAATAACATTGCTATCTTTGGATTAAACATTCATATATATATATATATATATATATATATATATATATATATATATATATATATATATATATATATATATATATATATATATGCCACACAGGGGACACAATAATACTTTCGGGCAAAAAGTATAAATATAGCCTTATAACCAAACTAACATTGTTTTTTACAATGATTCCACTCATCACTCGAATAAGACATTCTTCGAGCTCTGCGCCTCTATTAGGCAAGCACCTTCTGTGACCTGCGCCAAGTAGTGCTCGGCCGGATACTGGCCCCCCGCCGGATCTTGGGTCGCTATAATATTGGCCTCCATATCCGTCCAATAGGCTTTAACTCGGGCAAGAGCTATCCGTGCACCCTCTATGCACGCCGACCTCCTCATGGCATCGATCCGAGGCACGACCCCAAGGAATTGCTGCACCAAGCCGAAGTAACTGTCTGGCTTAAGCCCTTCCGGCCAAAGATGGTCTATCACAGATCGCATTGCAAGACCGGACAGCCTGTGAAGCTCCACTACAGCAGACATCTTGTCATTTAAAGGCAGCGGGCGAGTGGGAGCATTGAATTGCGACCAGAAAAGCTTCTCCACCTCCTTATCACCCTGACCCTCAAAGAACTTGGCAGCGTCAGCCGTACTCTTCGCCAAATCCGCATACACATCCGCAGGACTCCAGCGCCCATCCAGGGGAGCGTACTTTGGATCGAAAAACTTCGTCCGCAGCAAGTAGGAACCTCCAGCCACGATTTTACCGGCCTGTTGAAGCTCCTCCCGCGCACCCCTGAGCTCGGTCTGTATTTCCTTGGTGGCATGGCGTGCCTTGTCCAACTCGGCCAAGCTATCCTTATGCTCCTTTTCAAGGAGCTCATACCGGTCAGCGGCATTTTTTAACTCAATAGCCATCTCGGCCATCTTTTCCTCGCTTCGGTGATGAGCAGCCTGTTCGGCTCTCAGTTCCTCGGCCTCCTTTAGGGCAGCCGCATTGCTAACCCGAGCTTGTTCCTTGGCTTGAACAAGTTCTGCCCTCAGGGCCTCCACGGCAGCAGCACCATCTGCAGTCCGAACATATTACATTAATATCATGCCGCCTCCATATTTTCCTATACAAAGGAAGGCAGAGCACATACCTTGTGACTTGTCTAGCTGGTCGTTCACCAGCGTGATATCGGCATCAATCAATCGAATCTGCCTGGTCAGTTCGGAAACTTCCACGGACTGGTCGGCGGCCGGACTCACAGGTACCTGCACATATTTATAGCGCAATCATTGATTTATGATCCCCCGTTTGCCCCCTAGGGTGGGCAACCAGAGTCTCAGGGGCTACTATCTATATGGAGCACACCTAACGCGTGCCTCACAGCCAAAAACAGTGTATTCTTCACTACATACCTCAAAGCCTCTGAGCAGACTTGCAAATGCTTCATTCAAACCGCTTGTAGTAGACGAAATCTTCTTGCGCACCGCGATCATTAATGAGCGGTGCTCCTCCGAGAGCGCAACTCGCTCCGAAGAGGCCCGTCGATCGTCCGGCGGACATCGAATCTGTGCGGACCCTTCCCCATCCCTCGCGGGAGCCAAGCGCTCGAGCTCAGGCGGTGGCGCGTGGCCTCCGGCCCGGCAGATCCGGACTCCTACGTGATGACACCGGTGTCGCCCGCCCTTGAGCGGAGAGGTAGGTGGGGTCTCCTCTCCATCATCTTGGAGGAAGGTCCCCGAGCGAACTCTGTAGAGAAGGGCTGCTAGCCGGACTGCGAAAGAGCGAATCCTGGTTATTTATCTAGGAGGAGCAGTACCTTGAATTAAAATTAACTTACAGCTCGGTGGAGGCTGGCCCATTGAGTGGGCACGATGCGGTGAGGTGCCTATTGGGGCGAGAGCCCCTGGTGTTATCTTTTTCCCTGGTTTGGGCATCTGCGTCTCCAGTCTTGAGCGGACCTCTTCTTCCAGCGTGGGAGGAGGCCTTAGCCTCCCCTTCCGACTATCCTCCTTGAGGAGGTAACAATTCCCGGTTGGGATCGTGTACGTGGGGTTCAGTTTCTTCGTTCCTCCCCTTGTCTTTCCCCGAGGGCATTCTGCTGAGCACCCGATCAAGCATCTTGGCCATCGCGGGGCCAGGCGAGCCCTCGGGAAGTGGCGCCGGACACCTCATTCTCTCCGCCTTGCTGAGCCATTCCTGGCCATGGATGATTTTCAGAACAAACAATCGTGACAAATACAAAACAGGGTGTCCGGCATCAAAGCTACTTACTTGGGTATCTAGGCGATTGCAGCTTAGGCCCACATCCTCGGTGGTGTCCGGACACTTTACTTTCCGTCCGAAGAATAATTTGCACATCTCTTCGAGCTTCAGGCCGAAGAAGTGCTTGACGGTCCGTGGACCCTCCGGATTGAACTCCCACATCCGGAGAGGCCGGCGTTGGCGCAACAACATCCGCCGGATCAACATCACTTGCATTATCTTGACAAGATTAATGTCCCTTGCAAGAAGCTCCGGATGCGATTCTGCGATCTTGGTATATCACCGGTGGTCCCCAATTCCGCCCTACGTCATCCAAGGCGCCCGGTATGACGGAGGGCCGAAGCGAAACTTCGGGGCAGCCGCCCACTTTGTGCCTCGGGAGCCGTGACATAGAACCACCTCCGCTGCCATACATCGGATACTTCTGGGAAAGAACCCTCTGGCCACGGGGCATCACCGTTCCTGCTTATTATGGCACCCCCGCACTCCACATGTCGCCCCTCGATCATCTTCGGCGTCACATTGAAGGTCTTGAGCCATAAGCCGAAGTGTGGGTGACATGGAGAAAAGCCTCACATACGATAATAAACGACGAGATATGGAGGATAGCGTCAGGAGCCAGATCGTGAAAATCCAACCCACAATAGAACATGAGCCCCCTCACGAAGGGATCGAGGGCGAAACCCAGACCGCGGAGGAAGTGTGGGACGAAAATGACACACTTGTTGGTCTCCGGCGTAGGGATGACCTGCCCTGGAGCAGGGAGCCTGTGCTGGATATCTGCGGTCAAGTATCCGACCTCCCTAAGCTTTGCAATGTCCTTATCTTCAAATCGAGGAGGCCACCCACCGACCTTGAGGATCAGATCCGGACATATTGGAGGATTCCGGAGGGGTGGAGCTTAGGTTTCGGGTGTTAGAACTCGAGGTGCGAGAAGGCGCGATGAAGGTGAAACAAGAGGCGTAGGTCCCAACCCCTTTATAAAGAGGGTGAATATCAAGAATCCCCGGTGTGACCGTTTGAGGCTTATCTAAAAAACACACGGGTTATACCAACAGCCGTCGTGGGGTCACGCGTGCTCATATTGATGGAAAATCCCGTAATAAGAGGAACACGATCTTTGCCTCGACGGGACGTGCCAATAAAGCTGCCTCGCAACACGAGTCGTTGTGGGGCAGGAAACATCGGTTCACGTTGGACCAAGCCCCGATACAAGGGCCCGACGCACGAAGATTGCCAGCAAATCAGATTTATACCATACGAAGATCATCTTGCAGATCCGGACACGGTCTACGTGTTCGATGACCACTTTGGAGTACTCGGAGGAGGAACCCGCCCTGCAATGCCGAAGACAAGACCGCGCGCCGGACTCATCGTCATTGAAGCCTAGTTCTGGGGCTACTGAGGGAGTCCTAGATTAGGGGGTATCCGGACTGCCGGACTGTGTACAACGTCCGGACTATTGAAGCGTGAAGATACAAGACTCAAGACTTCAGCCCGTGTCCGGATGGGACTTTCCTTGGCGTGGAAGGCAAGCTTGGCGATCCGGATATTATATTTGCTTCCTTATAACCGACTCCATGTAAACCCTAGCCCTCTCCGCTGTCTATATAAATCGGAGAGGTTGGTCCTTAGAAGGCCGATCACAATTACAATCATACTATCATAGGCTAGCTCTTAGGGTTTAGCCTCTACGATCTCGTGGTAGATCTACTCTTGTACTACCCATATCATCAATATTAATCAAGCAGGAAGTAGGGTTTTACCTCCATCGAGAGGCCCGAACACAGGTAAACATCTGTGTCCCTTGCTTCCTGTTACCATCAGCCTTGACGGACAGATCGGGACCCCTACCGAGATCCGCCGGTTTGACACCGACAATGGGCCTCAGCCGGATCGCTACTACAGGCAGGGCGGTAGTACCGCTATGAGCTTAAGCAGTAGTACCGCTGTGATGGGCAGTAGTACCGCTCTGGAGCCGTTCGATCACATGAGTTTGTCGGGTTCGGCAGTAGGGCGGCAGATGTAGAGCGGTAGTACCGCTTGTGGTACTAAGCGGTAGTACCGCTTGTCTTGGGCGGTAGTACTGCCCGTTCCAGGCTGGGAAACTTCTCCTCTTGCTCTCGACGTTCGTCTTGTTATGTAGCTTCTTCTAGGTTGGTTCCTTGGTACCTAATCACACAAAGCATCTCCACTTGAGGTAGTAGCCATGTCTCAAGTGGGTCAAAGGGAAGTTCAACAAGGAGAGAGTTAACCTCGGATTGGATGGCACGTGCTCGGGCTCTTGTCATGGGTCCACTTGGAGCTTGTGTGGTCGAAGTAGTGTCCATGGGGATGATAGAAGGATGCTCCGCATCATCTCCCCCCCCCCCTCGGGAAAGATCCGACCGCGGATCGAAATCCTCATCACCATGGTATGTGGAGAGATCGGAGACGTTGAAGATGTCGCTCATGTTGTACTTGTCGCGTGGGAGGTCGATCTTGTAAGCGTTGTTGTTGTAGCGTGCGAGCACCTTGAATGGTCCGTCGGCTCGAGGGAGAAGCTTGGACTTGCGTTCGTTGGGGAAGCGGTCCTTGCGAAGGTGTAGCCACACTAGATCACCAATGTTGAAGACCATGGGTTGCTTGTTGACGTTGAGCTTGGTCGCTAGTCATTGTACTTGGCGCTCGATGGTGTGCCTTGTATCCTCATGCATCTTCTTGATGTAGCTTGCCCGTGCACTCGAATCCCTGTTGGTGCGCTCTTGTAGAGGAAGAGGTAGAATGTCCAATGGGGACAACGGGTTGAAGCCGTAGACGACCTTGAAGGGGGACTTGCCGGTAGTCGAATGTCTTGCCCGGTTGTAGGCGTACTCGGTGATGGGTAGACATGCTTCCCACTCCTTGATGTTCTTCTTGATCAACACGCGAAATAGAGTGGAGAGTGTCCGGTTCGTCACCTCCGTTTGGCCGTCGGTTTGAGGATGGTATGCGGATGAGAACAAGAGCTTGATTTCGAGCTTGGCGCATAGGGTCTTCCAAAAGTAACTGAAGAACTTGACGTCACGATCGGAGACAATTGTCTTTGGTACTCCATGGAGTCGCAAGATTTCCCTACAAAAGAGTTGCAATGTGTGAAGCATCGTCTATCTTGTTGCAAGGAATGAAATGTGCCATCTTAGAAAATCTATCTACAACAACAAACACGGAATCCTTTCCATTTTGAGTTCTAGGCAAACCAAGTACAAAATCCATGCTAATGTCTTCCAAAGGTTGATAGGGAATAGGAAGAGGCATGTAAAGACCATGAGATTGAGCTTTAGACTTAGCTTTGCGACATGTAGAGCATCGGGTGGTGAAGCGTGAGACGTCGTGGAACATCTTGGGCCAAAAGTAGTTCTTGGAGAGCGTGGCGAATGTCTTGTCGCGTCCAAAGTGTCCCATGAGTCCGCCTCCATGAGCCTCTTGCAAAAGGAGCAAACGAAGAGAAGACTCGGGAATGCATAGTTTGTTAGCTCTCATAAGATGACCATCCTTGATGTAATAGTGTTCCCAAGATGTATGCGTCAAACATTTAGCATAAGGAGTCGCAAAAGATGAATCATTAGCATACAAGTCTTTTATGTGCTCAAAGCCAATAACATTCAACTCAAGTTTAGTGACAAGCATGCATATGCTTGAAAGTGCATCAGCAACTACATTTTCCTTACCCTTAATGTACTTGATGACATATGGGAAAGATTCAATAAATTCACTCCATTTGGCATGACGCTTGTTCAACTTAGTTTGGCCTTTTAAGTACTTAAGTGTTTCATGATCGGTATGGATGACAAACTCATGAGATCTAAGATAATGTTCCCAAACATGTAGCACACGCACTAACGCATACAATTCTTTGTCATAGATGGGATAGTTAAGTTGAGCACCGGAGAGTTTTTCACTAAAGTAAGCAATGGCTCGTTTTTCTTGCATCAAAACTCCGCCAATTCCGGTACCACTTGCATCACATGAACCTCAAAAGTTTTGTCAAAATTGGGGAAAGCAAGAATCGGAGCATGAGTAAGCAAAGACTTGAGCTCATCAAAAGCGGTGGATTGCAAAGGTCCCCAAACAAAAGGAGTATTCTTCTTACTCAAGGCATGCAAAGGAGCAGCAATAGTGCTAAAATCTTTCACAAAGCGACGATAAAAACCCGCAAGACCAAGAAAACTTCGCACTTGTTGCAAATTGGTGGGTTGGGGCCAAGTTTTAATTGCTTCAATTTTAGCTTCATCAACATGGACACCCTTGGAAGAGACAACAAAACCCAAGAAAACCACTTTGTCAACACCAAACATGCATTTTTTCAAGTTTGCGTAAAGGTGTTCCTTGCGGAGGGTTTGCAAAACAGCCCTAACATGATTAAGATGCTCTTTCATGGTTTTGCTAAACACAAGAATATCGTCGAAGTAAACCACAACAAAGACTCCAATATAAGGGCGAAGCACATAATGCATAAGTCGCACGAAAGTACCGGGAGCCTCCGATAAACCCATAGGCATTACTAACCACTCATATAAGCCAAATTTAGTTTTGAAAGCAGTTTTCCATTCATCACCCTCTTGAATGCGGATTTGGTAATAGCCACTTTTAAGATCAATTTTTGAGAAAAAGTTGGCTCCACTAAGTTCATCAAGCATATCATCTAAGCGAGGAATGGGATGCCTATAGCGAACGGTAATAGCATTGATGGGTCTACAATCGGAACGTAAGCGGAAACTTCCATCAGACTTAGGCACAAGTATAACGGAAATGGCACAAGGGCTTAAGCTTTCACGTACATGACCGTTGTCGATGAGTTGTTGTACTTGCCGTTGAATGTCCTTAGTTTCTTCGGGATTGACTCGGTATGGAACTTTGTTTGGGAGAGGCGGTCTGGGGATGAGGTCGATTCGATGCTCAATGCCTCGAAGAGGAGGTAGACCCGGAGGTAGCTCATCAGGGAAAACATCTTGGAATTCCTGCAAAAGAGATTGAAACACTAAAGGTAGCTCATGAGAGGTGTTAGTTGTTGGCTCTCCATCCTTGCACACAAGGACAAAGTGCATCACACTCGATGGGTTCTCACACACTTCTCTCATCTCACTTTTGGTGGCAAATAGGATGAGGTTTTTCTCTCTAGGCGAAGAGGCGCTCAAGTTTGGCTTGTGGCTCTCACTCACTTTTTGGTGGATCACTTTCTCACTCTTCTCTCCATGATGGGTGGCTTGCTTGTCGGCTATCACTTGACTAGGAGACATAGGTCATAGCACGTACTCCTTCCCTTTCATCTTGAAGCTATAGTGATTAGTACGCCCATTGTGGATGACACCACGGTCGAATTGCCATGGTCGACCAAGAAGGAGGTGGCAAACGGTCATTGGGACCACATCACACTCCAAAGTGTCCTCATATGCACCGATTTTGAAGGAGACTTGGACCGTATGCTCAATTCGGATAGTCCGAGTCCTTAGCCATTGAACCTTGTAGGGGTGCGGGTGCTTCCTCTTGACCAATTGAAGCTTGGAGCATAGTTCTTCACTTGCCAAGTTGTGACAACTACCTCCATCGATGATGACCTTGACGGACCTTCCATTGATGCCGGGCTTTGTGTGGAAGATGTGGCATCGTTGGTCTTCTTCTTGTTGATGTTGAAGAGTCAAGATCTTGGAGACAACGAGAGCGGGGCTCGTATCTTCATCACAAAAGACTTGATCATCTTCATCCTCGTTCACTCGCTGGTGCATGGCCACTTTCTCAAGAGCTTCCATATCCTCATCACCCATTGAGTCATAGGTGCCATCATCGTTGAGGATCATGGTGCGCTTGTTTGTGCATTCGTATGACTTGTGGCCTCGGCTGCCGCAAGTGAAACACTTGAAGGAGCTTGTCTTGACGGTCTCATCGGTTGGAGTAGATGATGAAGCACGCGGCTTGAAGTTGCTTGTAATAGGAGGAAGACGACTTGAACTTGTCGAAGTTTTCTTGTAACTTGACTTGTCGTCGTTGTTTGTAGAAGGTTTGCTTGATGTAGATGTTGGAGGAGTCGTTGAAGTTTGGTTGTTGGAGAAGCCGTAGGTCTTGGACGAGTACTTGGTGTACTTGAAGTCATATTGCACTTGACGTTCCGCCTTTGTAGCTTGATGCACGAGCTCAATGAGGTTGGAGTAGGGTTGGAAGTCGGCGATCTTCTTGATGGGATGATTGAGTCCATTCAAGAAACGTGCCATTGTTTGCTCATCATCTTCCTTTACATTGGCTCGAATCATGGCTATCTCCATTTCCTTGTAGTATTCTTCAACACTCTTTGTTCCTTGCTTGAGGAGTTGGAGTTTCTTGAAGAGGTCGCGGTTGTAGTAGGTGGGCACAAAACATGCTCGCATGACATCCTTCATTTGAGCCCAAGTGGTGATTGGAGGTTCACCTCTTGCTTGTCGCCGCTCAAGGTGTTGTTCCCACCATATGAGCACATAGTCTTGGAACTCAAGCGATGCCATAGTGATCTTCTTATCTTCCTCATAGTTGTGCAAACGAAATATTTTGTTGACCTTCAATGCCCATGAAAGGTACTCTTCGGGGTCATTGCTTCCATTGAACTTGGGCATGGTGAATTTTAGCTTTCCATAGCGTTGCTCTTCATTGTGTTGTTGGCGATGGGGATGATGACGCCCTTGACGTGGATGGCAATCATCTTCATGTTGCTCTTGGCGTGGAGGAAGACCATGATCAACTTGCTCCTGTTGAACTTGAGGTTGAGATGGAGCTTGACGAGCTTGTGGAGGAGCTTGAGGAACTTCACGTTGCACACGAGGTTGGTAGTTCCTCTCTTGGATTTCTTTTCTAAGGGCTTCCTCTTGATTGCGCCGTTCGTGATTGCGGTTGGCGATGGCTCGACTTGATTCTTGAAGGGCACGTTGCGCCTCAAGAGCTTGCGCTTCCCGTTGTTGTTGTTGTTGAAGACGTTGAGCCTCGGCGTCTTGTTCCTCTTGGTGTAGACGTGCTCGTTCTTCCTCTTGGCGACGAAGACGTTGTCGTTCTTGAGCTTGAGCAAAAGCATCTTGGTTTGAGTGAGGATGAGGGACTTGCTCATCGACTTGCTCTTGTGAATGCTTGACGTGTAGTGGATTGCGGGATGCACGACGGTCTTGACGCGCGGCTCGTCGAAGAGTGTTCGATGATGGTGTACTTGAGCCGGAGAAGGAGTCGTTGGAGTGTCGGCTTGAATGGCTCCGTCTTGAATATGAAGAAGTTGACGGAGGACGGTTCACCAACAAGGTGCGGATCTCGTCCATTCTTGCATCATTCTCTTGCTTGTGCGCATCGAGCTTGTTGTCGAAGTAGTCCTTGGTACGTTTCTCGGAGAGTCGCAAGTCGGTGGCGAGGTTGTCGATGCATTCGTTCATAGCTTGTTGTTCTTTATGCAGCGCTCGTTGTACACCAAAGAGGTGGCTCTTGGTGACGTATGATGACATGTCATCGTCTTGCTCGATGAAGAGTGGGTTGGTAGAAGTACTCGGCCTATCCATCATTCCAAGCAAAAATGTGAGTGGTAGAAGGAGAAAAACTTATACCAATGTACCTTGACCGATGTTGATGATGAATCAAGTTCACTCAAATGCGGACAATGAAATAGCACTATTGGTACCAATTCTTGTCGGTTCTCACACCTACACAAGTAAAAGCTTATGGTGGAGCTTGGTTAGGATAGTGGCACAAAATTGATTGCAATCGTTAGTTTGACTCAAAGATGTTGAAAAAGATTTGCAAATTCACAAATGCAATAAGTAGACCAAGCAAGTAAAGGTACACGGAAACACACACGCAAATAGATAAGTGGGATTGTGCAAACCAAAAGTGAGCCAAAATGTGGAGTCCACGAAAATGCTCTTGTTGCACAATACTAGAGAGACACTAGCATGATTGCACAATAGGCGGATACTGAGCTTGTGCACAACCTACTAGGCAAAAATGCAACGATCTCTATCCCAAGTATGCTATATGTATGGTATTTCGGTGCTATGATCCAAGATGATCGGATATGACAATCTTAATGTAGTATGATGCTATGGTTATTGCTTATAAGCTCTTTGCTTATCTTTCTCTTTTGCTTAAAATCTTGATTGGATCTTTCTCTTTTGAGCTCTTTTCTCATGCAAAACTTCACGAACCAAGATAGCAATTGTGTATGCGATGACAACTTTGTGACACACAAGTTGATGCCAAGATATGCACCACTTTGGTATGGTATGGATGCTATGGAGTATGATCACTAATGTGCACAAGCCACATTGCTGGCAATACTCAAAGGCTAGTCTCGATGGGTAAGCAACGCAAAAGATGGGCTATGATGGTTATCAACGCAATTGCGAGATATGACAAAGATGTCGTCGAAGTTACCGTCCTTGGAGATGATGAGTCCTTGGCGAAGATGATCGGTGGTGATGTTGACGTCGAACCGTACCTATATAGCCGAAACACAATAGGAAACGGGAACCACAACTCAAATTCTCAAAGACCAAAAGCAACAATGGTGGTAGCGGAAAGCGGAGGTGGTATAGCGGATGATGTAGTGAAAGCCCTAGGCAAAGATGCCAACGTCCGGAAAATTAGATGGTGTCTAATGATGTTGTAGCCTATCTAGATGGATGGGGGATGTCAATAGCTTCTCAACGAGCTAAAGAACGCGAAAATCGGACTCCGGATGCGAAAGTTATGGGCAAAACGGTGAAACTCGGAACACTGAAACTGGGTTAGGCGGTAGTACCGCTTGGGAGGGCAGTAGTACCGCTTGTGGCGCTTAAGCGGTAGTACCTCTAGGGGGGCGGTAGTACCACTGGTGTTGGGATTTTTCGCAGATCGAAACGGGGCGCGATTTTGGGGCGGAAATGGATGATTTCGGGGGCAAAATTGGATGGATTTTGTGGATGGAAAGAGGTGAAACTTGGGGAGATGCTAGATCCACTCGAAACCAAGAAAATCCATGGATCAAAATCAACAAAACATCATCAAAACCAACAAATCACAAAAAAATTTGGGGGCTATTTTTGGTGGGAATTTTCGGATTTAGGACGAAAACAGCAAAATCAAGCTAGAAAACACGAAGTAGGGGCTCCAAAAACGTGATCAACGTGGCTCATGATACCAAGATGATGTAGGGCGGAACCCTATGTGGACGATCTTTCACGTTTGGAGAGGATCCCTACGAGGAACACGACGAACGAGCAGAAGAACACAAGGGAAAACACATGAGAGAATCACTAAACCGACAAGTAATCGATCACACAAGGGCTAGATCACCGAACACATAAGGACGAACAAGATTCAAAACCAACAAAGGAAATATACAAAGGTAGCTGTCGTGGAATTGTCACGTCAGATGTCCTTAGTGTCAGGACTTAGTCGCGAGGCCAACACATCTATGTGGTAGCTTGAGAGGGGTTGAGCGGAATCAAGAGACGCAACACAAGACAAGGATTTAGACAGCTTCGGGCCCCGGGAAACATCATCCGGTAAAAACCCTACATGCTTTTTGAGGCTAGGTCTCATTATCATCACGAGGGAGTCGCCGTAAACCGGCTCTCCTCTTTGTGTCTATCCCTAGAGATTGTTTCTTGCTTGTAGCTTGTCCCTCTTTGGTGAGCCCTGCCCCTCCTTATATATGTTGAAGGGGCGGGTTACATGTGGAGTCCTATTAGGATTAGGATTAGTCTATCTCTAATACAAACCGGATACAAGTCCAAGTCTTAACTCCTTGTAAGACAAATATTCCTTATGCCTTTCCTCTTAAACCGCCCACCATAGTATGAACGGCCTTCATGAACCTTGGTTGGGCCACCAGAGTCTTATCGCTCCTCGCACCCGCTTTGCCGGATCACCAATGAGTCGCGAACCGCCAAGTCTCGTGAGGTCTCAAATAAACCGCCAAGTCCGGCCGGGTTAACTTCGGCGGTTTACACCATGAGGTATATCCCGACATTAGCCCCCAAGTTTAGCTTGGATTTATCCATAGTAAACTTATCTGCAAAATAAAGACCAGAACAAATTTGGCAGGTTGTGCTCGGGTTAAAATTCTTGTGAACCGGCACTGATCGTCATAAGTCCTTTGTCATTTCCTCCTACGAAAAATCCGAGTCAATAGACCAGCTTCATACTCAATTTCTTGACATTGGTTTCTCATAGAAATATTGTGAAGAATAATCCACTTGAGTCGGCTTTCAAAGCGCGGTTTAAAAATATTGGCCTTCAAATACTCATCGATATTCATGGCTTGAAGATGTAAAACTTTCGGTTTATCATTACCAAAATTGCCGAGTTATATAACGACGATGCGGGTCATAATTGTTGTTGACACGGGTGATGTAATTGATCTTCCTTATTTGCTCAAAACTGATAATTTGAGATAATTTGAAAATGTTCCTCCTATATATATGCATAATACTGTAGCCCCCAAGTCTTAAGAGGAGAACATAGTGATAGCTTAAGACTTGCTCCAATATAAGTGTTGCAACCTTGAAGAAATCCGGGTTGTTCATCTCAATCACTAGTCGAATTGAGTATTCCACATATGTAGCCCCCAAGTGCGGGTTGTCATGCTTGCGACAACACGGGACTTGATATATCTGAATTGTTGATAGGAGCAATTGGTAGCCCCCAAGGGCGGCTCATTATAATGTGAGTGGGTCTTCAATAATATGAGCAAAAATGACTTTGCATTAGCCTCCAAGTGTCATGGTGCATGCTTGCGGCGACATGAGACTTGCATATTTGATGTAATCTCAACTTAAATAATGTAGCCCCCAAGTTTGGGTTGTAAGCCTGTAGCAACTCGGGACTATTCCTTTCATTGTAGAATAAATCATATCCTTTGATAAAATAATAGCCATTGCGCTAAAGCGGCTTTGAAAACCTCAATAATACCGGTTATTAATAACCATAATAAAAATCTAGCCATGTTGGCTATTCAAGATAATATAATCTGGTATGAAAAACCTTGTTCATTCAATATCATAATGAAAATTCAGCCAAGTTTGGCTATTTGAATAATATAACCCAATGATTTATAAGCGCATGATTCCAATGGCGCAATCCAAATATGTCTTGGCGACTTATAGTCCAAAGCCGGGCGGGTTAACAAACACGGATAATTTCTCATCATATCTTGGCGACTTATCGTCTTAAAGCCAGTTGGTTTAATAAACACCGGATAATTTATCATCATGCTTTATTCAACCTGTTTACGCATACAATAAGTTTAAAGTGTCTGGCGGTTTACATGGATGAATCATAATGCCCAACATATAACCCAGGTTTATAACCAAGGCTGCACTTAAGAATAATCAAATATGAAATATATCATACACTGTACATTGAATCACATCATTGGTTTACCAATTTTTGTAGTAATGGTAATAACCCAAATTTTGAGTCGATAACTCCTTCCATATTGTGCCAGTTTATGATAAAACCGTACCAGGTTGTGATAAACACCGGATTAACCATATATAATGCTAGCGACTCGTAGTCAAACCAGACCGGGCTGATAGTCTCCGGATTATGATTTGATCATGTACTGACAATTTGTAATTGAAAGTCAAGCCGGGTTAATGAACACGGTTTACTCCATAATAAGATGGTAACATAAAATCAAACCCGGCGAGATAGTCTCGGATTAGGATTTGACCATGTTCCGTAATTTGTAATTGACAGTTTGAACGGATTAACAATGTCGGTTTAAAAGCATAAGTAAAAGTTCTTTAGCAAAAAAGAACAGAATTCAAGCAAAGGGAAAATAAAACTGTCGGGGAAGCTGATCGTGACCCACGAACACCTATGGGACCTGGCGGACCGAGTCCCTTGTGGTTCGATGGAGGCGGAGATTACACGAAGAGCAGATCGAGGCGATGCGAGAAGTTTACCCAACCGGAGCTCTCGAGAGATAATACTCCTCTTGCTGCTGGTTGGTTGTATTGTGTTCTTGCTAGGGAGCAATGAGAGCTACAAAGCCTAGCTTGAGTGTCTCTAGTCTCGAATGAGTCGAATCCTAACTGAGTCGAACGGAACCCGAACCCTCTCTACGTTGCGCATGGGCCTCCTTTTATAGGCTCAAGGGGTCTCTGACAGGTGGCAACGTAGATGAGGGTACAAATGGAAAAACAGTAGTTGGTACACCGACTTGTAAAGTGTACAGTGTATTCTACCTAACTCTGACGGCAAGGGACAAAAACATTAAATGCCGTCCACGCCGCCTAAGCAGTCTGTGAGGGACCGTCGAGGCGCCACTGTTCGCCACGATGGCCTTCTTGTCGGCGCCGCTTATCGCTGCTCTCCGCTGGCTGCACAGCCCTTGACCGCGTGCGTTCGAATAGCCCCATGGCGACACGTTGGCGGATGAGCTGGGCGGAGACGAAGAGAGGTTGCTGCTGCAAGCGCCTTGCAGGCTGAATCCTGTCGGCTCGGGAGCTTGTCGCTCACCAAGCCTTCCCGGCAAGCTTCTCTTGCCGGGGTCTTGTTTCCTTCGTGCCTTGAGTGGCCTTCCGGCAAGCTCCTCTTGCCGGGTCTTGAATCTTTGTTCTTGAATGGCTCCAAAGGCAGCGGAGGACCTTATGGCGGTCACTAGGCAAGCCTTGCAGCTGGTGCTGCAACTGCCCGTGCGCGAGTTCGGGATACTAGGGTACCCTACTCTAGTACACCGACAGGAGCCCCGAACTGGGCCACACACTGCACCGAGCTTTGTTTGGCCGGGCCCAAAGCAGGCTGCAGACGCCGCGGCCTAGATCACGCCGTTACTCGCCCGGACCCACCACGTCCCCCACAACAGCACGCTGCGCCCGAGCGTGGCGTCGTGGGAGAGATCGTGGGGCTTTCTTTAATTGGAAAAGCGGGCGTCCGCCCCTCTCCCTCCTTATAAGCGAGGAAGCACAGGCAGGGCGCCCACCTTGCCATTCTTTGTCACATCTCAAAACCACCGTCGCTCCTCCCTCCTTCTCGAAGTCGAAGAGAGCGGCGCCCGCCCCCATTGCCACCAACGCCATCAACGCCATCGGCCTCCTCCACCACCTCCACCATGGCTCTGGCCGACAAGGAGAAGGGCGTGAAGTCGGCGAGAGGCAGCGACTCACGGCGCTGCGAAGGAGCGGGCCACCTTGACCCCTCGCCGACGCAAAGGAGCTGCGGAGGGTACTACCTCTTCGTCGACGGAGACAGCTGGGCGCACCAGCGACGAGGTGATCTCCGCCGCCGCATCCGAGAAGGTTTCATCGGGTATCCCTTCTTCGCGCTCTTCTTCCACTGCGGGCTCTGCCCACCCTTTTTCAATTCTTTGCGACATCATGAACACCTACGGTCTCCGCCTCCTTGATTTCACCCCAGCGCTGTCTGACCATGGCGGTTTCGCACACCTTCTGAAAACTTTGTGAGTCCACCCAAATGTAGCCCTCTTACGCCACTTCTTCATGCCCGCGTTGAGAGGAGAGCCGCTTGCGGAGGGATTGCTTGGATCTCGAGGATCGGCAAGAAAGAAGCATATCTGGAAGGAGAGCTCCGCAGCAAGTGGGAGGAGTGGAGAGCCGATTGGTGTTGGATCATCGAGGAGAACCCGCAGCCCTTCCCGCCCAGCCGCCAAAATCCCATAGTCTTGGCAGCGATTGGAGCAACTTGGCCGGAGGATGCTAGGTTGAAGATTGCCGTGACCGGATCTTGCGCCTCGGGCATGCCGGACTCCTTGTAGGTGCTGTTGTTACGGATTTCCTTCGTCGCCGCGCCGCTCCCTTGCGGGAGAGGAGGAGACCTGCTTGGGAGTTCCAAAATGCGGCGGACATCATGAGGCTGCGCCGGGCCTCAACTGGAATTTCACTTGTCTTGGAGCTGGATGTGATCTTCTGGAGTTGTTCAAGCCCGACCAGATCGCCCGAGTGGTTCATGTTGCGAGGGGGTCGTTCCTTTGTGCAACAACTCTTCGCTTGACCGCATCCGTGCGATGATGCGTTGTCACGATTCCCATGGGATCGTTCCAACTTGGCAAGAGCCCGCCCGACGGCGTCGTGCAGCGATTCTTGACAGGTTGGAAGAAGTGCCGATCCGCGCCCGGAAAGAAGTGGCTCACCGCGACACCACCGACGCCGCTGCGGCGCCAATCGCCACCAGTGGAGGGAGGCGGCGAGAAGCTGCCGCTGGTGGTCGGGTTCACCGTGGAGGAGGCGGAGGCAGCGAGGCGGCAAGCCTTGCCGACCGAGAGGAGCTTGCCTTGGCGGAGGGCAGGCCGAGCCTCAAGCCGAGCGAGCGAGCCTGCAGGCGCCTCCTCCACCTTCGGGTAGCTTGCTGCGGGAGGAGCCGCAGCTCCACCAAGAAAGCGCCTCCGCAAGACCGGGAAGTGGCGGGCGGCAGACGGGCCAACAGCCGTCTCGCCCTGCGCAGCCCGCTCCACCATGCAAGCTCTGTTGCAGCAGGGGCGCCTCACGCCGCCACAACAAGCTGGGCGGGGCCTTCGGGACCACGGCTCCGCACCCGCCAAGCGTCCGAGGAGCCTACTCTTCCAGCTTCGTCGACCGAGGCGGGGCGGAATTCGACTTCTCCGCTCTCAGCTCGAAGAAGAAGAAGAAGAGTAAGATCTTGTCGCTGTACTTGTAATCCTTCAATTTGCTGCTTTGTCTTGTATCTGATTTGCTTCATTAGAACTCTTTCTTTTTCAGACGCTGGCTCAGAGGCGTCGAAGAGAGCCAAGACCCGGTGGTTGTCATCGAAGACGATCCCCGTGGCTGACAGGAGGCGCGTCTCGAGACTCCTTTGACGGACAGGCAACTCTTCCTCAGAGCAGCCCAAAGACAGGCCCAGCGTAAGTATTTGGTTTATTTCTTACGGTTTGGTGTGCATGGGTGCTCCTTCTTCTTGACATCGACTTGTTGATTTGTGTAGGAAGAGCAGCCTCATCGGGAGGGCGGAAGTCGCCTCGAAATTCTGCCTCTGCTTCAATTCACCGCCAAGGGAGAATTCTCCGGCAAGGGAGCGCTCTCCGGCAAGGGAGGCCTCTCCGACAAGGGATGTTTCTCCGACAAGGGGCAGCGCCAGCGATCCTCCGGTGGTGGAGACCGCGGCCACAGATCCCATCGCAGGTATCCCTTTTGCGTGTCAATTCCCCTTGGGTTCTTTTTTTCTTCTGTTCTTCTTTTCGAACATTTGTCTGACTGTTCTTTCTTTTTCTGATCATCAGATCCATCTGCCGGAGAGCCGATGGAGATTGAGGTTGCCGGCGAGGAGGACGCGCGCGGCAACAATGACGACGACGCCAACATGGAGGAGGAGGCCGGCGCCGATGGGTCCGGCCGGCGAGGAGGACGCCAAGGACGTGGCGCGCAAAGGCTGGGAGGGGTGCGGTGATCGTCTTGGCGATCCCGAGGCCGCAGGCGCGCCGAGCGCCACGCCGACCGCCGATCCTCCGCCACCGATGCAGCGTCGAGCTCAAGAGCCCGACCTGGCGCTTATCTCGAAGGCGGCGCGACGCGATTCATCAAGCTCCATGGGCGTCGAGCTCCAGGGCGCCGGTCGAGGGAGAGACTTCGACGAAGAGCTGCTCACCTCCATTGGCTGTCGCTGGTTGACGCGCCAAGCGATAGTGATGGCGAGTCTCGAGGAGGAGCATTCTTTGAAGAAGCTGTTGTCTCTCTACCGCGCCCGACAAGCTAAATTTGGAGTCGGGAAGCACTTGTCGCGAGGGCGGAGGCGACATGGAGAAGCGCCGCAGAAGAGCTCCGCGCGCCAACCAAGAAACCCTCGGGACGAAAGCGAAGAAGCAGGAGCAACTCTCCGAAGAGCGCACAACCTTCATCCTTGAGAAGGCTGAGGTCGAGGAGCAGCAAAAACTTGCCGGCGAAGCTATCTGCACAAGAAGGCGTAGTGGCGCATGGAAGATCAACCTTGACAGCTATGAGGAAGATCTTGCGCTTGCAGCAATCACTTGGCGGAGCACTCAAGGAGGCAAAGGACGCTGCCGCAGCTGCCGAGGCCGCCAAGAAGGAGTTAGAGGCGAGGTGGCGCAGCTGGAGGCCACCCTCCGGAGAAGAGCGGCGAGGAGGTCGCCGCTGAAGCACGAAAGCACGAGAAGCGCCTACACTCTTGGCGAGTTGCGAGGCCGTCTCGTGAGAGGATCAAAGAACTCGGCGCTGCCAAGGACTCCAAGGCGGATCTTGAGTGAAGCTGTCTACCTTGAGCGGAGACACCGGATGGGCGCCAATGAGCGGGAAGTGGGTTTCTTGGAGAAGATCAAGGCCAGCGAGGAGTTCTTTGGCGAATGCCACGACCGCCCATAACACCTTGAGAGAGAACGTGATGATCCGGACCGAGGGTCTTGTGAATACAGCCGCCGCCATCGACAAGGAGCCGATGGAGCTGGGGATGGTGGACCTCGGGTACTCCACCGGCGAGCATCTCAACCAGCGCCAAGCTCAGCCTGTTCTTCAAGGGTGTGGTGGCGGCTCTCCATGACTCCGGAAGAGATCCCAAAGCAGCTGGCCGGCGAGTCGCGCCAAATCTGTCGCGAGGGCTCTTGGAAGGTGCTGAAGGTGGCCTTCCGCAATCCAGCGTTAGCCGCCAACGTCCTCAAGTCCCTACCGCCCATTGCCGGCGTTGAAGCGCTCAAGGCCCTTGTCGCACCCATTGTGGACAGGGTGAGCGGAGTCAAGAGAGTTGATGGCGATCGCGTGGACTAGGCCGCCAAATTTATCCTTCCCTTGTCGTTGTTGATCATGTTTAGTAGAACAATTCATTAGATCTGCGACAAGTTATTTTTGTAATATACTAAATCTTAGGCAACGATTGCAATGTTATTTCCTTTACTTGATTCCTTCCTTTGTATGTTTGTGCCCTACGCTTTTAGGGAACTTGTCGGCGCGGGCACCTTTGCTTGCAGCGCTGAGTGCGAACGTCGACAGCTTCTTTGGCGACGCCGCCTCCGACAAGCAACCTTGTCGCAACTGGTTGTAGCTCACTTAAGTTGTTGAGCGGACTCGAAACAAAGTAAGGGCGCAAACCAGCCGTGAGTTGGTTCCTTCGCGCACATGTTTTCCATACAAAGTACTATCGTTCGAGGAGCATAACTTAAAAATTTAAAAACTGATTGCTCAAACTTTGGCAACTTAGCTTTTCTGTCGTTTGCTTCCCGGTAAGAGGAAATTTCCTCGAGCGACACTTGGTGGCCCACACCATTATCTTCTCCTTCCCCCCCCCGGCTAACTTGTGGGCGAAGGAACCTTCCTTTCTTTTGCGAAGAAAGAAGAGAAAATAAAGTTATGGAGCCTCGTGGCTCGTTACTGCTTACCGGGTGTGGATGCTGCACAAAACGTCAGATAATACATGCAAAATAATGATGAAAGCATGAAGTTGACAATTTGCGCGCAACACATGAGCTTTACTGATGCACGGGGTCTGCGCCCAGCTTTGTACAAAGGATTACATGCAACATCAGCAAGACTTTTACAAAAGGTGGTTGTCGGAACAGGTTCCGGCAACCGCGCCCTATGGGTAAAACTTACGAAGATGCTCAATGTTCCAGGAGTTGCTCACCGGAATGCCATCTTCGGTCTCAAGGCGGACAGCGCCAGGCCTAGTGACTCGTTTCACCCGATAAGGGCCTTCCCACTTCGGCGTCAACTTGTTGGAATTCTTGGCGGATTGAACGCCAAGAACAAGGTCGCCTTCCTCGGAACTTCCGCACTAACTTTGCGGCTATGGTAGCGGTGCAAAGCTTGCCGGTAACGAGCAGCTCGTCTGAGAGCTCGAAGACGGTCCTCCTCAAGGAGCAGCGCGTCATCTTGTCGCAGCTGCTCTTGCTCAAGCTCATCATAAGCGAGTACTCGAGGTGACCCAGATACGAGTTCCGTGGGGAGAACTGCCTCGCTCCATAGACTAGAGCGAAGGTGTCCGCCGTGGCTCGATTTGGCGTCGCTCGATCGACCAGAGAACCATCGGCAGCTCCTCAATCCATTTCTTCCGACTTGCGCAGCCTGTCAAAAGTTCTGGTCTTGAGTCCTCGCAGCACTTCAGCGCTTGCCCTCTCTCGCTGACCGTTGCTTCTCGGATGAGCAACAGAAGCAAAGCAGATCTTGGCGCCAAGATCTTGGACGATTGCATGAAGGTGCGACTTCGTGAATTGTGTGCCGTTGTCGGTGATGATCCGTTAGGTATCCCAAAACGGAAAACAATTGACTCAAGAACTTGCTGCCGATCTGGCTTTGTCACCTTCCTCATCGCTTCCACTTCCGCCACTTTGTGAACTTGTCGATTGCGACGCACAAGTACTCAAAGCCCCGACAGCTCGGGAAAGGGGCCGAGGATGTCGAGCCCGGACCGAAAATGGCAGGATAAAGGGATCGCCCGAGAGCTTGAGCTGGCTGGTGTATCTGCTGGAATGGAACCGCATGCTTCACACTTGGTTACTTGTGCAGTTACATCCTGGAGGGCTGTCGGCCAGAAGAAACCTTGTCGAAAAGCTTTGCCGGCAAGTGCTTTTGCGCCAATGTGGTGACCACATATGCCTCCATGTATCTCTCGCCAACAGCTTCGTCCATCTTCCCGATGAATACACTTCAATTTCACACCGTTGAGTCTTCTTCGTATAGTGTCTTTGTCGACAAACTGGTACATACTCAACTACGGGCTACTACTCTCCGCTTCTTCTTGCTCTTCGGAAGTTCTCCTTCAAGGAAATGGACAATCTGCTGTGCCCATGCCGGAGCTTATGGCTCGACAACAAGGACTAAAGGCACATCTGCTCACAAGGGAACATCCGCTTCTACGGAAGAACTTGCGGCTCTGCGGAGTTGATGTTCCCCGACAAGCTTGCGGAGCACAACTTGTCGGGAGCGTCTGCTTCAACGAAACAAACCCTAGGGCTTGTCGGAGCAGACTGCTCCTCAGCACTTTTGGCGTTGATCTTGGGGACTTTCGCGGTGGCGGCTTCGGGGAGCTCGGCCGGGAAGTAGTCACCAGAAACCAACTTCCTCTTCTTACTCTGTCCGGTTGATGGCGTTACAGTTGGTTGAGTCTGCTTGAGCACAAAAATTCCTGGTTCCATTGTGTAACTTGAGGCGGCGCACTTTGACAGCCAAGCAATATCGTTCGAGCTCTTGGAACATGTTCCATTTGCGTGCCTTCAAAGTGTTCTTCTAGCTTTCTCACTTCATCGACGAGGCTTCCATCAACGGACTCGATAATCTTTGTTCACTTGGCGGACGACAAGCTGCGAGTCACCCCCGACAATGAGCTTCCTCGATCCCAAGGTCCATGCTATCTCGAGACCGCAAGCAAACCTTCATACTGCAGATTATTTGTTGCTTGCTCCTTGGGAAAGTGCATCCGACTATGTACTTGAGGTGCTCTCCGGTGGGTGCGATAAGCAAGACGCCGCACCGGCGCTTTGCAGCGAGAAGGCACCATCAAAGTACATCAGCCACTCTTTACTTGCTTCCTTGACGGGATACTGCGTCTCGAATTTCTTCATCCTGCGTTGGTGTCCATTCTGCTATGAATTCTGCCAATGCTCGCTTTGGATAGTTGAGGTGCTTTCAAACTTGAGGCCAAAGCTTGACAGTTCCAAAGGCCCACCGACAATCCCGCCTGCCGCTCGGATTTTGCAATATCCTCTTCAGGGAAAGCGAGTGACGCATCGTTATCTCATGTGCTTGGAAGTAATGGCGAGCTTTCTCGAGGCCATGAGGAGGCCGAAAAGCAATTTCGCACACCCGAGTACCTTGACCTAGCCCCAGAGAAGGGAACTGACAAAGTACACCGGGCGCTGCGCCATCCTTTTCTGCATCTTATCGCAAACCTGCGCAGATCCGTTCTTGTCGGGACCAAAGCTTGACGGAGAAGCCCCGCTTGTCGCCGGATGCATCCGCCCGCTGTTGCGGCCTCATCCGCCTCCCTCTCCGCTATTAACGCAGCACTAACCATTTTGATTGGTTGCCGCTATGTATAGCAGCAACTTCTCTTGTGGCCTAGGTGCGACAAGTATTGGAGTAGAGGACAGTACCTCTTTAAGTCTGCAAGCAGCCTCCGCTTCGAGAGTCCATGCCTTTTTCAAAATCTTGAAAATGGCATGGCGCGCCAGCAGACCTAGAGATAAACTCTGAGAGCAGCCACGCAACCGCAAGTCTTCGACATCCTTGACGCGCTTTGGTGCTTCAATCTGCTCAATGGCCTTGATCTTGTCGGGATTGGCTTCAATTCCTCTGAGAGATTAAGAACCCGAGAAGCTTGCCGAGGGAACTCCAAACACGCACTTCTCGGGATTGAGCTTGAGGTTGATCTTGCGCAGATTTGCAAAGGTCTCATCTAAATCTTGAACCAGAGTTGCTTTGTCCTTGCTCTTGACCACTATGTCATCCATGTAGGCTTCTACATTTCTGTGCATTTGCGGCTCAAAAGTGTCATGGACCACTCTTGCAAACGTTGAACCAGCATTCTTCAAACTGAAAGGCATCCGTATGAAATAGTATGTGCCACATGGTGTAATGAATGCAGTTTTCTCTTCATCTTCTTCTGCCATGAAGATCTGATGATATCCTGAATATGCATCAAGAAATGAAAGCAAATCACATCCAGCCGTGGAGTCAACAATCTGGTCGATACGCGGCAAGGGAAATGGGTCTTTGGGACAAGCTTTATTAACATCTGTGAAGTCAATACAAAGTCTCCATTTCCCATTTGCCTTGCGAACAACTACCGGATTGGCCAACCACGTGGGATGGAGCACTCCTCTGACAAGGCCTGCTGCTTCCAGTTTCTCGATCTCTTCGCTATGAATTCTTGGCGCCCACCGCTCGCTTTCGACTTTTCGCTTGACGGGCCGCGATGAGGACAGACAGCTAAGTGGTGCTCAATTACTTTCCTGGAACACCGGGATGTCGACGGTTGCCATGCAAACACATCGACATTCGCCTGCAGAGCAACGAGCGCGCTTTCCTATTTAGGGTCGAGAGTGGCAATCGATGGTGAAGGTACCACCAAGGCCGCCCTCCTTGGCGGCACCTTCTTGGTCTTCGTGGAGCTGCCATCATCTTCTTGCACTTGCCGGTGGAGCTCGATGGTGCGTCCTCGACGGTAGCGCAGCACCAAGAGGTGCGCTTGCCGGAGTGGGCATCGAGCTCTTGCCGACAAAGTGGTCTTCTTCTTCCCCGGAGCTTCAGCGCAAGTGATTTGCTATCCGTCGCAGCTGCCGCTTCCAGAATCTTGTCGGCGCAGATAAGAGCATCTTTCTTGTCGCCATGAACAGAAATGACACTTATCGGGCCTGGCATCTTGAGCAAGTTGTATGCATAATGAGAGGCTGCCATGAACTTGGCGAAAAGGGACGCCAAGTATCCCATTATAAGGCAATGGGAAATCAGCAACGCCGAACGTGACCTCTCATCCTGAAGTTTAGCTCGTCGCCAAATGTTACCGCAACGTGATCTTCCCTTTCGCTTGCTCCTTCCCGGGTTGATTCTTGAAAGTGCCGTCTCTTCGAGCTCATTGTCGTGGATCTAAAGCTTCAGAGCACCGCGGATGAGATCAGGTTTGCCGGCCCGCCCAACTAGCATCTTGGTGACCTTGAGGTTGCGGATAGTTGGTGAGACCAACATCGGCAAGCACCCGACCGCAGTTATGCGATCAGGGTGGTCCTCAATATCAAAGATGATAGGCGGCTGGACCACTTCGTGAGGCTTGCACGACTCTCACGGATGGTTCTGCTGCATTAACCTCCCGTGATCCATTGCTTGAGTTGGCGGTGTGAGGTATGCAGAGAAGCACCGCCAAAGCAGAGGACCTCGCTGCTTTTCAAACTCCTGCTCATCAGCTTCATCGCCTTCCATATCTTCATCGCCATCGCCGCCTTTCATCCTTGTCGCGCGCTGGGAGGTCTGTCTCCTTGCCGCTGCTTGGCCTTGTTGCGTCCTCCCGGCCGGGTCGCTTGCTAACTCCCCAGCACCCTCTTGGGCCTTCTCCTTGTCCGCCGCCAGACTCAGCCTTCTCAGTTCAACAAGCTGCTCGACTTTCTTGCAGCTCTGGAGGTCATGGCCCTTGGTGCGGTGAATCTTGCAAGATTGTTTGTTGAGTTGTCCTGCTTGTCGGCGTCGCCACAGGCTGGCGGGTCGGTGTCGCAACCTCCTTGCCGGAGCCACCAACCTTGGCCTTCTTGGCGCCACCTCCGCCGGACTGCTCGACAACTAGTACCTCTTGCTTTTTTTTTTTCGTTGTTCCGCCGCCGCTCTTCTTTGCCGGGCGGTCTCCCCACCGCCGATCCCGCTTCAACATTTTCTCCTCGAGTCTTCTTTCTTCCTCAAAGACGCACACTTGTCGGCCAAGGCATACAGCTCATCGACGCCTTGACTTTGCACATCGCCATCTCCTCCTCATCCTCGCGGTTTCCGACGCTCGATGAAACGCGCTGATCACCGCGCAGGTGGACATCCGATGTTGTAGTGCACACGGCTGAATCTTTGGATGAACTTGCGCAGGACTCTCCTTCCTTCCGGCGCAGCAGATGAAGGTCACTTCTTGGCTATGAGGTTTGTGGTCACCGTGAAGGCGCCGACAAACTGATGGCATAGATCTACCCAAGAAGTTATGGAACTGTCCGGCAAGTGCATGAGCCAAGATCCGACATTTGGCTCGAGTACCGCCGAGGAACTAGTTGGCGAGGATCTTGTCGCCTCGTCCCCCGCAGCCTGCACCGCGATGGTGTAGATGCCGAGGAACTCCGATGGATGCGCCCCGCCATCATACTTTTCCGCACATCCGCTTGAAGTTTTTCTTGTCGGGCCATCGGACTTGCCGCAGCTCACGAGTGAACGCAGGGCAACCTACCGCGACGGCAAGTCACATGGTTCTCTCGGCGCTTGTATGTCGACAAGGGGCCCGGCGCGCTGGTCGGATTGACGCCGCTTCTCGGCGCCGGCGAAGTTCGAGCGTCTTCTTGTTGCCGTCTTGAAGAACTTGGCGCTGATCACGGCGAGCTCGTGGATCCGACGACGCGGTGGAGTCGTTGCCGAGGTGGATCCGCCGAGTCGGGCGATCTTGGCCTTCGGATGGAGAGTGCATAGTGGTTGCACCTCGCAGGTTTCGCCGCCACCGCTTGTGCCTTGTCGCCTCGCCGCGCAAGGATGTAGTTGGTTGCCGCGAGTATCGCCGCTGGCAAAGCCGATGAGGCTTTGAATGGTGGCCTCCATTCGCCGACCTTGTCACCGCTGAGGGTAATCCAGAGCGATTGAGCTCGCGCCAAAGCTTCCGCTTGAGTGGTGGGCGGCAATGGTGAACGGTGCGAGGAGCGGATGTGCTCGGACTTCTAAATACATTAGAAGGAGCAGATCCCGCCCAGCGATCAGGCCCCGCCGCACACCGCCGGGCGCGCGAGATGCTCTTGAGCGCCTCTCGATCCACCAGCTCGATCTTGGCCCAACGAACGATGGCGCCATGCGAGCACCATGACGTTGTCGGTCTCGCGCCCCGACATGGACGCGATACGATCCGGACGCCGAGGTCTGGCGCCACCTTGTCCTTGACTTGGCAGCCGTGGGCTCCCTCACGACGCCGTTCCTCCGCCGCGTCTTCCCCACCACTCGCCGCTCCGTGGTGGTGGGTTTGACGCGGACGGTTTCTGCTGCCGAAGCCTTCTTCTTCGTGGCATGTTGATAAAGATGATGAAGATGTTGCTCGTGAACGCCGGATCAGGTTCACACAGCCTCGACGCCCTACCTGGCGCGCCAAAGATGTCGGGGAAGCTGATCGTGACCCACGAACACCTATGGGACCTGGCGGACCGAGTCCCTTGTGGTTCGGTGGGGGGCGGAGATTGCACGAAGAGCAGATCGAGGCGATGCACACGAGCAGTTTACCCAGCTTCGGAGCCCTCCGGAGAGATAATACTCCTACTGCTGCCTGGTTGGTTGTATTGTGTTCTTGCTAGGGAGCAATGAGAGTTACAAAGCCTAGCTTGAGTGTCTCTAGTCTCGAATGAGTCGAATCCTAACTGAGCCGAACGGAACCCGAACCCTCTCTACGTTGCGCATGGGCCTCCTTTTATAGGCTCAAGGGGTCTCCGACAGGTGGCAACGTAGATGAGGGTACAAATGGAAAAAACAGTAGTTGGTACACCGACTTGTATAGTGTACAGTGTATTCTACCTAACTCTGACGGCAAGGGACAAAAACATTAAATGCCCGTCCCTATCGCCTAAACAAAGGCAACAGGACCGTCTGGGGGCGCCACCGCTCGCCACGATGGCCTTCTTGTCGGGCCGCTATCGCTGCTCTCCGCTGGCTGCACAGCCCTTGACACGCTGCGCTCGAATAGCCCCATGGCGCACACATTGGCGGATGAGCCGAGCGAGATGAAGAGAGGTTGCTCACGCGGCAAGCGCCTTTGCCGCTGCTGAATCTTTGTCGCGCTGGAGCTTGTCGCCATCAGCCTTCCGGCAAGCTCCTCTTGCCGGGTCTTGTTTCCTTCGTGCCTTGAGGGTTTTCCCGCAAGCTCCTCTTGCCGGGTCTTGAATACTTTGTTCTTGAATGGCTCCAAAGGAGCCGGAGGACCTTGGCGTCACTAGGCAAGCCTTGCCGCTGGTGTCTTGAATCGCCCGGCACGAAGTTCGGGATACTAGGGTACCCTACTCTAGTACACCGACAAAAACCATTGCAAATGAGGCTTTACCGAGCCGATCGATGGTGTTACCATGGTCGGACACCACTAAGCTCCCAATAAGGTGTAGCCATGGTTCAAGTCAGCCAGTCCCCAATCAAATCGGTGGGCGTATGCCATCAATTGGCGGCAATGGTTCGGGTTCACCAAGCCCCAAGTGACTCTATGGCCTTAGGTCGATCAAGAGGCGGATCTGTTCAGACTTGACCATGTCCCTGTGATCCGGGTGGCTTTCGCTTATCAAAAGGTGTTGCATTGGTTCGACACCACCAAGCCCCCAAGTGATGTTGTGGCACTAGGCCGATCAAGAGGTGTGACTATGGTTCGCATACGATCAAGCCCCCCCAAGTGATCAATAATATGATAAGCCAATAAGGCATGATACCCATGTTTGAACCGCGATCATGGCAGCAGGTCCTCTTTGGCACCCTTTAACTTTTGCAAGTTTATAAATCCTTCTTGAACCGGACATTAAATCGGATATTGAGAGCTTCAAAGCTTTGTGGGAGACTTCTTTCCTTGAACCGGATTTTAAACCGAATCCTCTTTAAGCCGGAAATTTTCGACGGCCTTTAAATTTGCACCAATATGGCGGCTTAGGGTCCTGCATTAGACAACTTTGCGCAGGCCAAAGTAATTGTTTTAAAGAAGGCAATATATAATATAAAATATATTGATGGATTTCACCGATATATCATGCCGGGGTTATTCACCGTGGAGTTGATGCTCACCATGGTGAAGCTGAAATTAATGACGGCCGAGTCGGCCACGGGCGCTAAACCGAGAGTCGGCTGCGGGCGTCAGAAACCAAGAGTCACCGGGCCTTGTAAACCGAGAGTCGGCCGCTGGTGTCGTAAGTCGGCGTGCGGACGGATAGTCGGCTGCAGCATTTGTAAACCGCCTTGTCGATTGTCGGTGTAGACAAACGTCAGCAATGTGTTTCTCCAGATCTGTGGGCATGATAGCCACTCTTATAATGAGTAATTTTCCTGCACAAAGATCACAAACGAGAGTAATTGTTCTCTAAAGAATGAAGAAATATCATAAAATTGATCGGATGGATTTCACCCGATTCATCCGGACGATGGACGCATCAAGACGCGGCATCTGTAGATAATTTTGCAAAAGATGTTATCCTCCCAAAACTTCCTCACGAGATAATTCCACGGAATAACAATTCTAGCGCCGAGCACTAGTACGTAGAGCATCCGATGGATTTTTGCATGACGCTCAAGAAGGCAATCAATTCATCCTTTCTTTAAATATTGATTGGCCCTTGAGATCCAAGTCAATGTGCTTGATACACAACAAGCACTCATTAGTAATTGATGCATGTGGATAACAATGCTACCGCTGTCATGAATAATGGTTTTCTTGCAATGTATCGATCGATCATCGAGTTGCTTGTCCGGCACAAGAATTAAAAATAGATCCAGATCCAGACTTTGGCATCTAGCTGCTGTGTGCTCCATACAGACTCCACCCGCCGCCGTCGTGACCATAAGAGCATTAGTACATCTTTGAAGCTGAGCATACACACACCTATTGCAATCTTGATATAGCAATCAAGCGCCGCCAGCTGATCGCGAGGCCGGCTTGTGGAGAGACCACGGCAACGGAGACTCAAGGCCACAGAGGCGAGGTCAACTCAGGCCGGCTTGAAACTACGGGCTGACTCGGAGGTGAACGCAATACAAGGCCAGAGGCGGCTCAAAGCAGCCGCAGGCAGGTTGGAGCCTTGGAAACGCAGCGTGGTTTCAGCCGAGGAGGGTGGGTTAAATCGGCGCCGGCAAAGCAGTAGGCGAGGCCAGCGAAGACGAATCGACTAGTAGCAGTAGCTAAAGCCGAGGCGGCCGCGGTTTAGCAGTGGCTGGTTATGGCGATTGATGCTGAGCCAAGGAGACTCGCGCTCAAATCAAGACCGAGTAGTGGTAGCTCAAGCGGCACGAGACGCGGGGCGCCGAGATAGAAACGGTGGTGCCAGCACGACGGAGCCCGCAGACTAAACCGGCAGCGGGTCGCGTCGCCGTGCCTCGAGCTTAGCACGCCTGCGCGGACGGAGAAGAGTGGAAGTGGTGAAGTGAGACCGCGGACGCGGGCGGCTCACGGCCAGCCCAACAAGGCCCATCTTGGCGGTTCATGGCGCAGCCCGCTGCGACGACTTGAAGCGGAGCCACGAGTAGAAAAGCGGCGGTTCGGCGACGGCGTAGCGACGCCAAGCCATAGCGGTTTATGAGGCAACAAAGGCCGCAAGCGGTTTGGCTGCTCGTAATGCATCGAGGCCAAAGGCGGACCTGACTCACCGCGGCATAGCCCGGAGGCGCGATACAGGACGACGGAGAGTTGTAGGCGCTTGACCGCACAAGGGCACTTGAAGAAGCAGGGCCGCTTGACGCCGGGCACGGGGCCTGAGGTCGACGGAGACACGCCAGTGAGCGCTTGACCCGGCAAAGTGCGACGGCGGTTTGTATCTTGCATCAGACGCTGAGTTGGCCCGGCAGGGGCGGCTTTTAAAGCGGAGACTCGGACTCGGAATGAAGGCCGGTCACTTGGAAAGGCAGCAACTCTGGCTTTCGGCGGAACGATAAAATCTGCCGGTGAACTTTTGGCGAAGGTGACTTCGGAAAGGCGAAGCCGATCGGCTTGAGGCATGATGGCGACTCCAATCGGACCCGGGTAGAGGGCGGCGCGACTCGAACGAAGGCCGGGCTCAACACAACTCGCAGGCGATGACTGGGCGGACTGTGGCGAGTCCAATGGAAACAACCGTGGAAGCGAGTCCGAGTCGGGGAGGCAAGGTACAGGCGGCCGCGGCGGCTCAACAGAGCCCAGCAGAGGCATACTGCAGCACCGGGGGCAGCTTGGCGGCGGTGGAGGCGCGGGGACCCGCAGCTCCTGCAGGATGAAGGCCGCAACGGCGGCTCAACAACGGCCAGGCGGGCCAGCTCGAACGGCGGCGACTTGAGGCATAAAACTGAGGGCGGGTTGCAGCCGACGCGGGCCCGTGGTGAAAACTCGGATTGGCGCGAAGCGGTCGTTGACCCGACGGCCGAGGTAGCGAAGGTGTCCTGACGGGGTGAATCTGGGTCGAGGCCTTTTCCGTTTCCAGGTCGTGTAAACTTCCTTTAACCCGATTTGTCCTTGCTGTAAACTAGATCGTACTTGCAGGCGTTTATTCCAATCCGCCCGTCTGACTCGAAGTAGCTGACGACTTCTAGCTTCCTTTGGTAGATACATGTAGGCAAAATTCATGGCGATTTGACAGCCAACCCAGATTGGATCAAAAAATTGTGAAAGATCATCCATCATGACTTGACAATAATATTTCCTTGTTCTCAACCGACGAAGTTACGCTTATGCAAATCCTTCCATTTCGGCTCCTGCTTCTTTCGGAAATTCACGATTTTTCGAAACCCTGGGAAAGATCCCTCCAAGAACTCAACACCATCGTCCGCGGGACCCACGGTGGGCGCCAACTGTCGTGGAATTGTCACGTCAGATGTCCTTAGTGTTAGGACTTAGTCGCGAGGCCAACGCATCTATGTGGTAGCTTGAGAGGGGTTGAGCGGAATCAAGAGACGCAACACAAGACAAGGATTTAGACAGCTTCGGGCCCCGGGAAACATCATCCGGTAAAAACCCTACATGCTGTTTGAGGCTAGATCTCATTATCATCACGAGGGAGTCGCCGTAAACCGGCTCTCCTCTTTGTGTCTAGCCCTAGAGATTGTTTCTTGCTTGTAGCTTGTCCCTCTTTGGGGAGCCCTGCCCCTCCTTATATATGTTGAAGGGGCGGGTTACATGTGGAGTCCTATTAGGATTAGGATTAGTCTATCTCTAATACAAACCGGATACAAGTCCAAGTCTTAACTCCTTGTAAGACAAATATTCCTTATGCCTTTCCTCTTAAACCGGACCACCATAGTATGAACCGGCCTTCATGAACCGCCTGCTGGGCCACCAGGTCTTGTCGCCTCCTCGCACTACCGCCGGATTACCAATGAGTCGTGAACCGCCAAGTCTCGTGGGTCTCAAATAAACAGCCAGGTCCGGCCGGGTTAACTTCCGGCCAGTTTACACCGCGGGGTATATCCCCGACAGTAGCCGTTCTTCTCCGTGAGGAGGTCTTGATTGTCTTCCCTTGAAGGGGTCTTGAATCCGCTTGGGGGATCTTCTCCGAAGAGGTAGCGAGTGATGAAGTCATGTACCTGGGGTAGGGTCATAGACCTGCCCAAAGGTACCCTCCACAAGGACACTCGCAAGAGAAGCAACCTTCCAATCGACTGGTAGGTTTCACTCGGCGATTCAAAGACACTCGACCATGAAGACTCACTCGACCACCAGAGTCCAAGAGCCACTCGGTGCCCAAACGGTGCAGTAGTTAAATAGTCTTTATGATCTTAATGACACTTTATGTAAGGCGTTATCGAGAACGCCTAGCTTTAACGCACCTTAAACCCTCTACTACGTGGGCTGGCTGGGGCCGGGCACACTCTATATAAGCCACCCCCTCCACGGTAGAAGGATTCGCACCCGTAACACATCGCATATAATCCAATCGACCGCCTCAGGGCTCCGAGACGAGGGCTATTACTTCCTCCGAGAAGGGCCTGAACTCGTAAATCCCTTGCGATACAACTACTCCATAGCTAGGATCTTGCCTCTCCATACCTACCCCATTCTACTATCGGACTTAGAACCACGACAGTTGGCGCCCACCGTGGGCAGGTGTTCTAGCGATTTGTTGGAGAAGTTGGGATTCTTCGATTTCCTACATCATGGTTTGGTGGAGTTCGTCGACGGCCACGAGATCCGCCTCGGTGCGCCACGTTAACGCCGACGACTCCGCTTGGCTTCAGGAGGCTCCACTCGGCGTGGGCGCGCTCCCGTCTGCTGGGCGACACACTTCGCCGCGTGTGTCCGCATGGCGTCCTCCTCATGCAAAAGTCGACCAAAGATGGGTCGGCTCTGCAATCTTCACTCCTAGTCTCCCACCGCACAAGCGTTCGGTCGGTCGAGACTTCAGCGGTGGGTGAGGCATGCAGTGGCCCGCCATCGGCCACCCCAAGTCGCGGCGATCGAGCCGGCGAATCTCTCGGCTTGTTCGACCTGTCGACTGGCTCAGAGAAGCTGCGTCCGAATGCGATAGCGATGACCCAGCGGCAGAGGTTACGATGGTCGATGGACCATGCAGTCCCCGGATTCACCCGCACCAACGGAGGTGGCGGTGGAAGCGATCCGGAGCAAGCCCACGAAGAGTACCTGCGAGCCCCTCACTTCGCTCCGAGGGAGGAGCTTCGCCGTTGGAACATGGATGCACTTCACACTCCTATCATTGGAGAAACCCCCGAGGCTCGTGCCTTGGAGGATGCGCGCTTGGCCAACCTGGCTGAGCGCACTCGACTGGAGAATCTTCAGCGAGTACTCGACGAGCGCACGCGACCAAGGGTTCCAGAATCCAGTCGACGTCAGCTTTTTCAACCGCCAACTCAGGTATATCGAACTCTGATTCAGAATTTAGCAGCTGCCGCCCGTATAGCAGAATCAATTCAGCCTTCCCAGTCGGAGGCGGGTAGAGGTTTGCAGCAAATCAGGGATCTGCTCCGGGCGGCAGGAGATCAAAACTCAGTTGTATCCCAGTCGCGGAACAGGGTTCACAGTCGATCCGTCGCTGCGAATTCAGTCCAGTCGGCCCATGGTCCGAGATCGCCCCCGAGGCGTAGGGAACGTGGGGGCCGGTGTGATGATCAATACAAGGGCCGCGAGCAGTATGAGCACCGATTCGATCGCAATGATTGACGTCAGTGCCCTCCTCCCCAAGGGGTGGATCATCGCCTCGGCAAAGGGGATTTACGACACCGACAAAGTCTTTGGCGAAGAGTTCCAGTCGACCCCAGGGAACCAGGCTTTGATGCGAGATCTATTATCGTTCAAGGTTTGGTCGACAGGAACAGAGCTCACCGAGACGGCCATGATAGAGATGTTCCTTCCAGCAGCAGAGTTCATGTCTCGGGACCGAGTGTTTCAGCAGAGCCATCGAGCCGCGTAATTCCTCCCAACCGGGTTGGCGGTGGAGTCGATAAGTTCTTTGGTGAATCCAAGCACCGCACTTGGCTTGAAGATTACCGAGTGGCTGTTCAGATCGGCGGGCAAGCGATGAAGTAGCCATGAAGCATTTGCCTCTTATGTTGGAGGGTTCAGCGGCGTGGCTGAATCAGTTAGCACCAATGAGATTTACACTTGGGAAGATCTTGCCCGAGTGTTTGTCGGGACATTTGAAGGAACTTGCAAGCGACCAGCAGGATTGACGGAGTTGCGATCGTGTGTGCAAAAGTCGAGTGAAACTTTGAGAGATTATATCCAGAGGTGGATCACTTTGCACCACAGCTTGAGAATGTATCGATCACCAGGCGATCTGTGCCTTCAAAGAAGGAGTCAAGAACAGAGAGTTGAGTTTTAAATTTGGTGAACGGAGATATGACCCCGAGTCGGATGATGGAGATTGCCACCAAGTATGCAAATGGTGAAGAAGAGGATCGGCTCGGAGTGGTAATATAAATCGGCCGCCAATGAGGCGGCGGAGGAAATTCGATCGGAGCGGAAGCATAAAGCCGAGCGGCCCGCTCCGGAGAGGCCTTGGCGTGACGAGGAAAGTTCAAGGGGAAACCAAGGGTCCTTGGAACCCCAAGAAGGTGAAAGACCAGGATGGAAGCGACGTGTTGGATTTGCCATGTCATATTCATACAAAGAAAGATGAAGAGGGTAAACTCATTTACCGAAACATACCACTCGACGATGTCGGCTCTTGATTCAGCAGTTCAAGGGAAACAGCTCAAGGATAAGGATAAGAAGCAGACAAAGTTGAGGGCGAGAGATAGCGGTGATGGTGGATATCCCCAAGTCAATTCCACCACGATGATTTTTCCGACGTCGAAAGCAAAAGTCGATTGAAGGTTATCAATCGGGAAGTGAACTTGGTTGCTCCAGCGACTCCCAATTATTTGAAATGGTCCCAGACCGCCATCACATTCGACCGGTCGATCACCCGACGACATTGCCACCCACAGGAGGCAAGCATTGGTGGTCGACCAGTTGTTGAGGGCACTCGGTGACCAAAGTCGATGGATGGTGGTAGTGGCTTGAACATATTATACGGAGGCGTTGAAAGGAATGGGCATTCCGATGTCGGACTCGATACCAAATAACATGAGCTTCCACGGAGTCATTCACGGAAAGAAAGCTGAATCACTCGACCAAATTGCTCTGGATGTAGTTTTGGTGATTGAAGCATTTCCGGAAAGAAAAGTTGACCTTTGAGGTCGTGGATTTCAGGCGCTTATCACGCTATCACAGGAAGGCCACTTATGCACGTTTCATGGCCCGACCATGTTCGTGTATCTTAAATTGAAGATGCACGGTCCCAAAGGCGTGATTATCACGGGCAATCGGAAGAAAGCGAAGAGTGCTTCGAAAGGCTCTAAGATCGCCGATGCTCGGTTGGCGATGGTAGAGCTACAAGAGTATCGAAACTGCAGATCCGAAGTGATTTGTTGCAAGCTAAGAAGCCGCTTCTGAGTCAGCTTTTCATCGGTGGTGAGGCGAAACAGGTTCACATTCACCCGACCGATCCCAATGCTGCTCCGACCAACATCTCAACAACACTCGACGCAAAATAGGAAGAAGCGCTCATCCAGTTCCTCCGTGAGAAATGGGACATCTTTGCATGGAAGCCTGCTGACATGCCGGGTGTTCCCAGGGGGCTGGCTGAGCATCGCCTACGAGTCGACCCAAAATTCAAACCGGTTAAAGAGTATCTTCTGCGGTCCGCCGTCCGTAAGAGAAAGGCCATTGGCGAGGAGGTGGCTCGGCTCTTAGCAGCAGAGTTCATCAAGAGATCTACCACTCGAGTGGCTCGCCAATGTCGTCATGGTCCCCAAGAAGGACAAGTCGTTGCGCATGTGCATCGATTTCAAGCATATCGATCGGGCCTGCCCGAAAGATCATTTCCCTCTTCCTCGCATCAACCAAATAGTCGACTCAACTGCGGGATGTGAGAGGTTGTCTTTTTTAGACGCCTATTCCGGGTACCATCAGATCCGTCTGTATGGACCCGATGAGATTAAAACAACGTTCATCACTCCATTCGGTGCTTCGTTATGTCACCATGCCATTCGGTCTCAAGAATGCGGAGCCACATTCATGAGGATGATTGAAGTGTTTGCTCACTCAAATCAGTCGGAATGTGGAAGTGTACATGGATGATATAGTGGTCAAGTCACGAAAGGGTTCCGACCTGTTGACCGACCTTGCTGAAACATTTGCCAATCTCGGAGGTATGATATCAAGCTTAACCCATCAAAGTGTACATTTGAGTTCTGGTGGAAAGTTACTCGGTTTTCGTTTACGGCGAGGAATCGATGCTAACCCGAAAAGGTTGGCACCATACTCGAATGAGGCATACAATGCGTGCACGATGTCCGAAACTTCTTGGATGCTTGGCGCTTTAAGTCGATTCATCTCTCGCCTCGGTGAAAAGGCATTGCCTCTTTACCGGTGATGAAGAAGTCGGACAAGTTCGAGTGGACTCTAGAAGGCGATGCAGCGTTTGCAGAGCTCAAAGCTCTGCTCTCCACCCAGCCGGTGCTTGCTGCTCCAATCAGCAAAGAGCCTTTGCTACTTTACATTGCTGCCACTGGACAAGTCGCCAGTACCGTACTTACGGTCGAGCGGGAAGAAGAAGTAAAAGCCTTCAAAGTTCAACGCCCAGTTTATTATCTTTCTGAAGTGCTGACCCCATCAAAGCAAAGATACCCTCACTATCGAAGCTTTTTATGGGATCTATATGACCACGAAGAAGGTTGCTCATTATTTCTCCGATCATTCCATTACATTACGTCGGTGACGCCTTTGTCGGAAATTCTTCATAACGAGAGATGCAAGCGGTCGAGTGGCAAAATGGGCGATTGAACTCCTTCCCTTGATATCAAATTCGAGGCAAAAGCCATCAAGTCCCAAGCAATAGCAGATTTCCTCGCCGAGTGGACTGAACAGCAGCTTCCGACTCAAGTTCACTCGGAACACTAGACTATGTTTTTCGACGGTTCCAAGATCTGAATGGTTCTAGTGCAGGGGTTGTATTGGTTTCCCCGAAGAGATAGGCTCAAGTATGTTCTCAGATTCACTTTGATTCCTCCAACAATGAAGCGAGAATATGAAGCACTCCTGTATGGGTTACGCATGGCCATTTCACTCGGCGTCCGTCGCCTTATGGTCTCTGGCGACTCGGATCTGGTTGTTAATCAAGTGATGAAGGTGGGATGTCGAAGCCCGGCTATGACAGGTTATTGTAATGCAGTGAGAAAGTGGAGAAGAAATTCGAGGGTTGGAGCTTCATCATATACCCGATTGAAAAATCAAGCTGCGGATGATTTGGCGAAGATAGGGTCAAAAGGAAGCCATTCCGGTAATGTATTTTGGAGCACATTCATGCACCTTCGATCAGGAGGATCCTTTCACGGAAGAAGCCCGCAGCAAAAGAGTGCCAATGATCCGGTGAAGTTGAGGTCCCGGCCGTGGTCGACCTAATTATGGAAGTGGTGGTCATCACTCCCGACCGGACGGTGCCGTACATTGCATATATCCTAAGGAAAGAGCTCCCGAGAGAATGAAGAAGAGGCTCGACGGATCGTCCAAGCGATCCAAGGCCTTCTGATGATCAAGGGACAGTTGTTCAGAGAAAGCGTGATTGGAGTCGGCCAGAAGTGTATCACGCCAGAAGAAGGTCAGATAATTCTTGAGGATATCCACTCGGGAACCTGTGGCCATCATGCGTCCTCTCGGACCATTGTGGCTAAAGCATACCGAGCGGGATTTTACTGGCCGAAAGCAAATGAAATGGCAAAGAAATAGTTGACAAGTGTGAAGGATGTCGGTTCTATTCCAACATGTCGCACAAGTCCGCCTCAGCCCTGAAGACCATTCCACTCGTCTGGCCTTTCGCTGTTTGGGGTTTGGACATGATTGGACCGTTGAGAATTGGCAGAAGCGGCTTCACTCATTTGCTAGTAGCAGTTGACAAGTTCACCATGTGGATCGAAGCCAAGCCCATCAAGAACCTCGATGCATGCACTGCTATCAGTTTCATCAGAGAGTTGATATTCAGATATGGAGTTCCGCATAGCATCATCACCAACAATGGGTCAAACTTTGATAATGACAAGTTCAAAGCCTTCTGCGCCTCTCAAGGCACGCGGGTCGACTATGCTTCGGTGGCTCATCCTCAGTCGAATGGACAAGCAGAGCGAGCAAACGGCCTCATTCTCAAAGGGCTAAAACCACGGCTGATGCGTGATCTCAAGCACGCAGCAGGAGCTTGGGTCGACGAACTTCCATCAGTTCTCTGGGGATTGCGGACCACTCCTAATCGATCGACTGGGAGAACTCCATTCTTCCTGGTCTATGGAGCTGAAGCAGTTCTGCCGAGTGACTGCTTCACAATGCGCCTCGAATCGAGCTATACTCGAAGAAGAAGCGGAACAAGCCCGGCAAGATGCGATCGACCTCTTGGAAGAGGAGAGAAATGGCCCTGATCCGCTCGACTATCTATCAACAAGACTTGCGTCGTTTCCATGCCGAAATGTGAAGAGTCGAGCCTTCCAAGAGGAGACTTAGTCCTCCGAGTGGATCAAGAAACCACACAAGCTTCGCCCCACTTGGGAAGGTCCTTCATCGTCACAAGAGTCCTCCACAACGGACATATCATCTCTACAGCGTTGATCGCGGATCGACGAGCCTCGAGCTTGGGCAGGAGCTGCTCGCCCCTTTACACTTAAAACTCACTCGGTTGAGATGTAATAAAAGTACTTTTTAGTTTGTTTATCTAAGACAAGAATGTTATAATTTTCCCAAAGTGATTGTTATTGCTTTTTGTTGAAATTTCCCCAGTGGGTGGCTTAGTTGCGAATCCGATTAGCCTAAGTTTGTAAAAAAATCCTTTCCAGTGAGAGCAGTCTTTCACTCGGGGGCTTAGCTGCGAATCCGCTTCGCCTAAGTATTCAAAATCCTACCGAGTGGCGAGCCAGCCTCCCACTCGGAGGCTTACCTGCAGTCCAAGTACTCGCCTAAGTATTCAAAATCCTACCGAGTGGCGAGCCAGCCTCCCACTCGGAGGCTTAGCTGCAGTCCAAGTACTCGCCTAAGTATTCAAAATCCTACCGAGTGGCGAGCCAGCCTCCCACTCGGGGGCTTACAACAGCCCAAGGATTCGCCTTAACATCCAAAATAATAAAAATCCTACCGAGTGGAGAGCAAACCTCCCACTCGGGGGCTTAGCTGCAGCCCAGTGCTCGCCTAAGTAATTGAAATCCTACCGAGTGGTGAGCAAACCTCCCACTCGGGGGCTTAGCTGCAGCCCAGTGTTCGCCTAAGTAGTAGAAATCCCTCTTGAGTGGTGAGCAAACCTCCCCTTCGGGGCTTAGCTGCAGCCAGTGCTCGCCTAAGTAATAAAAATCCTACCAGTGGAGAGCAAACCTCCCACTCGGAGGCTTAGCTGCAGCCTAGTGCTCGCCTAAGTAATAAAAATCCTACCGAGTGGAGAGCAAAACTCCCACTCGGAGGCTTAGCTGCAGCCTAGTGCTTGCCTAAGTAATAAAAATCCTACCGAGTGGAGAGCAAACCTCCCGCTCGGAGGCTTAGCTGCAGCACAGTGCTCACCTAAGTAAGGAATTCATCCCAATCCATAAGGACGACGAGGTGCAGGTCATTGTACCTTCTCCTTGAGCTTCGCCACAAGTACAACGTGCGGTCCATCCCAATCCGCAAGGACGACGAGATGCAGGTCGACTGCTACCTCCTCCTTCGGAGCTTCGCCACAAGTACAACGTACGGTTCATCCCAATCCGCAAGGACGACAAGGTCAGTCGCAGTCTGTGTTCCATCTCTACCTGCAGGATAGATGAAGCACAAGTCGATTGGAGTTTCAACGGAATATCTTCCGAATGAGGGATAAATTTCTCTCGAAGGCAAACAAAGCATGTTAAAGGAAAAAATCAAGTTCGGATAAACGTCCTACGGATCCAAAGGTGCTCAGGCATCAAGCTTGTTAAAGTTTATCGGTTACAAAAACCACTCGGCATTCCGAGGCAAATTTAAAGTGGGACTTGGAAGTTTTTTACTCCTCCGGCGGAGAACTGGAAGGTGCAACAAACTGGTCGAGGTCGATTCCGTCGGCAATACGGGTAGCAGCAGCAATGAAAGTCTCCATGAAAGATCTGAAGTCGTGCTTCCTGGTATTGGCAACCTTGAGAGACACCAGCTTGTCCTCTTGCGCTTCTTTTTGCGGTGGACACGAACCGAGATAGAGCAACATCAGCACCACACCGGCAAAAGACTTTTCCATTCCTGCACTCGACTTGGAATCTCATTCGATCGAGTCATCGAGATTCAAGATCATTCTCAAGAGTCATTACGGCCGAGAGTCGAGTCGATCCGCGACATTGCAACTTTCAATCGAGCAAGATAGTCCACCACGCTAGCAACGCGAGACTCGGTCGGAGCACATTCATAGCAACCGTCCTTCACGGGAGAGTTGATGGGGTCCAAGCTGGTTTCCACTGATTGGTTTCTTCTTCAAAGTTTTGGCAGAATTCGAAAACACAGCTCAGACTCAAAATAATGATCGTGTGATGAGCGGTGAGAGCAAGACAATGGATAAAAGAGATTACCTTCAAGCATGAGAAACAGCTTCTTGGCGAGCCCTCCAAGATAAATCTCCGGTCGTTTCGCTTCCCTTGATTAGCCAGCCTTGTCGACAGAACAATCTTGTCGTTCTTGATCGACTAACTTCCTTGTTAGCGCGTCAAGAGCGGCTTTCGACTTGGCATTTTCATCTTCAAGTTTGTCAAGCGAGGCAAGCTTCTCTTCAATGAGCTTTGTTTTCTCCAAAGCCATATACGTGCTCTCTGCAAGGTCAAGGTCCTTCTTCTTCAAAGTCTCTTCCAATTTATCGCAAAGCAACAATGAGAACGAGTTGAGAATGAACAGAAAAACAAAGGCAGTCGTCAAAAATTCTCACCAGCCATACCTTTTGCTTCATCCTTTGCCTTCTGCAAATTCTCCTGAGTAAGCTTCAAATCGAGGTTGAGCTAGATCTGCTTGTTCTCTAACTCAGTATAGTGAGCCACAAGCTCGCAAGATTTCTACAAAGAGTCAACCAACGAAAGACATCAAAGACAGATCACTTCCGAGTGATTAAGGAAAAATAGTAGCATTTCTAAGACTATAGTCGAATCAAAACATTCGACAGTAGTCTCGGGGACTACACCCAGCGGGTGCACTCAGCGTGCCCCCACTGGTTTACCAATTTGGTTCGACCAAAAGAGGCAAAAAGGTTATGATTTTAAAACCATGGCTAATTGTCAGCGGTCAGCCGCAGTAAAAAAAACAGTTCTTTAGACTATAGTCGACTGCACGCAGGTGACCATAGTCTCGGGGACTACACCTAGTGGGTGCACTTAGCGTGCCCCCACCGGTTTACGGTTCCATTCGACTTGGTCCATCCAGGTCGAGTGAAGAAGTTCACAGCATACAGACTATAGCCGACTGCAGCGGTCGACCATAGTCTCGGGGACTACACCCAGTGGGTGCACTCAGCGTGCCCCCACAAAAGTTCAATCGACAAACCCACCCAGTGGGTGTACAGATATGAAAATCTCCAGAAGGAAGCAGTTTCAGGTAGCATATCCTAACAAAGCAAGCAACGATTGACTTACTTGGACATTGCTTTGGAGAGCTGAACTAGCATCATAGGCCGCCTGACTAGCCTCTCGGACCGCTTTCACTTGCTCCATCATGATCCCGGCCTGGCGTATGGCCTCCTTAGCAGCACTCACTTGGTCTTCCGGGACGTGGTGTATAGCAAAGAGAGATGGTGGATCAGCAGTCGACGAAGTGGGTCGGGCACTTGTCGTGATACAATGAAGACACGAAGTCCGAGTGGGGTTGCCTCCCTCGAAATCAGCGCCTCAGAATCGCCATGTTCGAGCAGCCTTGCCAGAGCACTTTCTTGTTCTTCCTCTTCCTCAATGGCGCTTCCTCGTCATCATCGGGAGATCAATGGCGAGGCGGAACTACAAGAAAGATTGAAGTAAACATGGAAGGCCAACCGACTAAAAGCTCCAGTCAACTAAAAGAGAAACCTCAGAGATCTTACCAAGGTTGGAGGTGGCAGCATCCTCCATTTCCTGATCTTCGTGCTTGGCTGAAGTCTCGGAGGTAGCGGCGCTGTAGATTTCAAGAATCGGCTGATCAGTCATCAAGTCGACCAAAAGTTCACTCATGTTGAATAAGGAAATATAAGGTTCTGTTGGTTACCCGGAGATGGTGGGGATGACCATTCGCATCTTCGGCAGGGCCTTCGCCGGCTTTGACGACGTCGCTCGAGGTTGCTTCGGTGGTTTCTCGGTCGGCGCAGGGGAAGTTGTCCTAGGTCGCTTCGTCGACTGCCCAGTGTGCACAACAGCTTTACCGCGCCCGGCCGCCGGGTCATGCGTCAACTTGGACCTTCCCTCCGAGCGAGGAGGATCGACGTCTTCCCCATCTTCCTCCTCCTCCTCCTCGTCATCAGAGCTATCATCTTCCTCATCCTCCTCGCCGTTGGACTCCCATTCCTCCGGACTTTCACCTCCACTTCCTTCTTCTTCTTCGACTGTTTCTTGTGCCCTGTTGGGCATCGAGTACATCTCAGTGGTGACTTAGAAGACAACAAAACAAGGCGAAAGTCAGTCGATTAATTGGCATCAAAAGCAGAATGAATGCAGCAGAATCACGATCGGAGATAAGTGGTTATACCTTATGCGGTTGGTAACTCTGGTCGAGTGGTGGAATCCTCCTAGCTCATGAGGGTTGTCTTTGTTTCTGTGATGGCAGTCATCCACTTCTCCGGCGTGGCGTCATCGACCTCCTCTGGATGGACCCGAGTGTATCATCCGTGCGAGTACATCCACATCGGATGACCTCGGTATTGGAGTGGCTGAATCGCCGTCGGAGAAAAACCTCCAGGAGATCCATGCGGTCACCCCATCGCGAATAAGCTGGACTACACGCTCCATCAGCAACTTTACTTGGGCCTTCTCCTCCGTAACACCTTGGGGAAGATGGCTTGTTCACCCGACTCATAGAGAGAGGAGGGAGATCGACCGCCCCGGCGTCGGCTGGTCTTGGCGAGAGAACCGGTCGATTGCCACCCTCTAACCGAGTCGGGGAGAGTCATAGCTGAAAGGCGCTCTTCCCCTCATCTGGACCCCAAGTCCCCACACATCTGGATTACTTGGGTCCGCTCGTCATTCGGGTTCGTTTTCTTCACCGTCGAGAGCGACGGTGAATATGTGCTTGAAGAGACCCCAGTCGGTCGACAACCCAAGAAGTTCTCGCATAGCGAAATGAAAGCAGCAAGATAGACAATGGAGTTTGGAATGAAATGATGGAGTTGCGCTCCGAAAAAGTTCAAAAACCCCCGGAAAAAAGGATTTGGCGGCAGAGAAAACCCCCGATCTACGTGGGTGGCCAGAAGGACACACTCACCTTCTTCAGGCCGCGGTTGCCACTCCGTACCCGGAAGCCTCGCCGACCCATGGGGGATCAGTCCTTCATTGGCCAGATCGGTGAGATCCTTCTCGGTGATGGTCGAGCGGATCCAATCTCCTTGGACCCAGCCTTGCGGCAGCTTGGACCGCGAAGAGGATCCGCCCCGACTAGGCACTCTCCCCTTGGCCTTCGCCACCGCCTTCTTCATCCGTTCCAGGGCTGCGGTCTTCTCCTTCACCATGGTCGCCGGCGAAGCGAGTACCAAGTTGCGGCGCTGGACAGGCGAAGAGCGTAGCGAGAAGGTTTGGAAGCGGAGGGAGGAGAAGATTGGGGTTGCACTGTTCAAAATGCTCCGTCCAACGCTTTATATGGAGCCGCCTCCGAGTGGCTGACCGGTAGGCCCAGGCAATCCCGTTACAATCCCGCAACTGGCGCGCACATGATACGTGGCGAAAAAGGCGGCGCGAAGATCGAGGCGTCATCGTCCTATCCCATCCGAGTGCCGCAGTTTTCTCCGCTTCGCGCGCTTCCCAAAATTTGGATCCCGCGAAATCCGCTAACCGCAGAGCAACTCGTCAGACAACAGATTTCCTCCGACCCGTCGCTCGGAAATCCTCAGGTTCACGGAGTTCACTCGACAAACGTGAAGAATGGATCAAGGCGACTGAAAGAGAAGTTGATGCCATCACTAAAAGGTCGTTGATCCAGAGTAAGATGCACTCACAATACGAAGAACAGGTCGGAAAGATTATCAACTCCTTCCTCACTCAAACCTCGATCCATTCGGGGGCTAATGATGAAGTCATGTACCTGGGGTAGGGTCATAGACCTGCCCAAAGGTACCCTCCACAAGGACACTCGCAAGAGAAGCAGCCTTCCAGTCGACCTGGTAGGTTTCCACTCGACAGATTCAAAGACACTCGACCATGAAGACTCACTCGACCACCAGGAGTCCAAGAGCCACTCGGTGCCCAAACGGTCTGTAGTTAAATAGTCTTTATGATCTTAATGACACTTTATGTAAGGCGTTATCAGTAACCCCGAGCTTTAACGCACCTTAAACCCTCTACTACGTGGGCTGGCTGGGGCCCTGGCGCACTCTATATAAGCCACCGCCCTCCACGGGTAGAAGGATTCGCACCCCTGTAACACATACGCATATAATCCAGTCGATCGCCTCCGGGCTCCGAGACGTAGGGCTATTATTTCCTCCGAGAAGGGCCTGAACTCGTAAATCCCTTGTGTATACAACTACTCCATAGCTAGGATCTTGCCTCTCCATACCTACCCCCCATTCTACTGTCAGACTTAGAACCACGACAGCGAGCTCCGAGGAGAAGTAACCAAGTGGATGAGCAAGGCTCTCACACAAAATATGAGCTAAAACCAATGCCAACCCTAGAAAGGACGAGGGGAAGGTCTATTTATAGTCTAAGCCTTCAAAGGGGTAAAAGAGGGGTGAAACGAGTACATGGGCCTCGGCCCGGATACGCTGCACACAGGTAGGGCGGTAGTACCGCTTGCAGAGCTTAAGCGGTAGTACCGCTGTTATGGGCGGTAGTACCGCTCTGGAGCCGTTCGATCACATGAGTTTGTCGGGTTCGGCGGTAGGGCGGCGAATGTAGAGCGGTAATACCGCTTGTGGTACTAAGCGGTAGTATGATAATCCCCAAGTGCAAGGAATCATCATAACACTTTCCAAAGAAGGAAGTGATAAGTATGGAGTGTCGAACCCACAAGGAGCTAAAGGTAAGATCAATATTCTCTCAAGCCCTATCGCCATCGACACGACTCTCGTGCATCAACGTTTGCTTCCAACTAGCAACGAGAAATAAAACTACGTTGTGGGTATGAAGAGGATAACTTTGCATGAAATCGGAGAGCTAAAATATAAAAGTAGGTGCTGTTATCATAGACTTAGAATATGTTACTAAATAATATAAATAGCGAGTGTGGAATAATGGTGGATCGGTGTGCGGAATTGTCCTAGGCAATTATTAACAAGACCGGTAATCACTATTGCAGTTTCATATGAGGGAGAGGCATAAGCTAACAAACTTTCTCTACTTGGATCATATGCACTTATGATTGCAAATCTAGCAAGCATCCGCAACTACTAAAGATCATTAAGGTAAAACCCAACCATAGCATTAAAGCATCAAGTCCTCTTTATTCCCATACGCAACAATCCCTCTTACTCGGGTTTGTGTTTCAGTCACTCACCAACCCACTATAAGCGAATCATGAACGTATTGCAACACCCTACAACGAGAATCCCTCACGCCTACGCGACTTGGAGGGCACCATAGGACAGCACCAAAGTAAAACATACAACTCATACCAATCTAGATCATCAATCAACCCAAAGACAAAAGATATCTACTCAAAACATCATAGGATGGCAACACATCATTGGATCATAATATGTGGCATAAAGCACCATGTTCAAGTAGGGATTACAGCGGGGTGCGGGAGAGTGGACCGCGTAAAAGAGATGAGGATGATGATGATGATGGTGATGTTGATGAAGACGATCACCGTGGCGATGATTCCCCTCCCGATGGCACTTCGACGTCACCGGAAGAGACGAGGACAGGTTCTCCCCCTTGTGCTTCTTCCTTCATGGCCTCCACCTTCTGGTCCTTGGCCTTCATGGTGATGAAGACCCCTCGGGGATACTCCTCCATGGCCACCGGTGATGATGGCCCCCTCCGGTAGGGTGCCGGAGAGGGCCTAGATTGATTTCTCGTGGCTACAGAGGCTTGCGGCGGCGGAACTTCTAATCCAATCTCCCTTCTGGAAGTTTTAGGGTACGAGAGTATATATGGGTGTAGGAGCGACGCTGGACTTCAGGCGGGCCACGAGGAGGGGCGCCTGGGGTTGGCGCGCCCCACCCTCGTGGGCATCCTGGACTCCCGGTGAGCTTCACTGACTCAATGGGCTTCTTCGGTCCAAAACAGGTTCCGTGGATTTTCAGGTCTTTTGGACTCCGCTTGATATTCCTTTTCTTCAAACATGAAATAGGCTAAAAAAAACAATTCGGGCTGGGCCTCCGGTTAATAGGTTAGTCCCAAAAATAATATAAAAGTGGAAAGTAAAGCCCAATATTGCTCAAACATTAGATAATATATCATGGAGCAATCAAAATTATAGATACGTTGGAGACGATCGCATCCCCAAGCTTAATTCCTGCTCGTCCTCGAGTAGGTAAATGATAAAAGATAATTTTGATGCGGAATGCTAGTAAGTGCTTAAGTTTGATCAATGATAATTCCAATCACTTTTTCTAGCATCAATATGTGTCATAATAGCAGCTTATCTCATAAAACTTTTCATGATCAAGTAACAATCTATTCACAATGTCAAGCATGCATGGTTCAGAAACTTCATTGAGAACTAACAAACTATAATCTCAGACATTGAAGCAATTGCAATTTATCATAACATCGGAAAGAGTCAAGAATAGAGCTTTTCAGCAAGTCCACATACTCAACTATCATATAGTCTTCTACAATTGCTAACACTCACGCAATACTTGTGGTTATGGAGTTTCAGCCGGACACTGAGAAAGATAGAGGCTTATTGTGTTGCCTCCCAACGTATTCACCTTTAGGTGATGTCAACAATAATAGCCTATGCTAACTTACATCCAATTGGATATATATATCATGATCTTTCAAACACAAGGAGCTTGCAAAGGATAAAATGAAAAAGGGAATGGTGAGGATCACCTTGACTCAAGCATAGAGTAAAAACATAAAGTAAAAGATAGGCCCTTCGCAGAGGGAAGCAGAGGTTGTCATGCGCGTTTAGGGTTGATGCACAAAATCTTAATGCAAAAGAATGTCACTTTATATTGCCCCTTGTATGTGGACCTTTATTATGCAGTCCGTCTTTTATTACTTCCACAACAAGTTCGTACAAAGCTTATTTTCTCTGCACTAATAAGTCATGCATATTTAGAGAGCAATTTTTATTGCTTGCACCGATGAAAACTTACTTGAAGGATCTTACTCAATCCATAGGTAGGTATGGTGGACTCTCATGGCAAAACTGGGTTTACGGGTATTTGGAAGCATAAGTAGTATCTCTACTTGGTGCTGAGAATTTTGGCTAGCATGAGGGGGAAAGGCAAGCTCAACATGTTTGGAAGGTCAATGACAATATACTTTAACTGAGATGTCGGAAAACATAAACCATTACGTTGTATTCCTTGTCCAACGTCAACTCTTTTAGCATGTCATACTTAATGAGTGCTTCACAATCATAAAAGATGTCCAAGATAATATATTTGTATGTGAACCTCTCTTTCTTTATTACTTCCTATTAATTGCAACGATGACCAAAACTACGTTTGCCAATTCTCAACAACTTTTATGCCTCATACTTTCTATGTGTGAAGTCATCACTAACCATGTTATAAGAAAATAAAACATATAAAAGTTTAGATTTATGACATTCAATTCATTCCCCCATTTACTCATAGGATACATATGAAGCACATGAGTAAATGACAAACTACTCTAAAAGATATGAGTGAAAGACACTGAGTAGTCAAATAATTAACTAGCCATGGGAGGGTTCCTTTTCTATTCAATTCAATAATTCAGATCCAATGATTTTATTCAAACAGCAAGTAAAACAAAATAAAATGACATTGCAAGGATAGCACAACTCATGTGAAGAAGCAAAAATTTAGGCTCAACCGATACTAACTGATAGTTGTTGAAGAAGAAAGGTGGGATGCCTAACGGGGCATCCCCAAGCTTAGATGCTTGTGATTTCTTGAAATATTATCTTGGGGTGCCTTGGGCATCCCCAATCTTGAACTTTTGTGTCTCCTTAATTCCTCTCATATCATGGTTTCTCTTTTTATCAAAAGCTTCATTCACAACAAACTCAACAAGAACTCGTGAGATAGGTTAGTATAAACCAATGCAAAACCTTATTATTTCCTACTGTAAAAAATCACTAAAATTATTATTCAACATTGCATACTAAATGCCTCTGCATATTTAATACTCCTATCCTCAAATAGAATCATTAAACAAGCAAACATATGCAAACAATTCAAATATAACAACAATCTGCCAAAACAGTATAGTCTGTAAAGAATGCAAGATTCATCATACTTCTCTAACTTCAAAAATTATGAAAGAAAATTCCCACTGTATTAAATTTATCAGAGCTTATTATGAAAAAGGTTTCAACATTTTAGCACATTCTGACTTTTCTAAGGAATTTTTGCAACAGCGGTAAACTTTCTGTTTTCAAACAGCAACATGTATACTTGCAAAATAAGCATGGTAAAAGGCTATCCTTGACATTTTTATTGAAAATAAAGATGCAAAACATTATTCTACATAGCATCTAGCTAATACTAACAAAATAAAATGACGCTCGAAGTAAAACACATATCATGTGACGAATAAAAATATAGCTCCGAGTAAGGTGTACCGATAGTTTTGGAGACGAAAGAGGAGATGTCTTCCGGGGTATCCCCAAGCTTAGGCGCTTGAGTATTCCTTTAATATTACCTTGGGGTGCCTTGGTCATCCCCAATCTTAGGCTATTTCCACTCCTTATTCTCCTCATATCGATATCTCACCCAAAACTTGAAAACTTCAATCACACAAAACTTAGCCAAACTTCGTGAGATAGGTTAGTATGATAAAGAGCAAACCATTCACTTTGGTACTGACGAAGACAAGGTTCATAATTGTCACACAATTCCTACTCTACCATATCATTTCTACAATTTATATTGAAGAATATAAGTCATAGAAACTAGAAAACAAGCAAAATATGCAATGAAAACAGAATCTGTCAGAAACAGAACAGTCTGTAATGATCTGAACAATAACCATACTTCTGCTACTCCAAAAATTATGAAATAAATTGTTGGACGTGAGGAATTTGTCTATTAATCTTCTGAAAAAATAATCAACTCAAAATCACTCTTATGTAAAAAATGAAATCTATTCTCGTGAGCGCAAAGTTTCTGTTTTTTACAGCAAGATCACATTAACTTTCACCCAAAATTTCCCAAAGGTCTTACTTGGCACTTTATTGAAACAAAAGCTATAAACATGATCAATACAGTAGATTAATCATGTAAACACACAAAAACATTAAGGGTAAATATTGGGTTGTCTCCCAACAAGCGCTTTTCTTTAATGCCTTTTAGCTTGGCATGATGATTTCAATGATGCTCACATAAAAGGTAAGAATTGAAACATAAAGAGAGAATCATGAAGAATATGACTAGCACAATTGATTCTAACCAACTTCCTATGCCTAGGGATTTTGTGAGCACACAACTTATGGGAACAAGAATCAACTAGCATAGGAAAGCAAAACAAGTATAACTTCAAAACTTTAAGCACATAGGGAGGAAACTTGATATTATTGCAACTCCTACACGCATGTATTCCTCCCTCATAATAATTTTCAGTAGCATCATGGATAGCAACTTTGTTCTCATACTCAATTGGAACCTCTTCCGAAATAGTGGAGTCATTACTAGCTAAAGTTGACACTCTTCCAAATCCACTTTCATAAATATCACACTAAGATTCAACACCTCCAAAATAGTGGGATCACTAATTCCTAAAGTTGACACTCTTCCAAACCCACTTTTAAATGATAGTATTATTCATACTCCAAAGGATATAAGTGAAGTTCATGGAGCATTCTTCAATTAATATAGACTAACCAAGCTCAAAATGTATAAGTGAAGCACATGAAGCATTCTATAAAACCATACTCAAAAGATTTAAGTGAAGCACAAAGAACAATTCTATAAGATCATACTTACAAGATTTAAGTGAAGCACATGAATTATTCTATAAATTTATGAAGGGACGTCTCATACTAGCATGGTTCTTAAAGTAAAAACAAAAACACAAAGGACACAAATCATGTGAACAAAGCAAAAAACCGAGGTATACCGATATTTGTTGAAGAAGAAAGATGGGATGCCAACCGGGGCATCCCCAAGCTTAGATGCTTGAGTATCCTTGGAATATTTATTTGGGGTGCCTTGGGAATCCCCAAGCTTGAAATCTTGCCTCTCTTTATTCTTCTCATATTGATAGCTCCTCGACCTTCAGACACTTCATCCACACAAAACTTTAACAAAAACTTGTGAGATCCGTTAGTGTAATAAAGCAAATCACTACCTTTAGGTAGTGTAATGAACTCATTCTTTATTTTTATGGGTGTTAAACCTACTGTATTCCAAGTTCCTTATGGTTAATACCCTCCGATACTGCTCATAGATTCATCAAACTAAGCAAACAACACACGCAAAACAGAATCTGTTAAAAACAGAACAGTCTGTAGTAATCTGGAAGTTTGCCAAACTTCTGTAACTCCTAAAATTATAAACTAAATTTTACAATTTGAAAAATTTACAGAAGCAATATGCAAAAAGTTTCAGACCCATTTGACTTCCCAGTAAAAAACTTAAATTCATGCACTACATCCAAAGTTTCTGTTTTTGTTTTGCACATAGTAAACAAGCAATCTAATCATCCTAAAACCAAGGCTTGGCACATTATTTTTATAATACAATGAATATATACAAGGGGATAATTATTTACAGAGATACTTCCATGAAAAATTCTACATTGTTTCCGTGAGCATGAGCACAAGTGCTCAAGGTCGACCCTCACTTCTTCAATGCAAAACCTTCCAATCACTTCTCTTTTTGAAAAACTTTTTAGGCATGAGAGGCAAGTAATAATTTTTTGTATTTTCATTTTAATTTTTTTGTATGTTTCACCCACAACTAAACAGAAACAAAAAGGAAAAACAAAATCTACTTAGTGAAGAAATCAAACAAGCACACACGAGAATATCAACCCCACGCTATTGCTCCCCGCCAACGGCGCCAGAAAAGAGCTTGATAATCCCCAAGTGCAAGGAATCATCGTAGCACTTTCCAAAGATGGAAGTGATAAGTATGGAGTGTCGAACCCACAAGGAGCTAAAGGTAAGATCAATATTCTCTCAAGCCCTATCTGCCATCGACACGACGACTCTCGTGCACCGAACGTTTGCTTCCAACTAGCAACGAGAAATAAAACTACGTTGTGGGTATGAAGAGGATAACTTTGCATGAAATCGGAGAGCTAAAATATAAAAGTAGGTGCTGTTATCATAGACTTAGAATATGTTACTAAATAATATAAATAGCGAGTGTGGAATAATGGTGGATCGGTGTGCGGAATTGTCCTAGGCAATTATTAACAAGACCGGTAATCACTATTGCGGTTTCATATGAGGGAGAGGCATAAGCTAACATACTTTCTCTACTTGGATCATATGCACTTATGATTGGAACTCTAGCAAGCATCCGCAACTACTAAAGATCATTAAGGTAAAACCCAACCATAGCATTAAAGCATCAATTCCTCTTTATTCCCATACACAACAATCCCTCTTATTCGGGTTTGTGTTTCAGTCACTCACCAACCCACTATAAGCGAATCATGAACATATTGCAACACCCTACAGCGAGAATCCCTCACGCTTGCGCGACTCGGAGGGCACCATAGGACAGCACCAAAGTAAAACATACAACTCATACCAATCTAGATCATCAATCAACCCAAAGACAAAAGATATCTACTCAAAACATCATAGGATGGCAACACATCATTGGATCATAATATGTGGCATAAAGCACCATGTTCAAGTAGGGATTGCAGTGGGATGCGGGAGAGTGGACCGCGTAAAAGAGATGAGGATGATGATGATGGTGGTGATGTTGATGAAGACGATCACCGTGGCGATGATTCCCCTCCCGATGGCACTCCGGCGCCACCGGAAGAGAGGAGGAGAGGTTCTCCCCCTTGTGCTTCTTCCTCCATGGCCTCCACCTTCGGTCCTTGGCCTTCATGGTGATGAAGACCCTCCGGATACTCCTCCATGGCCACGGTGATGATGGCCCCCTCGGCAGGGTCTTGGGAGAGGGCCTAGATTGATTTCTCGTGGCTCAGAGGCTTGCGACGGCGGAAATTTTGATCCAATCTCCCTTCTGGAAGTTTTAGGGTACGAGAGTATATATGGGTGCAGGGAGGACGTCGGTGGACTTCCAGGCTGGCCACGAGGTAGGGGGCGCGCCCGGGGTTGGGCGCCCCACCTCGTGGGCAGCCCAGACTCCTCGTGAGCTTCACACTCAATGGGCTTCTTCGGTCCAAAAACAGGTTCCGTGGAGTTTCAGGTCTTTTGGACTCCGTTTGATATTCCTTTTCTTTGAAACACTGAAATAGGCTAAAATTAGCAATTCTGGGCTGGGCCTCCAGTTAATAGGTTAGTCCCAAAAATAATATATAAGTGGAAAATACAGCCCAATATTGCCCGAAACAGTAGATAATATAGCATGGAGCAATCAAAAATTATAGATACGTTGGAGACGTATCATAGTACCGCTTGTCGTGGGCGGTAGTACCGCCCGTTCCAGGCTGGGAAACTTCTCCTCTTGCTCTCGACGTCCGTCTTGTTCCGTAGCTTCTTCTAGGTTGGTTCCTTGGTACCTAATCACACAAAGCATCTCCGCTTGAGGTAGTAGCCATGTCTCAAGTGGGTCAAAGGGAAGTTCAACAAGGAGAGAGTTAACCTCGGATTGGATGGCACGTGCTCGGGCTCTTGTCATGGGTCCACTTGGAGCTTGTGTGGTCGAAGTAGTGTCCATGGGGATGATCGAAGGATGCTCCGCATCAGAAACTGAAAGTACTGGAGCATGAACACAACACAGGAAGATGTTACTTGTCTAGACCAAGCTCCAAAATGAAATCAATCGAGCACCGCTAGCATGAACATCACCTGGACACACAAATTTTGGTACAAGAGTACATCAGTACAATGTAATTGCTTCCTACAGTAACGAATCATACATGAACTAAAAAGCAATATAGGGAAATATGGAGAACCCTACCTAAGCATTATGTTCAAAGATGTTGTGCTGCCAGAATAGAGAGGGTGAGCGAACAGTACCGAAGGAGGAAGCAATGTATACACATGCCGCTCGACAACTGAAAGGATTGGCGCATGAATCGCCATGAATGTGCGCTGAGAAACTGAGGTATGATTGTGAGCAGTTTCCAGAAGATGAGGCACCGACCATAATCGCCCATGGTGCTGGATGCCGTCATGCACCTCCTCTCTCTGTGTCCCTCCTTTCCACTTCGTAGTTCGATCGGTCTCCTCGGCTGGCACACAATTCACCCACATCCTGCGCGCCGTTGGATCCCGTCGCTCGCGTCGGCTCCGTTCACGTGCCTCAGTTGGAGCATGTAACGCTAGATGATTCCATCGCGTGCCTCGGTTGGAGCACGTGGCTCTGGATGATCCCCTCGCGGGCCTCGGCTGGAGCGAGTGGCATTGGATTATCCCCTCGCTCGCCTCAACTCTCGCTCATAGGCTCCCATCACACAGATCGGCTGCCTCGATGGTGATGGATCCCGTCGCGCACCGCCTCTCTCCGCATCCCCCATATCCCTCTAGAGTCTGGACCAATCAGCGACTCATATTGGACCTCGCTCGGTTACATGGGCTGTCGCAGGAGGCCCAATTAACCACAGATGTCCAAAAAAAGCTATGGGGGTAGCTGCCCTTATGATGCGTGGCCCATTTAGTGCTAAACACAACATCAAACAAAGATCAAACGGTCAGGAATGTCCATCAGACGAAATCGAATGGCCAGGAATGTCTACGTCGTCACAGGGCAGGGATTAGGTGTAGTTTTACTGTTCTTAATGGAACTCTCATTGGTATGTGTCTATTGCCACTTGTGTAGTAACATAGTACTAGTTGGATAGTTGAGCCACTCTAACTTCTGACCTGGGTGGATCCGGGTACAGAATACGTTCTACTCGAGGTAGACTTCGTACCACGCACGCCACTATCATAATGTCCCCTCTTCAGTTATCACTATTGTAACTAAGGGATTCCCCGTGGACGAGAACACGCCAAGGGTTCACCATAATTCCCCCATCAATGGCAAAGGTGAGGAACTGAGGCTTTTACTGTCACCACTAATTACCTCGACATCTTTGGCTCAGAAAAAATTACCTCAACATCAAAAACTTTACAACGATAGTAATCTACTTCATGGCCTTGCGGCGAAAATGCTGAGTGGGGCCCCTTCACAACATTCATGAAGGATATTAAACGAAATGTTACAAATAGGATTTCATATCCTTATTATCGTTTTCAACACCAATACATACAAAGGTTCATCCATATTCCCGAGAACTATGAGGTATACTCGCACATGAGAATAACAACCATCATATGAATTGAGGTGGTAAACATGTGCGGGACAAACGAGTTATACACATAGTGATCCATGAAGGGTTTGGTATTATAACGGGATGGAGATGGATGATGATGAAGCTTGATGGTGATGATTGATGCCGACGTCCCCTTGCACGTGGTGGTGAAGATAGCGATCTCTTCCCTTCCAGTTGCCCCTCTGGATGCCTTTGGAGGCTAGGGTTCTAGGTTTTGGACAAGTTTTTGGTGTGCATATGTGCCTGATCCTTGATCCGGTTCCACGGGGCGGAATTGGTCAACAAAGAGAAGGCGGCGACAATTGGTACAAGCACATGTGCTCATACCAGGCGTCATTGATCACCCTGGAGGCTCTGCGCGACCTGCAGTTTCTTCCCAAATACTTCCTGGAGTTCTTCCCTTCGCATTCCAATTAGTTCCAAAAGCCCATCCTGGGAAAAACTAACAAAAAGAAGTGCGTGAAAATGCCGTAAAATTCCACAAAGCCTACAGTGTAGGAACAAAGTAAATCATGAAAACATCACATAATTTGGACTCATCAGGAGCAATCCATCAAGAAGAGATTTAGTTGAACATCGTCGATCTATGAGCCTTGAGGCGGTGCCTTCAAGAAGGATACGACACCGAAGTGTTGTCACCACCCGATACAAAGGATCAACTGTTTCATTCGGGGCATCTCGGAGGACAAAGAGCAACCACAACAGAGACTACAAGAAGATGACGACGTCTATAGACCCACCTCCATCGACCTGTCCTGCCAAGCAGGGTTTTCGCCCAGGTAAGCACACTCCGTCTCCGATCACGTTGCGGCTCGTCTCGGGGAAACTTGTCGCATCACAATCACTGGTCGACTGATACGTCTCCAGCGTATCTATAAATTTTTATTGTTCCATGCTGTTATATTATCATTCTTGGATGTCTTACAATCATTTTATAGCAACTTTATATTATTTTTTGGGACTAACCTATTGACATAGTGCCCAGTGTCAGTTGATGTTTTTTGCTTGTTTTTTACTTCGCAGAATATCCCTATCAAATGGAGTCCAAATGCAGCAAAACTTTTTGGAGATTTTTTTGGACTAGAAGACAACTTGGGAGCCAAGGAAGCACCTGGGGGAGGCCCGTGGGGCCCACAAGACACCAGGGCCCTCCAGAGGCCCCTGGCGCACCCTGATGGGTTGTGGGGCCCATAGGGGTCTCCTCCACCGTCCCTCAGCTCTATAAATACCCAAATATTCCTGAAACCCTAGGACGCCGCAAGTTCCAGAACTATGAGATCCAATCTATAGCCCTATTCTGACACTCTGCCAGAGGGGAACACGATCACGGAGGGGTTCATCGTCCTCATTGGCGCCTCTCCGATGACGCGTGAGTAGTTCACAATGGACCTACGGGTCCGTAGGCAGTAGCTAGATGGCTTCTTCTCTCTTTTTTGATTCTCAATACAATGGTCTCTTAGAGATCTATTTGATGTAATGACTTTTTGTGGTGTGTTTGTTGGAATCCGATGAAGTTCAAGTTTATGATCAGATCTATATCCATGAATATTATTTGAGTCTTCTTTGATCTCTCATATGCATGATTATTATAGCCTCGTATTTCTTCTTCGAATCTTTGGTTTAGTTAGGCCAACTTGATCGATTTTTCTTGCAATGGGTAGAGGTTCTTTGTGATGGGTTCGATCTTACGGTGTCCTCAGCCAGTGACAGAAGGGGTAGCGAGGCACGTATGTATCGTTTCTATTAAGGATAACAAGATGGGATCTATTCCTACATGAATAAATCTTGTCTACATCATGTCATCGTTCTTATTGCATAACTTCGTTTCTCCATGAAGTTAGTACACTAGATGCATGCTGGATAGCGGTCGATGTGTGGAGTAATAGTAGTAGATGCAAGAATTGTTTCGGTCTACTAATCTTGGACGTGATACCTATATATTGATCATTGCCTTGGATATCGTCATAATTATGTGTTCTTCTATCAATTGCCCAACAGTAATTTGTTTACCCACCGTGTGCTATTTTCTCGAGAGAAGCCACTAGTGAAATCTACGGGCCTCGGGTCTATCTTTTATCATATTTGCTTTCCGGTCTATCTTTTGCCGTATTTGTTTTCAGATCCATTATACCAAAAACCCAAAAATACCTTGCTGCACTTTTTCTTTACTTATTTTATTACATGTTTTATTCAGATCTATTTATCCAAACTCATACAAATTAATCTATCTTTTTACCGAGGAGGGATTGACAACCCCTCTTATACATTGGGTTGTGAGGATTTGTTCTTTGTGTGCATGTACCATTTACATAGTGTTGCTTGGTTCTCCTACTGGATTGATACCTTGATTTCACAACTGAGAGAAATACCTACCATAGTTGTACTGCGTCATCCCTTCCTCTTTGGGGAAATACGGACACAGTTTCAAGCTGCATCATCGACAAGCACTAGTGGCCATGCCGCCCACACGGCCATGGAGACTTGCCCGCACCCCAGATGCGGGCACAGCCCACGAGTGCCACGACTCCCACTTGAAGGAAATATGCCCTAGAGGCAATAATAAAGTTATTATTTATTTCCTTATTTCATGATAAATGTTTATTATTCATGCTAGAATTGTATTAACCGGAAACATAATACTTGTGTGAATACATAGACAAACAGAGTGTCACTAGTATGCCTCTACTTGACTAACTCGTTGATCAAAGATGGTTATGTTTCCTAGCCATAGACATGAGTTGTCATTTGATTAACGGGATCACATCATTTAGGAGAATGATGTGATTGACTTGACCCATTCCGTTAGCTTAGCACTTGATCGCTTAGTATTCTGCTATTGCTTTCTTCATGACTTATACATGTTCCTATGACTATGAGATTATGCAAATCCGTTTACGGAGGAACACTTTGTGTGCTACCAAACGTCACAGTGTGTAGCGGGTGATTATAAACGTGTTTCTCTGGTGTCTCCGAAGGTACTTGTTGGGTTGGCGTATTTGAGATTAGGATTTGTCACTCCGATTGTCGAGAGGTATCTCGGGCCCACTCGAGAATGCACATCACTATAAGCCTTGCAAGCATTGTAACTAATGAGTTAGTTGCGGGATGATGTATTATGGAATGAGTAAAGAGACTTGCCGGTAACGAGATTGAACTAGGTATTGAGATACCGACGATCAAATCTCGGGCAAGTAACATACCGATGACGAAGGGAACAACGTATGTTGTTATGCGGTTTGACCGATAAAGATCTTCTTAGAATATGTGGGAGCCAATATGAGCATCCAGGTTCCGCTATTGCTTATTGACCGGAGACATGTCTCGGTCATGTCTACATTGTTCTCGAACTCGTAGGGTCCGCACGCTTAAAGTTCGATGACGGTTATATTATGAGTTTATATGTTTTGATGTACCGAAGGTAGTTTGAAGTCCCGGATGAGATCGGGGACATGACGAGGAGTCTCGAAATGGTCGAGACATAAAGATAGATATATTGGATGACTATATTCGGACATCGAAAAGGTTCCGAGTGATTCGGGTATTTTTCAGAGTACCGGAGAGTTACAGGAATTCGCCGGGGAGTATATGGGCCTTATTGGGCTTTAGGGGAAAGAGAGAGGAGAGGTTGGGCGGCCCCCAGAGGCCTAGTCCTAATTGGACTAGGGGGAGGGGCTGCGCCCCCTCCTTCCTTCTCTTCTCTCTCCCCTTTCCTTGACTCCTACTCCTACTACTTGGAAGGGGGGAATCCTACTCCCGGTGGGAGTAGGACTCCTCCTAGGGCGTGCCATAGAGAGGGCCGGCCCTCCCCCTCCTCCACTCCTTTATATACGGGGAGGGGGGCACCCCTTGGAGACACAACAATTGATCTCTTGATCTCTTAGCCGTGTGCAGTGCCCCCCTCCACCATAATCTACCTCGATAATATCATAGCGGTGCTTAGGTGAAGCCCTGCGTCGGTAGAACATCATCATCGTCACCACACCGTCGTGCTGGCGGAACTCTCCCTCAAATCTTGGCTGGATCGGAGTTCGAGGGACGTCATCGAGCTGAACGTGTGCTGAACTCGGAGGTGTCGTGCGTTCGGTACTTGATCGGTCGGATCGTGAAGACGTACGACTACATCAACCGCGTTGTGCTAACGCTTCCGCTTTCGTTCTACGAGGGTACGTGGATAACACTCTCCCCTCTCGTTGCTATGCATCACCATGATCCCGTGTGTGCGTAGGAATTTTTTTGAAATTACTACATTCCCCAACACCACCACCAAGGTTGCCGCCCTAGAGTCCAGAGTCGAAGAGGGCAACCATGGGTTCAGGACAAGACCGATAAACATGCCCCAACCACCGACGGATCAACGGGTAGCCGTCTAGACCAAAGCAGTCCGGGATCGGGAGCCACTTGGTCGGGGAAAGCAATGAAATTGCAGGAGCGGACCACATCTATGACCGGTACCCCTGCCAGTGATGGATGGTCCAACCTCGTCGGTGCCACCCATCCCTCTTGCCACCACTTGTGATGCTCCACCACATATCTCTGCTCGGCACCGCAAAAGGTAAGCACCAGCTACCCTCCAATAGGTGGGAAGCGCTAGACTGGCCATCACTTGTCACCACCGAAGAGCTCATGGACCATCCACAAGGGCCTGCCGACAAGCCGACACCAAAGCTACTTCTAGATCGCCACAATGCGACCCGCCAACCTTCGTGGCCCGCAGTAACGCGGTAAGTCACCGGGCCGCCATGGAGCACGTCCCATGTATCAGCTTTCTTAGGCCTCCGCCACCACCCCATGTTATCTAGCCCTGACTAGATCTATTCCAAATCTGGCAACATGTGCTGTGAGGACCTACAGTAACCGACAACCTCTACCCTAGGCTCCGCTGACAAGGCCACCCTCGTCGCCTGATCCAATCGGGAACTAGATCCGGCCGCGCGAGGCTAGTCGCGGCCGTCGGCATGACGCACATTGCCACCACCCACGGTCATGCACGTCGTCTCTAGAAGGTCGCGACCCTCCCCAACTCTAGAAGAAGCGCAGCGCGCGCCCCGTGCAAGCGTAGTGCCATGATACGTCTCCAACGTCTCTATTTTTTATTGTTTAATGCTACTATAATATCACTTTTATATGCTTTTTATATCATTTTATGTTATTTTACTCACTAACTTACTAATTTAGTGCACAATGTCACTTCCTGTTCTTTTTCTTGTTTTTGGTTTCACAAAAAATCCATATCTAGGAAGGTCCAAATATGATGCCAATTATTGACGATTTATTCTGGACAATGAAGGACCCAAGAGGCTTCAGGAGAGATCAAGGGGACCCATGAGGAAGCCACATGGACACATGGCACGACCTAGGGGGTGGTCGCGCCACCTGGCCATGTGGGGCCCACGAGTCTCCATTTCACCTAATTCTTCCGCCTATAAATCCAACAATTATCGAACCCTCAGAAACGAACCTGATATAATTTTATCACTGTTGCAAGCCTCTATTCCGAAGCGATCCCATCTGGAGTCGTGTTCTGGTGCTCTACCGGAGGGGGAAGTCACTACTGGAGGCCTCTTCATCAACCTTGTCGCCTCGATGCTGATGTTTGAGTAGTTCCTCTAGGACCTACGTGTCCATAGTAGCAGCTAGATGGCTTCCTCTCTCTCTCTCTCTCTCTCTCTCTCTCTCTCTCTCTCTCTCTCTCTCTCTCTCTCTCTCTCTCTCTCTCTCTCTCTCTCTCTCTCTCTGACCTTTAATACAATGATCCCCTCTGAGATCAATCTGATGTAATTCTTCCGGTGTGTTTATTGTGATCCGATGATTTGTGGATTTACGATCAGATTGTTCATTCAATATAATTCAATCTTTTAAAGTTTCTTTGATGTATAATTGAGTACCTATGTATGCTTTCTGAGTTATTTCTTCTATGGCCAAGATAGATGGGTAATTCTTCAAAGGGAGTGGTGCATAGTAGTGGGTTCAACCTCACGGTGATATATATCTGAGTGACAGAATGGGGAGAAGGCACGTGATGTGTTGTCGCTATTAAGGATAAACTGACGAAGATTTATATTATTGCTAGGTTTCTTTCTGTCTACATCATGTCATCTTCCTTATTGTGTTACTCTGTTTTCATGAAACTTAATACCTTAAGATGCATGTTGGATAGCGGTTTCAGTACTCCAGTAATAGTACTAGATGCAGTTGGATTATGGTCTACTTTGTCATAGACGTGATGCCTATACAAGATTATGCCATGAATGATCATTATTATGAATGTTGTTTATCTGTCAATTGCCCAAAGTAATTTGTTTACCATGCCACTACCTACTTTATATAGAGAGAGATGCTACTAGTGAACGTATGGCCCTTAGATCCATTCTCTATTAATACTTGTGTTGCTCTATTGCTCTTTTATTCACTTTTATTATTTTGCTATTTTGCTATATCACTATCTATCACTACTTACTTTTAACCTTACAACTAGCAAGATGAGGGGATTGACAACCCCGTTGCCAAGTTGGGTGCAAGCATTTATTTTGTTTGTGTACAGGTGCTGCTTATCTTGTTAGCTTGTGGACTCCTATTGGTTCGATTAAACCTTGGTTCTTAATTGAGAGAAATATTTTCTGCTGTTGTGCTACATCACCCTTTTTTCCGGTGAAATCCAATAACTCCTGCAGGAGTAGCATGGCGCCGCAGGATGACCTTGGTCCATGCGAAGCAACCCCGAGCTTCGGCTAGCAGCATGTTGAGGCAACGGAGAGGACGGGAGGAAGGGAGAAGGGGGTGAGGGTGGCGGGGCGGCTAGGGTTAAATAAAGATAAAAACCCAGCTCAAGTGAGTTTGCCCGACTAGGAAAACCCATTGACACTTTCCTTCACGCGTCGCCTTGCCTATTTGCCACCTACAAGCGACGAATAGGAGGTCTCGCCTGCGCGGGACAACCAAATGTCACGCCCCGTCACAGGCTTTGGCCGGCACAATCCCGGATACATGCATGCTATTGTTTTTTTTTCATTTTTTACTTTTGTTTCTATTTTCCTTTTACATTTTTTAAAGACGTGGACAAAATTGAAAAAAAGATTTGCGAATTATAAGATTATTTTGCCTTTACAAAAAAGCTCACCTATTTGAAAAAATATTAAAAATTTTGTTTTATTTTCGCGTTTAAAAATGTTATTATTTTTGAAAAATGTTTAATAATTTCGAAAAATGTTCAAAATTGTTTTGTTTTTCTAAAATAACAACCAAATTTCAGAAACTTCCATGAATTTAGAGAATGTCCTGGGATTTGAAAAAAATGTAGGAATTTCATAAAAACGTTTGTTACTTTGAAAAATGTTCCTATATTTCAAAAACCATTCACACATTTGAAATATGTTCCTTGAATTACAAAGTATTCATAAATTTTAGATATTTTCATGTATTTTCAGAAAAGTTTCAGATTTCAGAATTTTTCAGAAATTAAAAATATTTCGAATTTCCAGTTATGCTCATGAATTTAAATAGTACTCATAGACTTCAGAAAAAATAGAATCGGAAAAATATTTTATAATATGTTTGGACTTTCTGAATTAGAAAAATAATTCCATTTTTTAGAATGTTCCAAATTTTTATAAGTTTGTTGATTTTTATTGAATGTTCATGAAATATAAATGGAAAACAGAAGGAATAGCGAAAAGGAGTATAAAAATAGGAAAAAATAAAATATAAAAGGGATAAAAAATGATTAAACCCGAAAATATCAACAAAAAGGAAAAGACACTAAACCGATTCAAAGAAGTTTCTAGAATCTTCGAAAACCGGTGGGTGCGCACATACGAAACCGCAAAATGGGTCGGCCCATTGTAGTTGGAAGGTATTCCCCGTATCACACGGGGAACATGATCCACCCTATGGGGAGCTCCTGCTCCACGCATAGGTCGTTGGTAAAAGAAGGTAACATGCACCCAACCCGTCGCCTGATATCTAACTTGGCATGCGCATTAAAAGAATACCCAAATGTACGAAACATATTTTCTAGCATTTTATCAATTAGTTTTTTATTCTGTCAGTTTCTGTTTTTATTTTTTTATTTTTTAAGGAATTGTAAAATGGTTTGAATTTCATAAAATACCAAGGAATTGTAAAATGTTCTTGAATTCAAAAAATGATCATGGATTTAAAAATGACCAGGAAACTAAAAGAACTTCAACAATTCAAAAATGACCATGGATTCAAAAAAATGTCCATGGATTCAAGGGTGATCTTGAAGTCAAACAATGTTCATGGATTCAAAAAACTGTTCAAAATACATAAAATGTTCATGTATTCCAAAAAAACCACAAATTCAAAAGGTTTTGTTAATATTTTTATGAACTCAGAAAATGTTCATGTACTTCAAAAACCTGGACTCAAAAACTGTACCAGAATTCAAAAAATGTCCGTGGATTCTAAAAAATAATCAAGGAATTTGCAAAATTCCATGAATTAAAATATGTTCACAAATTTGAAACCTGTTTAAAAAATAGAAATATTATAAAAATTAGAAATTTAGAAAATTAATTTTTTTGTGAATTTTTAGAAAGTTATTGAAATTTATGTTTTCCGTGAATTGAAAGTATGATACTGATTTTGATTTTTTTCAGTAATTTCGAAAGCTTCCATGAATCGACAAAGTGTTCACGTGCAAAAATGTGCAAGAATTTTTATAAGTGTTGCTAATTTAGAAAGTGTACCTTTATTTGAATAAAAATCGAAATTATTTTCAATTTTTAACGTATTGATGAATGTTAAAAAAATGTTTACTAATTTTAAATATATACGTGAATTAAACAAAGGTTTGGACTTGAAAAAGAGTTCATGAATTTTTGAATGGAAAAGAGAAAAGGGACATTATAAAGAAAAAAGAAAGAAAAAAGAGAGAGAAAACCGAAAGAAAGAACTAAGAAAAAAAAGAGTGTTGTTTAAAAAATACTCCCTCCATTCCATAATATAAGACCGTTTTTATAATAGTGTAATATGAAAAACACTCTTTTATTATGAGACGGATTAGACTTTGGGTGTTTCTTTAAAAAAGAAGGGAATAGCGGTGTTGTTTTATTCCCCGCACTTTCAGTCATGTTTGCACGTGCATGGCAAACGGGAATTTCACCGTCTCTGGGAGGTTCTGAGCCAGAAAGAAAAGAAGGCTTCGTCACTCCCTTTCACTTTCACTTTTCATGGTTGGGTCGGTTTCTCGTCCAAATACAAAATACAGAGTAGCTACATGGAGAGCAGAAGCAGAACTGCACTGTCAATCAGTCACCATCTAGTCAATTGTGCAGTCGTGGAGGCATTTGGAGACTTGGAACTGTTGGATCTACGCTCACGGTCACCGTGCCTTGGTTTTTGGTGTGAGGAGGCAAACTGCAGAGCATCGTCCGATCGTGCATGAATCGCCCAAGCACTGTGGTGCCCGAAGTAGTTTCGTTCTCGTTTCTTCTACATATCCGGCGCTGAAAAGTGAAAACGATGCACGCAGGACCGACAGTGCGAGGCTCGCGTACTCGTTAAGCAATCATTAGCGAGCCATCTGACGGGGATAGGTTCAAGATTGCCTCGGATTTTTTTTTTTTTTAGAAAAAACTTCCAATCTATTCATCTTCAATCATGGTAGTACAACGGATACTAAAAATAATAAAAATTACATCCAGATCCGTAGACCACCTAGCGGCGACTACAAGCACTGAAGTGAGCCGAAGGCGCGCATTGTCATCATCGCTCTCTCTCACGGAGCAGGCAAACCTTGTTGTAGTAGAGCGGTCAGAAGTCGTCGTGCTAAGGCCCGTAGAACCAACACACCGTAACAGCAACCGCCATGGATGAAGAGTATAGATCAAAAGGATCCAACCTGAAAACACACGAACGAAGATGAACGACGAACAGATCCGAGCAAATCCAGCAAAGACAGATCCGCCGGAGACACAACTCCACACGCCCACCGACGATACAAGACGCATCACCGAAACGGGGGCTAGGCGGGGAGACCTTTATTCCATCTTCAGGGAGCCGCCACCGTCTCGCCTTTCTGAGCAAGACACAAACCCTAACAAAGCTTGAAAAAAGATCTAAAAACGGAGCCCTCCCACCGGCTCGGATTTTCTTTTCAACTAGGAATCTTAGCACGTGTAACACACGATATTATCATGTGTGTGTTTTATCATTTGTCCTAGAAATAAAATATAACAATAAAATAAATAAAAATATAAGTTAGATAATAGAAAATTAGAGATATTTAACAATTGTGAAAATAAATTTTTTTAACGAAGGCAAAAGCTTTGCCTCATCTCACTAATAAAGAAGAGAATTGCCCGGTAAATTACTAAAAATCATGCAAAAACCGATACAACCCACAAAGGGGCACCACCAACCAACTTGGCTATCCACACAAGACACACACACATGCCGTCGAAAGAGGAGCGCCGTTGAGGCGGACGACAAATGTCATCGTTATCACTCCTCCGCAAGCCAGCAACTCTGACTTCGCCACAAACCACCATCATTGGCGCCAAACAGGACACCACCCCGAACCTGCACATCGTATATTGACTGCTGCCAACCAATGCACCCTCTGCCAACCGAAGTTAGACTCGGTCTCTGCAGCGAACTGACATGTGCTACTCTCTTCATTCTTTTTATATAAAGATGTATCTGTTTTCTGATAAAATTTCACAATGTAATGTGTATTCTTTTTGTACAAAGGGTGGACTCTATATGAAGCAACAAGAGGAATTTGCATTTCTTTTAGTTCCTTGTACTTCCTATTTTAGCCCTCCAAAAAAGTATCTCTGCCACTGATTACAAGTATCTCTCTCAAACCTAGAGCCATGCGTACCGTCTTTTGTAGCTATTGAACAAACAAGACTACCCCCGTGTCGCTCCCACGTCGGGTGACTCGGGCGGGCCGCTACCCTAGTCGCTGTTGAGCCCCAATCTACTCCGTTCTCTCCTCCCGTCGCCGCCGGGCTAAGCCCGGGGGCAGATGGCGGTGGCAGGGGTCTCTCCTTCTCTCCCGTGGCTTGGGTGGTGTGGGGCCCTCGGCGTGTGGAGGCGTGGCTGGCCGGGTCCTGCGGCCAGCCTTGCCTCGCGGCGGCAGCGGGTGGCTCTGCAGCCGGTCGGATCTTGAATTGGCGGCGGTGACATGGAGGGCCTGGTGGATAGATTGACTGTGTGTGGTCTGACCTCCGGCCAAATCTGATCGGGCTGGTATGGCCTGCCCCATGCGCGGCGGCGATGATCTGTGGCGGTCCCGTGCACACGAGGCTGGATGGCGGTTCCCCGAGCGGATCCGAGTGAAAACCCTACTCTTGGCTCATTGCCAAGGCTGGCCATGACGACGTTTTCTGCGTCATCTTCTTCTGTAAGGCATCGTTGTGGAGAAGCTCTAGACCCTTATTCGCCTCCTCCGGGGGAAACCCTAGACCGGTCGATCGGATGACGGCGGTGCTCTTGTGTTGTATCCCTCTTGGGGGCGTCATTCTTGGAGGTATGCATAGATTCGAGGGACCAGTGGACGACATCTGCGATGGAGCATCGTTCCATGTGATGCACTGATGACGTGGAGTCTCGACGATATGGCGCGGCAGGGCCTCGACGATGGATGTGTGATGATGGACGCGCGTAGGGAGGAGATATTCTCTGGCGCCGTGCTGGCGTCGACAACAGGCCTGGCAAGGTCAATGTTGAGTATCTGCTCTGAAGATGGTGGCGACGACCTATGAGAGTGCGCCGGACCGGTGTGTGCCCCAGACCTGGTATGTGGCTTGGTTGGGATCTCCGGCTTTAGATGTTAAGCTTAGGTGAGAGGTCTGGGTATTCGGCTCACATTTTCTACACCCTTCATCAATAGATAGGAGTAGCGACAGATGCTGCCAACATGACGGCTTCAGACATATTGGTGTATTACTTTGTAAGGTTTCTGTGAATAATTAATAAAGTGGCTGGATGCATCTCCCAGTTGCAGAAACCAGGGATCATCCTCCTTTAAAAAAATATCTCTCATTCTAAGGAAAAAAAAGTATCTTTCTCATGATTCATGATTGCATGTATCTTTTCCTTTCATGACTTAATTGATTTACTTGCCACTAACCAACAAAATAGTACCGATAATTTTGTTCTATATTCTCTAAAATCCCTGTCTTGGTCACTGTACTGAAAAATAAACATAAAAGTACGTGCGGTCGTCTAAGTACGAGCGCATAGGCCAATGCCCGGACGGATGGATACGGCTGCAAGAGATGCAGACCAAAACTCCAATGGCTTCTTGGGATTGGAGGATTTTAACAGGATTTTTGTGGGATTTCAATCCTTAGGAGTATTTCCTATGAAACACGTTTGGATCACAGGATTCTGTTCATTGAGATTCCTCAGAATTGGGTTCGCGAGGTATCGATTCCAGATAAATTTACACATGAGGTCCGACCTCTCGAAAAATTTCCTGGGGCTAAAAGTGAGCCACGGTACAAAGGGAATTCGGAAGCGTTGAAATGCCCATCATTCGATCGCACGCGCACAGCGCACCGGTGCGTGGCTGTCGCGCGTATGTCCAGCTCGAGCCGTCGGTCACCTCCTGGCCAATCACCAGAACTTACCCCTAAACCATGAGCGTACCTGCGCCTAGCATTTCGTGCCTTGCTATGAATGGATCGTGACTGGCAATCTGTGGGTGCAGCTGGGACGGCGGGAATCTTGAATTCCCGGTACAGTACAAACTGCGTGCAGGATAGTGTAAGTGTAAGGAATAATATGACGACGGTGGCAGTGGCACGGCCGGTCCACGAGTTCATTTGTGCGGTGGATCGGCCTTGCGCTCGGCCCGGACAAGCAATGCAGCCAATGACTCCCTTGTGTCTATCTCCATCTCCACGACCCCCTTCGGTGATGCTACCATGTAAGAAGAAATGAGTCGGAGCATCTACAACCATTAATCCGAGCTATGCAACCGTAGATAGTGATTGAACATACACCAAATCTCATCATTTTCATCTACCGTTCCTATTTTTAAAACATCAAATTCATGCAAACACATACACGTTGATCATTTTGACCGAACATAGTTTAGTGTACACGAATACAAATTGTTCATACTAATACAAAATTCAAACATAGCTCAAACATAAATTTTGTTCATAGTGCATAACTGGTAAATTAAAAGCAAAGTTTACCGATTTCAGTTATGAACCCACATGTGCTCTACAAGATTATCCAGAAGTTGCATATGCACCTGTTGATCTCGCATTTGTCGATGCATCTTCAGGAAGTTGGCAATGATCTCTGCCTCTTGTTTTGTGAGACGGACATGAACACTAGGCTTATCGAAGTCGTGTGTGCGCGCTGCACCTTCACCCCATCCTCGATAATCATGTTGTGCAAGATTACACAACATGTCATGGGCTACCAAAGTTTTTCCGCTTCCCACATCATCGCAACGCAACGGACAATACCCCAACGAGCTTGGAGCACTCCAAATGCCCTCTCCACATCCTTCCTAGATGCCACTTGCATTGTTGCAAAGCAGGTTTGTTTGTTGCCTTGGAAAACAGATATGGTCTTCACAAACGCCGTCCACTGAGGATATATACCATCGGCAAGGTAGTAGTACCCCATGGTGTAGTTGTGCTCGTTGACGGTATAGTTGCACGGTGGAGCTTCCCCATCACAGAGTCTCTTGGACAAAGGAGATTGTTCGAGCAGATTGATGTCATTGCACGAACCTGCTGTGCCAAAGAAAGCATGCCCCACAAGTCCAAAGATGCCACTTCCTCAAGTCTAATGGTGCCTTCTTTGATGTGACCTTGGTATTGCCCACACAAACCTTTTGGGAAATTCTTCCACTGCCAGCGCATGCAATCAACTGAACCTAGCATACCTAGGAATCCTATTGCCGCTCCAATTGCCAACAGTTTTTTCGTGTCCTCCACAGTTGGCTCTCTCGGGTACTCTGGTCCGAACACCTTCACCATAGTGCGTGCCAATTACACTGTGGTGTTCAGCATCGTGGTCTCTCCGCTCTGAATTTCCGCATCACTTGCATCAGCTGCTTTACCATAAGCAAGCATCCTCAAAGCAGCCGTGCATTTCTGCAGAGGAGAGAAGGAAAGTTTTCCGCAACAATCCTTCCTCAACTTGAAGTTATCATCAGCCTTCTCCAAGCCTTCCACTATCCACAAGAACAAGTTTCTGCTCATCTGGTAGCGAAGATGAAAGAAAGTTTCATGGAATGTTGGGATGTCTACGAAGTAGTCCGTGTATGAAAGGCGTGCACTGGCAATCCTACCACGAGGAATAACTCTCATGCCCTTGATGGAACCCCTGAAGTTGAGGATGTGCTCCTCTGCCTACTCCAACTCCTCCTGGATGCTCATCATCATCATCATTTACGCATCCTCATCGCCCGAATTCGAAGAAGCAATAAACTCATAGAATATGAAATTTTTAAGCTCATCGTTTCCATAGCCATGATCCACGACCTATTGGTGACCTATAAGTAATGACTAAAAGAATAAAAAAAAGCTCGGACATTTCATCGAACACATAGAGTGCTAGGTGAAAATACGAAGGATTTTGATGTACACGGGTGGCATCTGGTTGCAGCGACCTTGTCCGGTGCTGGCATGGTCAGCTACGGTGTGGGTTGGGGAGTATGGTGGCGAAGCCCTGGGTTGGGGATGGCGGCGGAGCACCAATAACGGCGGATCTAGTGGCGGCTGAGCAGAGGAGGGCGAACATAGAAGATGAGAGAGCTGGCCAGACAAGGAGGGGGAGGCGGATATGAGAGAATTGGTGCGGGCCCTAGCGGTCAGTCCGACGCGGCGGGCGTTCCCGGGCGTCCCCATATCAGCTCCAAATTTGGGCCGGATATGGGGAGTGTCGGTCAGTCCGGGCGTTTGGGCCGGAAATACGGCGCCTGGTCGGGTGGCATTTTTTAGTCTAGGCACTTACCAGGCAGCCCTTCCTGGTGTTTGGGAAAGGTATGGGGGGTCTGGTGGTAAATGCTCTTATTCATCTTCTAAAAGCGAACAAGAGGACCGAGACCATTAGAAGGTCATAAAAAGCGCAAAGTCCTAGCTGCAAATCGGTATTGTCATCCATAATTCTGTAGTTGTACTTCGGCATCTCCAACACTGACTCTCGAACCCTCACACCCGTTTGGACCACGCGGTCCGGACGTGGTTTGCCATCTAATGCGGCCTCACATTCGTCTGAGGACTTGTCTAGACGTCCTATTTGCCGCAAATCAGGGGGCAACTTATAGGCGTCCGGACGGTTGCCATGCACACGTCCGACAACCTGACCTCACCTAGTACCCTCTCCCGTGTTTTCTCTAAATGGATGCACCATCACAAATCCTCGCGGACCCGGAGCTCGCAGTTTGGAGAGGAGTGGTCTCTCTGCAAGACCATCACCGCAGTCGCCTCTAGCAAGTCCCGCCGTGTCTCTCCCCACGCCCATGCCCACAGTGGCTGCCAACGGGATTGTTAAGAAAAGTTATGTGTATAGTAGCTTCTTATTCGATCTTTTATAAAGAAACATATGGATAAAAGTGCATGCATTCGTGTACGTATGAGCTTATGCACTAGTGCCCCAATGGATGGATTCAACTGCAAGAGAAGCAGACCAAAGCTCCAAACCAAGCCACTGCGCAAAGGGACATTCGAAGAGTTGAACTGCCCATCATTCGATCGCACACGCACAGTGCACCGTTGCCTCGTTGTAGCGCGTATGGCAAGCTCCCAACCGTCGGTCACCTCCCAGCCAGTCAGTAATCACCAGAAGTTACCACTAGACCATGAGCATAATTAAGCTACGCCTAGTATGAATGAATCGTGACTAGAATTATGTGGGTGTAGTTGGGACGGTAGAGTAAAATGCAGAGAACCACCACAATCATGTCATCATTAGCGAAAACCCAGCATTTTACAAAATTTTGCATTTCAACATGGCTGATGTCTACTATGCAACTTTATTCTTGTAGACACGTGTTGAGCCTCCAAGCGTAGAGTTCTGTAGGACAGTAGCAATTTTCCCTTAAGTGAGTGACCTAAGGTTTATCAATCAGTGGGAGGCGTAGGATGAAGATAGTCTCTCTCCAACGACTCTGCAACCCAATACAAGAAATCTCTTGTGTCCCCAACAGACCCAATACAATGGCAAATTGTATAGGTGCACTAGTTCGGCGAAGAGATGGTGATAAAAGTGTAATATGGATGGTAGAAATATATTTTTATAATCTGAATAAATAAAAACAGCAAGGTAGCAAATAGTAAACGGGCACAAAAACGGTATTGCAATGCTGGAAAACAAGGCCTAAGGTCTGTACTTTCACTAGTGCAATCTCTTAACAACGCTAATATAATTGGATCATATAACAACCCCTCAAAGTGCGATGAAGAATCACTCCAAAGTTCCTATCTAGCGGAGAACATAAGACAAGATTGTTTGTAGGGTACAAAACCACCTCAAAGCTATTCTTTCCGATCAATCTATCCTAGAGTTCGTACTAAAATAACATGAAGCTATTCTTTCCGATCGATCTAACCAAGAGTTCGTACTAAAATTAACACCAAAGCAAATTCAGATTCATAATATTCAATCCAACACAAAGAACTTCAAAGAGTGCCCCAAGATTTCTACCGGAGAAACAATGACAAGAACGTGCATCAACCCCTATGCATAGATTACCCCAATGTCACTTCGGGAATCCGCGAGTTGAGTGCCAAAACATATATCAAGTGAATCAATACGATACCCCATTGTCACCACGAGTATTCAATTGCAAGACATATATCAAGTGTTCTCAAATCCATAAAAGTATTCAATACGATAACAACGAAATCTCAAAGGGGAAAACTCAATTCATCACAACAAGATAGAGAGGGGAAAACACCATATGATCTGGCTATATTAACAAAGACCGCGATACATCAAGATCGTGACATCTCAAGAACAGAGAGGGAGAGAGAGAGAGATTAAACACATAGCTACTGGTACAAACCCTCAGCCCTGAGGGTGGACTACTCCCTCTTCATCGTGGTGGTCGCCGGGATGATGAAGATGGCCACCGGTGATGACCTCCCCCTCCAGCAGGGTGCCGGAACGAGGTCTAGATTGGTTTTCGGTGGCTATAGAGCCTTGCGGCGGCGGAACTTCTGATCTAGGGTTATTTCTGATGGTTTCTCTATTTATAGGATTTTTTGGCCTCGGTTTCACGTGAAGATGGGCCTCAAGGTGAGCACAAACCACCGGGGCAAGCCAAGGCCACCAGGCGCGCCATGGTGGGTTATTCCCTCCTCGTGGCTCTTCTGGCCCTCCCGCGAAGCTTTGGGGGTCTCTTCTGTTCCAAAAAATCGTCAAAAAGTTTCATCTCATTTGGAGAACTTTCATTTCTGCACAAAAAACAACACCACGGTAGTTCTGCTGAAAACAGCGTCAGTCCAGGTTAGTTCCATGCAAATCATACCAAAACCATATAAAATTGTTGTAAACATGGCATGAATACTTCATAAATTATAGATACGTTGGAGACGTGTCAGCATCCCTGTCGGTGTCAAAACCGGCGGATCTCGGGTAGGGGGTCCCGAACTATGCGTCTAGGCGGATGGTAACAGGAGACAAGGGACACGATGTTTTTACCTGTGTTGGGCCCTCTCGATGGAGGTAATACCCTACCCTGCTTGATTAATATTGATGATATGGGTAGTACAAGAGTAGATCTACCACGAGATCAAGGAGGCTAAACCCTAGAAGCTAGCCTATGGTATAATTGTTGTTCGTCCTATGGACTAAAACCCTCCGGTTTATATAGACACCGAGATAGGTTAGGGTTACACGTAGTCGGTTATAATGGTAGGAGATCTACATATCCCAGACGCCAAGCTTGCCTTCCACGCCAAGGAAAGTCCCATCCGGACATGAGACGAAGTCTTCAATCTTGTATCTTCATAGTCTTGGAGTCCGGCCGTGACGATAGTCCGCTATCCGGACACCCCTAGTCTGGGACTCCTCAAGAGTCCCTCGAACCAGGCTTCAATGGCGACGAGTCCGTGGCATATTGTCTTCGGCATTGCAAGGCGGGTTCCTCCCCCGAATACTTCATAGAAGGTTTTGAACACAAGGATAGTGTCCGGCTCTGCAAAACAAGTTCCACATTCCACCGTAGAGAGAATAACCTTTGCACAGATCTGCTGATGTATTCCGCGGCGTGACATCACACCACGGCCAGGCCTTTATATGAATCATTTTTTACCATTTCACCTTAGCGCGTTTAGCGAGGTGTCGGGGAAGCTGATCATGACCCACGAACACCTATGGGACCGGCGGACCGAGTCCCTTTTGGTTCGGTGGGGGGCGGGGATTGCACGAAGAGCAGATCGAGGCGATGCACACGAGCAGTTTACCCAGCTTCGGAGCTCTCCGGAGAGATAATACTCCATCGCTACTTGTCCGATTATCTTGTGTTCTTGCTAGGGAGCAATGAGAGCTACAAAACCTAGCTTGAGTGTCTCTAGTCTCGAATGAGTCGAACCAGCCGAACCCCTTCTACGTTGCGCATGGGCCTCCTTTTATAGGCTCAAGGGGTCACCAACAGGTGGCAACGTAGACAAGGGCAAAAATGGGAAAATGAGTTGTGGTTGGTACAGCTACTTTGTACAGTGTATTCTACCTAACTCGGACGGCAAGGGACAAAAGCAATAAATGCCCGTCCACGTCGCCTAAACAGTGCAGAAAGGGACCGTGGGCGCCACCGCTTGCCACGATGGCACTCTGTCGCCGCCGCTTCACGCTGCTCTCCGCTGGCTGCATGCCTCTTGACATGCATGCGAGATGGTCCCATGGCGACACGTTGGTGGATGAGCTGGAGCGGAGATGAAGAGGTTGCTGCCGCTGCAAGCGCCTTTGCCGCTGCTGAATCCTTGTCGCGCCGGAAGCTTGTCGCTCACCAAGCCTTCCCGCAAGCTCCTCTTGCCGGGTCTTGTCTTCTGCGGGCCTTGAGTGGCCTTCCGCAAGCTCCTCTTGTCGGGCCCTGTTTCCATGGCTTAAATACTTTGTTCTTGAATGGTTTCAAAGGAACCATGGAGGACCTTGGCGGTCACTAGGCAGGCCTTGCCGCTGGTGTCTGCGATCGCCCGGCACGAAGTTCGGGATACTAGGGTACCCCTACTCTAGTACACCGGACAGAGCCCCCGGCCTGGGCCACACACGGTGTCGAATGCTGTTGGGCCAGCCCAAAACGATTCTGGGCACGCAGCGGCCCAGATCACGCCGTAAACTCGCCGGACCCACCATGTCCCCACTTAACAGCCACGCGTCGAACGTGGCGTCGTGGGGAGAGATCGTGGGGGGCTTTCTTTAATAGGAAAAGCGGAACGTCCGCCCCCTCTCCCTCCTTATAAACAGGGGAAACAGGGGCAGGTCGCCCACCTCGCTATTTGCTGTCCCATCTTGAAAATCGCTGCCGCTCCCCCTTCTTCTCTAGTCTGGAGAGAGCAACGCTCCGCCCCCCATCGCCACCAGCGCCATCAACGCCGTCGGTCTCCTCCACCACCTCCGCCATGGCTCCGAAAGCCGACAAGGGGAAGGGCGTGAAGTCGGCCGAGGCGCAGCGGCTCGCGGCACTGCGAAAGGAGCGGGCCCTCTTCCCTCCCCAGCTCGACGCAAAGGAGCTGAGGGAGGGCTACTACCTCTTCTGGTCGACGGAGACGCGGGCGCATCCGCGCACGAAGGTACTCTCCGCCACCGCATTAGAGTCAGCTTCGAGCGGGTACCCCTTCTTCGCACTCTTATTCTATTGCGGGCTCTACCCACCCTTCTCTGAGTTCTTCTGCGATATCATGAACACCTACGGGTTTCGTCTCCTTGATTTCACCCCCAACGCTGTCCTGACCATGGCGGTTTTCGCACACCTCTGCGAAAACTTTGTCGGAGTCCACACAAACGTAGCCCTTTTCCGCCACTTCTTCATGCCCCGCATCGAGAGAGGAGAGCCACTTGCCGGAGGGATTGCTTGGATCTCCAGCATCGGCAAGAAAGAATCCTATCTGGAAGGAGAGCTCCGCAGCAAGTGGGAGGAGTGGAGAGCCGATTGGTGTTGGATCGTTGAGGAGAACCCGAGCCCTTCACGCCCAAATAGCGCCAAACTCCCATAGTGCGCGGCAATGATTGGAGCAACTTGGCGCCGGAGGATGCTAGGTTGAAGATTGCTGTGACCCAGATCCCGCGCCTCAGGCTTGCCGGACTCACTGTAGGCGCAATTGGCGCAGATTTCCTTCGCCGCCGCATCGCTCCCTTGCAGGAGAGGAGGAGACCTGCTTGGGAGTTCCAAAACCCGGCGGATATCATGAGGTTGCGCCCGGGCCTCAATTGGAATTTCACCGTCTTGGAGTTGGACGCAATGCTTCTGGAGTTGTTCAAGCACGACCCCGATCACCCCGAGTGGTTTATGTTGCCGAGGGGGTCGCCCCATTGTGCAACAATTCTTATTTCGACCGCATTCGCGCCATGATGCCCTTGTGCGATTCGCATGGGATTGTTCCAACTGGCAAGAGCTCTGCGGACGACGTCGGCGGCGATTCTTCGATAGCTTGGTAGAAGTGCCGATCCGCGCCGACGAAAGCGTAAGTAGCTCACCCGCGACACCACCGACGCCGAGATGCAGCGCATTGCCACCAGTGGAGGAGGCGGCAAGCCTGCTGCCATCGGGCGGTCGGGTTCACCGTGGAGGAGGCAGAGGCAGCAGAGGCGGCAAGCTTTGCCGATCGAGAGGAGCTTGCCGGCGAGGAGGAGCAGGCCGAGCCCGAAGTTGAGCCGAGCGAGTCCGCCGAGGGCGCCTCCTCCACACCTTCGAGTAGCTTGCCGCGAGCGGAGCCCGCAGCTCCACCAAGAAGGCGTCTCCGCAAGGCCGGGGAAGTGACGGGGCGGCAGACGGGCCAACAGCCGCAGCGCCGTGCGACGCGCTCCACCGCGGCAAGCACTGTTGCCGCGGGAGCACCCCACACCGCTGCAACAACTGAGGCGGGATCTTCTCAGGCCACCGCTGCCACTCCCGCCAAGCGGCCAAGGGAACCTACTCCTCCACCTCTTCGCACCGGAGGCGAGCCGGAATTTGATCTCTCCGCGCTCAGCTCCGACGAGGAAGAAGAAGAAGAGTAAGATTCTATGCTGTGTTTGTATTTCTTCAATTTGGTTGCTTTGTCTTGTATCTGATTTGCTTCATTCTGAACTCTTTCCTTTTCGGGCGCTGGTCCGAGAGCGTCGAAGAGAGCCAAGACCCGGTGGTCGCGTCATCGAAGATGATCCCTGCGGCAACAGGAGGCGATCGAGACCCCTTGCCGGACCCGCAACCTTACTCAAAGCAGCCCCAAAGACAGCCCCCAGCCAGTAAGTACATGGTTTATTTCTTACGGTTAGGCATGCATGGGTGCTCCTTCTTTGCTGATATCCGACTTGTTGATTTGTGTAGGAGCAGAGCAGCCTCATCAGAGGGCCGGAAGCCGCTCCGAAATACCATCTGCTTCAACTACGCCGCCAAGGAGAATTCCCGGCAAGGGCGTTCCGCAGGGAAACCTCTCCGACAAGGGGCAGCGCCGCGATCCTCCGTGGTTGAGACCGCGCCATAGATCCCATCGCAGTAATCCCTTTAGACCAAAATTTCCCTTGGGCTTTTTTTTCTTCTGTTTTTCTTTTGAACATTTGCTTGATCGTTCTTTCTTTTTTCGATCGCCGATCCATCCGCCGCAGAGCCGATGGAGACCGAGGTTGCCGGCGAGGAGGACACGCGGCAACACCGACGACGCCGCCACCATGGAGGAAGATTTGGCGTCGATGGGTTCGCCGGGCAGGCGGCCGCCAAGGCCGCCGCATTGCAAAGGCTGGCGAGGGTCGGTGATCGTCTCGACGACCACGAGGCCGCAGGAGCGCCAGGCGCTACGTCGACCGCCGATCCCTCCGCCACCGGTGCAGCGTCAGGCTCCGAAGAGCCCCAGTCCGACGCCTATCTGAAGGCCGGCGACGGCCTCTTCATCAAGCTCCCCTGGGCGTCGAGCTCCAGGGCGCCGGTCGAAGGGGAGACCTTTGACGAAGAGCTGCTCGCCTCCGCTGGGTTGGCGTTGGTTGACGCGCCAAGCAGGAGCAGTGGCGAAGTTCGAGGAGGAGCAGCTCTTGAAGAAGCTCTTGTCGCTCTACCGCCGGAAACAAGCCAAGTTGGAGTCCCGGAAGCACTTGTCGCGAGGGCGGGAGCAGACATGGAGAAGCGCGCAGAAGAGCTCCGGGGCGCCAATCAAGAAGCTCTCCGGAACGTAGCAGAAGAGCAGGAGCAACTCTCCGAAGAGCGCACAACCTTCATCCTTGAGAAGGCTGAGGTCGAGGAGCAGCAACGGCTTGTTGACGAGAAGCTATCTGCGCAAGAAGGCGAGTTGGCGCAGCGGAAGATCAACCTTGACAGCTATGAGGAAGAGCTTGCCGTGCGCGAGCAATCAATTGGCAGAGCTCTCAAGGAAGCGAAGGACGCTGCCGCAGCTGCCGAGGCCGCCAAGAAAGAGCTGGAAATGAAGGTGACTCAGCTGGAGGCCAACCTCCAGAAGAGCGGCGAGGAGCTTGCCGCGCTGAAGCACAAGCGCGAGAAGGACGCCTACACTCTTGGCGAGTTGCAGGGCCGTCTCGCTGAAAGGATCAAAGAGCTCGATGCCGCCAAGGACTCCAAGGCAGACCTTGAGCTGAAGTCGACCACCCCGATGGAGATTGGGACGGCGCCAAGGAGCGGAGGTGGCCTGTTGGAGACGATCAAGACCAACGAGGAGCTGCCGACGAGTGCCACGACGCCCGTAACACGCTCAGAGAGAACGTGATGCACCGGATGAGGGTCTTGTGGATGTCGCCGCCGTCGACAAGGAGCTGATGGAGCTGGGGATGGTGGATCTTGGGTACTCTTCCGACGAGCGCCCAACCCAGCGCCAAGCTCGGCTGTTCCTCAAGGGCGTGGTGGACGGCTCTCCAATGGCTCCGGAAGAGATCCCAAAGCAGCTGGCCGAGGAATCGCGCCAGATCGTGCGGGAGCTCTCCGGAAGGTGTTGATGAAGGTGGCCTTCCGGAATCAGGCCTCAACCTCAACGGCGCCCTCGGATCCTTGCCGCCAGATGCCGATGTGGAGGCGCTCAAAGCCCTTGTCGCACCATTGTGGACAAGGTGGGCAAGATCAAGCGGGTTGATGGGCATCGCGAGACTAGGCCATAAATTTATCTTTCCTTGTCGCTGCTGATCATGTTTAGGAGAACAATTTATTAGATCTGCGACAAGTTATTTTGTAATATACTCTATCTTAGGCAACGATTGCAATGTTATTTCCTTTACTTGATTCCTTCCTTTGTATGTTTGTGCCCCACGCTTTTAGGGAACTTGTCGGCGCTGGCACCTTTGTGCATGAAGTTGAGTGCGAACGTCAAGAGCTTGTTGGCGGCGCCGCTCCGACAAGCAACCTTGCCGCAACTAGTTGCAGCTCACTTAGGTTGTTGAGCGGACTCGAAACAAAGTAAGGGCGCAAACTAGCTACGAGTTGGTTCCTCTGCGCACAGGTTTTCCATACAAAGTACTATCGTTCGAGGAAGATAACTTAAAAAATTTAAAAAACGGATTGCTCAAACTTTGGCAACTTAGCTTTTCTGTCGTTTGCTTGCCGGCAAGGCGATACTTCCTCGAGCGACGCTTGGTGGCCCACACCATTATCTTCTCTCCCCCCCCCCGGCTAACTTGTGGGTGGATGAACCTTCCTTTCTTTGAGAAAGAGAAAGAAGAGAAAATAAAGTTATGGAGCCTTGTAGCTCGTTATTGCTTACCAGGTGTGGATGTTGCACAAAATGTTAGATAACACATGCAAAAAGGATTATGAAAGCATGTAGTTGACAAGTTGTGCGCAACACATGAGCTTTACTTATGCACGGGTCTGCGCTGGCTTTGTACAAAGGATTACATGCAACATCGGCAAGACTTGTACAAAAGGTGGTTATGGAACAGGTTCCGCAACCGCGCTCTATGGGTAAAACTTACGAAGATGCTCAATGTTCCAGGAGTTGCTCACCGAATGCCATCTTCGGTCTCAAAGCATGACAGCGCCGTGCCTAGTGACTCGTTTCACCCGATAAGGGCCTTCCCACTTCAAGGCCAACTTGTTGGAATTCTTGGCGGACTGAACGCAGCCAAGAACATGGTCGCCTTCCTCGAAACTTCTAGCACTAACTTTGCGGCTATGGTAGCGGCGCTGAAGCTTCTTCGGTAACGAGCAGCTCGACACAAGCAGCTCAAGACGGTCCTCCTCAAGGAGCAGCGTCATCTTGCCGCAGCTGCTCTTGCTCAAGCTCATCATAAGCGAGTACTGAGGTGACCCAGATACTGAGTTCCGTGGGGAGAACTGCCTCTGCTCCATAGACTAGAGCGAAGGTGTCGGCCATGGCTCGATTTGGCGTCGTCCGATCGACCAAAGAACCACCGCAGCTCCTCAATCCAGTTTCTTCCGCACTTGTGCAGCCCGTCGAAAGTTCGGTCTTGAGTCCTTGCAGCACTTCGGCGTTTGCCCTCTCGCTTGACCGCTGCTTCTCGGATGAGCAATGAAGCAAAACAGACCTTGGCGCCAAGATCTTGGACGATCGCATGAAGGTGCGGCTCGTGAACTGTGTGCCATTGTCGGTGATGATCCTGTTAGGAATCCCAAAACGACAAACAATTGACCAAGAACTTGACTCTCGTTGGCTTTGTCACCTTCCTCATCGCTTCCACTTCCGCCACTTTGTGAACTTGTCGATTGCAACGCATAAGTACTCAAAGCCCCGACAGCTTCGGGAAAGGGGCCGAGGATGTCGAGCCCCAGCATCGAAAATGGCCAGGATAAAGGGATCGCCTGGAGAGCTTGAGCTGGTTGGTGTATCTCGCTTGGAATGGAACCGCACGCTTCACACTTGGTTACTTGTGCAGTTGCATCCGGAGGGCTGTCGGCGGAAGAAACCTTGCCGGAAAGCTTTGCGGCAAGTGCTTTTGCGCCAATGTGGTGACCACATATGCCTCCATGTATCTCTCGCCAACAGCTTCATCCATCTTCCGGTGAATACACTTCAATTTCACACCGTTGAGTCTTCTTACAGACAGCGTGTTGTCGATAAACCGATACATACTTGACCGCCGTGCTACTCTCTCCGCTTCTTCTTGCTCTTCGGAAGTTCTCCGTCTCAAGGAAATGGACAATCTCTTGTGCCCATCTTTGGAGCTTATGGCTCGACAACAAGGACTAAAGGCACATCTGTGCATGGAACATCCGCTTCTACGGCAAGAACTCGCGGCTCATTTGGAGTTGATGTTCCCGACAAGCTTGCCGGAGCAAAACTTGTCGGGAGCGCTCGCTTCAACGAAACAAACCCTAGGGCTTGCGGAGCAGATCGCTCAAGATTTTTGGTGTTGATCCAGGGACCTTGGCGGCGGCTTCGGGTAGCTCGGCCGGAAGTAGTCACCGAAATCAACTTCCTCTTCTTGTTCTGTCCAATTGATGGTGTTCTGATCGGTCGAGTCAGCTTGAGCACAAAAATCCCTGGTTCCATTGTGTAACTTGAGTGCGGCGCGACTTCGACAAAGCCATCAGCAATATCATTCGAGCTCTTGGAACATGTTCCATTTGTAGGCCGTCAAAGTGCTCTTCTAGCTTTCTCACCTCATCAACGAGGCTTCCATCAACGGACTCGATAATCTTTGTTTACTTGGCGGACGACAAGCTGCGAGTCACCCCGACAATGAGCTTCTTGATCCCAGGTCTACTGTGATTTCGAGACCGCAAGCAAACCTTCATACTCATTGTATTGTTTGTCGCTTGCTCCTTGGGAAAGTGCATTTGGACTATGTATTTGAGGTGCCCTCCGTGGGTGCGACGAGCAGACGCCAAGACCGGGCGCTTTGCAGCGAGAAGGCACCATCAAAGTACATCAGCCACTCTTTACTTGCTTCCTTGACGGGATGCTCATTTCGAATTTCTTCATCTTGCGCTACGCCCATTCTGCTATGAACTCGCCAACGCTCGCTTTGGATAGTTGAAGTGCTTTCAAACTTGAGGCCAAAGCTTGACAGTTCCAAAGGCCCACTCAACAATCCTTCATGTTGCTTCGGATTTTGCAATATCCTCTTGAGGGAAAGCGAGTGACGATCGTTATCTCATGTGCTTGGAAGTAATGGCGCAGCTTTCTCGAGGCCATGAGGAGGCCGAAAAGTAATTTCGCACACCGAGTACCTTGACCTAGCCCCCAGAGAAGGGAACCGACAAAGTACACCGGGCGCTGCACCATCCTTTTTCGCATCTTCTCGCAATCCTCGCGATATCCGTCCTTGTCGGGACCAGAGCTTGTCGGTGAAGCCCCCGCTTGTCGCCTGGATGCATCTCGCCTTTGGTTGCGGCTCATAAATCTGCCTCCCTTTCCGCTACTAACGCAGCACTAACCACTTGATTGGTTGCTGCTATGTATAGCAGCAACTTCTCTTGTGGCCTAGGTGCGACAAGTATTGGAGTGGAGGACAGGTACCTCTTTAAGTCCTGCAGCGCAGCCTCCGCCGGAGTCCATTTCATTGACCTGCCTTTTTCAAAATCTTGAAAATGGCACGGGCGCTACCAGCAGACCTAGAGATAAACCTCGCCGAGAGCAGCCACGCAACCGCAAGTCTTCGTACATCCTTGACGCGCTTTGGTGCTTCAATCTGCTCAATGGCCTTGATCTTGTCGTGATTGGCTTCAATTCCCCGCTGAGACACGAAGAACCCGAGAAGCTTGCCGGAAGGAACTCCAAACACGCACTTCTCGGGGTTGAGCTTGAGTTTGATCTTGCGCAGATTTGCAAAGGTCTCATCTAAATCTTGAACCAGAGTTGCCTGTCCTTGCTTTTGACCACTATGTCATCCATGTAGGCTTTACATTTCGTGCATTTGGGGCTCAAAAGCGCCATGGACTACTCTTTATAACGTTGAACCAACATTCTTTAGCCCAAAGGGCATCCAGATAAAACAAGATGTGCCACATGGGGTGATGAATGCGGTTTTCTTCATCCTCTTCGCCATGAAGATCTGATGATATCCCGAGTATGCATCAAGAAATGAAAGCAAATCACATCCAGCCGTGGAGTCAATAACTGGTCGATGCACGGCAAGGGAAATGGGTCTTTGGGACAAGCTTTATTAACATCTGTGAAGTCGATACAGAGTCTCCATTTCCCATTTGCCTTGCGTACAACTACAGGATTGGCCAACCACGTAGGATGGAGTACTCCTCTGACAAGGCCTGCTGCTTCCAATTTCTTGATCTCTTCTGCAACAAATTCTTGTCGCTCCACTGCCTGCTTCCTGACTTTCTGCTTGACGCGCCGCACCTTCATGATCCACGAACACCTATGGGACCGGCGTCAAAGATGAGTCGAACCAGCCGAACCCCTTCTACGTTGCGCATGGGCCTCCTTTTATAGGCTCAAGGGGTCACCAACAGGTGGCAACGTAGACAAGGGCAAAAATGGGAAAATGAGTTGCGGTTGGTACAGCTACTTTGTACAGTGTATTCTACCTAACTCGGACGGCAAGGGACAAAAGCAATAAATGCCCATCCACGTCGCCTAAACAGTGCAGAAAGGGACCGTCAGGGGCGCCACCGCTTGCCACGATGGCACTCTGTCGTCGCCGCCATCGCTGTTCTCCGCTGGCTGCACAGCCTCTTGACACGCATGCCTGAGATGGTCCCATGGCGACACATTGGTGGATGAGTTGGAGCGGAGATGAAGAGGGGTTGCCTGCCGCGGCTGAATCCTTGTCTAACCCGGAAGCTTGTCGCTCACCAAGCCTTCCCGGCAAGCTCCTCTTGCCGGGGTCTTGTCTTCTGCGGGCCTTGAGTGGCCTTCCCGGCAAGCTCCTCTTGCCGGGGCCTTGTTTCCATGGCTTAAATACTTTGTTCTTGAATGGTTTCAAAGGAACCACGGAGGACCTTGGCGGTCACTAGGCAGGCCTTGCCGCTGGGTGTCATGGACGCCGTGCACGAAGTTCGGGATACTAGGGTACCCCTACTCTAGTACATCGACACGAGGCGTTTCTTGGCGCGTCTTATCAAAGCATAGATCGTGCCCCTTATTCCGGGATTCTCATCAATACGGACATGGGTAACCCAACTGCGTTCGCTGGCACGCCTCTATCGGCGAGTCCTAATCGAGTGGGCTCTTGGTATTCAACCTCTTTATAATGAGACCAAGGCCTCTTCTTTTACACCCTCCATCGAGTTCGCCTCGCTTCGAGTTCCAACACCCAAAGCTTCAGATTCAGCGCTTGGACTTTCGACGATGTCCGCCCGACCAAGACGACCGATGGATGTCTTCCTCCGTCACGAAGAAGATGTGCTAAAGCTGCGAGACGCCAGTATCTAACCGTGAGATCTCACATAGGCTGCCTGCTCCAGGCAGGTCATTCCCCACTCCCCGAGCCCGGCGAGAACGTGGTGTTCGTGGTCTCACTTCCTTCGGGTTTAGGCTTCCGACGGATCCCTTTGTGCGGGGGCTCAAGTTTTATTATGGGCTTGATTTCCATGACTTGAACTGAGTCCATCCTCCATATCTCGCTGCTCATTGTCGATATGAGGCCTTCCTCCATATTACCCCACTTTGGATTGTGGCTCAAGACCTTCAAGGTGGAGCCAAAGATGATCGAGGGCAACAAGCAGAGTGCGGAGGGGCGGTCATAAGCAAATGTCTTGATGCTCCGTGGGTCGAGGGCTCTTTTCAAGAGGAGCTTGGTTTGTAGGCAACGGAGTGGTTTTATATCACCGCCCTAGGGGCACCAAATGGGTGGCGCCCCGCCTTCCGCCAGTCCACCACAGCGGTGGCGTCATGGGTCAACAAGGGCTCGACTGGGGCCGCCCAAGGACGCTCCCTTGCTGCAGGGCCGATTCGAGACCTCCAGAAAGAGAGATCAATCTGGTTGCAAGTGGCGCAGGTTATGGTGATCCGGCGCCTTCGCCCCAAGCAAGTCGCCGCCTCCGCCTGTGGGAATTTAATCCGAGGGACCACGAGCCTCCAAAATTTTATGGGCACAAACGCCTGTGGAGATATATAAACTGTTCTTCGGATCACAAGAGAAGTGTCCGACCTGACCGAGGATGCAGGACTAAGCTGCAATCGCCAGACATCAAGTAAGTAGTCCAGAACCGGACAAGCTATTCATTCATTCATCATATATATATGCCCTTTAAAGGAGCCGTTTCTTGAACAGGAGTGGATAGCCAAGGCAAAGTTAATAAGGTGTCCGGCTCCCCTCCCGGAGACCACGCCGGATCCCATGCTGACCAAGATGTTGAAGGTCGCGCCTTTTGAAGAAGGCGAAGGGGGAGCGGGGAAGCAACTGCCTCTACGAAGGAGGCTATCAAGGAAGGAGGGATTAAAAGTCCCGTCTTTCGAGGAGAGAAGAGGACCGCTTCGGAAGATCCGGAGGTCAAGGCCTCAAAGAGGGGAAGGGAATCTTCGTCGGAGAGTCCGACGCTGGGAAGTAACCCAGCCGCACTATTTCCCCAAGGGGATCAGCCCTCCAGCGATCCGTAAGTAAAAAGAAGGGGTCTTGTAAATAAGGAACATCCCTGTATTTATTTATGAAGATAACCGAAATTGTACCTTGTAGTTCGGACCTCAGCCCTTCAAAGCAGAGCTCGCCTTTGGGGGATCTTCTTCCGAGATGATGGAGAGCGAACGCCCACCGTCGCAGACTCATGTGAAGCGGACGACCCGGAGGTGTCGCCGCGGAGGGTTCCCAAGTCCGGCGGGCCGGAAGGTCCAGCGCCATGTGGTGTGCGGTCGGAGGAGTCAAGAATCTGGGGCGAAGGGTTATTCGTAAGATCACCGTGTTCTAATGGGTACGGTGATTGAAAGAATTGCATCCGCGGAGAGCGGATTGCATGAAGCCGCCGAAGCTTATTGACGGGTTTGAGGTACGCAAAATGATGTACCTTCGACAGCTTATGCATATAAATGCGCTCAGATAGATAGTAGCCCTCGAGACTCGGTATGTTGTCAAAATTGACAACGGCAGAGGATCAAATTTTAGTTATAACATATCGCCGCTCCTAAACAGGTGGCGGGCGTCCGATGGCCAGCCGGATCGATGAATATGCCGAACTAAAGCGGCAACTTGACGAGGCGGATGCGACATCGCTACCTGGTCAATAAACGGTTTGACGAGTCACAAGGTATGCGACTTCTATGCGGACACCTGGTAAGGGAGCTTGACGCCGATGTCTCACTATTTGTATGCTTAATGCAGATGGTGCCGCTGCTATGGAGGAGCTGCGGGCGGAGCTCGCCGAGTGAAAGAGCAAGCCGAAATAGTAATGCGTCTTTAAAGGCGGCCAAGAGCTAGAAGTTTAACGGGCTGCTCACCGCCAAGAAGAGGAAATGGCCGATATGGCCAAAAGTTGAGGAATACTACCGATCGCTGCGAGGTTCTTGAAAAGAACGCAAAGCGGAACAAGAGGGCTCGAAAAGGCCGCCGCCGAATCCAAGAATGTCAAGTCGGCTTTGAGAGCTGCCAAGGAGGAGCTGAGTCAGCCGGGCAATTGCGGCCGGAAAACCGCTTTCGCTATGGAGGAAATATACAGATCCAAAGTATGCTCGCTGGATAAGTTGTGGAATTCGGAGGATGCTTATCTCGACTTGGCGGCGAAGGCCATGGACGCTGGGTCGAGCACTTCCGGCCAAAAGGCATGTAAGGGAAGAGCTATATTGGTCGCAATTCCATAGTCCGGAGCGTCTTCGCCACGACCGATCGGTTGGCCGAATGGGCCGAGCTGAATCGATTGTCCGGATTTTCCATGAAGCATGTCTTGATTTCACTTGTGGTCGGGCGGACCCACCAAGAGCTATTTTGGTTTAGTGCAGCAGCCTTGGTGCGGTCCCCCAGACGACGCAATGAAGCGATCGGCGGTATTGAGGAGCGCGGATGGCTCGCCCGTGTCAAGACATACCGCGAGATGAAGGCCACCGACGTTGCATCCCAAGATTCGACAAGCCGAGTACCGCCGAGCACTACTTTGAAGAAGTTCCGCCGGCGCCGCTTAATAGAGACGAGTGCTCAAGGATATCATGTTTAAATGACATGTATGATTTGTGAAAACAATGTTTCAATATAATATAAGAGCTTTTATACTTGTGCGCTCAAGTAGTAAACTACCCCCAGGCGGCCGCTTATGTATATGTATATATAACTCGAAAGATGGCAGTCCTTGGCTTCAGCCCCCACGCACATAGTGCAGGGTGTTTGCAAAGAAAGCACTTTTTCACACTTAATCCAACGCCTTGGTCCTGTTAAGGAGGTGATAGCGAGCAAACCAGCAACTGCACTCTAATGCTTTATCACTTTCACTTAGCCATAGGAGTTCGAGGGTGGGGCTACTATATAGCCTCGGGGCACCGCACTCTCCGAATTGGGGTGCGATGTGCCCGACCAAACCGTCCTTCGTTAATGCGGAGGAATCCTAAACATTCCAAGGAGTCATCGAGTGGTTGACCAGTCTCTCGCTATATCATGACAGTCAGCCGCTTTCATCGAGGTGCTCGCCCGCCAACCGGGCACAATCGCAGAGTTCTCCGGTGTCGCGTTAGCCGATAAATCGGAACGTAAGGCAGCAAAACACAGGAGCCGGGCAAACCCAACATTTGACCAAAGACATGATTCGAGCTGATGCATATAACGCCTAACTCGAGACGCCGAACACTCCCTAAGGTATTCGGTCCTTATAAAAACGGGCAGATTGCCCTAAGCCCCTCGTGTCCAGGTACGTGCAAAAATTTTGGTGCGGCCAATGCCAAAACGCCAGCCTCCTCCTAGGTTATAGTAAGAAACCGGGGATGTATATCAACAAGAGACAGAAAAAGGTTTACATGTGGTCTTAATCAAAAGAATCCTTGCAACGGGTCCCTCACCGCACGCTGCGCTGTGGTTCCGCGCAGCCGTATCTCGGACGGGTGTAGCACGTTGTTCATCTGTAAGAGAGAGGAACTTAGTTTAAAAGAAAAGGATTGTGCGAAAGATGTACTTAATATTAAATAAACAGAGTACGGTTCAAGAAGTGAATAAAATTGAGCTTTATTGTCTCTTGTTATACATGCATGCAGCCCCTCGTATGGGGGTATGCCGCTATAGGCGCCGGACTCGCCTAGCCGTGTCCGGGTTTGAATGATCAATTCAGGTTTTTGACTAGCAGAGCCGATAGGTGTGGGGCTGTTAAGGCGTCTCCGTTCTTCCGCTAGAGTAACACTTAATCCTTCCTCTTAACGAGATGATGCCGCGTGGACCGGCATTTTAAGTGTTAGAGATGCATAATGCGGTATTATGTTAAAGCGGCGAAAGCTTCAAGGTCCCAATAGTGCTTGATGGCTACTTTTAAACGGGCGATATGGAAGATTAACCTTTCGCGACGGAAGTTGTCGGATGAACCAACAAAACTTCTAGCAAGATGGAGCCCGCATAATGGTATATGGGCCTAGCATTACTCCTTTAAAGGAGGTGTTGCTACGGCTAATTTTGGTTGGGTTTATCCCCATCCTCATGGATTGTGTCCTCGATATATCAGGTTTATGTCACCGCCGCCATCCATGAGGACTTGTGTAAATTGAATCCGTCGATTATAGGATCCAATATCAAGGCAGTCCATCCTCTGCTCCGGATATTTTCGAATAGTCCCGATGGTCGAAGGTGATTGGTTTTGACAATCAGCAGCGGCGCGCTTTTAGTGGGCGCCGCCTGCTTTTTCCCTTTGATCACGTGAAGTGAGTTTACTGTTTTAACCTCTTGTGGGAAATTCTTTTGTTTTCCGGGCTCGCTTGTGGTGCTCGCCGTCATCTTCACTTGGTGTGTCGAGCCCTTGTGTTCAGTGGGCGCTCACCGCCAGATCGCTTTGAAGACCCAACAATTTATGTGGGTATGGTTAGCAGTGCCTCCTGTGAGTACTGTGGATTTGACATATCTTGTCCAAGATTTTGTTGAAGTTGGATAGCTCATCGCTATTGTCCTTAAGGGCAGTTTTTGTTGTTCTCGCCGTGAGCTTTTGAATCCGGCGCTGACCGCCGCGCTTTTGGACCGCTCCTTTAATCCGCATTGGTCCTTGTTGCGCCGTGGTTTCCGCTTCCATCCCCGACTTTGATGTACTTGGGTCGCTGGTACAAAGATCTTGCTAGCTAACTGTCCTCTCCCACGCAAAAGCGGGTCATGAGGCTTGTTAATGCGGCCATTGTTCTTGGTTTTTCTTGGCCGAGGTGTCAAGCAGCCATTCATCTTGGACGTTGTGTTTGAAAGCTGCTAAGGCTTCAAGGTCCGGACAATCGACTATTTGGTTCTTTTAGTGAGGAACCTGTTCTGCATTTCCGGCTGACTCTCCGGCTGTTGAGTTATGTGACTTAGATCGCTCAGATCCGAGGGCGGACATAGGTCCCCTCAAAATTTGCCCAAACGCATCCTCGAGCTCTTCCCAGCTTCCAATGGTATTTTCGGGAAGCTTTTAAGCCAATGCCGAGCTGGCCCTTTGAGTTTAAGGGTAAGTATTTTATGGCGTGAGATCATCTCCTCTAGCCATGTGTATCTGGAGGATGTAATCCTCGATCCAAACCTGTGGTCTGTTGTTCCGTCAGATGCCTCTATGTTTACGGGTTTGAATCCCACCGAAATTCATGATCCAAAGACCTCATCGGTGAAACATAGGGGTGTGCAGCGCCCTATATTTGGGTGTGCCGTGATCTTCGGAATTTTGGCGTGTTGCATTGCTTTGACGAGCTCGCTTGGCCCATAGATGGACCTAACTGGCCATCCTTTTGATGTGAATCCTTATGCGGATCGATATTGGCTTGTGTGCGCGCCATTCGCCGCTTCTTTTTGCCGTGGGGTCGCCCATCCGACCGGGTGGCCTTCTTACTTTTTAATTGTGGGGATCTAAGGCCTCCTTGTCAATTCGGCAGTAGCTTTTTTTCGGTAGTTTCTTTGTTCGGCGACTTTCACAGATTTGTTCACGGTGCTGAATACTTTGCTCCATCTGATCCTCGAGTGCATCTTCCACTGTTTTGAGCTTCCGCTCGCTTTTTCAGCTACGCCATGGCGACGAGCCTTTTCTCGAGGTCATTTTGCTCCAATAGTTTGTCCGGCGTGAGATTGTCCGGACTGTTGTCTTCGCCGGGGACAGATTGTTTATCCAAGTTGTCTTGTTCGGACGATTGCTCGACAGCGTGTTCATCGTCCACCGGTTATTCCTGCTCTATGGCTGGGTCTCTGTTGAGGCGGAACTTGGTTCGGCGTTTACGTTGCCGTTTTGACTGCTTTCCGAGGGAATTATCCTTCGTGGCGTCCCGTTGTTCCTCGTCTTCATTTCCTTTAGGTGTATCCACCATGTATACATCATGAGATGAGGTGGTTGTCCAGCATCCTATAGGTGCTGGTTCATTGTTGTCTCCTACATCGCCGCCCATACCGCCGATGTCTTCGAGTCGAAATCGAGCACGCCGTGTAAGCTCGGACGGTGGCTACGGTGGGTGGTGGGTGGGCGTTGAATTTCTTCGCCGTCTCAGATCTCAACCTTCCCGACCGTAGTCCGCCAGGCTCTTCGGATAAAGAGAGAGACTTTAGTGAATTCAGGATACCGCCAAAGGGCGAGTGCTGAAAGATGTCCGCAGTAGTGAACTCCATAGCGGGCGTCCAATCGGATTCGATTGGTAGGGGCGCGGAGGGTTCGGAGTCCGGAGAGGAGTCCGCACCCAGAGTCAAGGTCTTCGCAGCGACAGGGATAGAGTTCGGCTGAATCGCCAGAGATCGAGCCCCGAGGCGGTGTCCAACCACTCGCCCTCGATCGAGGAATCCGCCCGGATTAAGGGTCTCGAGCGGATGTCGGTGCGGCCTGTGGCACCGCTCGCCGCAGAGCTAGATCATGCCCATCGAGACAAAGGCGGGCGTGTTCACCGCGCTCAAACCCGTCAAGATCAAGTTTCCGTGGATATAGGCCGATAGTTCAAACTTCCAAATCTGACTCATACACGGGCGAAGCTGATCTGCTCCAAATGGCTGCTTAATTGGCCCGCAGCAGCAAAGCCGCCAACACAAAGATTTGTCCGGGAGAAAAGTCTCACCCTGACCGCGCCGTTGTTGATGATCAAGGAGCCATCGGGCCTATCGGTGACGCATACGCAGGAACTCTCAATGAAAGCACCAATGTCGGGTCAAACCGCGGATCTTGGGTAGGGGGTCCCGAATCGCTGCCTAGGCGATGGTAATAGGAGACAAGGGACACGATGTTTTTACCAGGTTCGGGCCCTCTCGATGGAGGTAATACCCTACCCTTCTTGATTAATATTGATGATATGGGTAGTACAAGAGTAGATCTACCACGAGATCAAGGAGGCTAAACCCTAGAAGCTAGCCTATGGTATAATTGTTGTTCGTCCCACGGACTAAAACCTCCCGTTTATATAGACACCGGATAGGTTAGGGTTACACGTAGTCGGTTACAATGGTAGGAGATCTACATATCCAGATCGCCAAGCTTGCCTTCCACGCCAAGGAAAGTCCCATCCCGACACGGACTAAGTCTTCAATCTTGTATCTTCATAGTCTTGGAGTCCGCCGCGACGATAGTCCGCTATCCGGACACCCCTAGTCCGGACTCCTCAATCCCCTGTTTAATTCCTACCGCCCTCGAGTAGGTAAATGATAAAAGAAATAACTTATGAAGTGTGAATGCTAGCATAGTGCATAAGTTGATCAATGATAATTTCAATCACTTTTCCTAGCATCATAACAAAGAACTCTTTCTCATAAAACTCATCATGATAAAGTAGCAATTGAATATGAAATATTTGATGTGGAATGCTACCGTCAAGATCAAACCGCGGATCTCGGTAGGGGGTCCCGAACTGTATGCCTAGGCGGATGGTAACAGGAGACAAGGGACACAATGTTTTTACCTGTGTTCGGGCCCTCTCGATGGAGGTAATACCCTACCATGCTTGATTAATATTGTTGATATGGGTAGTACAAGAGTAGATCTACCACGAGATCAAGGAGGCTAAACCCTAGAAGCTAGCCTATGGTATGATTGTTGTTCGCCCCACGGACTAAAACCTCCGGTTTATATAGACACCGGATAGGTTAAGGTTACATGTAGTCGTTACAATGGTAGGAGATCTACATATACGATCGCCAAGCTTGCCTTCCACGCCAAGGAAAGTCCCATCCGGACACGGACGAAGTCTTCAATCTTGTATCTTCATAGTCCAGAGTCCGCCAACGGTGAGAGTTCGCTATCCGGACACCCCTAATCCGGACTCCTCAAGAGCCCACCTAACCAGGCTTCAATGACGATGAGTCCCGCGCTGATTGTCTTCGCATTGCGAGGCGGGTTCTTCTCCAAATTCCATATACTTGTCGAATAGTGTCCGGCTTCGATAAATGCTGCGCCTCGGCTTCTACGCCCAATAATGGCCATCTTCCACGTGTTTGAATGAATGCGAAAAGCTGGGATATTTTTACAATTACCCCTAGTCACAAGTAAATGAGCCGCCTATAAAGGGGCAAGGATTTAGATCTGAGTCACACCATCCCCTTTATGAAGCTTTCATCGAGCGCCCGATCAAAGCCCATTCCATCATGGATACGACGCTGCTCCACCTCTCGCGCCCCAGCCCCACCCGCTAATTCGAGAGATGCTCACCCCAAGATAGCGAGCTAGTTATACCAAGCCAAGGGATTTCTCCCCGCCTTCATGGTTCCGGTTCGAGCCGGACTTGCCACCTACAAGGGCGGAAAGCAAGCGGAGAGCATCCCCGACCCCTCTAAAGGAGAGCGGGTATGCTTTATCTAGTAAGAGGACTCAGATTTGCAATCCATCCGTTTCTCCGGGGGCTCTTGGAGTTCTACGGCCTCCGCTGCACCATCTTACTCCTGCTCCATCTTGCACATCGCGGGCTTCGTGGCCCTTTGCGAACTGTTCTTGGGCGCCGAGGCTCATTTCGGGTTGTGGAAGAGAATATTCTGCCTAGTACCCCGCTCTCATGAGGGGTCAATATATCAAGTGGGCGGAGCCGAGCTATGGCGCATCGCGGACCGGATACCTATCCGTAACCCCAAAGAAGGCGCCCAAGACTGGCCTTCGAATGGTTTTACTTGGAGGACGCCCCGCGCCGGATCTCTGACGGATCGGCCTTCCGGAGTTCAGCAATGCTCCTCTCAAGAAGCGCTTAAGTGGCGCCTCGGAGCCCCGGAGAGAAAATGACCGATGTCCTCTATTTAATGAGCCGGATAAGATTATTGGCTCATGCCGGATTGACCATGATTGGAGTCATGGCAATATGCATTATGAGGAGTGCAGCCGCCCAATACAGGGCCACCCCATGTGGGACTCCAACGGGAGGACGATGCCACCCGCCACGGCCAAGAAGGGCCGGATCGGTCACCGAACTGGTGAAGATCTTGTCCGCCATGTATAAAGGAGAGGGGAGGATTTCTCCGCCAATCCACTAAAGGAGTTTTTTTGAATAATCCTCAAGCTGGGTAAGCAAACATCTTTGTGACCTGTCCGATCCATGTTCCCATGGTTAAATATCTCATTTCACGGTTTCACATAGAATCGCTACGGACCGTGAAGAAGATACACAGCCCGCCTTCACAGCCCGAGGATCCGAACGGTCCTCGATCCGACCTCCAAGAGGATCCGGATATAAAGGTGGAGTTGATCGACGGGTATTCCACCAACTTAGCATCGATAATGCTTTGCTGCCATTACGGCTGATTACCCCTAATACTTCCACTCGCAGTAAATGAGACCGAGATCCCAAAACCCTAATAATGACCCATCCATGCTTATTTTGATCACCAGATACCAATGGTGCTTCGCAGGGGAACCTCGAGGCAGAAGCCGAGCTCACGCGGCTGGCCAACAAAGGGCAAGGCGCCCCGCAGTTAAAAAGAAGTGCGGTCCGGATCGAAACTCCGCCAAGAACGGTATGGCGGTCACCATACTCCCAAGATTGATTCTTGAAGGCGATTAACGCTGGTGCACTTTTCAGAAAAAGAGCGCTCACGGATCGAGTCCGAGAGGTTGCCAATCGAACCTTCACCGCCAAAGCTTCAAAGCCGGGTCCGGAGGCCGAGGCGAGCATGAGACGCGCCGGATGCTCCTCCGACAGAGGACGCCGACAGGTTGTCCGCCACCAACTCCGAGGTGGAGAGCGCTTGAATCACAAAGCGCCACGGACAGTTCTTCGTGACGATGTTTCTCCCAGAGGCCTTGAATGCCTTCGATTTGGGAGATGCACACTGCGCAGCCAAGATGGTCTAGCCAGAGCCACGGAGCAAAGATGTGAAGGACATACGGGTAGGGAAATCTGACAGCTTATATATGCCAAGAGTCTCCCGAGACTTAAAATAGTTAGAATAACTGATTTAAGGATCATTTGTTATGCAGATCTTACGTAAAAGAATACCCGATCGCCCCTGTGAGCTTGAAGAATGCAAGGCCCAACTTGAGGTCCGACTAGCCGCCATGTGGGGAGCCGCAGAGACCCCACGGTAATATACGCTTTAAAATAGTTTATGAAGTGCGGCGGGTTTGTAAATCGACAAAAATATTGCAGATGGCGCCGACTAGATCCGACAAGCAAGATTCTTGCGCCAGCTAAAGGTCGGCAGAGCATGCTTACGAGGGTGCGGCAGAGAAAAATAACCTCCAAGACGCCAACACCAAGCTGGGTGAGGAACTAAAGGATGTTCGTGCCAGCTTGTCCGACCAGAAGGAGAATCGGCGGCTTCGTCGCTGCATTTTCAAGAAGTGCTTGAACGAACTTTGAAAGAGTTCGGCGAGGAACGCGACTAACATAAACATGTATGTAGGTTTGCTCACAGTGTCGCCCCGAGGAGGAGATGCCCATTCTTCGGGTGATCTTCTTCCCGAATCAAGGCCACCGCATTTAACGAGTCCGCAGTGATGAAAGGCATCGGCCAGGCTTGTGGCTATCTATCTCCCCGCCCAAGGCATTGGGGAGCTAGTAGAGCGGCTTCAAGGAGCACGGCGGTAAGCTTCCGGCTATGGAAGATATCGCCTGCCGCCAAGGCGCCAAGGAGGCTCGGGCCATGGTAAAGACGCTGACACGGTTGTTGACCCAAACCACATGGCCGAGGTCGGACCAGGGGCCGGATGGGATGGAGATCCTCAGAAAGTTAGTGTACGCCAAGTAGAATTGGCCGCCAAGTATTCCCAAAGAAGATTGTAAATTAGATAGCCTATTAGATGGCATTGAGGAGGAATACAATGAGTCGAGTTGACTATGTAAAAATATGACATGAAAGAATGTCTTCTAGCCGGATTGTAGATCGCTTGTCATAGCGGACCTTTTTCGTTTTCAACCTCCGGACCCAATAGTCCGGAGTGTGTCCAATACCTTCGTGGTTATATAAGAACCGTGGTATGCATGGAGACAAGGCGAGGGTCATTGTTGCTATATCGCATAAGTGCCCAACTAGTTATGTTATATTACATGGGTAGTAAGAAACATCTTCCAGGAGAATAGTTCCGCTAAGGGTTCCTTTCGCTGGGGTGCATGCCCTAAAGTGTATGTCAAAGCTGCTATGAAAGCGTAAAATCATCCGGGGCAGATGGGTAAATAGTTAAAATCATCTTTCAGTTCACCGACCAATATTCCCTTAAGAACGCTTAGCTTTGGCTTCACCCACCGAGGTACACATCCCGCTGACCCGGCAAGAATAATCGCAGAGGTGCTCCTTTACCACCTAGCCGAACAATCGGGAACGAGGGTAAGCACAGGAGCCAGCAACCCAGCTTGGCCAAAACTTAAGTCATATCGATGCATATAATGGTGAATAAAAGGTACATGCGAAGTTTAACGATGTGTTGGGCATGAAAGCTCAGATAAATAAGCTTCGTGAAAGAAGCCCCAGTATAATGAGCGCGACAGCGCCAAGTGTGTGCGTAAAAGCGCTAAACGAGCCTCTAGAGGCTTCAAAAGAAGAAGGAGGAAGGAGAGAAAAGACAGCAAAAATAGAAAATGTGGACGGAGGAAGGAGACGAACTTGAATCCGCACTTAGGCGAGAATCTTCAGAGACGGGCTGCGCTCCATGGGTTCGCTCGAGTCGGTTATCCGATGCGTTTCGCAGACGGTATGCTCCGCCGGTCAGACCTGGTCAATGATGAAGGGACCTTCCCATTTGGGCTTGAGTTTGTCCTTTTTCTTGTCCGCAGTGTAGAACTAGTTCGCCAACGCTATAAGCTTTGGCCCGCATTTCCTCGCTTTGATATCTTCGAGCTCGCTGTTGATAGAATGCGAACGAGCTTTTGCCACGCCGCGCCCTCCTCCAATGCGTCCAACTGTCCCGCCGATCAAGCTCGCTTTCTTTCTTCATACATGCGCACGCCGAGGTGAGTCATGTATTATGTCGCAGGCAAGACTGCTCGCGCCAGACACCATGAAGAATGGTGTGAACCGTAGTACGATTCGCGTGGTTCGCAGCCCCCGTAGTACGGAGTCGAGCTCCTCAACCCAAAGGCGCTTTAGATTCCTTGAGGGGCCGCACTAGTCCGGGTTTAATGCCGCCATGATTAGACCATTTGCCTTTCGACTTGGCCGCTGGTTTGAGGGTGATAGATCGAGGCGAATCGAGCTTGATGCCCATGTTTTTGCACCATAATTTGACCTCATCGGCCGTGAAGTTGGTGCCATTATCGTGATGATATCGGGGACACCGTAACGTGCACTACCCCGATATGAAGTCTATCATGGTCCGGATTCAGCCGCTTTAACAGTGCTTGGCCTCTATCCATTTGGTGAATTTATCCACCATGACCAATAGGTATTTTTGCTTGTGGGTTCCTCCCTTGAGGGGTCCAACCATGTCAAGCCCCTGCACCGCGAACGCCAGTGATGGGTATAGTTTTAAGGGTGGTGGGTGGCATGTGGCTTTGGTTAGCAAAAGTCGGCAACCGACGATCGCTGGACTAAGTCCTCAAGATTCGCCCGGCCGCCGGCCAACAAAATCCTGTGACGGAAGGCCTTGTTTACAAGGGCCCGGCTGCGCGTGGTGCCCACCCAGTCCCGCATGAATTTCAGCCAGAGGTTTCGCCTTCCTCTTCGGAGATACACCTTGAAGGACTCCGTAGTGCTTTTCTTATAATGCTCTCCTCATGGACTTTATAGGCTTTAGAGCGCCTACATATGCAGCGAGCCTCATTTTGGTCTTCGGGAGTTCCCGCCTAGTTAGGTAGGCTAGGAATGGTTCCGCCCACGGGCGATAACCGCCATTATTTCGTGAGCAGAGGGTGTTATCTCGGGGCAGAGCCTCGGTTATGTCCGAGTGTTCGTGTCGCAAAGGCGTTGGGTCCGGATTGATATTGCCGACTCCTTCCCATAGTATGGATGGCTTGAACAGCCGCTCCGTAAAGATATTGGGTGGGACGGCATCGCTTTTGCACCGATGCGCTAATATATCCGCCATCTGGTTGTTATCCCGGTTATATGATGGAATTCGAGCCCTTCAACTGCGGTCGACATTTTTAGGACCGCATTGCGGTATGCTGCCATTTTTGGATCTTTGGCATCAAAGTCTCCGCTATTTGAGATATTTGAGATATTGAGTTATCATTATTCTTTATAGCATACATGTCATCACCGTAATCATCATAGATAGCAACTTTGTTATCATTGTCAATTTGATCCTCATCCAAAATAGTGGATTCATCACTAAATAAAGTCATGACCTCCAAATCCACTTTCATCATTATAATCATCATAAATAGGAGGCATGCAATCATTATAAAAAATTTGCACATCAAATCTTGGGGGACTAAAAGTATCATCTTCATCAAACATAGAATCCCCAAGCTTATGGCTTTGCACATAATTAGCATCATGGATATTCAAAGAATTCATACTAACAACATTGGAATCATGCTTATCATTTATGCCAAACATTTTATTGAATTCTTCTTCTATCAATTGACACAATTTTCCGATCCATCATTTTCAAGAAAATATATTATAAAGATGATCAATAATATGATGCAACCTCAATTCCATTTTTTTGTAGTTTTCTTTTATAAAACCAAACTAGTGATAAAACAAGAAACTAAAAGATTCGATTGCAAGATCTAAAGATATACCTTCATGCACTCACCTCCCCTACAACGGCGCCAGAAAAGAGCTTGATGTCTACTACGCAACTTTATTCTTGTAGACATGTGTTGGGCCTCGAAGCGCAGAGTTTTGTAGGACAGTAGCAATTTTCCCTTAAGTGGGTGACCTAAGGTTTATCAATCCGTGGGAGGTGTAGGATGAAGATAGTCTCTCTCAAACGACCCTACAACCAAATACAAGAAATCTCTTGTGTCCCTAACACACCAAATACAATGCAAATTGTATAGGTGCACTAGTTCGCTAAGAGATGGTGATAAAAGTGTAATATGGATGGTAGAAATATATTTTTATAATATGAATAAATAAAAAACAGCAAGGTAGCAAACAGTAAATGGGCACAAAACAGTATTGCAATGCTTGAAAACAAGGCCTAGGGTCCGATTTCACTAGTGCAATCTCTCAACAATGCTAATATAATTGGATCATATAACCACCCCTCAAAGTGCGATGAAGAATCACTCCAAAGTTCCTATCTAGCCGAGAAGATAAGACATAATTGTTTGTAGGGTACGAAACCACCTCAAAGCTATTCTTTCCGATCAATTTATCCTAGAGTTCGTACTAAAATAACACGAAGCTATTCTTTCTGATCAATCTAACCAAGAGTTCGTACTAAAATAACACCAAAGAAAATTCAGATTCATAATATTCAATCCAAGATAAAGAACTTCAAAGTGTGCCCCAAGATTTCTACCGGAGAAACAAAGACAAGAACGTGCATCAACCCCTATGCATAGATTACCCCAATGTCACCTTGGCAATCTGCGAGTTGAGTGCCAAAACATATATCAAGTGAATCAATATGATACTCCATTGTCACCATGAGTATTCAATTGCAAGACATATATCAAGTGTTCTCAAATCCATAAAAGTATTCAATCTGATAACAACGAAATCTCAAAGGGAAAAACTGAATTCATTACAACAAGATAGAGAGGGGAAAACACCATATGATCCGACTATATTAAAAAAGTCCGCGGTACATCAAGATCGTGACATCTCAAGAACACGAGAGAGAGAGAGAGAGAGAGAGAGAGAGAGATTAAACACGTAGCTACTGGTACAAACCCTCAGCCCCGAGGGTGGAATACTTCCTCCTCATCATGGTGGCCGCCGAGATGATGAAGATGGCCACCGGTGATGATCTCCCCCTGCGGCAGGGTGCCAGAATGGGGTCTAGATTGGTTTTCGGTGGATACAGAGCCTTGCGGCGGCGGATCTTCTGATCTAGGGTTATTTCTGATGGTTTCTCTATTTGTAGGATTTTTTACGCCGGTTTCACGCCAAGATGGGCCTCGAGGTGAGCACAACACATGTGGGCAAGCCAGCCCACTAGGCGTGTCTTGGTGGTTGGCCCGACTCAAGCTTCGGGGTATCTTTTGTTCCAAAAACCATCAAAAGTTTGAGCTCATTTGGAGAACTTTCATTTCTGCACAAAAACAACACCACGGTAGTTTCGCTGAAAATAACGCCATCCGGTTAGTTCCATGCAAATCATACTAAAAAATATAAAATTGTTGTAAACATGGCATGAATATTTATAAATTATTGATACGCTGGAGACGATCAATGGCTAACATCCATGCATTTAGAGGGATATGGGGATATGGCGTATGCGGTAACAGCCGTTAATGGAGAGTCCCACCATGTAACAGCCAAGAAGGGAAATCGCCTCGTGGCGAGCTCACTTAGTTTCTCATTTCTCACTCTCCTCTCAAGGCCCTCTTCTCTCCTCCTCTCGCACCGCCACCGCCACTCTCACCGCCGGGCTGTAATGACTTCTCGAAAACCGAGAGGAGAACATTGGCGATGACCTGGTGGAGTTGACTCAGAGATAAGCATCTATTGTACTTTGTCTCATAGGCTAGGGCTAGGCTTAGGATTGCTGGTAGGATTTGGGGTAATTTGGACCGGATCCAGTGCATTTGACCAGTCCAAATTCCTTTTAAACTCAATCCATACCCTCATAACCATGGAAGACTCGAACTTTGAAGGTGAGGTGGAGACAGAGGATGGCCCTGTTCTTTGCTACCACTAAAAAGTTGCCAAGAAATTGGTAACATTTGAAGGTAGCCTCACTAGAAGGAAGTTATATGCACACGGTCAGGAAGTAAGCAGCAATGTCCTAAATGTGTGCAACTAGAACAAAATCCTGTTAGTGAATGCAAGCGGGTTTTTGAATTTTTACTGCATTATTTGGCCAAATGTGTGCAGTTTCTTTGAATTCAGTTATCTCTGTGATGAACCATTGTCTCCATTGTTGGTGATATGAGCAGTGTTAATTGTGAATCATATAACAACTAGGCAAGTATTAATATGATTTTTTTGGTCAAATGCCAAATGTCTATAATTTTTTGCCAAATGTTTTGAATATTTTGGCCGAATGTCTTACTGCAATTAGCAGTTATCTCTGTTGTACCATCTTTGGTAATGTGAATGATTTGATTAGTGGTACCATTTTTAGTAAATGTGAATAATATGACAGCTAGGCAAGTGTCAATTTGAATTTTTTTGGCAAATTTCTAATTTCCAAATGACAATTGTCTTATTTATTTTGGTAAATGTCTTAATTCAGTTACCAGAGGTAGTGTGAACGATTTGAGCAAATGTCTTAATTCATTTATGTTTTTGGTCCAGTGTTAAAACCTTTTGAAATGCTTTGTATTGCAACTAGGCAATTGTGTCTATATTAAATGGGTTGATATTGAGTTTCCTAAAGCTATGAAAAAAGTTCTTCAGAAGCTTTGGGGAAAATATGGAAAATGTTGTGCTCCTAGAACCCAAGAAGAGCTTGATCATCCAGAGGTAGTGCTCAAGCTTCAAAACAAGGTTAAGAAGTTGCACCTTCAGTACACCATCCTTGTTGTCGATGTGAACAAGATGCTAGATGAACAAGTGCAAAGGATCTATCAAGAAAATTACAAAAGAATAATGATAGAGGACATTGAAGCCTTGAGAAGTAGCTGGAGAAGAAGCAGTATATCATAAGTGATCTGAAGGCCATTCATCAAGTGCAAGAAGAAATGGTCAGGAACATGAGGAATGAGCTTCATGAGCTAAAGGAGGATAGGGGAAGGGATAGGCTCAAGATGGAGATGCATCTGCTGGAGAGTGAACTCCAAGACCACAGGAAGGATAAAAAATTAGATAAACAATGACAAGCTTGAGGTGATTAAGGAGAGGGATGTGCCAAAAAAGAAGAAGAAGCCGGAGATAGCCATTTATGAGTTGCTTCAAGTTGGGGAAATTCACAAGGGCAAGCTGATGAAGAACATGGGGATTTGTGATGGAGATAATGTCACTGAGTTGCCTAGCTGAGCGTTAGTCTACATTAGTGTTGTCATATGAACTATGTGTTGGGGAACGTAGTATTTCAAAAAAATTGCCTACGATCACGCAAGATCTATCTAGGAGAAGCATAGCAACGAGCAGGGAGAGTGTGTCCATGTACCCTCGTAGACCGAAAGCGGAAGCGTTTAGTAACGCGGTTGATGTAGTCGAACGTCTTCGCGATCCAACCGATCAACTATAGAAAGCACGGCACCTCCGCGATCTGCACACGTACAGCTTGATGACATCCCTTGAACTCTTGATCCAGCTGAGGCCGAGGGAGAGTTTTGTCAGAACGACGACATGGTGACGGTGATGATGAAGTTATCGGCGTAGGGCTTCGCCTAAGCACTGCAATGATATGACCGAGGTGTGTTTTTGTGGAGGGTGGCACTGCACACAACTAAAGATCTACTTGTCTGTGCATTTGGGGTGCCCCCCTCCCACGTATATAAAGGAGGGGAGGAGGAGGTCGGCCGGCCACAAGGGGCGCGCCAAGGGGGGAGTAGGTTTCCCCCTTTCCTAGTCCAACTAGGAGGAGAAGGAAGGAGAGGGAGAGGGAGAGGGAAAGAGGGCTGCCCTCCCTAGTCCTATTCGACTCCCTTGGGGGCACCTCTCGCTTCATCCCTCTCTCCCTAAGGCCCACTAAGGGCATATAACTTCCCGGGAGGGGAGGGTTCCGTAACCTCCCAAGACCGGTTTTATTCAAACTTTCCTAACACTTCGTGTCCCACAACATGGTCCAATATATCAATCTTTATGTCTCGACCATTTCGAGACTCCTCGTCATGTCCGTGATCTCATCCGGGACTTCGAACTACCTTCAGTACATCAAAACACATAAACTCATAATATCGATCGTCATCGAACGTTAAGCGTGCGGACCCTACGGGTTCGAGAACTATGTAGACATGACCGAGATTCATATCCGGTCAATAACCAATAGCGGAACCTGGATGCTCATATTGGCTCCCACATATTCTACGAAGATCTTTATCGGTCAAACCGCATAACAATATACGTTGTCCCCTTTGTCATTGGTATGTTACTTGCCCGAGTTTCGATCGTCGGTATCACCATACCTAGTTCAATCTCGTTACCGGCAAGTCTCTTTACTCGTTCCGTAATGCATCATCCCGCAACTAACTCATTAGTCACATTTCTTGCAAGGCTTATAGTGATGTGCATTATCGAGAGGGCCCAGAGATACCTCTCCGACAATCGGACTGACAAATCCTAATCTCGATCTATGCCAACTCAACAAACACCATCGGAGACACCTGTAGAGCATCTTTATAATCACCCGGTTATGCTGTGACGTTTGATAGCACACCAAGTGTTCCTCCGGTATTCGGGAGTGGCATAATCTCATAGTCATAGGAACATGTATAAGTCATGAAGAAAGCAATAGCAATAAACTAGACGATCATAGTGCTAAGCTAACGGATGGGTCTTGTCAATCACATCATTCTCTAATGATGTTATCCCGTTCATCAAATGACAACTCATGTCTATGGCTAGGAAACTAAACCATCTTTGATTAACGAGCTAGTCAAGTAGAGGCATACTAGTGACACTGCTTGTCTATGTATTCACACATGTACTAAGTTTCCGTTAATACAATTCTAGCATGAATAATAAACATTTATCATGATATAAGGAAATATAAATAATAACTTTATTATTGCCTCTAGGGCATATTTCCTTCACTATGCTACCTACCTATATTTGTCGTGTTGCATGCACTATGCTACCTACCTATATTTCTTGTGTTGTATGAACTATGATACTCTATTTGTGCTATGGTATGAACTGCCCATCGTACTCTACTTATGCAACTTTGTAAAGTAGCAAGCTAGTTTTCGTTTCAGTTTTTGTCATGTTGTTGGCAAGTTAGTTTCATTAAAACAGAACTTGACAAGCTAGTTCACAATAAAACACACCGAACTAGTACTAGAACTGGATAGACAAATTCAAACCAATATCACAACAAAGATCACAACAGGAGACTCTAATGTGGTTCATAACAGGATAATTTCATCATAACTCAATTCAGAGATCACAACAAGGATCATAAGTAAAATTCACTTAAGTAGTTCATAATAGGGATCATAGCAAGGATCATAACAAGGATCACAACAAGTACCCATATGATTGCAGATGTCCTAACACCTAACCACTTTGTTTGCATTAGGCATTACAACTAAGATCAGAGATCTACAAAATATACCACCAACATCATTAGCTTCTTGGGGTTCCATGACCTGTTATATATTTTGATATAGTATATACTTAACCTCCAAGCTTGCACTTCATTCCTCAAGGATGGACTTGATCTTCTCAAGCTTCTCCTTGCTACCATGCCCAACTTTCAACAGCTCACTAATCGCACTCTCAAGCTTCTTATTTTCTTCTTGAAGAACACCGATATCCTCCTTGATCTCCTTCATGGCCTTCCCAAGGTTCTTGATGATATCTTCCTAAGAAGAAAGGATGCACCTCTGCTCATTGGCATGCTTCATATTCTCCATCTTACACTACTCCTCTAGCTCTGACGGCTTTTTCTTCACATCTTCAACATCCTTTGCCGAATTTTCATAGTCCATCTTCTGCTCCTTTGCATCTTTTCACTCAAATAGCTTGCCAACATCTTCAACCAGATCATTGTACTGTTTGCATAAGAACTCATTCTTCTTGTTAACCTTGGCTATTTCTTTATCATAAGCATGTCTATCCATCACCCTTCCATGGTTTTGCTCATGAAACATGTCCCAAATTTTTGTCAGACACCTCTATAGTATGACAGGCCAAGGCCCATCAACCCACTCAACCACTCCACAGCCAAAACCTCACTGCAAATAATATAGAATTCAGTTAACACTACTAAAATTCAGTCGAGTCAACATTTAAGTTTAGTTAAATTGAATTCAGAAACAAATAGTGTAAATTTAAATTAACTAGTTCACTAATGCACACTTACATGATTCAAAAACACAAAATCCAGCTTAGCTTGTTAAGACCAACATACAAGATTCTCAAAACAAAAATTCAGTGAACTAGTGAGCACCACCTACAAGATTCACTCAAAACACAAAATTCAGTTAGCTAGTTAAAACCAACCTACATGATTCACTAAAACACAAAATTCAAGAAGCTAATGACTACCAACCTACAAGATTCAACAAAACTCAAACTTCAGTTAGCTAGTTAACACCAACCTACAAGATTTTGTCAGAACTAAATTCAGTTAGCTAGTTAACATCAACCTACAAGATTCTATCAAAAAAATTAATTAACTATTAAACACCAACCTACAAGATTCAGTCAAAAACAAAATTGAGTTAACTAGTTAAAACCAACCTACAAGATTCCGTCAAAACAAAAAAGTCAGTTAGTCACTGAACACCAACCTACCTTAATCAGTGAGAATAAAAATTCTGTTAACTAGTTAACACCAGCCTACAATATTCTCACACAACAAAAAGTTAGTTAGCTAGTGAACACCAACCTACAAGATTCAATGAACAAAATCCATTTAACTATTAAACACCAAAGATACAAGATTTAGTTAGCTACTTACCAAGGCAAGAATTATAAGATTCACTTAAATATTAAAAATACACTAAAATCAAACAAATTCAGTTAAAGAGCAAATGGTTATTTTAAACAGAAGACCATGACAAATTACCTACTTACACTACAAAAAAGACACATCCGTGACATTTTGGCGGAATGAAAAAATTTGTCATCCTTATGACACTTCTATGATGATAATTGTGACAAAACCTGGTATCATCATAGATGTGGTGGGCCTACTTCCATGACAAAAAATCATGACAAAAATGGGCTTTTCGGCCCGGCAGGCCGGATACCTAGCTGCATGACATTCTTTGGCTGGCCCATGACGGAGAAAACCGTGGTAGAAGCGAGGGCGAGGAAAATATCGGGAGTTACCGTTACGGTGGGTGGTCGGGCCGAGCGATGCTGCTTTCTCAGACGACGACGACGACGCTGCTGCGTGTGCGAGGCATTGCGCCTAATCAACCCTAGCGAGGCGCTGGGCTCTAATCAACCCGGCGATTGCACTAGCTACGTTATTGAACCCCGACGATCCTTTTCGTTAATCAACCCGAGTGATTCTTCGCCATCGCCGCTAATCAAGCCGATCGATGCTGCCTCTCGGATGAACAAAGGAGCGTTGTTGGGGGTTTGATGAACAGCCCCGTGGGTGGTTGGATGAACAGACCCGTGGTAGTAGAGGCTGTTGCCGCTGGATGAACAAGACCCCGATCGATCGAGCCGGTGGATGAACAGGACCCCGTGGAGGGCTGGATGAACAAGACCCCGTGGAGGGCTGGTTGAACAGTAGTCAGTGGAGGGCTGGATGAACAGTAGCCCGTGAAGGGGTGGTTGAACAGGACCACGTGGAGGGGGCTGGTTGAATAGTAGCCGGTGGAGGAGCGCACGGTGGAGGCTAGATGAACAGGAGCCCGTGGATGAATAGTCGCAGGTGGAGGCTGGAGGAGGTCGATGGTGGAGATGAACAATATCCCATGGAGTCCCGTTTTGCGGTAAGCCACACCCTCCCGGCGAACAGACCCTGCTTCACCATAGCGCCCAACACAAGTCCGCTTCTCCGCTTTTGCGGTACGCCACACCCCTCCCGATCAACAGACCTGTTTCACCGTAGGAGGTCCGCTTCTCCGCTTTTGTGGTACGCCGCACTCCTCCCGATGAACCTGATCCCATTTCGATCGTGGCCGGTCGAACACAAGGCCGTTTCCTCCGTTCTGCGGTACGCCATGCCTCATTTCCATCGGTTGTTCCGTCCAAGCCGCTTGGCTTCGGCGAACAGCACGCGTTCCATTGCCTCCCGATGAACATGACGCATTCCGTTGCCTCCCCATGAACATGACGACGACGCAGTTTCTCCATTCTGACCCAGCCACAACCATGTGCACGAGCCCTGGTCGTACGTATGCGCGAGTAGGCATTCGAGACCCTGCCCGATGTACGTGACGCGGGTCAGATTTACTTTCTTGCACCCCGCCGCTGACGACGACGTACATGCTACGGCACGCCTCTACTACCACACATGCCCTTCCTTACACGACCATGGTTCATCTCGCAGCCGCATACATCGACGACCAAGATGTACGCATATCGTCACACCAGAATGACAACACTACGATGCTTCAATCGAGTGGGTCCCGATCGCCGTGCACTTCCTTGCGGCGAAGATGTAGCCGGTGGGTCCCAGAATCGTGGGGAAACATTTTTTCGTGAAATATGGTGGCCCGTCCGTGGGTCCCTGCTGCCGTGGAGGAATCATTATTTTCCGCGTAATAAGGAGGCATTTCTTGTCGCAGCCTGTGGACCCACCTGCCGCCTCTCCACATACAAGATTTCTTCCGAAGGAAGTCGCTCGACCACGTTGACCACGCCGCACCGAGAGCACCAGGCGGTGGACGACGGTGAGGCCTAGGAAGGGGACGACGCGGAGCCGGGGAAGACGCGGCAGTGGATGCCCACGCAGAGAGGAGTACGAGGGTTCACTGGTTCGGCTGCAGTGTGAGGCTGCCGTTGCCGCAGGTCTTGGCCAGCGGTGGGAGTGGTAGGGGGCTGTTTGAGGCCTCCGCGGTAGCACAGCCGGCCACGGGAGGCAGGAGCAGGCGGCACAGCTAGCGCTGCTTTGGGCGGCTAGAGCAAGAAGACCCGAGGTTGAAGAATCATGACGGCCGTTGGATGGACATCGTACGGTCACTTCAGCTAGAATCGTTTATATTGACTTAGTTGACAAAGCCCTTGGTACGCGTCAACTTAGTAGGCCCATAGGCCAGCCTCCGAAATGGTGCGCCCCAGATGTCAGGGGGAGGAATCATTTTTTGGGCGGCTGAACCTAGAATATCCGAAACTGAAAAAGAAGCACGACATCCGTTGGATGGACATCCAACCACCATCGCTACTAGAACTGTAGGTTGACTATAAGTTGACAAAGCCTTGCATATGCGCCAACTTATTTTTTTAAGGGGTGCGTCAACTTAGTAGGCCCACAAGTGTGTGGCAGAGAACTTATAGTTCATTTGTGATTTGTAAGAATGTATAACCCGTTTTTGAATTCTAATGGAATTTACTATAGCCCATTTACAGTTTGTTAAAAGTACAACCCATTTTCTAGCTAGGACAACGATTAATAATTTCAACCAACCGTTCAAAACAGAATTCAATAAAATTTCCCACATTTTCTTGGGATCCAAAATATTTTTATCCCGAAATTTCTAGTCGATTAAGTACAATTTCAATATAAATTTGTGTTACGAAAATCCAATGAAGCATCATGCAAGGCAACAATTAATGAAATTAAAATTTTCAAAATCCAAAAGTAATATTTTATAAACTAATTACGTGTTTGGTGCATGTTTTTATAGTTACTGCCCAGTTTTTATAATTACATCCCATTTATTATTTCTTAAAGCCCATTTTCTTGCTAAGCCTAATGCATCCCTCCTAGGAAAGATTTGCAGCCCAGCGGGGCGGAGAATAACAAGTTGATTCGATTGTGTACAACTGTCGCCCATTGCATTACTGATGTTGAAAAAAGGCTTGTGTAGTAATCGCATAACCTTACATGGCTACTCAGCCCTCATTCAGCGACGCCGAAAGGCCCAAACAAGTCTTCAGACAACTTTTGAAGTTATCGAGCTCAATTAATAATTTAAGAAAAAGTTAGAGTAAAGGAACCTAATTAAAAGTTGTCAGAGCGAAGAAATAATTCAACGGGTCCCACTTGTGCGCGTGTGTGCTGTGTGTTTGTGTGTGTGTGAGAGAGAGACCCATCGGTCGATGCTCATAAATACATCTTTCAGCCATATGCATTGATGATGCTCAAGAAAACTTATATAGTTGACACAATCATATAGAACATCATAGCACAATCGAACTTGCATACAAAAATTTCACGCAGCGCACAATCAGGTGGAAGCAATGGATCGCTACGGTAGGGCTATGTTGAAATCAACGAACTCAGACATAACGGTTCATCGCCTTTATCAATGACGGGAAATATCTTGAATGTTGTGCAAAGAAAATGACATGACAACACAATATATAAGTTCGCTAGAACATTAAGTTGACGTACAACCCTTTCTAAAAAAGTTCGTAGAAAACAGAACATGTCACAATCAAATGTATCGCACATCGCTGCTTCACACCCATAGCTCGGATTTAACTAGTATCCGAGAAGATTCAGCTTGTTACCTCAAATTAGAGCACATCCAGCAGCCAGCCTTGCCTCTTCTCCCAAAGAAGCAAAGTGGCCTCGCCAGGCGATTGAGTAGGCCCCGTGCCATCCATCGCTCGAGCAACACGGGAAAGTCCGACGTTGACTCTGAATGGACGCCGCTGACGGACCCGGGCACCAGCGACGGCGGCAAGACTTCGATTGATGGATTGACCACTTCTTCGACATGCACGAACACTCGATACAGGTACATCCCTAACGTGGTCGGCAGCAGCCTTGGTGGCGATGAATAGTACAACCTCGGTTCCTGCACCAGTATCTCAACACCAATCACCTTCGGTATGGTAGACGGCTTCTTCATCCATGCCATAACCGTCAGAGCCCAGCTATCTGGAGGAACAAACATACTTGCGAGCTCACTTCCAAGGTCGTTGATAAGCTCATTCATGGACTGGCTGTTCCAAGCACGTCGAGGCATGCCATGGAAGGTAAGCTTTGTTAAAAACTCAAGCTCAGAGGGAACCGAGCCCCATCCTAGGTGCCACCGATCAAAGCTCACCAGTGCGCCATCACAGAACAAACGCCGAGAAGATTCGAACACACGATCGCAATGAAAGTTGTCCGAACTCGATTTAATAAATCAGCCAGTGGTGGACAGACTTCGACGAGAAAGTCACTTATTTGGATGCCGGGCGCAATGCCAAGAGCTTTGACAAGGTCATCCGCGAGACGGGAGGCCGGCCGCCGCTGATGGTTACCATCAACACTTTGCCGCAAACTGGTCGCTGCGCCGCCATGCCACCGCTTGAGCGACAACACGCAGCGCTCAAGGCAGGACGGACTCGTGATCTCCGCCGAGATCCGCGCTGACCGGCGACATGATAGTGCGCTTGAGTACATGGAGTATGTGACGGGATTTGGGGAACTGGAGTAGGAATCAAGATTCCAGAGGTGGGGAGGGCGGAGATTGGGGATGAAAAGTAGCATGAATTTTAACACGCGCTAATATGTTTCTCGGCGCGCAAGCGCATTTAAAACACCGATGGCGCCTACATGTCGGCCTAAGAGTCACTATTCTTTCTTTTTTGAGAGCCTGGCCCGAGAGTCATAATTGACCTATTTGGCATTATGCTACTACTCGCCCATATTCAACGACACCTCACCGCCCAAACAAGTGTACATCATCGAAAAGACACCGAGCTCAAATTATAACTTGAAAAAGGAGATATACTCTGAACACTGGAGAATGGTGATGCCCTCATTTAGCCCACCAGCAGTTCGAGACAATAAACAGTTCGAAACAAGATATATACATCATTCAAACACTAACTAGTGAATACTACTGGCATAAACAGCAAGACATGATAGTTCATAAGAAGTCTTGCTACACCACCAAAACGCACCCATCTACAGCGCTCAGACTCTCGTGATCTAGATGAGAATGACATTCTAAATAGAGGCAACTATTACATAGTAAGAGTGACATAGACGAGGATGACCAAATGACAAGGAATATGGATAACAAAAGAGAGAACTACCCATCCAGAACAAGCAGCAAAGACAACAAGTCATTCGAAGAGGGATGATGCAACACCATCATAATTTGCAGCCCCGGTTCAGCCATCAGTGATCCGGAGACACCAGTACTCCACCCCTTAGATGCAACCCCCCAATTACCTATCAACCTGAAGGCTTGAACCACATCACTGCCTGTCGGACTCGACACATCCAAGGATCAAAGTTAATCCAGATGCCTTTGTTATTCTCACCTTCTTTTGGTTGCAGGTTGTATCGTTAACAATCAGGGGAGTTTTCTCCCGAACTCCTAGGGCTCGCCGTGTAGACACAGTTTTCCATAGCAAACAGAGCCTCTCTGCCATCAAGGTCCTTGCCAACGGTGATCTCCTGGTTAATCGGATAATTGAGTCCGAGAAACAGAGAGTGTGAAGCAAGGCTGTTTACCCGCCTCCAACACAAAAATCCTGAAGGCCCCAACAAGTTGGTATCCTGCTCATAGACGTAACAGCCACTGTCCGGAAACTCACATATTTCACGGCGCTTGCATACAGTGGGGTTTTTGCAATATAACTTTTCCGGCTCATTTGTCCGAATGATCATCAGTCTTTTGCCGTCAGTTCGACGAGCGAGGAACCAGCTTGTGCTTCCCTGTTTTTGGCAAAGGTGGTGTGATTACAAAGGGCAGAATCAGAGGGACACCTGATCATATCAAAAAGGAGACGATTGTTAATGTAAGATCAACATTATTCAGAGTATGAGTACGATAATGCAAGAAACATCATTGATATGTCCCTGTTGGAACTGGGAGGAAAATACAGGGAAATGTATACTGGGTTCCAAAATATAGAAGTTCCATGCATGGTTATACTCATGTTATCTCACAATTGATTCTTCACAGGAAACTACCATATCATGCATGTTATGTAATCATGTTCTGTCCTCACAAACAAATTCTTCAAGGAAACTAACAGACCATGCATTGTTATATACTCATGTTCTGTGGGCAAAAATTTTGTGAGCATATTATTCTAGCCAGTGATTGCTGAAGGGCGAACATAGGTATGTACACATGGTAAGCTTTATAGGATTTCACTACTTCCGAATATAGAGTTCTCCATATGCACCTTTACTTCCCTAATGTATGGTTAGATGAAACCAACAGTGTGATGCATGTTTCTACATCATGAAAATGAGGAAACTAACATGGCCATTGATACACACTCATATTTAGTAGTATATAGATTACTATAAAATAAGGAGAATATCAATATCTTCCTAACCGTTTGATTATTTAGGGGTACAAATTGGCTGTAATGACATAGTCACAATCGCATGAATTAACTCATTCCAAATATAGCCGATTTAAGGTGTCTCTAATACATTGCCATAGTTCTACTCAAATTCTGCTAAAACAGGATATGTCAATCATCACAAAAGTTCAAACAATGTCATGGGGTCATTATTAACATCGACGAAACAACTTACACGCTACCGTCCCAACAATACGTGGTGCCATCTCGCTTTGTCGATCAGAGATGATGCCATTGTGTTCAATAGCATCACGTATGTGTATCATCTTTGACGATGATCCATCGCGAGCTGAGTTGTTCCACTAAAGAAGGCACCATGAAAGATAGGCGAGTCCCTTGTCGAACAAGGCTATTAGCTTGAAGTCTGCGTAATCCGCATGTCGTGTGGGAACTTGGCAGATTACAATCTTTTGCAAAACAAGGCGTCCAATTGACGACGTAATCTAGATGACTTGGACCGCGACAGTAAAACTATATCATGCAACGGAGGAAGAATAATCTCATGGGAGGTCTGTAAGTTCACGAGCACCAACTTTTTCCCGCCTTCTCCGACAATCAGAGAGCATCTTTATAATCACCCAGCTTATGTTGTGACGCTTGATAGCACACTAAGTGTTCCTCCGTATTTGGGAGTAGCATAATCTCATAGTCATTAGGAACATGTATAAGTCATGAAGAAAGCAATAGCAATAAACTAAACGATCATAGTGCTAAGCTAACGGATGGTCTTGTCAATCACATCATTCTCTAATGATGTGATCCTGCTCATCAAATGAAAACTCATGTCTATGGCTAGGAAACTTAACCATCTTTGATTAACGAGCTAGTCAAGTAGAGGCATACTAGTGACACTGCTTGTCTATGTATTCACACATGTACTAAGTTTCCTTGTTAATACAATTCTAGCATGAATAATAAACATTTATCATGATATAAGGAAATATAAATAACAACTTTATTATTGCCTCTAGGCATATTTCCTTCACTATGCTACCTACCTATATTTGTCGTGTTGCATAGGCTAACCCTCATACAAGGATGATCGAGTCTCCTAATCTTCAGATCTGCAACGAAATAGCTCAAACGAAAACAGAGGGTATTTATGTGATACGGTCGTCAAAACCTTCGGAGAATATATAATGAATTTTACCACCAAAATACGATCGTGCAAGAAAACGGAGTCCTGAGGGCACACGAGGTGCTCACGAGGTAGGGGCGCGCCTGGGGTAGGGGCGCCTCCACCCTCATGGAGGCCTCGTGTCCTCCCCGGACTGCTACTTATTTTTCTATTTTTCTAAATATTCCAAAACGGAGAGATATTGCCTTAAAAATTGTTTTGGAGTCGGTTTACTTACCGCATCACATACCTATTCCTTTTCGGGTCCGGAATGTTCGGAAAGTGTCCCTTATGTATTCCTCCGGGTTACGTTTCAATAATATTGGTTTCAACATTTATGGATTACCTGAAATATAGTGTTTGATCCTTTGACCGCTTACCACCTTCGGATTTGTGCCTTCGAAGTTGTTGATTTTTATGGCACCGGAACGATAGACCTCCTCGATAACGTAGGGACCTTCCCATTTGGAGAGAAGTTTTCCTGCAAAAATCTTAAACGAGAGTTGTATAGCAATACATAATCACCTACATTAAACTCACGCTTTTGTATCCTTTTGTCATGCCATCTTTTAACTTTTTCTTTAAACAACTTGGCATTTTCATAAGCCTCGGTTCTCCATTCATCAAGTGAGCTAATATCAAATAACCTCTTCTCACCGGCAAGTTTGAAATCATAGTTGAGCCCTTTAATGGCCCAATATGCCTTATGTTCTAGTTCGAGAGGTAAGTGACATGCTTTTCCATAAACCATTTTATACAGAGACATACCCATAGGATTCTTATATGCAGTTCTATATGCCCATAATGCATCATCAAGTTTCTTGGACCAATTCTTTCTAGACCTATTAACAGTCTTTTGCAAAATTAACTTGAGCTCTCTATTACTCAATTCTACTTGACCACTAGATCATGGGTGATATGGAGATGCAATTCTATGATTAACGCCATATTTAGCAAGCATCTTACGGAAAGCACCATGAATAAAGTGTGAACCACCATCAGTCATTAAATATCTAGGGACTCCAAACCTCGGAAAAATAACTTCCTTGAGCATTTTAATAGAAGTGTTATGATCAACACTACTAGTTGGAATAGCTTCTACCCACTTAGTAACGTAATCAACAACAACTAAAATATGTGTATATCCATTAGAGGCAGGAAAAGGTCCCATATAATCAAAGCCCCAAACATCAAATGGTTCAATAACAAGTGAATAATTCATAGGCATTTCTTGACGCCTACTAATATTACCAATTCTTTGACATTCATCACAAGACAAAACAAACTTACGGGCATTTTTGAAGAGAGTAGGCCAATAAAACCAGATTGCAATACCTTATGTGCGTTCTATCTCCAGCGTGGTGTCCTCCATAAGCTTCGAGTGACACTTGCATAGGATCTGTTCCTGCTCATGCTCGTGTACACAACGCCTAATAACACCATCTACTCCTTCTTTATAAAGATGTGGGTCATCCCAAAAGTAATGTCGCAAATCATAAAAGAACTTTTTCTTTTGTTGGTATGTGAAGCTAGGTGGTATAAATTTAGCAACAATATAATTAGCGTAGTCAGCATACCATGGAGTGCTATGAGAAGTGCTTATGACATTTAATTGTTCATCAGGAAAGCTATCATCAATAGGTAGTGGGTCATCAAGAACATTCTCTAACCTAGATAAGTTGTCTGCAACGGGGTTCTCAGCTCCTTTTCTATCAACAATATGCAAATCAAATTCTTGAAGCAAAATAACCCATCTAATAAGTCTAGGTTTAGCATCTTTCTTTTCCATAAGATATTTAATAGCAACATGATCAGTGTGAATAGTTACTTTAGAATCAACAATATAGGGTCTGAATTTATCACAAGCAAATACAACCGCTAAAAGTTCCTTTTCGGTAGTAGCATAATTTCTTTGAGCATTGTCTAGAGTCTTACTAGCATAATGGATAACATTTAATTTCTTATCAACTCTTTGCCCTAGAACAGCACCTACAAAGATAATCACTAGCATCACACATAATTTCAAAGGGTAAATTCCAATCGTGGCTGAACAATAGGTGCAGAGACTAATGCTTTCTTAAGTATTTCAAATGCTTCTCACAATCATCATCAAAGACAAATGGTACATCTTTTTGTAATAAATTAGTCAGAGGCCGAGAAATTTTGAGAAGTCCTTAATGAACCTCCTATAAAATCCGGCGTGACCAAGGAAACTTCTTATACCTTTGACGTCCTTGGGACATGGCATCTTTTCAATAGCATCAACCTTGGCTTTATCAACTTCAATACCTCTTTCGTAAACTTTGTGCCCCAAGACAATACCTTCATTAACCATAAAGTGGCACTTTTCCCAATTCAAGACAAGATTAGTTTCTTCACATCTCTCAAAACTCGATCAAGATTGCTCAAGCAATCATCAAAAGAGGAACCATAGACGGAAAAGTCATCCATGAAAACCTCACAAATCTTTTCACAAATGTTAGAGAATATAGCCATCATGCATCTTTGAAAGGTAGCAGGTGCATTACATAAACAAAAAGGCATACGTCTATAAGCAAAAGTACCAAAAGGGCATGTAAAAGTAGTCTTTGATTGATCTTTAGCCTAATACGTATTTGAGAAAACCGAATAACCATCTAGAAAGCAATAATGTGTATGTTTGCATAATCTTTCTAGCATTTGATCAATAAAAGGTAAGGGTAATGATCTTTCTTAGTAGCTTTATTTAATTTATAAAATCAATTACCATCCTATAACCTGTAATAATTCTTTTGCGAATCAATTCATCTTTATCATTAGGGACAACAGTAATACCTCCATTCTTAGGGACACAATGGACAGGACTTACCCACTAACTATCAAAGAACGGATAAATTATACCCGCCTCCGTAAGCTTGAGTATTTCTTTTCTTACTATTTCTTTCATTTTAGGATTCAAACGTCGTTGAGGATCACAAACTGGTTTGGCATCCGCTTCAAATTTATTTTATGTTGACATAGAGGGACTAATGCCCTTAAGATCATCAAGAGTATATCCAATAGCGCACGGTGCTTCTTCGTAGTTTTCAATAATCTTTCTTCTTCATGCTCAAAGGTTAGCACTAATAATAACATGATATATTTTCTTTTCATCAAGATAAGCATATTTAAGATTATCAGCAACTGTTTAAGCTCAAACACGGATCACCCTTGGGTGGAGGAGGATCCCTAGGATTTCAACAGCAAATTGTGTTTTAATAGGTTCTTGTTTAAAGAATACTTCATCTATTTCCCTTCTTTCATTCATAAACATATCATTTTCATGGTTTAGAAATAGTGTTCCAAAGGATCACTAGGAGGCACGATAATAGAAGCAAGACCAATAATTTCATCCTTACTAGGCAATTCTTCTTCACGATGTTGTTTACTAAATTTAGAGAAATTAAACTCATGAACCATATCATCCAAGCCAAGAGTAACAACATTCTTTTGCAGTCTATCGTAGCATTAATAAAGATTCAAGAAGGGTCTACCAAAATAATGGGACAAAAGCTATCTTGTGGAGAACCAAGAACAAGGAAATCAGCGGATATTTGGTTTTCCCACACAAGATTTCAACATCTCTAACAATTCCCATTGCGTATATAGTATCTCTATTTGCAAGTTTAATTGTAACATCAATATCTTCTAACTCAAGCAGTGCAATTTCATGCTTAATTTCTTCATACAAGGTAATAGGTATAACACTAGCACTAGCACCCATATCACATAAGCCATGATAACAATGATCTCCTATTTTAACAGTAAATAACAGCACGCCTACCACAGGTCTATGTTTATCTTTAGCACAAGGTTTAGCAATTCTAGCAGCTTCACCATAGAATTGAATAACATGCCCATCAATATTATCGATAAAAGATCTTTAACAATAGCAATATTAGGTTCTACTTTGACTTGCTCAGAGGTGTATAAGTTCTAATATTGCTTTTACTTAACAACAATTGAAGCTTTAGCATGATCCTTTACTCTAACAGGAAAGGTGGTTTCTCAACATAAGAGGTGGGAACAATAGGATCATTATAAGTGATAGTCTTTTCTTCAACTTTAACAGGTGCAACTACTTTTACTTCTATGGAGGATGATATTTAAACCACTTCTCCTTAGGGAGATCAACATAAGTAGCAAAAGATTCACGTAAAGAAGCTACTATCTCGAGTCAAGTCCATATTTAGTGCTAAACTTACGGAAAATATCGGTATCCATAAAAGATTTAACACAATCAAACTTAGGTGTCATACCTGACTGCTTACCTTCGCCGAGGTCCCAATCTTCAGAGTTGTGTTTAATTCTATCCAATAAATTCCATCTGAATTCAATAGTCTTCATCATAAAAGAGCCAAAGACAAGAAGTATCAAGCATGGTGCGATTGTTATCGTAAAGCCGAGCATAAAAACTTTATGAATCACTTCTCCTCGGTGAGCTCATGATTGGGGCATGCATATAACATTGATTTAAGCCTCCCCAAGCTTGAGCAATGCTTTCTCCTTCATGAGGCCAAAATTATATATATAATTGCGATCACGATGAACAAGATGCATAGGGTAATACTTTTGATGAAATTCCAATTTCATTCTTTATAGTTCCATGATCTCGTATCATCACATAGCCTATACCATGTCAATGCGCTCTCTCCAAAGATAAAGGGAAAGCCTTCCTCTTAACAACATCATCGGGTATACCGCAAGCTTAAATAGTCCACAACCACATAGCTTAAGATGCTCGTCAGATGCTTTGTTCCATCTCCCGTAAAAGTATTAGCCAACAGTTTTTCCATGATACACAAAGGAAATTCAGAAGGAGTTTCATTTTCAATAGGTTCAGAGGTTGAGGAGCAACTTTGTTTCATCGGAAGGGGTGAAGATACCCTAACAAGCCCTCATAGAATTACTTTCCATAGTAACAAGTGATGTAAAATTTCAGCACACTATATAAATTTTTCCTTACCAAATTCCACCTACCAAAGGCGCTTCACACGCAAGCAACGGCGCCTTTAAAAGAGTCTTGATGACCCACAAGTATAGGGGATCTATCATAGTCCTTCGATAAGTAAGAGTGTCGAACCCAACGAGGAGCGTATGAAATGATAAGCGTTTTCAGCAAGGTATTCTCCGCAAGTACTGAAATAAGTGGTAACAGATAGGTTTGTGATAAGATAAATTGTAACGAGCAACAAGTAACAAAAGTAAATAAAAGCGCAAGGTGGCCCAACTTTTTGTAGCAAAGGACAAGCCGAACAAACTCTTATAATAGGAAAAGCGCCCCGAGGACACATGGGAATATCGCTGTTAGTTTTCATCACGCCATATGATTCGCGCTCGTACTTTGATAATTTGATATGTGGGTGGATCGGTGCTTGGATGCTGTTCTTACTTGAAAAAGCATCCCATTTATGAGTAACCTCTATTGCAAGCATCCGCAACTACAACAAAAGTATTAAGGTAAACCTAACCATAGCATGAAACATATGGATCCAAATCAGCCCCTTACGAAGCAACGATAAACTAGGGTTCAAGCTTCGTCACTCTAGCAACCCATCATCTACTTATTACTTCCCAATGCCTTCCTCTAGTCCCAATAATGGTGAAGTGTTATGTAGTCGACGCTACATAACACCACTAGAGGTTAGACAACATACATCTCATCAAAATATCGAATCTAATACCAAATTCACATGACTACTAATAGCAAGACTTCTCCCTTGTCCTCAAGAACAAACGTAACTACTCACAAAGCATATTCATGTTCATAATCAGAGGGTAATAATATGCATAAAGGATCTGAACATATGATCTTCCACCAAGTAAACCAACTAGCATCAACTACAAGGAGTAATCAACACTACTAGCAACCTACTAGCACCAATCCCGGACTTGGAGACAAGAATTGATACAAGAGATGAACTAGGGTTTGAGATGAGATGGTGCTGGTGAAGATGTTGATGGAGATTGCCCTCTCCCGATGAGAGGAGCGCTGGTGATGATGATGACGATAATTTCCTCCCTGAGGGAAGTGTCCCCGGCAGAATAGCTCACGGAGCCCTAGATTGGTTCCGCAAGGTTCCGCCTGTGTGGCGGAGTCTCGTCCCGAAAGGTTGCTTCCGATTTTTTTTCTCATCGAAAGACTTCATATAGGAGAAGATGGACGTCGGAGAGCCACCAGGGGGCCCACGAGGTAGGGTGGCGCGCCCAGGGGGAGGGGCGCGCCCCCACCCTTGTGAGCAGGGTGTGGGCCCCCTGGCCTTCATCTTTGGCAACGATTTTTATTTATTTATTTTAAGGTATTCCATGGATTTTCAGGACTTTTCGAGTTACGCAGAATAGTCCTTCAATATTTGCTCCTTTTCCAGCCCAGAATTCCAGCTGCCGGCATTCTCCCTCTTCATGTAAACCTTATAAAATAAGAGAGAATAGCCATAAGTATTGTGACATAAATAACAGCCCATAATGCGATAAATATCAATATAAAAGCATGATGAAATGGGTCAGCATGTGACTTTGACCAGGAGTCAAATGAAAATCAGGCATAGGGGTGTCTGGATCCTTGTGCCAGAGATCAATGTAATCGAGGATCGCCTTGGATCCAAAAAGAAGTGGCACAGTGTGCCTTTGGCTCTAGCGGCCCTTTCTTGTCCTGCCTCTCGATGATTTCTCGCAAGTTCATCATCATCGCCTTCATCGCCGATGGCACTTGGAAGGCAACCTGCTTCTTCTTCGGACTTGGCCGAGGACCTTGACCAATGTTGCATTTGTCTTCAGCAGAAGGTGGGGCCCGATGAAGAATTTGTGCAGCAGAGGAACTCACGAGATACCAGAGGCAATAGAGATGCTCGCAGTCCTTGGCACGGCCAAATGTACAGTGCCGAGGACTTTGCCGAGCAAATGAGGACTTTGGAGGAGGAGCCGAGGATTTTGGAGGAGCAGAGTAAAGATGAGGAATCGGCCGTTAGGGCTTTGAAGATTCTGGCCGTGAGGGCATTGCCGAGAACTTGGCCGTGAGGGCACAGCTTGGTGAAGCACTTGGCTTGTGAGCGGACTTTTGCCATTGATTTTCTAGGCTTGACAATGGCCTCTGGGCAAAGAAGCAGAGCAGCATTCTTCATTGAATTCCTCACCGCTTATTTGGCTTATCTCGCCAACTTGGCTTGGCTGCTTGGCCCATTCTTCAGAAAATCCTCACCACGCTTGATGTCGGTGGGGTCGCTTTTGGCCAGTGCCAATGGAGCTCTTGGGCATGGAGGATTCAAGTAATTTCTTCATGTACTTTGGAGTAACATACCTGTATTCCCTCCATTCTCTTGCCCATCTCCTTTCAATCCTCTCAGATAAGACCTTGCACTGATTTTTGTTCTCCTTCCTAACTTGGCCTCATCTGTGTGTGCAATAGTCAAGATAGATGTCCTCAGTATTTCAAAAGCAGTCATGACCTCAGCCTCTTTCCTCCTTTCTCGTGGCTTCTTACCATCCGCCATATTCTTCAATTGAGGAATTTGAACAATTGAATTCTCTCAAGAAGTATGCAACTTTTCTTCGAGGAACACCGCAAATGAGTTAAGTTGATGAGAACCTAGTGATTCAAAGAATGACATGAGTACCGTGAAAAGAGTATAGTTGCGAGGAATTTGGAGAGGTCATATGCGCTCGTAAGGTTTTTCAAAAGAACAAGTTTGAGGAATTTGACCAGATGAGTTTTGAAGAATTTCACTAAGCATTCTTTGTCTTAGGTTCCAGAGTTGTATAGATCGAGGATCCACACAATTGAGGAATCTTGAAGAAAAATGATGCTTAGAGAAACGGATCAAGAACAGATGACTAGTGAGGTGTTTTGTGTGTGAGGATTTGAAGAATAAAACACCTTGAAGATTTTGTAGAGAAATTTTGAATCAAAGAGGGCAGTAAAAGTAACTTTTAATTACCCTGGATGAAGAACACGACGAACTGGGAAGTGTAGATTTGAAGCTCGTTAGTTCAGATCTTCCACGCCCTAACTCGGCGGAGGAAGACAGCTACGGCGGCGGCGGAGTGAAGATTTCCACGGCCGGCGCGAGTACGACGGCGACGAGGTCGAGGCAGGAAGCTCTTCCTCACCGGCGATTTATGGAGAAGGGCGGCGCTAGGGTTTGAGAAGCTCGAGCGAGAGAGAGAGAGAGAGAGCGGTCGAGCGGATTAAAGGAAGTGAGGAAGGGGAGAGGGGGTATGAGGGAGTCCCGGACTAGGGGGTGTCCGGATAGCCGGACTATCATCACGGCCGGACTCCAAGACTATGAAGATACAAGATTGAAGACTTCGTCCCGTGTCCGGATGGGACTTTCCTTGGCGTGGAAGGCGAGCTTGGCGATACGGATATGTAGATCTCCTACCATTGTAACCGACTCGGTAACCCTAACCTATTCGGTGTCTATATAGACCAGAGGGTTTTAGTCCGAGGACTAACAACAATCATACCATAGGCTAGCTTCTAGGGTTTAGCCTCCTTGATCTCGTGGTAGATATACTCTTGTACTACCCATATCATCAATATTAATCAAGCAGGAGTAGGGTATTACTCCATCGAGAGGGCCCAACTCGGGTAAAACATCGTGTCCCTTGTCTCCCGTTACCATCCGCTTAGACGCACGCTCGGGACCCCTACCGAGATCCGCCGGTTTTGACACCGACATTGGTGCTTTCATTGAGAGTTCCTCCTGTCGCCACCGATAGGCCCGATGGCTCCTTTGATCATCAACAACGACGCGTCCAGTGGTGAGACTTTTCTCCCGGACAGATCTTCGTGTTCGCGGCTTTGCACTACGGGCCAATTCGCTGGCCATCCGGAGCAGATCGAAGCTACGCCTCGCCATCGTGTCAGATTTGGAAGTTTGAACTATACGGCCGATATCCGCGGAGACTTGATCTTCGACGGATTCGAGCCGCAGCCAAGCGCGCACATCGCCTCGATGGGCATGATCTAGCTCAGCCGAACAAAGGCCTCGAGGCCGCATCAAAGATCCGCCCGACCCTTAATCCGGAGCCGGATTCCCGACGAGGACGAGTGGTTGACATCACCGGGGCTACAATCTCTACGGCGATTGAGCCGAACTCTATTCATGTCCTTTGCGAAGACCTTGACTCTGTGGTGCCGGACTCTCTCCGGACCAACCTCCGTGCCCCTACCAATTGAACCGATTGGGCACCCGTTATGGAGTTCATCGCCGCATGACATCTTTCAAAGACTCGCCTTTGGCAGCATTCTGAATGCGCTAAAGTCTCTCTTTATCCGGAGAGCCCTGGCCGGATCATGGACAGAAGGTTGGGATACGGACGACGAAATTCAACGCCCACCCACCACCCACTTTGTAGCCACTGCCGATGATCTAACCGACATGCTCGATTTTGACTCAAGACGCCGACGGTATGGACAACGACGCCGAGATTTATTAAGACCCAGTACCATGTGGCACCGGAAGGCCACCTCGCCATATGACATATACATGGTGGACATCCCAAAAGATGGAATGGCAATGGAACAACGGAGGATGACCCTCCAAGAAACAGCCAAGCGCCGACGCCGCCGGGCGCCGCCTAAATCCCGCCACAATAAAACGGTGATTCCGCACGGAGATAATAACACCCCGGACAAAGGTGCCGAAGAGAACCCTCCAAAGCAGGACTCAAAAGCAGGAGGAGGGAGAAGCAAGTCCGCACGATAAAGGCGGCAGTAAAGAGAGGTCGAGGACGATAATTATGCGCCCCTCCAAGATGAGGCAAGCCTCGACGACGCATTTAATTTGTCGTGCCCGAGGATCCCGCCAACAGGAGCGCTTTCAAACGCAAGCTTATAGCTATGGCAAGCAGCCTCAAGAAAAAGCAGCAACAGCTTAGAGCTGATCAAGACCTGCTAGTCGACAGATGGATCAAGTCCTTGCAGCCAAGAGTATGAACTCAACGCCTCCAAAAGCTACCCCAAACGCAGGCCGCTGCCTCGATCGAGGAGGAAGCACCCAAGTCACCAGCGACGACATGGCAGATCGCCACCCTGCGGTCGCGAGTAGAGAAGCCTCTCGCCCTCCACTCAAGCCACACCCCGACGCCGCCAAAAAGTACCAAGGCATGGGAAAACGCTACGGACTTAAGTAGATATATTGAGGATAAGGCAAACATACAAGATCGATCACGGATCGTGGGCGCCTAACGACGCGGATGATTACCGTCACACGGATACAAAGAAACCCGCCGGGCCGAACACAAGAGACAAAGCTCATATGAGCTACATCGCGATATAGCCCAATATGTGAGGCGCCAAGACACCCACTATGCTTCACAGATGAAGTAATGGATCATCAAATCCCCGAGGGCTTCAAACCCCAAACATCGAATCATACGATGGTACTACAGATCCTCGCGGTCCGGATCGAGGACTATCTCCTCCATATCCACATGGCCCGCGTGATGATCTACATGCCATCAAATACCTCCCACTCAAGCTTAAAGGACCAGCTCGGCATTGGCTCAACAGCTTGCCGCCAGAATCAATTGGTTGTTGGGAGGACCCGAAGCCGCATTCCTTGATAACTTCCAGGCACATATGTGCGACCACCGACGCAGATGACCTTAGCCACATAATTCAGCAGCCTGTAAGAATCTGCCGACAATTCGGACATGGTTCCTAACAAAGAAAAATCAAATCATTGATCGTCCGGATGCAGAGGCCCTTGCAGCCTTCAAACATAACATCCGCAACGAGTGGCTTGCCCGCACCTAGGACAGAAAAGCCAAAATCCATGGCAGCCCTCACAACACTCATGACCCGCTTTTGTGCGGATAGGACAGCTGGCTAGCTCAAGCAACAACTTGGCCAAACATCCCGATAGTTTGATACCAAGGACAGCAATGGCAGGTCGCGCCGCAATAAGAACAAGCGCCGCATTAACCATTTATAATATCAAGATACGGCCGCCAATGCCGGATTCAGAGGCTCTAAACCCGGTCAGCGGAAGAAGCCATTCAAAAGAAATACCTGTGGTCTGGCCCAACTTGGACCGAATACTGATCGCAGCGATACATGGCACCTCAAAACCAGCCAATCACACCAACAGGGATTGTTGGGTGTTCAAGCAAGCAGGCAAGTTAAGTGCTGAACTCAATGACAAAGGGCTGCATAGCGATGACGAGGAAGAGCCCCGCCACGAACAATAGAGGATGTAGGGTTTTCCTACACAAGTGCGGACGGTGAACATGATATACGCAACCCACATACCCAAAAGGGAGCGGAAGCATGCACTAAGGGACATATATGCGATGGAGCCACGCCGCCAAGTTCAACCCATGGTCTTCCCGCCCGATCACCTTCGATCAAGGGACCACCCCACTAGCATCCGCACACGGCGGCTTCGCCGCATTGGTTCTTGACCCAATTATCGACGGATTTCACCTCACCGTAGTCTTGATGGACGGCGGTAGCAGCCTGAACTCGCTTTATCGTGATACAAGCAGCAAAATGGGCATAGACCCTCAAGGATTAAACCTACAAAGACGACCTTTAAAGGCGCCATACCGGTGTAGAGGCCAGCTTGTACGGGCTCGCTTACACTCAAGTGGTCTTCGATCCCCGGATAACTTCCGGGTTAAGAGTTAATCTTTGACATCGCCCCATTCCGCAGCGGCTATCATGCACCGCCGGACGAACCGTGACGGTAAAGTTGTCGTGCCCTCGAGGATTAATCACGATCAATGGAAACACCGAACGCCTCTCCGAACGGAGGAGCACACGGCGTTCCTCGGGCGGAGGTACAAAGCAGCCTCACAGCAATTCTCGAGTCCGCCACTAAGCCGCCCGACACCGCAAGCGCTACCGAGTAACCTACAACAAGACCGCCGGGCAAGATTCAAGCACGCCAGAGTAATCCGCCCCAACCCCGCCCGCAAATCGCTGGTTAGTATTACGCTGCATATAATTACGCCCGAGATACCATGGGCATATGGGGAGGGGCAAGACCACGCACGCCAAGAATGCGGCTCGACCGCACTGTGGGCCCTGATTGTGTCATTCTTTTTCTTTTCCTTTTTCTTACTTTCAGACTCCGCCTTTGAGAAGTCCCGTCCGCACTTGAATCGCCGAACTCACGATGCAACAGCCAGGAAGCGGAAAGCCACGCCGAATGTTCGTGTGGTCTCTATTACGAGCATTATACCTGTTTTACATACCATCCCACAGCTTACCCCTAGAGGGGGACATGTTAGATAGTCCCATCCCTTGCTTATAGCACTATTTGTATCGTCTGCTTTCATTGCAGTACCTTTTTTGAATAAACAATACATAGCTTTTGATTATTATTGCACTACTTGCTTTATCTATACATATGTTCATTTCATGACATGGTGCAACCGTACACTTTGGTACGGCCAATACACCAGGGGCTTAAGTATCCCAAAATTATGGTGTGATAAGTCCAACACTTTCACAAGTGCGGCACCTCGAACTTATAGCATTATATGAATCGGCTTCAATCATGTCTTGGGTCAATAGTTGGGTTTGCCTGCCCCGTGTTTTGGTACCTTACGCCCGCTATATTGGCTAAGGTTGCACCGGAGAACCATCGCTATTGTGCCCCAGCTTGAGCTGGGTTGAGCACCTCAAGGAGAAAGCTAAACTGACCGTCATGATAGGGTGAGAGTCGGTCGCTGTTCGAGAGGTTTTTCGGTCCCTAAAGACTTATGCCGCTTAGAGCGAGGAACCGAATTGTTCGCCAAGGCGTGATAGCGCCTCAACTCGGTCTTCCAATACTAGGGGCTTCACTGAAATTTAAAATTATAGAATTCTATGGCTAAGTGAGAGTGTTCAAGCATTATAAGTCCGGTTGCCTTGTTCGTTGTGTTGAGCGCCTCAGATGGACCCAAGAATGGGAACAAGAGTGCTCAAGTTTATCCCGAACACCCCAAAGACTGTGGCATGGGGGCTGAAGCCAACGACTTGCCATCTCTCAAATTTGATAAACAACCGCATGTAAGGTAATATTTTAAATTAACAAGCGTTGCTTAGCGATATGAACAAGTTTTCAGCGACAGATAACAAATGCGAGCCTATTCAAAATTACATCTTTGGAGCACTCATCCGCTATTTGGCGGCACCTTCAGAGGCCCTCATAGTACATTTTGGGCGCATGATGCTCATGGCCCTTCGGTGGTCTGGGTCTGTCACAAGCTTCTCCAGATCCAGCTTGCCCCAAAGCAGCACTTTAGCACGGGCAAGGGCCCGACGGACACCTTCAATGCAAACGGAGCGCTTGATGACTTCAACCGTGGACAGCATCCACCACCGCCGCACCAAGCCAAGTAGCTCCCGCATGGCCTCCAATGGCCATAGCCGCGCTTATAAGGCCCTTCATGGCCTGTTCGGCGACCTTGTGGAGCTCGACCAATCGCTTCAGCTGGTCGTCAGAGGCACTGATGTCCGCCTCAAAGATATCGAGACCGTAACACCTTTTCCGCCGAGCTACCCTCCTTGGCGCAGTAGAATGCGGCAAGATCGTATTACACAACGGGCAAATCTACGAATGCTCCCCGAGAGTCCAATCCGGTAAGTAATAGGTAATTCACTTTCACATGCTTGCTTTGCATAAAGAATGCCTTACCCGCCGCTATCTTCTTCAACGACTCAATTTCTTGAGGGCTTTTTGGGCCTCGCCTTAGCAGCTTTGGCACTCTCAAGAGCCGAAGCGAGCCTGACTCGAGTCTTCGAGTCACGCCCAAACCCTAGTGTTTTTTCACGAGAGCTTGAGCTCTTGTTGCATTTTGGTCAGCTGCGCCCCCTTCTCTTGCTCAGGCGCCTGCAGTCATGTTTTCGCCACGACACCACTTCCTTCGTGGTCGCCACTGCTCGTGGGCCCCCGAGTACCCAAGTTATTCCTGTTATTTTTGCAACCAAAACCTTTTCTATAAGGTATTTCTTTAATAAGGTATTACTTACCTTCCTTGTCCCGAGCTGCTTCTTGGCTTGTCCGAGCTCGTTTCTGACCGCCGAGGTTCTCGCTTCAATGCATCGACCTCCGTAGTCAAGGCGGCAGAGGTCAAGAGCAGCCTGCATTCCCATATTGACATACTTATGTTAGACTCTCATGATATCTTTTAGATCCTTAGTCCGCTTTTCTTCCAACACCGAACTAAGCATCAGGGCTACCGCCTATGTGATAATATCTTTACATATTCTAAACTTACCTCAAAGCCCGTTAGGAGGTGGTATAAGCTTCGTCAGCCCGCCTTGGCGGATCGAACTATCCGGATCACCGCACTCATAACAAAGGTGGTGCTCTCCTCGATGGAAGCGCTGCGCCCAAGAAGCTATCCGTGGCTCCTGCTGACGGAGGACACCGGCGCCTTACCCTTCTTATGAAGGATCCGCTGGCCGGACTTTTGAATCACTGATGGTTCCAGATGGAGTCCGATGAGGGTCGGGCTTAGAGCCCCGGGGTCTTGCCCTCTCGCTACCGAACCGGAGGTTGCCTTGTGGCACCTCCCGGCTACCTCCTCTTGACCAAGCGCCTTGGGGCCCCACCGCGGCGTTGTCCGCAGCGTGAGGCGAGGAGGCGGTCGGAAGCGGCACTTCCATTTCCGACGAGCCTGTGGACCCGCCGATGAATCGGCGAACTCGCCTTTGGGCAGGCTGCACGGTTGTTCGACATTAGAGAACACTCGCAATAATAAAAGCCATGGGTATCCGGATACTTACGATTCGCCAGGGCTTGGCCCTTGTAGGCCAATCCTCCTCTCGTCCGCCGACAAGCAGGAGAAGTCCGGAGGAAGGGTTCTTCCCTTATTGATCCTCCAGCCTCCCCGCTTGGGGCGGCCTTCCTTTTTTCTCCTCTCGCTGGGGAGGGGCTTCTTCTTCCTCCTCGCCCTCGGGAGAAGATTCTCGATCGAACCGACAAGACTCGGCGCCGGAGCTCCTTCGAGTTCCCGTGGCCTCCTTCTTGGCCTTCTTCTCCGCACCACATGGAGCGCCGAGCCAGAGCCCCATCAATCAAGGCCCTCCGGTCTCCCAAGAAAGGAGCCGACAGTTAATCTGTCCGCACGCCTTCAACCACCATGTCAAAGATTAGGGAGTTTTAGATCCCACATAGAGTCAATCTATGAAAAAGAGTCCCGAAGGGTAAATAATCTTACTCGCCGGGCTGGACGCCGCGAGCTGTATCCGCGATCCTTGTTAGCGGATGTTGGGGCTTCAGCTTTTGAACAAGACTCTTCCGTGCATCTTCGCACGTAGTGTCAAGAGCCGCTCAAGGTTCGGTGCTGTGCCGGATCGAACTCCCACAAGTTAAAGGCCCGTTGTTGGCATGGGAGAATCCGCGATGAGCATCATCGATTACGCCGACAAGCCTAAGATTCTTGTCCACCAGGTTTCAGACGATGTTTGAGTCCGGATAGTTTCTTCCGATTCCCCACGCCGTGCCCTTCTCCTTCCATGACGAGAGCCGTGGGGAAGCCAGATCTGAATTGGGGCCGCCACCCATTCGGGTCGCGAGGCTCGTGATGTAGAACCACCCCGATTGCCACCCCTTTATTGTCTCCACAAAGGCGCCTCGAGCCATAGGACCTTGGCCATCTTGCCAACCATGGCGCCCACACTCGCTTGACGGCCGCCCACAACCTTTGGCCGACGTTGAAGATCTTCAGCCATAAGTCAAGTGGGGCTGGATGCAGAGGAAAGCCTCGCACACCACGATAAATGCCGAGATGTTGAGGATGAAATTGGGCCAGTCGTGGAAGTCCAGGCCAGAGTAGAACATGAGCCCCTGACAAATGGGTGAAGTGGAAAACCTAGTCCATGGAGGAAGTGGGGAGAAACACTACCTCTCATGGGGCCCGGGTTGAATAAGCTGCCCCAAGATCGGGCAGCCTGGCGCGATGTCGCCGGACAAGTATTCGCCTCCGCAGTCTTGTGATGTGCCCTCCGTGATGGAGGAGGCAATCCACCTGCCTCCCGCCTCCCGACATGGTTGGAGAAGGTTGAGGAGGGATGTGCGGACTTGGGCGCCTGGAGCTCGAAAAGGAAATGGATAAGCAAAGGAGGAAGAAGGCGAGGTGAAAAGGTGGATCCTTATCCCCTTATATGGACGGACGGCTATGCGCCCCCACCAGCCTGGTAAAACTCGCTATTTCCAAGCGCCAGTAATCAATGGCGCGGATGGGTTACCCACGTCCGTATTGATGAGAATCCTGAATAAGGGGCACGACCTATGCTTTGATAAGGCGTACAAGGAAACCGCCGCTAAACGCTACCGAGGTGGAACAAGAAAAATGATTCATATAAAGGCCTGGCCGTGGTGTGATGTCACACCTGGGTACGCTCACAGATCTATGCAAAAATTATTCTCTACGGTGATATGTGGTACTTGTTTTGCAGAGCCGACACTATCCTCGTGTACAAAACCTTCTATGAAGTATTCTTGAGGAGGAACCCGCCTTTGCAATGTCGAAGACAATATATGCCGGACTCGCTGTCATTGAAGCCTGGTTCGTGGGCTACCGAGGAGTCCCTGACTAGGGGTGTCCGGATAGCCCGACTATCATCACGGCCGACTCCAAGACTATGAAGATACAAGATTGAAGACTTCGCCCGTGTCCGGATGGGACTTTCCTTGGCGTGGAAGGCAAGCTTGGCGATACGGATATGTAGATCTCCTACCATTGTAACCAACTCAGGTAACCCTAACCTATCCAAAGGTCTATATAAACCGGAGGGTTTTAGTCCAGAGGATCTAACAACTATCATACCATAGGCTAGCTTCTAGGGTTTAGCCTCCTTGATCTCGTGGTAGATCTACTCTTGTACTACCCATATCATCAATATTAATCAAGCAGGAGTAGGGTATTACCTCCATCGAGAGGGCCCGAACTCGGGTAAAAACATCGTGTCCCTTGTCTCCTGTTACCATCCGCCTAGACGCACAGTTCGGGACCCCTACCCAAGATCCACCGGTTTTGACACACCGATGTGGTATTTATAGTCGCAAAGTGAAAACTGTTTGCTCAAGATTTAGGACTAACGTGTCTCGACCCTTCTCATTCGCTGACATGTGTCACCCACGCATCAAAAGTGGAGATCGTGTTAGATCGTGGGTGAATAGATAAGTCTATCGTGGGATACGGAACGGTTTGAGCGGCAAAGCCTAAAATTTGGATAAGATAAGTTAAAAGTTCTGCTCGCAATTTCTTCACTTGACAAGGACATAGTGAAGATTTTGAACGAAGTTTCAAATAGAACGCACATGAAGAATTTGTGAATAGATTGGGTTGAGTATTGCATAGAGGGGAAGGGTCCGATAACATTCACTTAGCGTAAAATGCAACTTGAAGAAATAGCCATAAGTGAATGTTGTAGAGGACATAAAATATATATATATATATATATATATATATATATATATATATATATATATATATATATATATATATATATATATATATATATATATATATATATATATATATAGCCAATGAAGAAAGACAACTGAAACAGTGAAGATTTTGCAAAGTTGAAGAATTTGAAAAACTGAGAAAGAAATTCAAATTGAAGATTTTCAACTTTTGTGGTGGCGTGTCCCACCGTATAAGAATGATGATTTCAGACACCGCGTACAATTGTCGTAGGGTTCTGAGAATCAAATTCTTCATTAATTTCTTCACACTTAGGGTGTTATTCTTCATTGATTGAAGAAAAACGTTTCTTCATGTGTTGCACATCTAAGTCATCAATTTTGCATAAGTGTGAGGATGTGTGTCCTTTTCAAAGAACATTCGAAGATTCTAAGATATTTAGCTCACACCGCAACTTGCTAAATCTCTTCTCATCCAAGGGCTTTGTGAAGATATTTAGCTCACATGATCAATAAAGATGTCGCCCTTCAACACATGATCGCTAAGAAAATGATGACTTAATCTGAATGTGCTTTGTCTTCGAAAGTGCTGAACTGGTTGTGAGCAATCTTGATGGCACTCTCATTGTCACAGAGAGATGCACATTCTTCACGTTGATGCTGTAGTCATTGAGAGTTTGCTTCATCCACAGCAATTGAGCACAAGAAGAACCAACAGCAATGTACTCAGCCCGCAGAGAGATGTGATACGCAGTTCTGCTTTCTTCGAGGACCAATGCACCAAAGATCGTCCGAGGAAATGACAAGTACCAGATGTTGACTTGCGGTCCACACGATCACCAAGATAGTCGAGTCGAATATCCAATGAGATCAAAAGTAGAGCCCTTGGGGTACCATAATCCTAGTGTTGGTGTGTGAGCTAGATATCAAGAATATGCTTCACAGCCTTATGGTGTGATTCTTCTGTGTAGCTTGAAATCGGGCACACATGCAAACACTAAGCATTATATCTCGCCTAGATGCACATAAGTACAATAAAGAACCAATCATGGAGCGGTATACCTTGTGATCAAGTCAATACCATTTTCATCAAGGCATAGATGGCCATTTGTGGGCATAGGAATTTTGACGCTTTGCAATCTTGCATGCCTAATTTCCTCGTAACATCCTTGAGGTATTTCTCCGAGATATGAATATGCCATTGCAATCGTTGATTTAATTTGAAGACCTAAGAAGAATTTCAACTCTCCCATCATAGACATTTGATATTCTTCACTCATCATATAGGCAAATTCATCACTATAACGTTGGTTGGTACAACCAAAGATAATATCATCAACGATATTTGGCACACAAACAGTTCATCATAAGATTTAGTAAAGAGAGTAGGATCGAGTGAACCGGATGTGAAGCCATTCTTCACGAAGAATTCCTTCAAAGTATCATACCACCGAGGGCCTGCTTGAGGCCATAGAGGGCCTTGTTGAGTCCAAGACTTTGTCGGATTCTTTGGATCTTCAAAACCTGGGGTTGAGCAACATATACTTCTTCCTCAAGCTTACCATTGAGGAATGCACTTTTCACATCCATTTGATATAAAGTGATATCATGATGGTTAGCATAAGCAAGTAATATGCTAATAGCCTCAAGTCTAGTAACAGTGCAAAAGTTTCATCAAATCAATTCCTTCAACTCGTGTGTAGCCTTGAGCTACAAGTCGTGCCTTATTCCTCACCATAAGGCCATTTTCATCTTGCTTGATGCGGTAGATCCACTTTGTGCCAATGATATTATGCTTATGCAGGATCTCGGACGCTTGACCAGTTCCCTGACATTGTTGAGCTCGAACTGATGTAATTCTTCTTGCATGGCCTGAATCCACTCAGCTCCGAGATGCTTCATCTACCTTAGTGGGCTCTGTGATAGAGACAAAAGCATAGTTCCCACAAAAGTTAGATAAATGTGAAGCTTTTGAGCGTGTGAGAGGACCCGTGCTTCAATGTCATCGATGATCTTTTCAACTTGCACTTCTTTTGCAACGCGAGGATGAGCTGGTTGTCGCCGAGGAATTTGATCAGATTTTCTTCAAAGACCATTTTCTTCAAAGATTATCTTCGTGTGCATCACCGACGTCTTCGCTTCGAATGAATTCTTCAAGAGATTCTTCAAGAGGAATGACATCCTCGCTGTTTTGAACTTGATAGATTCCTCGTGTGCTGGTTCATCTATCACAGAAGGTAGGTGCTCTTTTGCAGCCATTAGTTTTCATCGAATCAAGACATCTACAGCTTCAACAACCTTGTGAAGAGCGTTGTTGAAGACTCAGAGGTGTGCTAGTCCTTTCCATAACCAAGCATAAAACCTTCATGTGCTTTCGTGCAAATTTAGCATTGTGATGAGGATCTCTAATCCAACATTTAGCAATCAAGACTTTGAAATAACTCACATTGGGTTTCTTGTCGCGAGGAGTTCATAGGCAGTCTTCTTGAAGAATTTGTGAAGATATACTCGTTGATGATGTGGCACGCAGTATCAATTGCATCAATCCAAAACGATTTAGGCGCTTTGTATTCATCAAGCATAAAGCAGCCATCTCAACAAGAGTTCTGTTTTTGCGCCCACGACGCCATTTTGCCGAGGAGTATAAGGAGCAGATAACTCATGAGTAATACCAAGTTCAACAAGATAGTCATCAAGACCGGAATTCTTGAACTCAATTCCATTGTCACTCCTGATGTGGTTGATCTTCACACCAAAGTTCGTTGAAGCCCTCGAGGAAAATCGTTTGAAGACTTCCTGCACTTCATGTTTGTAAGTGACAATGTGTACCCATGTGTAACGAGAGTATTCATCAACGATAACAAAGCCATATAGAGATGCATCATTAGTGACTGTTGAGTAATGATTAGGACCAAAGAGGTCCATATGAAGCAATTCGAATGGACGAGTAGTGGTCATGATAGTCTTTGCTGGATGCTTGGCCTTGGTCATTTTTCCAGCTTCACAGGCTCCACACAAGTGATCCTTGAGGAATTTGACATTCTCAATGCCAATGACATGCTTCTTCTTCGCAAGCATGTGCAAATTCCTCATGCCTACGTGACCAAGTCGACGATGCCATAGCCAGCCTTCTGAAGCTTTTACAAGTAGGCACACGGCTGGTTGTGGTCCTGTAGAGAAATCAACAATATACAAGTCTCCTCTCCTAAAGCCTTCAAGACTTTGGAATTGTCACTTCCATAATCACAACACAACAAGATTTGCCAAAGACAACAACCATATCAAGATCACAAAGCATTGAGATCGACATGAGGTTGTATCCTAAGGACTCAACAAGCATGACTTTGTCCATGTGTATGTCCTTAGAGATCGCAACTCACCGAGGAGTCCTCGATTAGGGGTGTCCGGATAGCCGGACTACCATCATCACCGAACTATCATCACCGGACTATCATCATCGATCGGACTCCAAGACTATGAAGATACAAGATTGAAGACTTCACCCATGTCCGGATGGGACTTTCTTCATGGAAGGCAAGCTTGGCGATACGGATATGTAGATCTCCTACCATTGTAACCGACTTTATGTAACCCTAGCCCTCTCCGTGTCTATATAAACCGGATGGCTCTAGTCCGTAGGACAACAAGCAACAACAACCCTTACAATCATACCATAGGCTAGCTTCTAGGGTTTAGCCTCCTTGATCTCGTGGTAGATCCACTCTTGTAAACATCCACAATATCAATATCAATCAAGCAGACGTAGGGTTTTTCCTCCATCAAGAGGGCCCAACCTGGGTAAAACATCGTGTCCCTTGTCTCCGTTACCATCCGCCTAGACGCACGCCGGGACCCCTACCCGAGATCCGCCGGTTTTGACACCGACATTGGTGCTTTCATTGAGAGTTCCTCCTGTCGCCACCGATAGGCTTGATGGCCTCTTCAATCGACAACGACGCCGCCCTGGTGAGACTTTTCTCCCGGACAGATCTTCAGATTCGCGGCTTTTGCATCGCGGGCCAACTCACTTGGCCATCTAGAGCAGATCGAAGCTACGCCCCGCCGCTGTGTCAGGTTTGAAGCCTAAACTTCATGGACGATATCCGCGGGACTTGATCTTCGATGGATCTGAGCCATACCGAGCGTGCCGCGCTGTCACGATGGGCATGACTCTAACTCATTGCCGGACAAAGACCTTGAGGTCAGACACTAATCCGCCCGACCCATAGTCCGGAGCCGATCGCTTGATCGAGGACGGATGGCTGGACACCGCCGAGCTGCAACTTTACGGCGATGGAGCCAACACTTACCTTGTCCCGCATAAAGCTCATGACTCGAGGTGCCGGACTTCTCCGCGGACTCAACCTCCCGCGCGCCGCCAGCCGAATCCGATTGGCGGCGATCATGGAATTCACCGCTGCGGACATCTTTCAAAGACTCACCCTTCGGCGATATCATAAAATCATCAAGCATCTTCGCTATCCGAGAGCCTCGCCGAACTATGACCAGATGGTTGGGACGCGACGACTAAGAAATTCAGAGCCCACCCACCACCCACTTCAGAGCCACCGCCGATTTATTTAACCGACGATTGACCACGACCAAGACATCGACGGTATGGACGACGATGACGGAGACTACTAAGAACCAAAGGTTCACGGACACCGAAGACCACCTCGCCATACGACATATACATGGTGGACACCCCAAAAGATGGGGATGGCGAAGAAGCAACGGAGGCCGATTCCTTAAAGAAAAGCCCAAGCGCCGACGCCGGGCGCCGCTTAAATCCCGCCACAAGAAGAATGGAGATTCCGCACAGAGATAATAACACCCCGTAAAGTGCCGAAGACAACCCTCCAAAGACGATCCAGCAGCAGAGGAGGCAGTAGCAAGCCCTCACGAGAGGGCGGCAGATTTAAGAGGTCGAGGATGACAATTACTTACCTCCTCCGAGATGAGGCAAGCCTCGACGACGATTTAATTGTCGTGCCCGAGGATCCCGTCAACAAGAGCGCTTTCAGACGCAGGATATTAGCCACGGCAAACAGCCTAAAGAAAAGCAGCAACAGCTTCAAGCTGATCAAGACCCATCGCCGACAGATGGACCGAGGTCCTCGCGTCAAGAGTATGAATGCCCCTCCAAAAGTTACCAAAACGCAATCTGCTCCCCGACTAGAGGAGGAAGCGCATAAACCTGCATCACCAGCGCAAGACACACGGCAGACCGACCACCTCGTGGTCGCTGACAGAGAGGCGCAAGCCCTCCACCAAAACCGCATTCTAAGATCGCTCAAAAGCATGAAGCTACGGGGAACGCGCCGACTTGTAGATATATTGAGGACAAGGCAAGACAATCCAGATCTATCTATGGATCACGCGAGCGCCTCTAAGACCCACGATGAATACCGTCGGCCGGATACAACCATTCGCCGGGCCGAACACAGCAGATAACGCCTCTCGAGCTACATCGCGATATTGCTCAATACAGAGGCGCCAACACCCGCTATGCTTCACCGACGAAGTAATGGATCATCAAATCCTCAAGGGTTTAAACCCGCTAATATCGAATCCTACGATGGCACAACAGACCCCACGGTTTGGATTGAGGATTATCTCCTCCATATACATATGGCCCGCAAGCGACGCATCTTCACGCCATCAAATATCTCCGCATTGCTTAAAGGACCAGCTCGGCATTGGCTTAACAGCCTGCCCGCAGAGTCCATTGATGTGGGAAGACATGGAAGCCGATTCCTCGACAACTTCTGTGGCACGACAAAGCACCACCAGACGCAGATGACCTAAGCCACATAATCCAGCTGCCGATTTAATCGCCGTGCAATTCTCGACACGGTTCTTAACAAAGAAAATCAGATCGCCGACCGTCCGGATGCAGAGGCACTCGCTGCCTTCAAACATAACATCCGCGACAAGTGGCTGGCCCGCACCTAGGACAGAGAAGCCAAATCCATGGCAGCTCTCACATCACTCATGACCCGCTTCAAGGGAGAGGATAGCTGGCTAGCTCAAGAGCAACAACCTCAAGAAAAACGCCGGCAGTCCGGATACCAAGGACCGCAATGGCAGGTTGCGCCGAAACAAAACAACGCCGCATTAACGGCGACAAGCAATGAGGATACATCAGTCAACGCCGGATTCCGAGGCTCCAAGCCTGGTCAACGGAAGAAGCCATTCACAAGAACCACTCCGGCCCGCCCAATTTGGACCGAATACTCGACCGCCCTGCCAAATACATGGAACCCCAAAAGCCAGCTAACCACACCAACAGAGATTGTTGGGTATTCAAGCAAAGGTGCAAATTAATCGCCGAAAACAGTGACAAGGGGATACACAGCGATGACGAGGAAGAGACCCGCCGCCGAACAACAGAGGACAAAAGGGATTCCCTCAAGTTCGGACGGTAAACATGATATACGCAACGATATTCCCAAGAGGGAGCGAAGCGCACTAAGGGACATATACGCTGATGGAGCCACGCCCTAAAATTCAACCCATGGTCCTCTTGCCCGATCACTTTCGATCAAGAGACCATCCGACCAAGATCCGCTTATGGCGGATTCGCCGCATTGGTTTTAGACCCAATCGCCGATGGATTTCACTCACGAGAGTCCCGATGGACGGCGGCATTAGCCTGAACCTGCTTTATCAGATACAAAGGCGCAAGATGGGCATAGACCCTTCAAGGATTAAACCTACAAAGACAACCTTCAAAGGCGCCATACCAGGTGTCGAGGCCAATTGTACAGCTCGCCATAATCGAAGTGGTCTTCGATCCCGGATAATTTCGGGCGAGGAGTTAATCTTCGACATAGTCCCGCTCCGCAGCGGCTATCACGCTTCGCTTCGGACGAACCGCTGCTTCAGAAAATTCAACGCGTGCCGCATTATGCATACCTTAAGCTCAAGATGCCAGCCCTCGTGGAGTCATCACGGTCAATGGAAACACGGAACGCCCTCCGAATGGAGGAACATACAGCTGCTCGCGCAGAAGTACAGAGCAGCCTTTAAGGCAATTTTCGAGTCCGCCGCTAAACGACGGACACGGCCAAACGCTACCGGAGCAACATCAACCAAGACCACCGGCACGCCCGAGCACGCAGAGTAATGCGGCCTCAACCCCAGCCCTCGCAAAATTGTAAGACAAACTCTCCACAGACATAATTACACCCTGGAGATACCATGGGCATAGGGGAAAGGCACAACCACAACAGACCCAGAGTGCGGTTCGACCACACCAGGGCTCCCAAGTGTGTCGCTTTTTTCTTTTATTTCTCTTTTTATACAGAACTCGTCCGCGGCGAACCCGCCAACTCATGATGCAACAGCCAGGAAGGACAAAGGCCGCGATTTAACACTCGTGTGGTCTCCATCACGAGCATTAAATTTGTTAAATACAACATTCCGCTGCCTACCCCTCGAGGGAGACGCCTTTAATTCGCCCAATCCCTTGCTTTCCGCACTATTTGTATCATTCCGCACTCATAGCATATCTTCTCTAATAAAATGTAGCACTTTTGCCCATAATTGCATTACCTTATATATATATATATATATGTATATATATATATATATATATATATATATGTTCATTTACTTACATGTTGCACTCTGACATTTTGGTAGGGCCAAATACACCTGTGGGCTTATGTTCTCCGATTATGGTGTGATAAAGTCCAACACTTTCACAAGTGCGGCACCTCAACTTATAGCATTATATGAATCGGCTCAATCATGTCTTGGGTCAATAGTTGGTTTGCCTGCCCCATGTTTGGCACCTTACGCCCGCTCTATCGCTAAGGTAGACTGGAGAACCATCGCGATTGCGCCTCGTTGAGCCGGGTTAACGCCTCAAAGGAGAAAGCTAAAACTGACCGTCATGATAAGGCGAGAGACTGGTCGCTGTTCGAGAGGTCCTTTCGGTCCTTAAAGACCTACGCCGCTCGAGCGAAGTTTCGGATAATGTCCGACGGAAGGCGTGATAGCGCCTAATTCGTCCTCCGAATACTAGGGGCTTCACCAAATTTAAAATTATAGAATTCTATGGCTAAGGAGAGTGTTCAAGCACTATAAGTCCGGTTGCCTTGTTCGTTGTGTTGAGCGCCCCTAGATGGACCCAAAATGGGAACTAGAGTGCTCAAGTTTATCCCAACACCCCAGACTCGTGGCATGGGGGCTGAAGCCGACGACTTGCCATCTCTCGATTTAATAAACGGCCGCATGTAAGGTAATATTTTAAATTAACAAGCGTTGCTTAGCGATATGAACAAAGTTTTCAGCGCATGTGATAACACATTGCTAATTTACTCAATAATTACATCCTGGGGCACTCATCCGCAATCTTATGGGCACCCTTCAGACAGTCTTATAGTACATTTCGGGCGACGATATTCCTTTTCGCCGGTGGCGATCGCTGATTAGCTTCTCCGCATCCAGCTTGCCCCTAATGCACCTTTTGCGCGGGCAAGGGCCCGACGAGCACCTTCAATACAAAGGAGCGCTTGATAACCTCCACCCAGGGGCACGATCCACCAACCATCGTGACGAGGCCGAAGTAGCTCCTGTGCATGGCCTCTCCAGCCACACCGAACTATGAGGCCCTTCATGGCCTGCTCGCCACCTTAGGAGCTCGACCAGCTGCTTCACTGGTCGCTAGGGGCACCGGATGGCCGGCCTCAAAGATATCGAGACCGAAGACCTTCTCCGCTGAGCTCCCTCCTCGGCTCGGTAGAATGCGGCGCATCGACACATTGCGAGGCAGATCTGCAAACGCCTCGAGAGCTCCGAATCGGGTAAGTAACACGTAATTTACATTCACATGCTTGCTTTGCATGAAAAATGCCTTACCCGCCGCTATCTTCCTCACCAACTCAATCTCCCAAGGGACTTATGGGCATCGGCCTTGGCAGTTTTGGCACTTTCGAGAGCCGAGGCAAGCTCGGACTCTCGAGTCTTTGAGTCACGCTTCAAACTCTCATGGTTTTCCATGAGAGCCCGGAGCTCTTGCTGAACCACCGCCACCCGCGCCTCCTGCTTTTCTCGCTCTGCCTGCCTGCGTGGCCGCATTATGCTCGTCATGACACGGCCTCCTTCAGTGGTCGCCACCTCGCTCGTGGCCCCGCAGCATCCATGTTATCCTTGTTATTTTTGTTGCAACCTAAATCCTTTTCTGTAAGGTACAAGTTCAAAGTGGTGTTACTCACCTTGTTTGTCCCGGAGCTGCTTCCTAAGCGGGCCGAGCTCTTGCTCGACCGCCGAGCTCCTGCTTCAAAGCACCGACCTCTGCGATCAAGGCGGCAGAGGTCAGCAGCGCAGCCTACAACCCATATTGACATAATTTTTAGCAACCTGCGATATATCTTTTTTTTCAGATCCTCGGTCCCGCTTTTCTTCCCAACACCGAACCGAGCATCGGGGCTACTGTCTATGCGGTATTACATTGCATATTTTAACTTCTTACCTCAAAGCCTCGATAGAAGGCTATCGCAGAGTTTCGGTCAGCCCGCCTTAGCAAGCTGCACTTTTCAATCACCGCACTCATAATAGTGCGGTGTTCTTCTCGATGGAAGCGCTCTGCAGCGCCCAACAAATTGCTCGGCGCCCGGTTGACGGAAGACGCCGGCGCCACGGTCTTGCCCTTCATTCGAAGGGGGCCGCCGGCGGACCCGGAACCATCCGCGGGTTCGATATGGAGTCCGCGCAAAGTCCGGAGGACGCTTGTGGCGCCCCGAGCCTCCCCGATGGGTCCTTCTTGGGATCCCACTCGGCGCCCTCGATGTTGCGAGGTGGAGGCGGTCGGATGGAGTCTACATCCGACGGAGCTAACGACCCGCTCGATGAAGCGGGAGATTATCACCGCCGGACTACAGTGCAACATGCGGCATCGTAATGACACTATGTGACGCAGAAAAGAAATTATAAATCATTCAGAAACCGGATACTTACGATCTCGCCGAGGCCTGGCCCTTGAAGGCCATTCTTCCTCGCCAACGTTGATGTTGGTGGAGCTGTCCGGGAATAGTCCTTCCTCTTGGACCCTTCGCCCCCCTGGGGAAGCCTTCCTCCTCTCTCTCCCTCCGAGAGAGTCCTCTTCTCCTCCTCGCTGGGAGGAGTCCGCCCTTGAGTCATTGGACACCTGAAAACGGGAATTCTTTCGAGCACCCGTGGCCTCCTTCTTGGCCTTCTTCTCCAGCACCACGTGCGGTGCCGGAACCAGCAGCCTCGCTAGACGGGCGCTCATCGGATTTTTCGGCATAGGAGCCGGCAGATAATCTGCTCCGCCTTCCTCATCTAGTCATGTCAAAGGAAAAGGGGAAATTAAAACCCGATAGAGTCAAACTATGAAAAGCAAGTGTCCCGTAAGGGGTAGAATCACTTACCTCATTGGCTTGGCGCTGCGAGCTAAATCCGCGATCTTGGCCGCGGATGCGGGGCTTCGCGCCCTTTGAACAGCACCTCCAGCGCCAGACGTCGTGCGGTCAAGAGCCCGCTCAGCGCTGTTGCTGTCCGGATTGAACTCCCACAGATTGAATGCCCGCTTGGCATGGGAGAATCCGGCGGACGAGCATGACTTGGACCACGTTAACCAGCCTGAGCTTCTTCACCAGCTTCTGGATACAGGCTTGGAGTCCCGTCAGCTCCTCCGAACTACCCCACAGCAAGCCCTTCTCTTTCCAGGAGGTGAGCTGCGTGGGGATACCAGATCTGAACTCGGGGGCCGCCGCCCATGTAGGGTCACGCGGCTCGGTGATATAGAACCACCCCGATTGCCACCCCTTGACGGATTCCACGAAGGCCCCTTCAACCAAAGGGCGTTGGGCATCTTTCCCAACATGGCGCCCAAGACTCCACTTGAGTGCCTTCACTACCTTCGCTTGACATTGAAGGTCTTGAGCCACAAGTCAAGTGGGGCTGGATGCAGAGGAAGGTCTCGCACACGCACGATAAACGCCGAGATGTTGAGGATGAAGTTCGCGCCAGATCATGGTAATCCAGGCCGTAGTAGAACATGAGCCCCGGACAAAGGGGTGAAGTGGAAAGCCCAGTCCAGCGGAGGAAGTGGGAAGGAAAACGACCTCTCATGGGGCCTGGGGGTGGGGATGAGCTGCCCCTCGTCGGGCAGCCGGTGCGCGATGTCGCGGAGAGGTATCCGCGCCAGCGCAGTTTGGCGATGTGCTCCTCCTTAACGATGGAGGCCAACCATTTACCTCCCGCCCGACATGGTCGGAGAAGGTTGAGACGAGATGCGCGAACTTGGGCGCTGGAGCTCGAAAAGCGGAGATGGATAAGCAAAGGAGGAAGAAGGCTTAGGTGAAAAGGCGAATCCTTATCCCTTATATAGGCGGACGAAGCCTATGCGTCCCCCACCTGCCCGGTAAAACTCGCTTATCCCCAAGCGCCACCATCAATGGCGCGGTTGGGTTACCCACGTCCGTATTGATGAGAATCCCGGATTAAGGGGAAACACGATCTGCGCTCGACAAGACGTGCAAGGAAACGCGCCGCTAAATGCGCCGAGGTGGTAAAGTAAAAACAATTCAAGTAATGGCTTGGTAGTGGTGTGACGTCATGCCATAAAAAACGCCGCAGATTGAACTTGTGTATATATTATTCTCTCTACGGTGGAATGCGGAATTTATTTTGCGAGAGAGGACACTATCCCGGTGTTCACAATCTTCTATCATTCGGAGGAGGAACCCGCCTTGCAATGCCAAGCAATATACGGCGCGGATTATCGCCATTGAAGCCTGGTTCAGGGCTACCGAGGAGTCTGGATTAGGGGTGTCCGGATAGCCGACTACCATCATCACCGAACTATCATCAGTCGGACTATCATCATCGACCGGACTCCAAGACTATGAAGATACAAGATTGAAGACTTCGCCCCGTGTCCGGATTGGACTTTCCTTCGCGTGGAAGGCAAGCTTGGCGATACGGATATGTAGATCTCCTACCATTGTAACCGACTCTATGTAACCCTAGCCCTCTCCGATGTCTATATAAACCGGATGGCTCTAGTCCGTAGGACAACAGCAACAACAACCCTTACAATCATACCATAGGCTAGCTTCTAGGGTTTAGCCTCCTTGATCTCGTGGTAGATCCACTCTTGTAAACATCCACAATATCAATATCAATCAAGCAGGACGTAGGGTTTTTCCTCCATCAAGAGGGCCCGAACCTGGGTAAAACATTGTGTCCCTTGTCTCCTGTTACCATCCGCCTAGACGCACAGTTCGGGACCCCCTACCCGAGATCCGCCGGTTTTGACACCGACACTTACCTAGACCCAATACCTGACTTTTGCCTTTGTCAGCAAAGATGATATGCTTCAGACGTGACGGTTATAAGGGAGCATCCATCAATAGATTCTTGTCACCAGTCATGTGATTTGTACATCCACTATCGAGGACCCACTAATTGGCTTTGGGTTGATCATCCTTGGCATCCATTGCCATGAAGCAATAGGTGGGAGCGTAGTCATCATTATCTTCATCAGCCTTGTTGGTGAGGTCAGTTTCTTCAGAGTTGAAGATGGACTTGCTGACGAATGCAGTAGCGAGATTCAGACACGGCACACCAGACTCGGACTCCTCATATACCTCCTCTTCCTCATGTTCCTCAGATTCAGCTTCAGAGTCCATTTCCTTGCCAATGAATGCCCGAACCTTCTTGGAGCTGCTCTTCTTGTGAGATGAAGACTTTGAGGATTTTGATGATGAAGATTTTGACGATTTCTTCTTCTTCTTAGCGCCATCAGAACTGTAATCCTTGTATTTCTTCTTCTTTAATTCCTTTTCCCATCGAGGACAATCTTGAATATAGTGACCATGTTTATTGCATTTGTGGCATAGCCTTCTCTTATAGTCTTTGGATGAGGAATCATCGCTCCTTGAGGATTTTACAAAGCGACCACGCCTTGAGAACTTACGAACTTCTTCAGAGCGGTGCTAGCTCCTCGCTCAATTCTTCAGATCACCAAGGCTACTACGAGTCTTCACATTCAGATTCGCATACAGCCTTGGCCTTGTGGCACGTGATTTGCCATAGCTCGAACCATAGAGATCTCTCTTTCAGCAAAAGCTGGAACTCATGAGTATTTAGCCTCTCGAGGATATCACCGGGATCAAGTGACTTGTAGTCAACACGTTCTTGTATCATCGGTGCGGAGTATCAAATGAGGAATCAAGCGATCTCAACAATTTCTTCACCACCTCATGGTGCATGATGTCAAGTGGCACCAAGTGCTTGGAGCTCATTTGAGATGTCGGTGAGGCGATCGAAGGTTTGTTGAACATTTTCATTGTCGAGTCTTTTGAAGCGGTTGAAGAGATTGCGAAGAACATCAACTCGAGAGTCACACTGAGTTGAGACTCCTTCATTTACTTTGGACAGCCTATCCCAGATAAGCTTAGCAGTTTCCAAAGCACTCACTCTTCCATACTGTCCTTTGCTCAGATGGCCACATACGATATTCTTCGCTTGAGAATCGAGTTGCTTGAATCTCTTCACATCGGTAGCGTTTAGTGAGGGTGAGACAGAGGGAACACCAGTTTCCACAACATACCAGAGATCGTTATCAATTGCCTCAAGATGCATTCGCATCTTATTCTTCCAGTAGGGGTAGTCCGTTCCATCAAAGGTAGGACACCCAGCCGAGACCTTGATCATACCTGCGGTCAACATAACTAAAACTCCAGGTGGTTAAACCAAAATCACACAGAAAAAGGGAGTACCTTGCTCTGATACCAATTGAAAGTGTGTTATATCGACTAGAGGGGGGGTGAATAGGCGATTTTTATGAATTCTTCACTAAGCAATTTGCCTGTGAGGAAATTCCTTAGCGAAGAACTACTTGCAGCGGAATAAGTACTCAGAAGTAAGCATAACAGAATACAGGCATGGTCATCATGATGAAATGAAGACAATCACAGAGTACAGAAAGCGTAATCACAGGATAACACAAGATGAAGACAAGCAGATGAAGAAATTGGGCGAGGAAATTGAGAAAGTCTTGATCAAAGTCTTCAAACACAGATATGAACAATCACTCAACACAGTAGTAAGGAAATGAAGGAGTTGAGGAAATAGAACCAGTAGGGTTGGTGAAGACAATGATTTGGTAGACCAGTTCCAACTGTTGTCTCAGTTGTACGTCTGGTTGGAGCGGCTGAGTATTTAAACTCGAGGACACATAGTCCCGGACACCCAGTCGCTGAGCACGCAGCTCAGGACACCAAGTACTCACCGTATTCTTCTTGAACTAAGGTCACACATACCTCGTCCAATCACTCGTGGTAAGTCTTCAGGCGACTTCCAAACCTTCACAGACTCGGTCACTCGATGATCCACAAATTCCTCTTGGATGCTCTAGACCATGACGCCTAACCGTCTGGAAGAGGCACAGTCTTCAAAGGTAACAAGCGTCGGATCCACGCAGGATCAATCTCTTCAGTGATGCTCAATCACTTCGATTTTGTAGGTGCTTGGGTTTGGGTTTTTCCTCACTTGATGATTTTCGCTCGAAGTCCTCGGAGGATGGGATGCTCTCAAATGACAAGTGTCAGTTTCTCTCGGAGCAGCCAACTAGCTAGTGGTTGTAGGGGGCGGCTATTTATAGCCTAGGGAGCAGCCCGACATGATAAGACATAAATGCCCTTGGTGATATGACCGTTAGGTAGATAAGATATTTTGGGACAGGTGGCGTAGCACAACAGCGGTCGGAAATTTGACTCTCAAATTCCTCGGGGCTATCATGTTCCTCAATGTGTAGGCAATCCGATTTGGCGAATTCCTAACTCCTCGGTCGAGAACAAATTCTCGTGACGGAAGAACCGTCTCATCCTTTGAAGAAATTTCTTGAATCAGTATGAGATTTCAAAGGCTTCACTCGAAGGGATTGGTAGGTGTAGGATTTTGAGTTGAGCATCACATGGAAATTTTTCCTTAGTATTTCCTCGACCCCTTTAACGAAGACGGTGTTTCCTATGACTCAAGAAAGAGAAAGCGAAACTACGAAAACAAAAGTCTTCACACTTCATGTTCCTCAAATGAATACCAAGTCTTCAAGGTCACACCAATTTCTTCACTTTCAAAGTCTTCGAAAGTCTTGAATATCAAATTCTTCAGTCGAAGAACTTCATTTTTAGTAGTCGACTTTCTCTGTAAATATCAAACTCCTCATAGACTTATAGACCTGTGTACACTCATAAACACATTAGTCCCTTAACCTATAAGTCTTCAATACACCAAAATCACTAAGGGGCACTAGATGCACTTACAGTTACAAGGGGTTTAAGATACATCAAGAGGGGTTCTTCGGTAGCGCTTGACAATAAAGACATAATGATCATTAAAGCTATGACTTAATTTCCGCCCTTTGCAGTGCAGAGTGGCTTTAGATCTTCTGGTTGTCGAGTGATAGTCTATACGGTCGAGTGACTTCAAGTCTTCCGAGTGGAATGCCTCATGGTCGAGTGGATGATGATTCATCTTCGAATGCTTCTGGTTTTTGGGAGATGTCCTTGGGGAGGGTATCTTGGATAGGTTTATGACCCTATCCTAGGTACATAGCTTCATCACGCACCGCCCCTCTGCCTTTGTGTGCTTGACATGTGGGCCACCTGAAATGCGGCGAGCATCAAGTTTCTACCACAGCCACACATGATTCCCACGACGTCGCTTGAACCCATGACACCACACGTCCCCCGACCTGCAGCTCACCCCTCTCGGCCCCACTGCCCCTCTGCCTTCGGGAGCATTACATGTGGACCAGCCACCTATCGGGTCCACATGTTATTGACTCAAAGGCAGGCGTAGTAAGGCGCAGAAGCTTAGTCCCGAGGGCCCCGAGAGGGAAATGTAACTCCTGCGCCAGGCCTTGTGGTGCTGCCGCTGCACAAACTCGTGCCAAACTCGAGATTTGTTTCTTTACTATACATGCATGTGACGATTTAGTGGACATTGTAATCTCAACATGTCATGGGGAGCTCTAAATTTGAATTTGAAACTTATAAAACGAAAAAATTCAAAACAAATAAACTGGGAGAGAGCGAGTATACCGTAGGATGTGTCCCATATGAAATAATTCCACTGGTTTGTCACCGCGAAGATGCGGTTAGAAAGGAGCACAGCGTCTTCGTACTCATATAGCAACAAATAGTCCGCAGACAGCATGGTCCACCTTTGACCGCCATGTGCAAGGTTTGTGCTATCTTCTTCAATCTCATCGTGGTTCCATCGTACCAATTCAGGCGGTGGCCCGTTGCATGGCTGATCCCAATGTTGGACAAAGGTTCTATGGGAACAGTGTCACCATTGTAAATGTTGTGCGAATTGATGTTGGTACCCTCCTGTACATATGCAAGCCAATCTCCACTCGCACCGAGCCTAACCTGTGAAACAGTGGCCAGTGGGAGAATTAGGAAATGGACATGGCAGTAGTCTTTAGAATGCATTTACTACGTCATCAAACTCATCTTACCTGCTCATCGGACAAAATCCGGGTGCCCCTCAATGTCAGCATCTCAAGGGGCGTCAACTTGCAACTACCGCCACGCTGCGCTGGAGAGACCCCCAAGGAAACATCCTCGTGCGTTGCACGGAACATCAAGATGCATTTGTATGAGTAGTTTATCTTTTGAGAGAGAAGGATGAACGAGGGAAGGCCTTATTTGCAAATGTGGAGAGGGGTGTGCCCAACTACGGCCACGCCGCGCTGAAAAAAATTGAGTTTGAGTCAGTGGCACACCCTGCGGCAAGATGCCCGTGTGGGCTTCTTCTATAACTAGCAAGATGCCCGTGCATTGCAGGGAACATCAAGATGCATTTTTTTTTACAAAACACCTGTTGTGATTGACCCCTGCAGGAGTAATCCCATGTGTAAAAACTAATGATATCTCGAGAATTTTATCAAAAAAATGGTACCTTTGGAACAAGTTTTCTCTACTACTGATCCTTGCAGTGAGCGGTATGCAATGCATGTGTCAGCAGACATGACAGCTTGTCCATGGAAGTTGAACCACTGTGACCATCATGTTTATGGTTTCTACCACTGCAACACCCACACGCGATTCCCACGACGCCGCTCCAACCCAAGACACGACGTCCCCCGACGTGCGCCTCATCCCTCTCGGCCCACCGCTCCTTTGCCTTTGTGTGCATGACATGCGTGCCATCTGAACTGCGGCGACCACCAACTTTCTACCACAGCCACACCCAATTGGACGCGGTTTGCCTACTTCGATCCGTACTCCCGCACCATCGAATTTTCATCCAGCGGTTGTGAAACATTTCATCCCAGGCATCAATCCTCAGCTGGAGTACTTCTGTACTACACGTAGTAGCCACTGGTGTGGCCATCTACGCCTCGTAACACCTCGACGCCCAGCTGTGGCACCCTCGCCACGGCCACGCCACCACCGGCTGGTTCATCTCGAACGAGTGAGTCGCGAACCACGCCACCACCATGAGAATGACATGTGGGCCAGCCGCATTTAAGGTCCGCATGTCATTGACTCATAGGACGGTGCACTAAGCCACTGAAGCTCGGTCCCGTGGGCCCCGAGAGGGAAATGTAACTCCTGCGGCAGGCCTTGTGGTGCTCCCGCAGTACGAGCTCGTGCCAAACCCGGAATTTGTTTCTTACTACTACCAACTACTCCCTCCGTTCCTAAATATAAGTCTTTCTAGACATTTTAAATGGCTACCACATATAGATGTATGTAGACACATTTTAGAGTGTAGATCCACTCATTTTGTTCCGTATATAGTCACTTGTTAAAATATCTAGAAAGACAAATATTTAGGAACGGAGGGAGTAGTAAGGACGTGCATTGCACGGATGAGATTTGGTAACCAAATTATGAATAAATAACACACTATAGCATGTAAGCTTTGAGTCATATATGCATGATGTAGATGTTCGTTTAATTCTTATAGTTCATCTAGTTCAAAATCAATTATTTTTATAAAAAAACTATTTTAAGATTCATGGAATTGTGCATTGTAAAGCATAAAGTAAAAATAAATAGGACAATTCATTTTGAAAAAAGAAGTTTGGGCAATTAAGCTATCATTAGTTTTTACACATGGGATTACTCCTGCATGGGTTAATCACAACAGGTGTTTTGTAAAAAAAATGTATCTTGATGTTCCGTGAAATGCACTGGCATCTTCCTAGTCTCTACTCTTATAAAAATGAGTTGGTGATGATGGTGTGCCTGCCATCGTGCAATATGGACCGTCTCCACATTTTCAGATAAGGACTTCCCGCACCGGATAGAAAGCAAACTATGACAATTTTGCAAAAAGATACCCGCACCCTCTCCACATTTTTAGATAAGGACTTCCCTCTTCATCTTCGTCTCCCACGAGATAAACAGCTCGTATAAATGCATCTTGATGTTCCATGCTACACATGGGCCTCTTGCTAGTTATTATTATCTCTACTCTTATAAAAACTAGAGTTGGTGATGATGGTGTGCCTGCCATCCTGCAATATAGGTCGTCCGATCTATATCTAACGGATAGGAAGGAAACTATGACAAGTGACCCGCACTCCTCTCCCCATTTGCAGATAAGGCCTTCCCTCGTTCATCCTTTTCTCCCAGAAGATAAACTACTCATACAAATGCATCTTGATGTTCCGTGCAACGCACGGGCATCTTGCTAGTTATTATATATAAAAAAGCGGAGTTGGTGATGATGGTGTGCCTGCCATCCTGCAATATAGGCCGTTCGATTCATATCTGACGGATAGGAAGGAAACTATGGCAATTTTGCAAAAAGATACCCACACCCCTCTCCACATTTGCAAATAAGGCCTTCCCTCGTTCATACTTTTCTCTCACAAGATAAACTACTCATAGAAATGCATCTTAATGTTCCATGCAACGCATGGGCATCTTACTAGTAGGGGTATAGATGTGCCGGCCCGTGCGTTGCAATGGATCCAAAGTATATCTATTTAGTGGAGTGCACTCTACACATTATCTATTTATTTTTCTCTAACCTTTTGTAGCCATGCAACCGAGCCACATAAGCTTCATGGGTGCCCCCCACATCATATTATTCATACTACGTTGACTGAAAAAAGATAAATCAACAAGATCTTCCCGTTTTTTGTTCCTACGATACTGTGTCGTGCACGTACCTAGTTGTATAGTGGTAGTACTAGTTGTAGTACAAACTTCGTACTAGTAGGAATAGTAGTACGGAATGCACCTACTCTATTAACGAGCCCCATCAAACACCAAATTTCTTGGCTTCCGTGCTACAGCTAGATCTTCCCCTCGTTTCTGTTTTCCGACCCGGCGGCGGGCGGGGTGCGGTTTGCCAATAGTCGGTTTGCTCAACGGCGGTCCCACATGAAAGTGAAAATGCTAGGCAACACGCCTTCCCTAGCTATGCGGCGTGCCGGACGGGCCGTGGAGTACTCCCTATTCCCGGGCGTGTGGGGGTGCGACGTGAACGCAGTAGACCTTTTCCTTTTACTAGCAATGTGCCTGTGCGTTGCAACAGATCCAAAGTAGTAGAATAGTAGTACTTGTTCACAAACTTGAAAGAAAGCACTCTTGTTTTGGTATACTCCTAATATATTACTTTTCACTCAAAATATATTTCTCAGACTGTTTTGATGAGGTGAGGGAGGGATGTGGTTGCTTTCAAGATAATAATGGGTTTTCTGCAAATTGGAGCAGAGAAGTGGGCTATTGTTGCAAAAATGCCACAACTTATGTCGGCGTTCTGGGAACGGGGGTCCCCAGACTTGCCTGCCTGCGGCCCACGGCATGGCTAGCAGGCCTATACGACGCAAGACCTCCTCAGGGGCTGCCTCCCCAGGCAGGCTCACTAGGAGCGGAGATATCAAGGCGGGGCAAACCTCGCGAGGCTCCTCTGACGTGAGCCATGACGATCGACACCAGGCGAGCGCCAGAGCATGCAGCGTCCTTGTTTCCTCTTTGGTGCTAAGGAAGCAGGCGCAGGCGCGGAGTACCAAGGCATCAGGCAAAGGTTTCCGTATCGGTGCAACGGGACCAAGACCAGCAGGACGCCAAGACGGAGGTCACCATGGAGCCCAAGACGGCGTCACCCCAGGGCCTTTTGCAGGCGAAGACCGCTTTTGTCAGGATAGCTTGTACTAGCTGTCCCCTTTCAAATTTCCTGCCGTTGTTGGCTCCCTTCCCGCTCAATATTTGGGGAGAGGACCAGGGCCTATATAAGTAGAGATAGCCACCACCGTAGGGGCAGCTGATCTTGCAACTGATCTAGGACTGGATCCACTCCACCCTCACACTCGCAAGTTCGCAGAGCACAAGAACACCTCAACCTCAGGAGGCTGTTCTTCCCCTTGTACTGTTCATCATCAGCCCAAGAGGCAATCCACCACCACCACACTGGAGTAGGGTATTACACCACATCGATGGCCCAAACCAGTATAAACCTTGTGTTCTTGTGTTGCGAGTTCGTCAAGTTCGTCCGCGAGATCTTAGCGAGCTAGAGCGTAGATCGCTAGGAGGGAAAGAACTTCGCGCGCACCCCAGAGTTCAAACCTTAAGGGTTTTGCCGGAACCCCAGATCCGACATTTGGCGCGCCAGGAAGGGGTGCGCCGTAGCTTCCCTTCCGTCGATCCATCGCTCCGTCGCTCCATCGTCTCCATGGCGGACGCTCTCCGCACTCGGGCTGAGTGCCGGGCTGCCCTCACCGCCCGCGTTGCTCAGACGGCTCCCGTCAGCGGCCCACCTCATCATTCTCCGTCTCCTGCCGCCACCGGCCCGGCGGGGAACGAGCAACAAGCGTCCTTGCTACACCCATCGGTGCGGCAGGACGGCCGCACCGCCACTCCATCACTGACCCCGGCCGGTTCCTCGTCCCACGCACGTCGCGCTCCCATGGACGCACAGGCCACGCTCCTCATGGCGAACAAGCTCCTGTGCTACCGCCCGGTCGATGACCTCTACGAGGACTGGCTCGACCGCGTCGCCGAGCTCGTCCGCGCCGCAGGGGGCTCCCCGGCGCCGTCCCTCTCTCTGCCACGCCCTCCGCCAGCCACGGGTGACGTGGCTCATGGAGCGCCTCCACCACCTCTGCCCCAAGACGGTGCCTTGGCACCAAGGCACACGGCCCCATGGCGTGACCCACCACGCCCGGTGCCTGCGCGCGAAGAGAGAAGCTGCCAAGAAATTCTTCGGCCGCGAGAAGCTACACCTGCGCTCCCCGCGCCACCTCCCCAAGACCACGCGCTGCCTGCGGTGGCGGCACGCGGGCCTCATCAAGACCAAGCTCCCCCTCCGAGACGGGCCACGGCAACCACGGCCGGCTGGCGCGCCTTCACCCCCGAGCTGCGTAGCATTGCGTGGCTGGGCAAGTTCAAGCCAGACCTGCCTCCTCGCTACGATGGCACCGCCGACCCCGTGGAGTTCCTGCAGCTCTACGAGCTGAGCATCGAGGCGGCCAACGGCGACGAGTAAGTCATGGCGAACTGGTTTCCCATGGCTCTCAAGGACGGCGCTCGCTCCTGGCTCCTGAACCTGCCTCAGGGCTCGATCTCCTCCTGGAACGAGATGCGCGACCGCTTCGTCGCCAACTTCCAGGGCACTCGCGACCGCCCGCCGGCCGTGGGTGACCTGCGCCGCATCAAGCAACAACCAGGAGAGACCCTCCAGAAGTACATCCAACGGTTCAACAACACTCGCCTCAAGATTCCCAAGGTCACGGACGAGGCCATCATCTCCGCGTTCTCTGACGGTGTCCGCGACATCAAGATGAAGGAGGAGCTCGCTATCCACAAGGAGTTGTGCACATCTCAGGAGTTGTTCAACCTGGCGACCAAGTGCGCAAGAGCTGAGGAGGGGCGCCTCTCCCTCCTCAAGCTGCCACCTGCGGGCGCAGAGGAGAGGCCAAGGCCAAGGACGTGAAGTGCAAGGAAGCAACTGTGCTCGCAGCGGAGCCGGACACCAAGTGAGGCAGGGACCAGCCCGAGTCATCCAAGAACAACCGACCGTTCTGCGCCTTCCATAACCTGAACACCCACAACACCAACGACTGTCAAGAACTCAGAGCCATTCGCGAGGGACGCTTCGGTCGACGCCCCGAGCGTAGCGATCGGGGCTACGGCCGAGGAGGAGGACGTGGAGGCGGACGCTGGGACGACCGTGGCCCGCGCCAGGAATGGCGCGACAGGCCTCGTGAGGACCGCTGGCAAGATCATCCTCGCAAGGGCGCCTGGAGGGACCAGCCTCGTGAGGATCGTCCTCAGGGCAACGCCGGTCTTCCCCCACTGCCGCCACCACCAAGAAGGAACGACGACCACCATCAAGATGAGGGGGCTGGGGGCTTCCAGAGCCGCGTGCAATCTCCTGCATCTTGGGCGGCGCCCAAGCCCCAGCCTCGCAGCATATCTTCAAACAGTTCGCTCGTGAGGTGAATGCAGGCCTCCCCAAGCTCGAGGCCACGCGCCCGCTCAGGTGGTCCCAGTGCGCCATCACCTTCAACTCGGCAGATCAGCTCAAGTGCGCAGCCACCGCTGGTGCTCTCCCAATGCTTTGTTCACCAGTCATCAGCAACGTGCAAGTTACCAAGACCCTCATCGACGGTGGCGCAGGGCTCAACGTCCTGTCCGTCGACACGTTCGACAACCTCCAAGTGCCATATGAGCAGCTTCAGCCTACCAAGCCTTTCCCAGGAGTCACCGATGGTTCCACCACACCGATAGGGCAGGTCAGCCTCCCCGTCACCTTCGGAGAACGCAAGAACTACCGCACCGAGCTCATCGAATTTGACATCACGCACATCCGTCTGCCATACAACGCCATCCTCGGATATCCGGCCCTGGCCAAGTTCATGGAGGTGACACACCACGGCTACAATGTCCTCAAGATGCCAGGAAGCGGCGGAATCATCACGGTCCCATGTGAAGAGAGAGATGCGGTGTGCTCCCTCGAGCGTGCCTTCCAAGCCGCAGCCATCGACGAACCCGACAGCAAGGGCGAGGGCCCTCCTGAGGCCCTCCCCAAGAAGAAGAAGCAGCTGCGTCGTGCCGGACCTCAGGAGGGTGGCGACACATCTGGAGCCTCATCAGGATCAACGCCCACTCCAGGGGCGCCTCCCTAAATCACATTGGAAGGCGTGCCCGGCGCCCTTCTCAGGCAGCGCTCGGGGGCTCTCTTCTGGAGGGCCTCAAACCTTGCCAACCTCACAAGGGAGGCGCTTGGGCACCACTTGGAGGCTTGCTTCGCAGCACATTTCCCTCAGGAGAACACAGGGCAAGGAGTGCCCACCGCTCGGGAGTTCATCACCAAGACCACTCAGGAACTGCAAGACGCAAGGGCCATGCGCGGCGACCGCCGCTCACGAGGCGCAGCTCCCCATCTAGGCGAGGATGCCGGGCTGCGCGTCTGCATCGACATTCCAGGGCTCAACAGGGCCGCATCTCAGGAGCCTTTTTGGCTTTCGCGCGTGGGCCGTTGCGAGGGTCCACCACACAGCTACGTTCGCATGCCTTTTGGCCTGCTGAGTGTGTCGTCAGCCTATCAGCACAACATGCAGCGTGTCCTGGCGGCTCAGGAGGCCAGGCATCACGTTGTCCTGGCAGAAATGGAGATGGTCCTCAGGGAACCATCTGAGCCCCCAGAGCCTCCCGAGGCTCAGGGCCCCGGTGGCTCGTGAGGAGCTACCCCTTCGCCGTGTACCTTCAGCTGCCCCAACTCTCCTTCGTCAACAGAGCCAGGTGACATTTTCCAAAGTTCATTTAGCTGGGAGCGCCCCTCGGGCTGCATTATTCCCAGGCCGCGTGGGTCCGTCCATGTGGCATGTATCCCTTTTGCTTATGTCTTTAGTTTACCCTGTTGGGGGCGCCCCTCGGGCTGCATCATCCCCAAGCCGCTCGGGCCTGACCCAGTGGCATGTATCTTCCTGCATTTACCCAAGCTGATTTGCCTTCCATGCTTAACCTGCCAATGGTTATCACCTACTCAGTCGTCGCCTCCCATGGGGCCTCCTCACATCGGCACGGCGCTGGTGCATGGGTCTGTCCCTGCCACGTCGAAAAACCTGAGCGGTCGAGCTCTGGCTCGCGGCACGCCCCGCGCACGTCACCTCACCAGGCCCTCAGTGCCCTCACCAGCGGTAGGCTGGCAACTATAACGGCAAACCGTGTTTCTTCTTGTGCCTATTCGCAGGGATCTCATGAGGAGGATAGCAAGCGACACCGCGAGTCTCCTTTTTCTCCCATGCAATTCGCTTGCGCGTTAAAAGGAGGGCTCCTGAGCATCGCGACTCAGGAGCTCTTACTGGCTCTCCAGCCCTCACCCCCTGGCCTTGACCACGGCATCGCGACCTGGCATACCAACGGCGGTTGAGCTCGCTCGAGGGCCGGGACCTGAGGATGCAGAGCACTAAGGATGGCACGGGAGGAGGGAGGCTCGTAGGGGCACGACCTAGCTATGCCGCATAAGCTTGCGCGCAGGCCTAGCGCGCCACAAGGAATCATCACGGAATCGACAAGAGAAGTCACAAGCTCGGAACAACTAAGTTATTGGAACCTAAGCGTTACGCTCGCCGCATCCCTGTTGCGGCCATGTCAACTCCCTTTCTTGCCTTACCATGGCTGCTTGAGTGCTAAAGGGGACCTCCTGAGCATCATGCCTCAGGGGCTCTTACTGGACCTCGAGCCGCATACCTCCTGGCCTTGACCACGACACGCGACCTGGCATACCAGTGACGGTTGTAGCCTGCCTGGGGACCGGGACCTGTCAGCGTAGAGCGACAAGCTATCGCAAGGGTGGAAAGGGGAGACCGAGCCTTAATAGGACATGCATTCACAAATTTTCATAACAAGGAAGACATGCGCAAAAGACATTACAGACCCTTTACACACCCCCACGGGGTACCTCATGATTCTCCACAGGAAACAGAAACGAGAACTAGAGGAATCCTATCTACACTCTCCCGTGGTGGACGCCATCATCAACAGTGGGCCACGGGAGGCCGGTGCCAACCTCATCCAGATCAGCGATGGTGGCGGTCGGACGTTGCGTCCTTGCTCCAAGCACGGCGAGAGCTTGGGGGCACGTAGTTGTCGTTGCTAGTCTCCGGAGTCTCGTAGAGCTCAAGAGAGCTACTGGACTCCCAAGGGCTGCTGCTGCTGGAGTAGCCATGAGTGGAGCATGCGTCAGCCTAGTGCTCCCCTCCAGGGCAACACTCCAGGCGGCGGCCCTCCGCATCGAAAACCTTGAAGAAGAGCATGGAGGCGCCGTCGAACTCAAAATGGATCGCGAGGGTGCCTTCCGCACGGCAGACCCGCGCAACCTCGCCCCAGCCGCGGGTCATGAAGATCTTGCCGGTGGGGACCGCTTTGATCTCTGCTCCGGTCGCTAGAGTGTCGCAGTCGGCATGCTGCAGCCAGAGCTCGAGAGGCCCCCTCGGCGGCATCACGTCGGAGAAGAACTGCGGGAAGCGGATCCAAGAGCTTGGGGGCATCGGCGCCCATAGCACAAGCTCGCGCGAGGAATCCGCGGCGTGGATTCCAGGAGCAACGACACGCATCGCCATCGCACGGCAACCACGGGCGCGGCGCGGGCGGCGCCGCTCGTCGCTCCACCCTCCTGAGCCTTCAGCTCGGGCGTACAAGTGTAGCGGGTACCCTGGAGGAGGCCGCTCGCACCAAGACCTCGTCACCACCTGCATCGCCGCCTCGTCGCGACGATGGACCGACCTCTTCTTCGGCAGGAGCGGCCCCAGATCGTCGCGGGGGGCCTTTCCTTTCTCGTCCGCGGAAAACCTTCGGATGGGTGCCATTGTTGCAAGCAAAGGAGCAGGGAAGGAAGAAGCAAGCAAGCAAGGAAGAGATGGGCGACGGGGGCTCTGCCCCCTCCCCATTTATAGCAAGAGAAGGCCAACCAGCACCCCCACGATCACAGGTAATGATGGTTTTCCTTGCCTGTCGCAGGGACTTGTCAAGTCGAGCAGTTGCCGAGGCAGCGTGGGGAAGCGCAGACGCCCACGTCCAAACAACCGCCACGTGTCGACCAAGGCCGCAGGCTTTTGGGGCCAGCGGTGCTCTGTACTTGACCCTTGGCTTTGCCTCGAAGCCAAGCCCGAGCGCACCTTGGGCCCGGGGGCTACTGTCGGTGTTCTGGGAACGGGGGTCCCCAGACTTGCCTGCCTGCGGCCCACGGCGTGGCTAGCAAGCCTGTACGGCCCATCTTCATCAACAAAGCATCCAAGACCCTCGCGAGGGGCCAAGCTTTGCGAGGCGGCCGATGCAAGACCTCCTCAGGAGCTGCCTCCCCAGGCAGGCTCACGAGGAGTGGAGATATCAAGGCGTGGCAAACCTGGCAAGGCTCCTGTGACATGAGCCATGACGATCGACACCAGGTGGGCGCCAGCGCGCTCAGCGTCCTTGTTTCCTCTTTGGTGCTAAGGAAGCAAGCGCAGGCGCGGAGTACCAAGGCATCAGGCAAAGGTTTCCATATCGGTGCAACGAGACCAAGACAAGCAGGACGCCAGGACGAAGGTCACCATGGAGCCCAAGACGGCGTCACCCCAGGGCCTTTTGCAGGCGAAGACCGCTTTTGTCAGGATAGCTTGTACTAGCTGTCCCCTTTCAAATTGCCCGCCGTTGTTGGCTCCCTTCCCGCTCAATATTTGGGGAGAGGACCAGGGCCTATATAAGTAGAGCTAGCCACCACCGTAGGGGCAACTGATCTTGCAACTGATCTGGAACTGGATCCACTCCACCCTCACACCCGCAAGTTCGAAGAGCACAAGAACACCTCAACCTCAGGAGGTTCTTCTTCCCCTTGTACCGTTCATCATCAGCCCAAGAGGCAATCCACCACCACCACACTGGAGTAGGGTATTACACCACATCGGTGGCCCGAACCAGTATAAACCTTGTGTTCTTGTGTTGCGAGTTCGTCCGGGAGATCTTAGCGAGCTAGGGCGTAGATCGGTAGGAGGGAAAGAACTTCGCGCGCACCCCAGAGTTCGAACCTTAAGGGTTTTTGCTGGAACCCCAGATCCGACAACTTACCTCACAGCTGTTAGATGCAGACCTAATGGTCAGAAACGACGGATGGCAGACACACCACCATCACCAACTAAGTCTTCTATAGGAGTTGTAGTAGAGAAACATGTATAAACTATAACATTTGGTTCTGCTCCTTGGCACGATCGATAGATAGAAATAACGATTGGAAAAGATAGGGCAGGGCTATTTCCACCAGATAAGCAGGGTACGTAGGAGCTATAGGTTGGCACATCGTCAGTTTGGTCACATGCGGTCTGACATGTTCTAGTGTTTCTAGCAAGATGCCCGTGCGTTGCACGAAGTTGATGGAAAAGGTAAGCACAACTTATAAATTGACAGATGGAGTACTAGTTATAGTGATGCATATAATTAAGCAAAGGGATCGCACATGTCGGTATTGACTGGAACGAGAATGCAATAGCACAATAAGAATTAAGGCCACGATGATGCGATCGCAGTGGTGGTTACAGGAGGCAATAAGAAAGATGTATCCATCAATGTACGACCTCCTCCTCATCAAATTAGTGCGTTGGGCCACCGACCGGCGGCTAAGGAGCGGCGGCTTTTGTGGCGATGTCAAGGTGCTTCTCAGCAAAGGCATCCAAGGCTTCCAGCCGGTTGAGGAAGGCCAACGTCATAGCGTCCTCACTGGCCTTGTAGATACCTATGTACACGATTTGCTCGTACACGTGGATGTGTAGGTCGACGAATTCTTGCAGGGCGAGGCGCCTAACGGCGAGCGCGACCTCCAGGTGGACATTCTTCGTGGCATCGGCGGGCAGTCGCAGGGCCACCAGTGCTTGAAAGAGGTTCCGGCCAAGGAGGCCGATTAGGGTTTCAGGCAATGAGGAGCCCGGGTGCGTGGGCTGGAGGAGTATGGCGATGTCGTCTGTGAGCTTATTGAGGATGGTGAACTTGTTGGTGGTGGCAACGATCATCTGGTCCAACTGAGAGTCATAGTTGGCATCGACGGCGCCATCCACCAGCCGGTCGCCAACACCATCTGCGATCCTCGGCGCCATGCCGCAGGCCAGCATCATGGACCATCTAGCATAGCCGCTGGCCGCTCACGTGCATCGCCGCCATTGGTTTGGAGCGAGGACTTTTGCGCTTAGTGTAGGTGCTTAGGCAAATGCTTAGGTGCGTACGATGTGGTAGATGCATTGGAATGGAGGGGCGCCTTTATATGAGTGCAAACTGCGTTGCATTCACATCGTGCAGCCTCTTTTTCCGGTCCTCCTCCCATTACTTCCCTCATGCATTCACGATGCTAATTGAAGGAGGATGCATCATTGGTCGTTCAACATTTCGGGAACCGCTACCCCCTCCCTCGTCTGCATTAAAGCCACATCGAGAACTGCGCCGCCCGCTATCAAATCGAATAGTACTGCACCACCCGCTGCACGCCCGGCTGAACACGCCTCCTCGCCTCCATCAAACCCCTCCGCTAAACCCGCATGCAAACCGAGAAACCTACTCCGGCCACACGTCCGTTTATGAGCAGGCCGGAATTATATGCAATCACCGACCGAGCTCCTCCCGTCCACCCTCAGTTTAAACGAGGCTAGACGCCGGCCAAGCTCCTACCGTCCGCCCTCTATTTAAACGAGGCCAGAAAGACAACGGGCAAGAATAGCACCCCTCCACCGCTCCCCCATCTCCTCCTTCACCATTTTATCCACTCTTATGATGGCTTCTGAGGTGCCTTTCTCCAGCACACTACCCGGCTGGGTGGCCCGCCGAGCCCTTCGGATACGGGCGAGGCCGCTCGGTGCTTCACCAACCTCGCTTGGCCCGACAGAGCCAGTTGCCGCCCCAAGCCGGCGCGTGGTTCAGCAACTCGCCGCTCTAGTTCAGCTCGATGAGGAGTGGCGAGTTGCTCCACGCTGGCACGGCAGCGAGCACACCGGTACAGGCGTCGTCGCTGCCGCATCGTACCACGCCACCAGTGGCCGCGCCTCCCATGTATGTCGGCGCGCCTCCCGTGCCTGCAGCGGCGCCATGCAGGCAGAGACAGAAGCCGGGTGCGTGGAGAGCGACGAGCCGGTGGCCATCTTCTCCGTGTCCGCCGCCATCATCAAGGATAAGTAGAACACGGGAGGCCGACGCCACTTGGGTCCCATGAAGGCCACCGCCGAGGCGCATCGCGCATTCAGGTGGTTTATTTGCTGCTTCGTCTCTTCAGAGGACCTTCGTCGACCCCGCAAGTCTCTGCCGGACATGAGGAAGACAGAGGGATCCGCAGGCGGCCATTTAGATTAGGTACTCCCTCTCCGGCTCGCGGGAAAATTTTGTTCTAATAATGGATAAATTGGATGTATCTATAACTAAAATAAGTCTAGATACATCCATTTCTAGGACAAGTATTTCCCGGCGAAGGGAGTATTAATTATACCAAGAGAGCCGGATTAGCACCGCTTAGTTCATGTAAATGTAATGAAATCCATCATGTTTATATGAAGATCTGGCTTTTTTATACAAAATCCTTCATGCTTATATGAAAACAGTTCATGTTTGCATGAAATTCATCTAGTTGGTTAGAGTTGTGAAAATGTATGCTGCTGGCGTTTGATGTCGTCCTCCGCGGAAGGAAGCGGGAGGAAATTTGCTGGCTGCCGTTGGAGATGCTCTTATGCTGGAAATAATAGAGTCATATCCAATCCATTCGAGTTAATTGCGTGTATGATTCTCCCTCTATAAAAAGCTAATTTCATGACCGTATGCATGTGACTTGCAGGGTGGCTACAACTTCGTATAGAAAATTAAAAAGAAACAAGTCCATCCTTAATCTTGTATTCTAAGTACTCTATGGGTTCCACTATCAGTACAGTATCAAAAGAAGTATATATTAAATAAGTAATATATAATATATAAAACTAAAGTTAAAGACAAAATTCGAACTCAGGTCATCGCGTTGCGAGCATCCGGCGCTAACCATCCCAACACATTTTTGTTGTAGACCTTGCTGGAGATATATCTCCATGTCTAATCTTATATTATCCTCCATCTGTTCCAAAATATCTGTCTTTTTCAGATTTCAAATGGACTACCACATACGGATGAGTACATAGACATATTTTAGAGTGTAGATTCACTCATTTTGCTCCGTACGTAGTCACATGTTGAAATCTCTAAAAAGACAAATATTTTGGAACACAAGGAGTAGAAAACAAAGTTAGCGATGATGGTGTGCATGCCATCCTGCAATATAGGCCGTCGGATTTATATCTAACGGATAGGAAGGAAGCTATAGAAATTTTGCAAAAAGAAACCCACACCCCTCTCCACGTTTGCAAATAAGGCCTTCCTTCATTCATCCTTTTCTCTACTCTTATAAAAAACAGAGTTGGTGTTGATGGTGTGCATGCCATCCTGCAATATAGGCCGTCCGATTTATATCTGACAGATAGGAAGGTGCTACCTCTTGAGCACTGCATTGGTTTTCCCTTGAAGAGGAAAGGGTGATGCTGCAAAGTAGTGTAAGTATTTCCCTCAGTTTTTAAGAACCAAGGTATCAATCCAGTAGGAAGCCACATGCAGGTCCCTTGTACCTACACAAACAAATAAGAACCTTGCAACCAACGCGAAAAAAGGGTTGTCAATCCCTTCACTGCCACTTGCAAAAGTGAGATGTGATAGAGATGGTAAGATAATATTTTTGGTATTTTCATGATAAAGACTAAAAGTAAAGAAAGCAAAATAAACGACGCTAGAAATAGCTTGTTGACGGGAGATTAATATGATGGAGAATAGACCCGGGGGCCATAGGTTTCACTAGTGGCTTCTCTCAAGATAGCATAAGTATTAAGGTGGGTGAACAAATTACTATCGAGCAATTGATAGATTGAGCATAGTTATGAGAATATCTAGGTATGATCATGTATATAGGCATCACGTCTGTGACAAGTAGACCGACTCCTGCCTCCATCTACTACTATTACTCCACACATCGACCGCTATCCAGCATGCATCTAGAGTATTAAGTTCATAAGAACGGAGTAACGCTTTAAGCAAGATGACATGATGTAGAGGGATAAACTCATGCAATATGATATAAACCCTATCTTTTTATCCTCGATGGCAACAATACAATACGTGTCGTTTCCCCTACTGTCACTGGGATCGAGCACCGCAATATTGAACCCAAAGCTAAGCACTTGCCCCCATTGCAAGAAAGATCAGTCTAGTAGGCCAAACCAAACTGATAATTCGAAGAGACTTGCAAAGATAACCAATCATACATAAAAGAATTCAGAGAAGATTCCAATATTGTTCATAGATAATCTTGATCATAAACCCACAATTCATCGGATCTCGACAAACACACCGCAAAAGAAGATTACAACGAATAGATCTCCAAGAGAATCGAGGAGAACTTCGTATTGAGATCCAAAGAGAGAGAAGAAGCCATCTAGCTAATAACTATGGACCCGAAGGTCTGAGGTAAACTACACACACATCATCGGAGAGGCTATGGTGTTGATGTAGAAGCCCTCCATGATCAATGCCCCCTCCGGCGGAGCGCCAGAAAAGGCCCCAAGATGGGATCTCACGGGTACAGAAGGTTGCGGTGGTGGAATTAGGTTTTCGTGGTGCTCCTTGATGGTTTCGGGGTACGTAGGTATATATAGGAGGAAGAAGTAGGTTGGTGGAGCCATGAGGGGCCCACGAGGGTGGAGGGCGCGCCCGGGGGTAGGCGCGCCCCCTGCCTCGTGGCCTCCTCGTTGATTACTTAACGTCCACTCCAAGTCCTCTGGATCACGTTTGTTCCAAAAATAACTCTCCTGAAGGTTTCATTCCATTTGGACTCCGTTTGATATTCCTTTTCTGCCAAACACTGAAATAGGAAAAAAAAACAGCAATTTGCACTGGGCCTTGGGTTAATAGGTTAGTCCCAAAAATAATATAAAAGTGTATAAATAAGCCCATTAAACATCTAAAACAGAATATATAATAGCATGGAGCAATCAAAAATTATAGATACGTTGGAGACGTATCAAGCATCCCCAAGCCTACTTCCTGCTCGTCCTCGAGTAGGTAAATGATAAAAACAGAATTTTTGATGTGGAATGCTACTTAGCATATTCTTCAATGTATTTCTCTTTATTGTGGCATGAATGTTCAGATCCGAAAGATTCAAGATAAAAGTTTAATATTAACATGAAAATAATAATACTTCAAGCATACTAACAAAGCAATCATGTCTTCTCAAAATAACATGGCCAAAGAAAGTTATCCCTACAAAATCATATAGTCTGGCTATGCTCTATCTTCACCACACAAAGTATTTAAATAATGCACAATCCTAATGACAAGCCAAGCAATTGTTTCATACTTTTGATGTTCTCAAACTTTTTTGATCTTCACACAATATATGAGCGTGAGCCATGGACATAGCACTATAGGTGGAATAGAATGGTGGTTGTGGAGAAGTCAAAAAGGAGAAGATAGTCTCACATCAACTAGGCGTATCAACGGGCTATGGAGATGCCCATCAATAGATATCAATGTGAGTGAGTAGGGATTGCCATGCAACGGATGCACTAGAGCTATAAGTGTATGAAAGCTCAACAAAAGAAACTAAGTGGGTGTGCATCCAACTCGCTTGCTCACGAAGACCTAGGGCATTTTTTAGGAAGCCCATCATTGGAATATAGAAGCCAATTTCTATAATGTAAAATTCCTACTAGTATATGAAAATGACAACATAGGAGACTCTCTATCATGAAGATCATGGTGCTACTTTGAAGCACAAGTGTGGAAAAAGGATAGTAACATTGTCCCTTCTCTCTTTTTCTCTCATTATTTTTTTCTCTTTTTTTATTTGGGCCTTCTTTTTTTTAGCCTCTTTTCTTTCCCTTTTTTTTATTCGTCCGGAGTCTCATCCCGACTTATGGGGGAATCATGGTCTCCATCATCCTTTCCTCACATGGGACAATGCTCTAATAATGATCATCACACTTTTATTTACTTACAACTCAAGAATTACAACTCAATACTTAGAACAAAATATGACTCTATGTGAATGCCTCCGGCGGTGTACCGGGATATGCAATGAATCAAGAGTGACATGTATGAAAGAGTTATGAAGGTGGCTTTGCCACAAATACGATGTCAACTACATGATCATGCAAAGCAACATGACAATGATGAAGTGTGTCATAATAAATGGAACGGTGGTAAGTTGCATGGCAATATATCTCGGAATGGCTATGGAAATGCCATAATAGGTAGATATGGTGGCTATTTTGAGAAAGGTATAAGGTGGGTATATGATACCGGCGAAAGGTGCACGGTATTAGAGAGGCTAGCAATGGTGGAAGGATGAGAGTGCGTACAATCCATGGACTCAACATTAGTCATAAAGAACTCACATACTTATTGCAAAAATCAATTATTAGCGAAACGAAGTACTACGCGCATGCTCCTAGGGGGATAGATTGGTAGGAAAAGACCATCGCTCGTCCCCGACCACCAATCATAAGGAAGACAATCAATAAATAAATCATGCTCCGACTTCATCACATAACGGTTCACCATACGTGCATGCTACGGGAATCACAAACTTTAGAACAAGTATTTCTCAAATTCACAACTACTCAACTAGCATGACTCTAATATCACCATCTTCATATTTCAAAACAATTATCAAGTATCTGTATCAAACTTCTCTTAGTATTCAATGCACTTTATAATTTTTATCTTGGATGCCTATCATATTAGGACTAATTTTATAACCAAAGCAAATTACCATGATGTTCTAAAGGACTCTCAAAATAATATAAGTGAAGCATGAGAGATCAATTATTTAAATAAAGTATAACCACCACCGTGCTCTAAAAGATATAAGTGAAGCACTAGAGCAAAATTGCTTAGCTCAAAAGATATAAGTGAAGCACATAGAGTATTCTAATAAATTCTGAATAATGTGTGTCTCTCTCAAAAGGTGTGTACAGAAAGGATGATTGTGGTGAACTAAAAAGAAAAGACTCAAATCATACAAGACGCTCCAAGCAAAACACATATCATGTGGTGAATAAAAATATAGCTCCAAGTAAAGTTACCGATGGACAAAGACAGAAGAGGGGATGCCTTCCGGGGCATCCCCAAGCTTAGGCTTTTGGGTTGTCCTTAGATTTTACCTTGGGGTGCCTTTGGCATCCCCAAGCTTAGTATCTTGCCACTCCTTGTTCCATAATCCATCAAATCTTTACCCAAAACTTGAAAACTTCACAACACAAAACTTAACAGAAAATCTCGTGAGCTCCGTTAGCGAAAGAAAACAAAACACCACTTCAAGGTACCGTAATAAAATAATTCTTTATTTATATTGGTGTTAAACCTACTGTATGACAACTTTTCTATGGTTCATAAGATCCATTACTAGCCATAGATTCATCAAAATAAGCAAACAACACACGAAAAACAGAATCTGTCAAAAACAGAACAGTCTGTAGTAATCTGTAACTAAAGCACACTTGTGGAACTCCAAAAATTCTAAAAAAACTGCTGGACGTGAGTAATTTATCTATTAATCATCTGCAAAAAGCATCAACTAAATAACACTCTCCAGTAAAAAGTTGTAGCTAATCTCGTGAGCGCTAAAGTTTCTGTTTTTTACAGCAAGATCGCAAAGACTTTCCCCAAGTCTTCCCAAAGGTTCTACTTGGCACAAACACTAATTAAAATACAGACCCACATCTAAACATAAGATAGAATGATTATTTATTCCTAAATAGAACCAAAAAGCAAAAAACTAAAATAAAATTGGGTTGCCTCCCAACAAGCGCTATCGTTTAACGCCCCTAGCTAGGCATAAAGGCAAGGATAGATCTAGGTATTGCCATCTTTGGTAGGAAATTTTTCAATAAGACACCTATAACCCCTAGGAGTTTCTTCCTTTTTATTAATTACCAAACTTCTAGGCACGAAATCGAGCAAATCATTTGTAGCAAAAGGTTCCTTAAGGATAGCGAGAAAGATGGGGTGAACACTTATGGATTTGAGGTCCGCATTTCCCTTACTAGAAGTTTCACCCTTATTTTTGGGAACATACATCAATTTGGCAATCTTAGCATTAGAAGGAGTGTTTTTCATGGAAGAAAATACAGACCCAAGGTTGGTAATAATATCCTCAATTTTATCAATTCTAGTGGAATCTTGATCTATCTTTTCATTAACCATAGGTTCCCTTTCTTTAAATTTTTTAAGAGCAACTCCTACCTTAGATCCGTATTGGGTAATTTGGTTGTGGATCTTCTATCAAATTTTCAATCAACTCTATGGTGGCAACCTTATTTTCAATAATTTCAAGCCGTTGCATCACATGTTCCGAAGTTAAAATAGTTCCATTAACCAAAAGAGGTGGTGGGCCGAACAAATCTATCATAGCATTATAAGAATCAAAACTATGGCTACCCAAGAAATTTCCTCCGGTAAAGGTATCAAGAATATATCTATTCCAAGGAGTGATGCCTACATAAAAATTGCAAAGAAGAACGGAAGTAGATTGCTTCCTAGTAGATCTATTTTGCGCATTGCAAATTCTGTACCAAACATCTTTTAGATTTTGTCCCTCCCTTTGTTTAAAATTAAGAACTTCATTCTTGGAAGACAAAGGAGTAGATAAAGGACTAGCCATAACGACGAAGCAAGCGGAAAAGAGGCGAATGGAAAAGAGGGCGAATAAAACGGCAAGGGTGAAGTGGGGGAGAGGAAAACGAGTGGCAAATGGCAAATAATGTAATGCGAGGGATAAGAGTTTGTGATGGGTACTTGGTATGTCTTGACTTGTGCGTAGACTCCCCGGCAACGGCGCCAGAAATCCTTCTTGCTACCTCTTGAGCACTGTTTTGGTTTTCCCTTGAAGAGGAAAGGGTGATGCAGCAAAGTAGTGTAAGTATTTCCCTCAGTTTTTGAGAACCAAGGTATCAATCCAATAGGAGGCCACACGTAAGTCCCTTGTACCTACACAAACAAATAAGAACCTTGCAACCAGCGCGCTAAAGGGGTTGTCAACCCCTTCACGGCCACTTGCAAAAGTGAGATCTGATAGAGATGATAAGATAATATTTTTGGTATTTTTATGATAAAGACTAAAAGTAAAGAAAGCAAAATAAACGGCGCCAGAAATAGCTTGTTGACGGGAGATTAATATGATGGAGAATAGACCCGGGGGCCATAGGTTTCACTAGAGGCTTCTCTCAAGATAGCATAAGTATTACGGTGGGTGAAAAAATTACTGTCGAGCAATTGATAGAATTGAGCATAGTTATGAGAATATCTAGGTATGATCATGTATATAGGCATCACGTCCGTGACAAGTAGACCGACTCCTGCCTGCATCTACTACTATTACTCCACACATCGACCGCTATCCAGCATGCATCTAGATTATTAAGTTCATAAGAACGGAGTAACGCTTTAAGCAAGATGACATGATGTAGATGGATAAACTCAAGCAATATGATATAAACCCTATCTTTTTATCCTCGATGGCAACAATACAATACGTGTCGTTTCCCCTACTGTCACTGGGATCGAGCACCACAAGATTGAACCCAAAGCTAAGCACTTCCCCCATTGCAAGAAAGATCAATCTAGTAGGCCAAACCAAACTGATAATTCGAAGAGACTTGCAAAGATAACCAATCATACATAAAAGAATTCAGAGAAGATTCAAATATTGTTCATAGATAATCTTGATCATAAACCCACAATTCATCGGATCTCGACAAACACACCGCAAAAGAAGATTACATCGAATAGATCTCCAAGAGAATCGAGGAGAACTTTGTATTGAGATCCAAAGAGAGAGAAGAAGCCATCTAGCTAATAACTATGGACCCGAAGGTCCGAGGTAAACTACTCACACATCATCAGAGAGGCTATGATGTTGATGTAGAAGCCCTCCGTGATCAATGCCCCCTCCGGCAGAGCGCCGAAAAAGGCCCCAAGATGGGATCTCACGGGTACAGAAGGTTGCAGCGGTGGAATTAGGTTTTCGTGGTGCTCCTTGATGGTTTCGGTGTACGTAGGTATATATAGGAGGAAGAAGTAGGTCGGTGGAGCCACGAGGGGCCCACGAGGGTGGAGGGCGCGCCCAGGGGGGTAGGCGCGCCCCCTGCCTCGTGGCCTCCTAGTTGATTACTTGACATCCACTCCAAGTCCTCTGGATCACGTTTGTTCCAAAAATAACTCTCCCGAAGGTTTCATTCCGTTTGGACTCCGTTTGATATTCCTTTTCTGCGAAACACTGAAATAGGAAGAAAAAACAGCAATTTGCACTGGGCCTTGGGTTAATAGGTTAGTCCCAAAAATAATATAAAAGTGTATAAATAAGCCCATTAAACATCCAAAACAGAATATATAATAGCATGGAGCAATCAAAAATTATAGATACGTTGGAGACGTATCAGAAGGAAACTATGGCAATTTTGCAAAAAGATACCCACACCCCTCTCCTCATTTGCAAATAAGGCCTTCCCTCATTCACCCTTTTCTCTCACAAGATAAACTACTCATAGAAATGCATCTTGATATTCTGTGCAATGCATGGGCATCTTGCTAGTCTCTCACAAGATAAACTACTCATACAAATGCATCTTCATGTTTCGTGCAACACACGAGCATCTAGATAGTTTCTTTTAAAATAGTTATTGCGATAATTGTGTTGAAGTGATATATTTTATGTCTGCCCCGAATGATTTCAGATTCACTAGTAGTAACAGAGAAAAGTTTGCCTTGTTAATTAACAGAAAACAGGGTGAAAACTATCACATGAGGCCGGTAAAAACAAGGCACACTGGGTTCAGCGTCATCGTCACTACAGCTGTGCGCGCGCGAGAAGTCTACATATCGAGGGGGCTACGGAGAAAAAGTCGTATCGAGTGTGTATGAGCGAGGCACAAAGACACAATATTTGAGAGACAAACCAATTGACAGATTAAGATCAGATCGAGTTGTCACCCTTGTATTGTCATTGTTAGGGTTGGGGGAGGGGGAGGGAGAGAAAGACGCATCGAGAGTGTGCGCGGTAGGCACAGAGGCACAACTAGTGAATGTGTGTGTATGTGTGTGTGTTTTAAAGAGGATTAGATAGATTACTATCAAGATCGAGGTGCCATCCTACTCCTTCGGTGTCGGGTAGTGTGTGTGTGTTTGAGAGAGAAGCCAGTCGGTAGATTACTATCAAGATCGAGGTGTCACCCTACTCCTTCGTTGTCGTGAAGTGTGTGTGTGTGGGTGTGGTGGGAGGGGGGCAGTGACACTTACATATCTCTACTCTTATAAAAACAGAGTTGGTGATGATGGTGTTCATGCCATCCTGCAATATAGGCCATCTGATTTATATGTGATGGATAGGAAGGACTATGGCAATTTTGCAAAAAGATACCCACACCCCTCTCTACATTTGAAAATAAGGCATTCCCTCGTTCATCCTTTTCTCCCACAAGATAAACTACTCATACAAATGCATCTTGATGTTCCGTGCAACGCATGGACATCTTGCTAGTAGGGAGAAGGAGTTTGTGTGACACATATCTATATTAAGGGATAGGTAGATAGCATGTGCGCGAGGCATACTTAAAGCATCACGGCGATAAACAAACGGTGTGCATGCAAGTGCCGGAAAAAATGAAGCGAAAAACAATGTCTAAGCGCGTGTGCGTGTATGTGTGTGTGTGTGAGAGAGAGAGAGAGAGAGCGAAATATCAAAACAAAAGGTGCTCTGCTGGAATCCCATTGTATGTATTCATATGGTTCTGGAACTCGAGTTAACCTTAGGCATATGTGTGAGAGACATAATTACACTTTGAGACATTAGTGGTTGTGGGTGGGCAGAATTACAGGGGTGGCCGTGTTCGACAGAGAGAGCGTGCGTGTTTCTGTGCGAGAGACTTGTAGGATGGGGTAGAAAGACGAATTCTAACCTTGAAGAAGGGAGAGAAATACACGAAGTGCGCATGTGTGATTCCGATGCCCACGGCGAAATGAGATATGTATGCGTGTGAGAGAGATTGCACAATTCATTCATGTATCACTAGCGATCGTGGACGTGCATCGCTTGAACATAAATAAATATCTACTTGTTATCGTGGCCAAAGGTACAATATCGATTCAACGCCATAAAGATTGGATACTCACATATCACATTTTTTCTATCTAAATAAACCTTTTCAATTGTGCATGCCAAAGTTACAGTGATGTTTCTTCAAATAACCAATGTAGTTATCATGTACATGCACCATTATTACTCTTGCATTCAAATTCATCAGTCTTGGATGATTTAAGGTTCTATTATGAAGTAATATATATAATATTCATATATGAATTCAATGGGTACGCAATTTATGAAATGGAGGCTATGTAATCATATGAGGTAACACTTTTAAGTAGCGGACTACAATATCCATTTCTTTTGTGGGACTACAAAATCCATTTCTTTTTTTGCGGCTCTACACTAACACGTCAATGCATTATGTTTAAAGTAAATAACCAATGGCACTAAATTATCTATTTACACGAGAAATACATAGGCTGAGCGTTTCCTCCCTTTTTTTGAACGCACCACTACACCCGTACGATTGGTCGTGCCCGTGTGAACGCCCAAGTTATCGGCGCATCACCCCGAGTTATTGTCTTTTTTTCTGGGGTGGACTTCACACAAGTTATTAACTGCTGACGCGTGCCCCGTGTACATAGTCTCGCATGACCTTCCCGCTAGCATGGTCCAAAATTAGTTAAAACTAGATACGAATGATCCCGTGGGCGGCAAAATCTCCCGCCTCCTTCTAAAATATCCGCCACCTAATCTTTAGCATGCGAAATTCCCCTTTTGTCCTTGGTGCATGGAGAAAAACAGTTACAATACCGCCCTCATCTACATAATAGGTCGGGGCTGCTTTGGTAACTTCCGGTTCCCCCCACCACATGGCACCCCCATTTCCTCTCCCCCTCCCGCGAAAACGACTAACTCCACAGCACCAGAGCATCTTACATGACGTCGTCCGTACTTCATCGGCCTTTCTACCCCTCCCCTCTCGAAACCCTAGACTGCTCATCCACCGGCGTACCAGAGCCCATTCACTACCAGCGGCGTCCACCTCGCCGGATCTGCTTCTGCGGCCGCATCTACCCCTCCCACCTCCACTAGAAACAAGTAGACTGCTCATCCACCACTGTACCACAGCCCATTTATTGCTGGCCTTGTCCACGGCGCCGGATCTGCTTCGCAGGTGCTCTCGTCAACCGCAGCGGCTCATTCATACTCCCCTCCGGAGACGCTTCGTCCACACCCCCTGGAGCCGCCCCACCGACGGCCCCGTCGACGGCCTCTGATCCTCTGCGCTGACACCTTCCTCAACCCTACCGGAGCCGCTTCGCCGACACCATCGCAACCCTACCAGAGTAGCTTCGCCTATACCATTCTCAACCCTACTGGGGCCGCTTTGCCAACTCACAAGTCCACGGCCTCAGATCCGCTTCGTCGCACCCTCATCCAACCTACCGGAGCAGCTTCTTTCGCCCCGTCCACAGCCGCAGATCCGCATCATCGACACCATCCTTAAACCAACCACCGGAGCAGCTTCACCGGCGCCCTCTTCCACGGCCATAGATCCGCTTCGCCAACACCGTAGTCCACCCTACCAGAGCCGCTCCACAAACACCCTACTCAATGGTTCTAGATCTCCTTACCGGACCCCGACAGCCAGCGCAGCTTCATCACCCTTGATGTTTCTAATCTGATTCCCACTGTCTGGCAAGATGCCAAGCACCCGCCACGGCCTAGGTACTTGTCACCTTTAAACCCGTCCATCATCACCTGCTCGATGTAATTCAAATATACTAACAGGTCGTTGTTACTGTTATGCAGCTGGCAAAAACTATAAGGACGATGTTTCTTCTGGATCTAACAGCTTGGCCAACCAAGATCCTAGACTGAGGCATTGCTATGATCTTGTAAGTGCGTCTCTCTCTCTTGTATTGTTTTGTGCCTGCCAGCGTGCTTTGCTAGGATTTTCAACCAGTAATCCCTTTGTGCAGACAATATTTTCTACTACTGGCTGCTAAATAAGATATTTAGATGTCATACGTGATACTACCTCGTACCTACGTTCCTAAATATAGGTCTTTCTAGAGATTCCACTATAGGCTACATACAGAGCAAAATGAGTGAATCTACACTCGAAAATGCATCTATATACATCTGTATGTGGTCCATACTGGAATCTCTACAAAGACATATATTTAGGAACAGAGGTAGTACATTACACAAAATCGTAGGTGGCATGTAGGAATTCCAGTGCACTACATTAGGCTCCCTTAGAGTGCCTGCTAGTCCAGCACACATAGGCATGGCTAGTTCATGCTACGCACACAATCGTTAATTGGTGGTTTAAATATGCGCAAGGGATATGCAATGTATTATCATGTAGAGATGTCTGAAATTAGCCGTGTCAACTTGCAGATGGGGTTACACAATGAAAGAGTACAAGATGTATGTGGCAATTTCATGGAACATCGCAAAAAAAGGAGAGGCGGCGGTGAGCCTATACAGTGTGCTATGGTAGGTCACTCCTCCATTGCAATCATCATGACGTGTGATTTGTATGTCAGTTCTATTGGCCAAATTTCTTAGGGACAGTTTTTACGAGTTATCCTAAGAAAATTAGCACATGTGAATATAAGCTCCAGGTAATAAGCCAACCAGTTCTTTTCATTGCCTTCCTTTTCAGCTTATCTTTGGTATGATCAGTGAAAAGTCTAGATTGCATTATATTTTGTCATTTTGCTGCCCATATGAAAATTAATTTGACTTGCAAACATCACAAATTGAACCCAATGCAGTAATTAATATGATAGGAAAACAGACCATCACTATTTGTTAAAAATGCAAATACAAAGATACCATCTACTTGGCACAATCTACTTTCGTCAATGTCTTCCATAGAGATCCCATTGCCTAATTTAAACGAAGAACGCATGACCCACTTTTAAATGAAGAACAATTTTTATTGAAATTCGATGGTCCAAGTGGCTGGTTATTATCATATAGCAGCACCACCTGAAAGCATCATATAGCAACAATAGCAACTCATCATACAGCAGCAGTGGCAGTGTGCAATTCATCATATACCAGCAGCAGCTCATAGCAATTCATCATATAGCAGCAGCAGGAGCAACTCATAGCAATTCATCATATAGCAGCAGCAGGAGAAGCTTATAGCAACTCATCATATAGCAGCAGCAGCAGCAGCTCATAGCAATTCATCATATAGCAGCAGCAAGAGCAGCTCATAGCAATGCATCATATAGTAGCAGCAGAAGCGTCTCATAGCAATTCATCGTATAGTGGATCAGAATGAAAATTTGCCAAAAAATCAGAGGAGATCCTCACCTTGTTGGATGAGCCCATCCTTCAACAGCACCTCAAGGCCACGGTCTGGGAGGAGGGGAGGGGGAATAAGGTGCCTTCTGCCGCAGTGTGGCATTAGCCGTAGTTGTGCGGCGCCCGCCGAAGTAATGCGTTGGACGGACCACAGTGGAGCAGCTGCTGGAGGCCAATGGAATGAGGGGCGGCACTAGAGGGAGGAGCAGCCGGGGAGATTTGGTCCAACCCGCATGCAGCCTGGATGGACAAAGCATCGTCGAGGACCAGGCCAGATGGGACCAGCGATGACGGCTCACTGGAGGAATCCTAGCGCTGCAGGCAGGGGATCGAGGTAGAGGGAAAGGGGAGAGGAGATGCAAGCGGGCAGGGCAATGAACGCTTGCGTGTTTGTTTTTACTTGAGGGTCAGGTGTGACGCGGGCGTGAGCAGTTGCATTTTGAGTGTAATATAGGTAGACAACGGAGTCATTTCACTATTCCCATTCCCTTCAATTTTTAGTGAGCTTCTACCCGAAACAACCCCATCCAAAGTGAAATAAGTTAAGCCCAAGCCCATAACTCAAAAATGACTTATTTACATCTTTTATGGCTTATTTGACAATAAGCTCTGAAAAGGCAGAATGGAACTGGCCCTTAACCTGCAATTCAATTGTGCGTGCAATGATGAATCACTCCTGCCTGCTATAGTGTACATTTAGGCATCATCATACATGGCATAGCCTAATACATGTGCATTTCATTGTAGAATCTAGAATATGCAATGTTTATGTTAGTTCATACGTTGCACATGATGTTTAAATGCCCCTTAAATCCGGTCAGTCAAGTGATGGTCTTTAAGCCTCCTTCTTTGCTTCTTTTCTTGATACTCCCTCCTTCCATCTATATAGGGCCTAATGTGTTTTTCGAGACCGCCTTTAACTATTGATATGACTAATAATACATGAGATGTATAATGTGAAAGTTATATCATTGGAAGCTCCTTTAACATATGAATTTGATGGTATGCTTTGTGTAACTTGCATGTCATATATTATTGCTATAACACTTGGTCAAAGTTAGCCTCAAAAAACGATTAGGCCCTATATAGATGGAAGGAGGGAGTATGTAAGATTTGCTCACACATCTGTTTAATTGCTTGTTTGCATCAGCAAGCCATACTAGGACTGTTTGCTTTGATTACTTGTTGTTCTTTACCTAACACTCTAACAGAGCTTGTCAACGATTTAAACACTAAGGGCTGCTGGAGTGGGGGTTTGTCTAACTCATAGGTGACATAAAGGTTTGGCTGTACACTAAAGTAGGCTCACCAAGATTACCTGGAGATCCAGTTCGAAGGTATGCCTAGTTTTTACATAGTGCACACATAGTAAATGCTCATTTCATTGTGTGTAAGTGCAAGAGATGTGGCATGTTTCATTATGTGGTGTTGTTTTGTTATAATCTCATCCTTTTGTGTTGTTCACAGACTGGAAAGTATGCATATTTATCTTCCAAGGATACGAGTAACTAGTTTGTGTCACCTTGCAGAGGGGGTGCAATGAAGATAAGATTGAGGATTTCCAAGTACAAGATGTTAGGAAGGAGCCTTGCAAGAGAAGTAGGAGTAGCGCTGAGCCTATTCAATCAGTTAAGGTAAGTCACTGTATCCAACTCAACAATTCAATTCCTTTTTTGTTTCAGGCACAGTTAATTTGCTCTTTTCAATTGCTTCATTTGTCCTCAGTTAATGAGATGCCTAAACAATGATGCCTGATGTTGGGTACTTGTATAACTATTAGTTGACACAATTAAATGCCTTACCATATAATTACTCTGGCGAAGTGTGCCTGAAGCTTTGAAGTCTATTGACAACCTATTACTGCATGAGGCTCACAATCTAGTTCATACTAGGCTAATGATTGCATAGTTTTGCTTGTTGTAGTAGCTTTGTATGAATCCCTCTGCTGTTCATTATGCTCCCTAAGACTTTAATTGAGCTACAGAATGCCCAACTGCTTGCTTACTTATATGCAACATGTTGTCTAAATTTGTAATTTGTCCGTGCTTTGGATTTGGCACCAACATCATGCTCCTCTGGTGAGCTAAGAGAGATTTTTGTATGCAGGCTGCAGAGACTACCATTTTTATAATTTTTAAAAATATCACCTGCTTATGCTTCATGACGTGTAACATTATTGTTAGTCCTGTTTTTCCATGTACAAAATAGTCTGTCTTGCTTGCTTCACTGTTGTAACTATATTTTTGTCCTAGTCATGTGTACTTAAAGAAACATTTTAGGATGAAGCGACATCAACACAAAGATCTGTGAGTAGTGCGGCATGGCCGTTACCGAATGATTATGGATTGGAACTGGAATGTGTTGATGTTGTCGAGCATCAACTAGAGGTGGCAAGACAACATGTACATGATTCTCAACGTACAATCAACAAGTTGAGACTGGACATGCATGTATTAGATGCAGGAGTCAAAAAAAGAAACAAGACACTGAGGTAACCACGAAGGAATTGGAGATTTTGTAGACTGAAATTTGTGCTATCTAAATCCAGCCAATCCTATTTTCTGAAGAGATTATAGTTCAAATGGTAATTTATGTTGATGCGTGTCCATGATGTATGAGCTTTACTTGTCCAGTGTATGTAATTTGTTGTTTGTGTTCGCATTATTATCATGGTGCCGAACTATAATGCCCAGTGGGTACATTCGGCTGTAATTTCTTTATTGTATAGTGTAGGATTATTCTACGTTTCTATGCCTTAGTGTTTTGATTGTATAGCGTATGTTTTTTAGAGGCGATAGTATGTCCAACACGCCCAAACATTTCCTGGACGCCATACAAATGAACAAACATGTGTAGTCAAAGCGGGCTTTAACTGGGCTGGTCAAAATAATATTAAGTGGATCCCAAATGATGTGGCCCACTGAAATAACGGCTCTTAGCAGGCTGTTAACAGGCCAAAAGCTTGATAGGGCCGTATAAATGGAAATGGCCCGCGGGCCTCTAGCAGGCCAAAATAAATGTCAATTTTGTCTCGGCCCTTTTACTTTATGGGCCAGTAAGAGGCCAAAAGTGTTATGGGCCAGAGGAGGCCCAATTTGCAAACTAGGCTTTTAACAGGCCGAAAGTCGCGTTGGGTTGAAATGACGCCCTGCGGAACATGGGCCCCTAATGGACCTAAAGTCAAAGGCCCAACTGTTGTGTGGGCCGTTAGCAGGCCGAGAGCAAAATGGGCTATGAGTTGGCCCATTTACCGAATGGGCCGAGGAGAGGCCTAAAGTCACAGCGGGCTAGAATTGGCCCAACTGCATAATGGGCCAAAAAAAGGCCGAAAGACGTTTCGGGCCGTTAACGGGCTGGAACTGAAGATGGGCTGCTAACAGGGCGAAAGAAGCTCGGGCCGCAATTGGGCCTAAAGACGTAGCGGGCCGTTAACGGGCTTAAACTGACAATGGGCTAGAAATTGTCAAATCTAGAATGGGCCTTTGATGGACCGATTCTGTGTAAGTTGTATGGGCCGTACTTGCAAATGGGCCTGACTCAAGTAGGCCGCTAATGGGCCGGCGCGCTTATTTTGACAGGCCCAGCCTTTTCACGGAATGGGCCTTGTCCACCTGTCATAGGCGCCTCTTGTCCAATGAATGGATGACATCTGTCCCAACGGTGAGCCAACACGTGTTTCCTCCGGCCAATGACAATTTTACACGTGGAAAATCCTCATTGGTCCGGGCTGTTAACGGGTTATCGGATCCAAAACCGGACCCGATAGCTTAACGGCGACCCGTTACGGTGGATGCCACGTGTCGGTCACCCTTGACGAAAGCACTTCCATGACACACGATTTATCTTTATGGAAGTGGACACTTCCGTGATGATAATTTTGGTAATGTCATGGAACACTTCTACGACATCACAAGTATGACTATCTTGATTCTGTCATAAAATCGTCATGGATGTACATGCATGACAGAAAATGTGACCTACTGTGACAAACACGTATCATCGCGGAAGTGTATTTTTTTTGTAGTGTTAACACAACCTTAAAATCTCCTACCGGTGTCTATGCCATCGAATGCAACAAATTTCTTGGCCCTAAACTGGTGAAGCTTGCATTTTCATGGTCGGATCAGCCGATGACTAGAAGACAAAGAGCAGTTCAAAAGAACCGAGGAGCATCCCCAACTTGAAGACCAGTTCAGGGGCTACTGATGGTGTCCTGGACTAGGGTTTACTCATCACGTCTTCTCCCGACGAGGTGGGCCGGACCAAGGACCCCCCTTGGCGGTGCACTTGTGGGCCACATCCAGGAGGCCCACGATGTATACAAGGAAGGTTCCCGAGGACTTGTCTCATGCTCCACATTTTAGATGTCGACTACACCATGATTTACCATACACGTAGCCGACATATTTGTAACCCTAAACCTGTTGGTGCCTATATAAACCAAGGGTAGGGCACGTAGAGGCATATAGACAATCTCGTGGTAGAAACACCTATACTCCATCAACAACCAATACAAAAAAAGCAGGAAGTAGGGTATAATTTTTTTCGAGAGAGCTCGAACTTGGGTAAAAACATGTGTCTACAGTTACCATCATGTCAAGGCTATTAGCTCTGGACACCCCTACCCGAGATTCACCGGAATCGACTCTGACATCAGGTGTGGCGTGAAAATAACAAGGCATATGGTGAAAGCCGAGTGAACCTAAAAAGGGGCCTTGGATGCCCGGCTTGGAAACACTCCGTTCAATGATCCACGAGGTCGAAGATAAAGATTTGTTGAACCAGGTTTCAGGACCGACGACTGAAGATGAAAACAGTTCAAAAGATCCGAGGAGCGTCCCTGAATTGAAGACTGGTTCAAGGGCTGCTGACGGTGTCTTGGACTAGGGGTTACTCACCATGTCGTCTCCCGACTAGGTGGGCCAGGTCGAGGAACCTCCTGGGCGGTTCAACAATAGGCCATCTCCAGAAGGTCCATAACACGAAGAAGGAATATCCTTGAAGACTTGGCACATACTCCAAGACTTAGAGGTCATGTACAACACGATTACCATATACATATCCAACTTATATGTAACCCTAGACCCCCTGGTATCCATATAAATCAAAGGGTAGTTCTCGTAGACGACACACAACAATCTCATGGTAGACCATTGTACTTTGTAATCCACCTCAAATCAATAAAAACACAAGCAGTGCATAGGGTATTAACTCTCCAGAGAGCATGAACCTGGGTAAAGCCTCGCGTCCTTGTTACCATCATATCTAGGTAGCTTAAAAAAACCATCATATCTAGGCTACTACCTTGGGACCCCCTACCCGAGATTCGCAGAAATCCACTCCGTCATTTAGCATTCAAAATTTGTCCACAAAAGAGTGTACTTCTATCTTCCCAGTGCACTTTAAAATATAAATGCTTCTCTCTAATCACATGGGAAAAAAGACCAATAACATTCAACACAAGGTATTCTCACTTTCTACATGCACTTAGCTCATTGAAGGAGGGGTAATTAAAGAGGAGAGAGATGGTGGCTTGCACCTTCCCAATGCATTTTATACTCCACTCCATAATTCGTGTTAACATTTCTATATGTCCACTTATTCGAGGATGGAGGGAATATGATTGATTTTAGTCATACAATGTCTCATTATCCACCCTCATGACTACACTTTTTATATTCGGTAATCTCTTTAAGATACTTGATACTTGGCAACTGTCGGGTATTTGTTTTATTTTTCACTTTTCTGCAATCATACAACAATCGTTTCAACACATTTGCTACTAATAAATTCTCTCACGTAAGGTAACTCTAAAGCTTATAATTATTCTCTCTCTACCATTGTGTCAAACATAAATTAGGGTTGTTATACTCTCCAACAAAGATTATCGTGATCCTCTACACTTGTGGGTTATCAACAGCTCCACCGTGCTCATGGTTCATCCATAATTTGACCCGACCGAGCCACTTTGCATGAAAGGGGTTAGGATCGATAGTGATGATCCCATCTATTTGGTCGGTGTGGCAGCTGACAATGGCAGAGTAGATGGTTTGTCGTAGATGTAGTTGGTGAAGGCGACGGTGTAGACCAAGAAGAAGTTGATGATGATGGTGTCGCGGACCTGATCTGATAGCGTGAGGTCACCATGGTTAGTTGCAGTTGTCGAGGTGTTATGCGATGTACATAGTAACAATAAGGTAGTCACACGAGGATTTGTATGACAGGAGGATGTAACTCAGATTACCAGATAGATACATGACATAAGTTTTACCTAGGCTCGTCGACCCTGCTATGCGAGTAACAAATCTACTCCGGCTTATATGAGACTATACCACAAAGAGATTACAATGAAGGTGCAAAATTTGTAGTCGGCGAGTTGGGTATCAACTCGTCGAAATTGGAGGTGGATGACCAGGACAAGATGTCCATAACGGATCTATTGATTGCGCTAATGTGCTAAGTTAGGGCTTCAGGAGATCTTCCGGATGTCGAAGAGGTTGGAGAGCCATCCTCCTTCGTCTTGATTGGACGCCTTTATATAACAGTCTTGTCGATGGCCACCTTTCTCTGATCTTGATCATCTTGTCTTGCGGCCATGGACTTTTTCATTTTGGGTAGTGATACATCTAAGGGAGCAGGTGGCCGAGATATAGGCCCCTCGTACCGCATACATACACAAATACGTAGACAAACATGGCTAACAACGATATGTGCAACAGAGGAATACGGTGAAACCACTTTCCCTCATCAATACCATTTGATTTGTTATGGAAATATATTTTCATATGGTACATATGTTTGATATTATAAATATTTATTTTTATAATTTTGATCAAAGTTTACAAAGTTTGATTTTAAAAATAGCCGCTTAATTTTCGTAAATGATTTTAATATTTGATATTATAAAAATTAATTTATTTTTATACTTGGAAAGATATGCACATTGAAAATAGTTAGCACTCACCGCAAAGAAAAAATAAATCTTTGGCACTGCACACTAGAGACGAACGAGCTTAAGCAGAACTGCAGAAGAGGGGCCAGAATCGTCACCCAAGTGGGAGGAGGAGGAGAACTATTTGGCCTTCACCAACTTCACTTTCCCCCGCCAATTCTCTGCCCCTTGCTGATACGTGACGCTCGCTCTCCCCAGCCGTCGCTACAACCTTTATTTACAGCTTCGCCTCGAGGCATCTCTGCACCATTGTTTTTTCTGCCATTTTAACCCGCGCGCGCCTCCTCTTCACTCGTCTCGTTATTCCCTCCTGTCCGTCCCGTTCCAGCTATACGCACCCTCCCTGCCTGTCTGTACTGCGCCGCCGCCGGCCGGTCTGGTCCTCAGCTCGCATCTCGGGGACATGTCGAAGGTTCGTGCCAGGATTCTGGGCTTAATCCCTTTGGATCTTGCTTTAGAATCCAACACGTATTGCTCTTATATATCTGCCCCTTTTGTGCACTGCCTTCTGATCTTTGCTCGTTGTCTGTACTCCCCTGCTCGAGCTCTGGTCTGCAGAACGCCATCCATATGCTGATCACGCTAGCTGTTTGGTTTTGCTGCAGAAAATTGTGGTGAAGCTGGAGGTGAACAGCGGCAAGGATAAGCAGAAGGCCATGAAGGCCGTGTCGGCGCTCGTCGGTACGAGCAGCACTATTTTGTTTTTTCGCATGGCTCGTGAGGAACAATAAGAGCTACTAGCTGAAGCAATAAAGGAACCGACGTTGGGTTCTGTCTCGTGTGTGCAGGCATAGACGCGCTGTCCGTGGACATGGCCGCCCGCAAGATGACGGTGATCGGCATGGTGGACCCGGTGGACGTGGTGAGCAAGCTGCGCAAGGCGTGGTCGGCGTCCATCGACTCGGTCGGCCCGGCCAAGGAGCCCGAGAAGGAGGGCGAGAAGAAGGACGGGGACGGCAAGAAAGACGGCTCCGACGCCAAGAAGGAAGGGGAGGGGGAGAAGAAGGACGGCGACGGCAAGGACGGGGCCAAGAAGGACGACGGCGAGGCGAAGCCGCCGCAGCCGACGGAGGAGCAGCTCATGGCCGAGTTCATGAACCAGTACAGATCGGCCTATTCGGCTTACCACAACCCCTACATGAACAGCCACTACGTCGTGCAGAGCATGGAGGAGAACCCCAACTCCTGCGCCATCTGCTAAGAACGCGACCACTGGGTGATGTGATTGTGCAGAGTACGTGTGGTACAAAGACGCTGCTTGCTCTCTTCTGGCGTGTATGCCGTTTCTATACAGAATGCAGTTATGGGCAGGGAGGACATTCACGTGGAAAACTTTCTGTGTGGGACAATTATAACTGTAGTGACTTGTGACGGCTTTTTTTTAATATGTACTCCCTCTGTTCCAAAATAATTGTCTTTCTAAAGATTTCAACAAATGACTACATACGGAGCAAAATAAGTGAATCTACACTCTAAAACATGTCTACATACATCCGTATGTTGTAGTTCATTTGAGATGGCTAGAAAGACAATTATTTGGGAACGGAGGGAGTATATATTGAAAATATGCGCCATGCATGTGTGAAGATCCACTGCTTTGCGGTTTGCGGCTTCAAACTACAAAATGGATTAGTCTCACGTTCTCTTTGCGAGGGATTAGTATCACGATGACGGTTATACTCCAACGGTGCATAAGTTGGACTCTCTCCGTTCTAAACTATTTGAAGTTTTATTCACAAAATAAATAAATTATTTCAAGTTTTAGTCTTTACTTAAGTCAAATTTCTTTGAATTCTTTTCTTCTACTTTTTTTTCAAAAAGAAGGAATGCCCCGGCATCTGCATCAAGCAAAAAAAGACATCTTTAAGTTCGTTCAAGTTTAAAGGAATTTATATTAACATCTACACGCGCTATCAAATTAGTTTCATTAGATTTACCATAAGATATTTTTTTCATATTATATACTCCCTCCATTCCAGAATAAGTCGTTGATTTAGTACAGAATAGCGACACTTATTTTGGGACGGATGGAGTATATTTGACGTTGTAAATATTAGCTTATCTTTCTATACATTTGATCAAAACTAAAGAAGTTTGTCTTGGGAAATTTTTGGAACTTTGAGTAATTTGGAATGGAGGGACCAGTGGCATAGTTTTGATGCCTCTTTTTTCTAATGCAATCTGGCTAAGCCAGTCGTGTTTGATTTTACAGTTTTATATTCAGATCTTAATATAGCACATAATGCCAACCAAGAAAGAGTTCTAGCTGACCTCTCCATCTATGACATAAGAGCAAGAATTTATGTTGGTAATCAAGACAAAGAAACAAAACAAAGATATGTTAAGAAGAAGCCACTAGGAACAAACTGCCAAGCCGACACTGTTGACACATCTCAGTCGTGGATAAGCATAGCTAGCATTCTAGGTTTAATTAATGTTCAAAGACTACATCATTGCACAGGAGATGCTGATCAAATTGGACAGCATATGAGCAGCCAATACTTTTTTTTTTTTGCGAGTAAGCAGCCAATACCTTTCGCCCAGGATTGGTCCAATAGAATTAACCACGTCCAAGTAGCACTAGACCACTATCAGTGACCGAATGTACCATTTGGCACACTCATTTGGACCCAAATTCACAGTGGTCAGTTACACACATGTACGCAATGACCTAACTTAAAATTACCCTTCGTAAGAGTACTACAAACAGCAAAAAACCAGGGACCGCCAGCAATAAGCCAAGCCAGACTCAACTGCTGCTTTCCAATGGAAGCGACATAAATCCATGAGATCACCTATTCTGGAATCATCGGGTCGGATACATTTTCTTTTTGAGCTAAGAACCGTAGAACAGTTGTTCTAGCTACGGATTTTTTCCTACATATGCATAAACCAGGTAAATACTTACAAGTACAAAGCGTCGAAAAAGAAAACGTTTAACCAATTCCAGCCCGAGGAAACATGGAGAAACAAGATGAGATGCTTAAATCAGGCCAGCAACATCACAGAATTGAAGGGGTTGTTCTTGAAACAGTCTGCGTTCTTCTTTTTAATTCTGTGATCTAGAAGTTGCAGGTCATTTCTTTGCATCCAAACGTTCCAGCAGCCTGAAACAGAAACATCCATCTCAATCTTGGGAGGTCACTTGTTGCATGTAAATGGAACTTCATCCGACACTGAGAGTCGCCTGGAATAAAAGCTATTTCTGCAGGGAACTAGGCATGGCATTCAGAAGTTGCAGGTCATAGGAAATGTTTTAACAAAAGCCAATTGTCCAACTGGAATAAAATGTTATGTGCGCTGTCGAGTCGGACGGACGATCACGACGTTTCAGCATGTGAGAGCTGTGACCTCTGTACACTGGAGCGCAGTGCGCAGATAAACTCTGATCAGCGAAATCCTCTGAAGAAAATATCAGGAAGGACAGCACAAATGCGCGACTGTTGTCGTTTAGATCCCTAAGGCTAGGAATGACAGGGTTTCAGAATCCGGACACTAACCAACCTAACTGCGAATAATTAGCGCGCGCGACTGCTTGAGTGCCACTCAGATATCGTGTCTTCTGTTGGGGCCGGTGTCTCACAAAATTAACAGTGTCCTTGTAACAGTCACACTAATCTCAAACTTTATTGTGGGGTGTCACACACATATGACATACATAGCATATATATATTTCGAAGAAAAAGATTTCCCATCCAGTGTCGAGCCCAATGGCAGATGCATCAGGGTCAAAACAATGTCTATACCGCTGTATTTTTCGACAAATGGTGGATTTTATCAGTTCAAAAATGAAGCATCAAGAACATACAAACACAATGAATACACGCCCAGTCTCTACATAATTAGAATGCATATAGCCAACATCAACGCACGCACATAAAAACCCACCTTCAAATAGCGAAGACATTAACAAATTATGCGTAGGCGAGTAGAAAAAAGACTCAAGCGATCAAATATGTGATCGACAAACTACAACAATGACCATATCCGCACCAACCATCTGATGACATCATACGGATGACGAGGTTCTACAATAACACCGCCTTTAGGAAGGGAGCGAGGCTCAATCACTGTCGTCCCTCGATCGAACCACCCAAGACCAGAATCTAGGTTTTCACCGAGAAGAAAACCAACCCAAGCATATCCAAGCAATGCCTTCAACGAGGTTCCCACAACCTATCACTCTCCGGCCATCGGACGACCGTCTAGGCTCCCATAATGAACCAAAGCCCACCAGGCACCCACGATCCAAGAGCCACGATGGACCAAAGCCCACCAGACTCCCACAACTTATCAAGCTCCGGCCATCGGAAGTCCGTCGAGGACATCCAGATTGGACCCCCACAGTCGCCTGTCTCAAGGTCGTCGGGCACCATGCCTGCTAGTCACCCGTTGAAGGCCGAATCTGGGTAGGGGTTGTCCCGATCCATCATGACGGATGGCACTCCAACCACCACCTGATGTTGCAGGTAGAAGGCTCACCATGGATGGCCATACCCTCATCATGCACCTCAGCGACAATGAAGAGGGAGTAGAGGTCTTCATTGCAAAATGGGTCTGGGCAGGGAGGCCTAAATCTAGAGCCTTTGGCCCGCGCCCGGACGCCAACCGCCGCTGGCAGAGAACGTCAGCAACTTCTGACTAAGCGTAACTTAGGACCGACCCCACCGCAGTCGACGCCATGCTGGCTTTCCCTCTAGTTTGTGGTGGCCATGGTTGTGTAGGACGAGCTCCTCTTCCAAGATTGGACATGACTCTTAAGGGGCATGTTTCTGGACGCTAAATTTTGAGTCTTGTCACTGTTTTATCTTTTTTTGGATATCTATCACTCGGAAAAATCTTTAAAGTTAAGGCAGTTGCAAAACTTTGGGGGCAAGCTTGCGGCCAAAGGAGGGCTTTAGATGGCTCTCAAAGTGCATAGTCACCCTCCCTAGGCGCCCTTGGGCTATGGGCCCTCCTAGCCCAAGTTCAAGCCCCCGGATGCTCCTTGATACATAAATCAACATCGTATTTTTTTTCAACTTTTTTACAGAGGTTTAATATGTCTATTTTTGTGAAAACATAAATTAGCACATGACACTTTATTAATAGGTTAGTCCAAATAAACTTCAAAACTTTGTTGAAATGATGAAAATATGACATGAACAATGCAAAGAATTATAGATACGTTGGAGACATATTAGGCCAATGCAACTATCTATGAAGAGTGTACCTTTTTGTGTAGGCTTTTGCTATTGTTAAATTTTATCATTTTCCTAGAGAAGCAAAAAAAGTTTCGCTTGCTTTACATTGTAATCCTGGCGAGGAAGGGGGCAATGTGTGGCACCATAACCGGGAACGTATCCGATGCAAGTGTAGTGCTATCGGTGCACTGGATGTCGTAGAACATTTCAGAAACAGTGAAAAAAATCTAGCACACTGACACAACATTAATGTATGTTGTCATAAAAATTTGTATCAACAATTAGGATATTTTTGAGATAAAAAATAACAAATTTGGCATCAATATGATAATGGGCCAAAACTAAAGCCCAGCTTACGTTATGTACTATTGGCTGTTGAATTTGTCATTTCTGTTTCCGAAACTATGTTTCGAATTTGACTTGAAATTTTGTGGCAACCTACATTTACATTGTGTGGATGTGCAAATTTGTTTTCAGAATTTTTAAACATTTTAAAATAGGCAACGTGAATTTGGTGCACCGAGACACCAAATATTCTCCCCACCATGACCCCCCAGACTTTACTTTCACGCATTTGGCTGAGGATGTGATTGTTTTACACAATGAATAGCCAAATTGAATATCCGTACCATGAAGGCTTTCCCTCAAACAAAAAATACTGCAGACAAGAACTCGTTCACCAAAGACCGTTCTTTTAATTTGTGGGATCTGTCCTGATTCGTTCTATTATTTTAGTCAATTTCTATTTAAAATACTCTTGAATAAATCATGAATTTAAAAATGATTGTGATTTAAAAATCAAAATGTCAAGATTTTAACAAATGTTCGTAAATTTTAAATATTCACGAATTAAAAAATGTTGACAAATTCGAAAAATGTTATCTGATTTAAAAAATGTTCGCTAGTTTTAAAATATTCAAAATATGAAAATTGTTCAAGAATTTGAAAATCCTTCTTGAATTATAATAACCTTCCTAAATATTGAAAAAATGGTTTCACAATTCAAAATGTTCATGAATTCAGAAAAATACATAAATTTTGGAAAATGGGTCAAACGACAAACAGAAAAACTGAATAACCAAAAAAAACTCAATTCAGAGAAGGTTCTAGAACCTTTTCAAAACCGGTGGAAACTAAAATACAATAAAATCCCATACATGGGTAGCCCATATAGGTGGCACGGGCGCTCGACCATAAGAGCTTCTTGACGGATACAATGAAATGCTATTTGGATGACTAACAACGTAAAATGAGTAGACTTGTAGTGAAAGAAGAGGTATTTTGTTGGTTCATCATGAGCGCACGATAAAACATTTTTTTCTTCCTTGCCGGTTGCAACAAGAAACATTGTGCTTTGTGAGAACAACACCTGAGCGTAGATATCACATCAAAAAAATTAATTGTTAGTGGCATTTTCGATTTTCATTTAGTTTATTATTGTCCACTAGAACAGATGGTGCATTACCAAATTAAATTATTGTTTTTTAGCAAGCCAATAAATGTTTCTTAAACAAAAATCCGTTTTATTTACAGAATCATCTTAATATGGACAAGTAAATCACAGACTAACATAGTAGAACATTTATGACCCTTGCAAAGCATGGATAATTATGTAGTGACATGGAAGAAACAAAAATGACGAAAATGTGTGCACTGATGGTGCGATCAGGAGCAAAACATACATGGTGGAGAAGGGTGTCAACCCATGCTATACATATCGGCCGGCCCATGCGCTAGCGTTGGCCGAAGGCTTTCTTTAATTTCCATTTTCTTCTAGGGCCGTCTCTTCACTGCGAGTACCTCATCTTTCCTAGGGTGCTTTCCGTGTGTTGACTCGAACATCACTGCTCTGCGCACATTGTCAATTGCCTAAACAACTACTACCACCATCACATCTGCTTCCTTGCACGCAACACATACACATGCTCCTCCATGCATGGCTCACGTGCACAGTCTCCACTTGATCCATCATCCATCCATTCTCCAAATCCTGCAACTTATCGGCCTACGACGCCACCACAAGCCTTGCACACATATGGCAATTTAATTATGGTTGATCTCCTTGCACGATCAGTTCACCGTCTCTTTCCACCGGCGACTAAAAAGTCCGGCGACAACTTCCGCACGCCGAAGAGGTTACGCTGCCACCTAAATCCAGGAAGAATTTGACTCCCGTTGGAGCTTTACACTGACGCTGTGACGCATATTCAGGTATACGCACAGGTGCAGGATATACGACACGACACGGGGCTCTGGATTCCGGCGCCTGCTCACCTACGCGATCTGCCCGTCTCAGCTTTCCTCCCGGCGCAGCTCACCTACACGACCAGATCCCGGGAGGGCTCGGCATCCCGTTGCCGTACTAGCTGGTACTCTGCCCGCCCTCGATTCAGTTTACTTGTGAACTGGAGTATACTCTTTATTTTCAGTAGTTTCAGTCCCAAGACTCTTTTATCTTTTTGTGAGCTACAAAATGTACTGCTCCTACGGGAAAATATCTGATGCACCGGAGCTTGTGGTGCTACCGGTGCACCGAGCTCATATTGTGCTTTTAAAATGTTCAAAAAATTCTGGAAAAAATTTAGCACACTCATACAACATCAATATAGCTTGTCACAAAATTTCAAGTCAAAATTCAAAACATAACTCGAAAAACAAAAATAACAAATTCAAAACGAAATAGTACATAATATAACTTGGGCTTTAGATTTGGCTCATTATCACACTGAAGTCTAATTTGTCATTTTTGTATCTCAAAAAACATTTCAAAGTTTTATACGAAATTTTGTGAAATCATACATTGATGTTATGTCAATGTGCTAGATTTTTTTCAGAATTATAAAAACATTCTATGGCACCCGGTGCACCGGTAGCACCGCAAGTCCACAAGTGCGGGTGCAGCAGATACATTCCCCTGCTCCTACGTTAGCCGACCAGCTAATGGCTCTCTCAAGAGGAGTTTGTACGAGTTGCTGGATAATGCAGGGGCGTTGACTAGTGCTACACCGCTACGAAGAATATGTCGGCTACGCGGCGTGCGGTTGTCTGTGGTCCTTTCCCGGCTCGAGTACATACACTATAAACCCTATACAAATGTAAACGGTGCAAACGCAAGTGCTGCTTTAATTGAACGTGCGTACAGTACTAATTATCCGCGATCACGTGCCTGTGCTGCGTGCTAATGGAATGTGCTTGTAAATTTACAAGGCACCCCGGCTTCAGCAGTAATCGCGAACTGCATAGGAGCGTCCTGATTTGCACCTTGTGACTATGGATTGCTCGGAGCGTAATCAATGGCGATGCAAGCAATGACAGAGGAAAAAGATAAAATTCATTTATGTGTCTGCTTTCGCCATCTCGCTCGCCTCCGTTTTACAGCTGAAAATAATAACTATACTAGTAGTACTCTCTCCGTTCGGAAATACTTGTCGGAGGAATGAATGTATCTAGATGTATTTTAGTTTTAGAGACATCCATTTTTATCAATTTCTTCAACGAGTTTTTCTGGACGGAGGGAGTATAATAAAAGCCTCTCGTTTCCTCTCACCATCAACTATTCTCACAACGACCAGTGGCGCTGTACATACCGAGTTTTCCCTACGGATACTGTACATACGTGGAGTATCCCGGTATGGTCCATGCTTGAAAAAGTGCGGATGTCCTGCAAGTTTTCTTGGGCTGCCCGGTCGAATTTGAAAGCCCAGCCTGCGCGGTACCAGTTGGCTGGCCGGTGTCAGTGGTGTTAGCCCTGATGGGTTCACCAACCGCCAACCCCTGCGCTTTAATGCGCGCATCAATTCACTCGTCACTCTCCCTCACGCGCCCCGCAGCCGCAGCTCAGCTGCCTCCCCCACTGCTCGCTTACTGCCCCTAGAAGAAAGCTTTTACCACCACCGCCCTCTGCTCAATTGCCCATTGCTCTCTCCTAGCTCCAGCTGCTAGCTCCTAGCTCCATCTTGGCGCCGGCGAAGAGAGACATAATCAGATGGCGGCGGCGCGGTCGGCATTGGCGTCTGCCGGCCGTGCGGCGAACGAGGCCGTCAGCTTCATGGTGTTCATGCTGCTGGACGCGCTGGAGCTGCTGCTCTGCCTCGTCTACAAGGTCGCCGACTACGTGGCCGAGGGCGCGTGGCGGCCGTGCTACTGCTCGTCGTCAGCCGTGGCCGCGCCGGGGAAGATCGTCGTGTCGGAGCGTGGCGGGTCCAAGGTGGTCAGCATGCTGTCCTCCACCAAGCTGCTCCTGGAGGACATCTCCGACACGCTGTACACGCGGCCCTCCCTGCTCGCCAGCGCCGCCGGGTCGTCCCCGCCGTCCTTCTCCCGGCGCCGGGAGAAGTCGAGGCCGTCAGCGTCGGCCACCACGCTCACCGTGCACTCCGCCATCGTGCAGATCCTGCGTGGCAAGGCCGCTGGCGCCGGGGACGACGAGCACAAGCCGTACCCCTCGCCGCGTTGGTCCGACTGCCACTGCGCCAACTGCAACCCTGCCGACGCCGACCGCCTCTTCGTCCACGTCGAGGGACCCCACGGTACGTGCCACCCATACATGCATCGATCGATCATATCCCAAGCTCCATTAATACGGCGGCAAGATTTGCTTCCCTCGCCGTCACCCACACCACTAATGCTCACGCGCGTATGGTGTCTGTCATGTCCATTAAAGACGGCGGTGCCACGGAGGAGGACGTGCTGTTCATCCACGGGTTCATATCGTCGTCCGGGTTCTGGACGGAGACAGTGCTGCCGCACGTGAGCCGGGAGGCGCGGGCGCGGCGGCGGCTGTTCGCGGTGGACCTCCTCGGGTTCGGGCGCAGCCCCAAGCCGGCGGACTCGCTGTACACGCTCCGGGAGCACGTGGAGATGATCGAGCGCTCCGTCATCGAGCGGTACAAGGTCGGGGCATTCCACATCGTCGCGCACTCGCTCGGCTCCATCCTGGCGCTCGCGCTCGCCGTCAAGTACCCCGCCGCCGTCAAGTCCATCACCCTCGTCGCGCCGGTACGCAACGCCTCTCTCAGCTCGCTCCCCGGCCGTCGCGTACGTGACGTTTCTGCATGCGTCGCTCGCTAACCTCTTGGCTTGGCTTGCAGCCGTACTTCCCGGTGCCCAAGGGGGAGATGGGGACGCAGTACGTGCTGCGGGCGGTGGCGCCCCGGCGGGTGTGGCCGGCGATAGCGTTCGGCGCGTCGGTGGCGTGCTGGTACGAGCACCTCGGCCGCACCGTCAGCATCGTGCTCTGCAAGCACCACCGCCTCTGGGAGCTCGCCTTCCGCGTCTTCACCTTGTACAGGTACCGTAAAAAAACATTTCTTCCGGATCGGGGCGGTGAGAATTAGCTCAACGACATTGTTTCTTCTTCCTGCTCCCATTGGGATTGGGTGGTTGCGTTGACCAATGGAATTTAAGCAAGCTCGTCGAGGAATCCGCCATCAATGGGAGCTAGCTCCCAATCGAGGCGATGAAATGGGTGCGAGTGGGAGCATTTATGGGTGCCGGCTGTCGGGTCCGCCGGCTGCATCGTCGCTGCATCCTGATGTCATGATGTGACTGGCCGATGGGCGATGAGATGAGAGTTAATAGGGGACATATGAACTGAGCTTGACCCAGGTCAAATGCTAGTGGTTGCACTTGGTGTGACGACATGCGAGGCCATCTACTGTTTCAATGCTGACTGCGCGATGGACCACCTGCAGACCCGACTGTTTGGCCAATTTTTTGGTCATGGCCAAAATAATTGCTCTTGCTTGGATTGCAATATTTAGGCCTGCCCAAATGCTTCAACCAACTCTAGTGACACTTCTTCCTGCCCAACGTTGCGAAAACATGGGCAACCAAACCTTAGCCCCCCCCCCCCCCTTCCCCCTTTTCTTTTTGCGTAGCCAAATTTTGATAGGATTGGTTTGGGCTCAAACCAGACACACTCTATAGGAGATGGTAGCAACAATGGAAAGCCGCGTGAGACAAGGAAGGCGGCTTCTCGCAGGTGGTTGTCTAGAGGAGGTGTGTCGGTAATGCTAAGAAATTGAGCACTTTCTCCGGATGGGAATATAAATCAGGCATGGAATTTTAGGTTGTCAATTTAATGAGCAAAACATGTGTAATATGCCACAAAAAGACATATAGACATATTTCGCTAATTAGATTGAAGACCTAAAACTACGTGTTCAAATTATATTCCCGTCTGGAGGGAGTAAGGCAATAGCAGCGCAGAGATCTCCGACGAAATTGAGCATAGTGCAGTGCAATAAGGGGTTGGGGCGGGAGGGTGACTGGCTTGTGTGGATTGAAGTCAGTGGCTAGATAGCTAAAAAGTTACATATTTCTCATGGCTAAATATTTATGAGTTTTGCAACCAAGATTTTTTTGAAAATCCCATTTGACGAGACCAAAACATGAAAGAGATCTTAATTTATGTGTTGGCATTGATTGTGTGCTTCGTAGCTGTGCAGAGACCGGGTGTATAGATGTTTGCCAAAACATGCACATAACTCTATTAATATTTCGTGACGAGAAAATTGAGACACGAGTAGGCTAAAAATAGTCATCAGACCAGGTCGTGCTTATCAGGTCTATAACTGCTTTCTTTCTTGTTTTTCATTCCTTTCATTTCCCGATAAATGACTCTTTTATTATCTCAAAATATAGCATGAAGTGAAAACGAAATATAATGGGTACTATCATCACGCTCACGCTTCAACTTGGTGCAGGGTGAGGACTTACCTGATGGACGGCTTCTTCTGCCACACCCACATCGCCTCGTGGCACACCCTGCACAACATCATCTGCGGCAGCGCCGGCAAGATCGACAAGTGCCTCGAGGCCGTCCGGGACCAGCTCACGTGCGGCGTCACCATCTACCACGGCGGCGACGACGAGCTGCTCCCCGTGGGCTGCAGCTACGCGGTGCAGTCCAAGATCCCGCGCGCCAACGTCAAGGTGATCGACGGCAAGGACCACGTCACCATCGTCGTCCAGCGCCAGAGGGAGCTCGCCAGGGAGCTGGAGGAGATCTGGGACACGAAACGGTGAGCCTGAGGCCATGGATCGGTGCAATACATAGGGTAAAGAACGGGAGCGGGGTTTTGGAATGGCGCCTTGGGTTTAGCAGAATGTATGTGTCTTCGAAGAAGAACAAGGGCTGCAGGTCTGCGGCGGGCAGCCACATTTCTGGGTGCGGCAGGAGGCACAAGCGCCAGGCGAGGTCTCAAGAGTAAAATGTGAAGAAGATTACCTTGATTAGTGCTGGGAACAATTATTTGGCTGCTCCTGTGTATAATTGTGATAAGTGCATGATGAATCTCATTTCGGTTGTAACTCAGTGCACAGCGTCTCATGATCAGTTCGTGGACAGAGTCACACACGTCGTCACCGCATAAAACCATAACCAGTGCACGTCCATATATGGTCAAAGACTTGTATGAGCCCACACGGTGCATAAAACCATAACCAGTGCCTGTCTTTTTTTCTTTAACATACTACTCCCTTCGTCCGGAAATACTTGTCGGAGAAATGGATAAAAATGGATGTATCTAGAACTAAAATATGTCTAGTTACATTCATTTCTCTTCAATTCTCCGACAAGTATTTTTGGACGGAGAGAGTACAATCAAAGTCATTCACACACACGATCATACAGTGCATGTCTTTCTAGTACCTATCGTTCAGCTGTTTTATCAATTCTCTGATGCAATAAAGGATTTATCTTGAGCTAGCTGGATTATGCATTTGACTAAAGAACAGAGCGAAATAAACCTTCGAGCACTGCTAGAGTTACTCACTAAATCACTAATGTTCTTATGTGTTTATGTATCAACATGCAGTGACCAACTTCTTAAAAAACATCCCCGCAAAAAAAAAAACTTCTTAAAAAACAAAGATTTTTGGATATAGATGGACACGGCGCAGTTACCAAACCATGTGAACGATCTAATATGCCAATACCCTCCACTGCCGCTCCCACTCTGAATGAAGACGACTCAATGTTGAGGAAATTCTCTTCGACAATGCCTCGAAGGAAGAGAATGCATCCACAAGCACCATCATTGCTCGTAGTGATGCCCGCCATGTCTAGGTCAGCCTCTGAAGCCTTATGCTTCCCCACCTCTATGAACCCCGAAGAGGGAGTCCAAGCGCTGCAAACCTAAGAGACTGACCCGCAACTCCGTTAGCACCTGCAAATGGCGAACCAACCAGCTCGATCTGAAGGACACCGCTCCCACTACATCACCATGGAGGTCTGAAATTGTCAATATCGGCACCACCCCACCACCATAGCCAGGATGTCGGCCAGCTGTTGCCACAATGCTGGGACTAGGGGATGCCCATGACGACCATAGGAAGCGCCCACTATCGAGCCGCACCTCACATACTCACGACCACCGTAGGGCCGAGCCAGATTAGCACACCAGCCATAGGCCCCCACGTGGGTTTGGAAAGAGCTCGTCCATGAGATGTTGCTCAACAACCAGCGTCGGCCATCACCACCTTCTACAAACCCACCTTGCGTAGCCAAGCAACAATGATGTCCATAGCTTGCCGCCATGCCTGCCCTAAGCAGCTGTCATCGCCACACCGTAAATGCCATCGTACCTAGAGCCTGCAGGGGATTCAACAGGGGACGCCTCTGGTGGCGACGATTGGAGGAGGAAGAGTGAGATGCGATGAAGGGAGCTAGCAGCAGCACAACTAGGATTTCCTCCAGTCGCTAGAGAAGGGTTGATGACCCACAAGTACAGGGATCGCAACAGTCTTCAAAGATAGTATTTCATCCAAATTTATTGATTTGACACAAAAGGAGCTAAAAAATATCAGTTGAGTTGTCAATCCAACCACACCTAAGAAGTCACTTCCTTGCAACAATTTATTAGTAGAACAATAATTTGATAGCAATGGTAACAGTAGCAATAGTAACAGTAATAGTAGCAGTAACGACAATTTTTTAACAGGTGTAACAATATCAGTAGTAATTCGAGCAAAGACAATACTAACAAAGCGTAGGCATTGGATAAGCGATAGATATTTGGATGAAATTCAATATGTAACAACAGTAGCAATAGTAACTGTAATAGTGACAGTAGCGACAATTTTATAGCAAGTGTAACAGTAGCAGTAGTAATAGTAATTCGAGCAAAGACAATATTAACAGAGCGTAGGCATTGGATCAAGGATGGATATATGAATGAAATTCAATATGTAATAGTCGCAACCTAGAGCGATACACAATAGCTCTAATTCATCAATTGTATGTAGGCATGTATTCCATATATAGTCATACGTGCTTGCAATAAGAACTTGCATGACATCTTTTTTTTCTACACTCCTATGGCAGCGGGGTCCTAATGAAAACTAAGGGTAATTAAGGCGGTCATTTTAATAGAGAACCGGAACAAAGCATTAACACAGAGTGAATACATGAACTCCTCAAATTACACTCGTTCATGGAGAGTATCCCAGTTATTGTCACCTTGGGGTCTATGGTTCAGAACAATAACATGTGCATATACCTTGCAGATAGGATCAAGAACTCAAATATATTCATGAAAATATAATCGGTTCAGATATAAAATGATGGCACTCGGGCCCTAGTGACACGTATTAAGCATTAAGCATTAAAAAGTCATAGCAACGTCTATTTCAGAACATAGTGGATACTAGGGATCATGCTCTAACCAATTGACTCGATTACATAAGAAATTTCATCAATCTACATCACCCTCCAGCAAGCCTACGAAGAAATTGTTGATGGAGGAGGGTTGATAATGGCGATGGCGATGAATCCTCTTCTCCGGAGCCATAAACGAACTCCAGATTAGGCCTCCCGACGAAGTACAGGAGGCGGCTGAAGGAAATATGCCATAGAGGCAATAATAAAGTTGTTATTTATATTTCCTTATATCATGATAAATGTTTATTATTCATGCTAGAATTGTATTAACCGGAAACTTAGTACATGCGTGAATACATAGACAAACAGAATGTCCCTAGTGTGCCTCTACTAGACTAGCTCGTTAATCAAAGATGGTTAAGTTTCCTGAACATAGACATGTGTTTTCATTTGATCAACAGGATCAAATCATTAGAGAATGATGTGATGGACAAGACCCATCCGTTAGCTTAGCATAATGATCGTTTAGTTTTATTGCTATTGCTTTCTTCATGACTTATACATATTCCTCTGACTATGAGATTATGCAACTCCCGAATACCAGAGGAACACTTTGTGTGCTATCAAATGTCACAACGAATCGGGTGATTATAAAGATGCTCTCTGTGTGTCTCCAATGGTGTTTGTTGAGTTGGCATAGATCGAGATTAGGATTTGTCACTCCGTGTATCGAAGAGGTATCTCTGGGCCCTCTCGGTAATGCACATCACTATAAGCCTTGCAAGCAATGTGACTAATGAGTTAGTTACAGGGATGATGTATTACGGAACGAGTAAAGAGACTTGCCAGTAACGAGATTGAACTAGGTATGAAGATACCGACGATCGAATCTCGGGCAAGTAACATACCGAAGACAAAGGGAATGACGTATGTTGTTATGCTATTTGACCGATAAAGATCTTCATAGAATATGTAGGAGCCAATATGAGCATCCAGGTTCCGCTATTGGTTATTGACCAGAAATATGTCTCGAACATGTCTACATAGTTCTCGAACCCGTAGGGTCCGCACGCTTAACGTTCGATGACGATTTGTATTATGAGTTATGTGATTTGATGACCGAAGTTTGTTCGGAGTCCCGGATGAGATCACGGACATGACGAGGAGCCTCAAAATGGTCGATAGGTAAAGATTGATATATTGGAAGGTTATATACGGACATTGGAATGGTTCTGATAAGGTTCGGGGATTTATCGGAGTACCGGGAGGCTATCAGAACCCCCCTGGAAAGTTATTGGGCCTAATGGGCCATAGTGGAGGAGAGGAGGCAGGCCACAGGAGGTCGGGCGCGCCCCCCTTGCCCCAATCCGAATTGGACAAGGGGAGGGGGCGCGGCCCCCCTCTTTCCTTCTCCCTCTCTCTCCCTTCCCCTTTCCCCCTCTCCGTTGGAAGGAAAGCAGGGGGGGGGGGCGAATCCTACTAGGTTTGGAGTCCTAGTAGGACTCCCCCCCTTGGCGCGCCTCCCCCTTGGCCAACCTCCTCCTCCCCCATCCTTTATATACGTGGGCAGGGGGCACCCCAAAGCACAATAGACAATCTCTTAGCCATGTACGGTGCCCTCTTCCACAGTTTAACACCTCGGTCATATCGTCGTAGTTCTTAGGTGAAACCCTGCGCCGGTAACTTCATCATCACCGTCGCCATGCTGTCGTGCTGATGGAACTATCCCTCGTCCTCAACTGGATCAAGAGTCTGAGGGACGTCATCGTGCTGAACGTGTGCTGAGCACGGAGGTGCCGTACGTTCGGTACTTGGATCGGTTGGTGATACGTCTCCAACGTATCTATAATTTTTTATTGTTCCATGCTATTATATTATCCATCTAGGATGTTTTGTACGCATTTATATGCTATTTTATATGACTTTTGGGACTAACCTATTAACCTAGAGCCCAGTGCCAGTTTCTGTTTTTTCCTTGTTTTTGAGTATTCAGAAAAGGAATACCAAACGGAGTCCAATTGACCTGAAAATTCACGGAGATTGTTTTTGGACCAGAAGAAGCCCAGGGAGTACCGGAGATGGACCAGAAGAGTCCCGAGGCCACCACGAGGGTGGGGGCGCGCCCTACCCCCCTGGGCGCGCCCCCTACCTCGTGGCCGCCTCGTGGGCCCCTTGACTTGTTCCCGACGCCAACACCTCTTATATATCCCCAAACTTCCAGAACATAACCTAGATCGGGAGTTCCACCGCCGCAAGCCTCTGTAGCCACGAAAAACCAATCGGGACCTGTTTCAAAGACTCACCGAGGGGGAATCCTCACGGTGGCCATCTTCATCATTCAAGCTCTCCATGACGAGGAGGGAGTAGTTCACCCTCGGGGCTAAGGGTATGTACTAGTAGCTATGTGTTTGATCTCTCTCTCTCTCTCTCTCTCTCTCTCTCTCTCTCTCTCTCTCTCTCTCTCGTGTTCTTGATTCGGCACGATCTTGGTGTATCACGAGCTTTTCTATTATAGTTGGATCTGATGATGTTTCTCCCCCTCTACTCTCTTGTAATGGATTGAGTTTTCCCTTTGAAGTTATCTTATCAGATTGAGTCTTTAAGGATTTGAGAACACTTGATGTATGTCTTGCATGTGCTTATCTGTGGTGACAATGGGATATTCTCGTGATTTACTTGATGTATGTTTTGGTGATCAACTTGCGGGTTCAGTGACCTTGTGAACTTATGCATAGGGGTTGGCACACATTTTCGTATTGACTCTCGGGTAGAAACTTTGGGGCACTCTTTGAAGTTCTTTGTGTTGGTTGAATAGATGAATCTGAGATTGTGTGATGCATATCGTATAATCATACCCACAGATACTTGAGGTGACATTGGAGTATCTAGGTGACATTAGGGTTTTGGTTGATATGTGTCTTAAGGTATTATTCTAGTACGAACTCTAGGATAGATCGAGTGGAAAGAATAGCTTCATGTTATTTTACTACGAACTCTTGAATAGATCAATCAGAAAGGATAAATTTGAGGTGGTTTCATACCATACAATAATCTCTTCGTTTGTTCTCTGCTATTAGTGACTTTGGAGTGACTCTTTGTTGCATGTTGAGGGATAGTTATATGATCTAATTATGTTATCCTTGTTGAGAGAACTTGCACTAGTGAAAGTATGAACCTTAGGCCTTGTTTCCTAGCATTACAATACCGTTTACGCTCACTTTTATCGCTTGTTACCTTGCTGTTTTTATAATTTAAGACTACATAAACCTATATCTACCATCCATATTGCACTTGTATCACCATCTCTTCGCCGAACTAGTGCACCTATACAATTTACCATTGTATTGGGTGTGTTGGGAACATAAGAGACTCTTTGTTATTTGGTTGCAGGGTTGCTTGAGAGAGACCATCTTCATCCTACGCCTCCCACGGATTGATAAACCTTAGGTCATCCACTTGAGGGAAATTTGCTACTGTCCTACAAACCTCTGCACTTGGAGGCCCAACAACCTCTACAAGAAGAAGGTTGTGTAGTAGACATCAGTTGGATCGTGAAGACGTTCGACTACATCAACCGCGTTACTAAACGCTTCCGCTTTCGGTCTATGAGGGTACGTGGACACACTCTCCCATTTCGTTGCTACGCATCTCCTAGATAGATCTTGCGTGATCGTAGGATTTTTTTTGAAATACAACGTTCCCCAACAGTGGCATCCGAGCTAGGTCTATGCGTAGATGTTATATGCACGAGTAGGACACAATGAGTTGTGAGCGATAATAGTCATACTGCTTACCACCAATGTCTTACTTTTTTTCGGTGGTATTGTTGGATGAAGCGGCCCGGACCGACATTACATGACCACGTTCATGAGACTGGTTCTACCGACGTGCTTCACACACAGGTGGCTGGCGGGTGTCTGTTTCTCCAACTTTAGTTGAATCGATTTTGACTACGGCCGGTCCTTGTTGAAGGTCAAAACATCACACTTGACAAAATATCACTGTGGTTTTGATGCGTAGGTAAGAGCGGTTCTTACTAGAAGCCCGTAGCAGCCACATAAAACTTATCGGCAACTGGCAGGAGCCTTATGGTTGTCGCTTTATTGTATGAAATGCAATCGCCATGTAATTGCTTTACTTTATCACTAAGCGGTAGCGATAGTTGGCGAGATGACAACGATGCTACGATGGAGATCAAGGTATCAAGCCAGTGACGATGGAGATCATGACGGTGCTTTGAAGATGGAGATCAAAGGCACAAGATGATGATGGCCATATCATGTCACATATTTTGATTGCATGTGATGTTTATCCTTTATGCATCTTATTTTGCTTAGTACAACGGTAGCATTATAAGATGACCCCTCAGTAAATTTGAAGGTATAAGTGTTCTCCCTGAGTATGCACCGTTGCTACAGTTCGTCGTGCCGAGACACCACGTGATGATCGGGTGTGATAAGCTCTACGTTCACATACAACGGGTGCAAACCAGTTTTGCACGTGCAGAATACTCGGGTTAAACTTGACGAGGCTAGCATATGCAGATATGGCCTTGGAAAACTGAGACCGAAAGGTCGAACGTGAATCATATAGTAGATATGATCAACATAGTGATGTTCACCATTGAAAACTACTCCATCTCACGTGATGATCAGACATGGTTTAGTTGATATGGATCACGTGATAATTTAGATGACTAGAGGGATGTCTATCTAAGTGGGAATTATTAAGTAATATGACTAATTAAACTTTAATTGATCATGAACTTAGTACCTGATAGTTTTTGCATGTCTATGTTGCTGTAGATCAATGGCCCGTGTTGTTGCTCCCTTAAATTTTAATGTGTTCCTAGAGAAAGCTAAGTTGAAACATGATGGTAGGAACTACACAGTCTGGGTCCGTAACTTGAGGATTATCCTCATTGCTGCACAGAAGAATTACGTCCTGGAAGCACCGCTAGGTTCAAGACCCGCTGCAGGAGCAACTCCGGTCGTTATGAACGTCTGGCAGAGCAAAGCTGATGACTACTCGATAGTTCAGTGTGCCATGCTTTACGGCTTAGAATCGGGACTTCAAAGACGTTTTGAACGTCATGGAGGATATGAGATGTTCCAGGAGTTTAAGTTAATACTTCAAGCAAATGCCCGAGTTGAGATATGAAGTCTCCAACAAGTTCTATAGCTGCAAAATGGAGGAGAATAGTTCTGTCAGTGAACACATACTCAGAATGTCTGGGTACCACAACCACTTGACTCAGCTGGGAGTTAATCTTCCTGATGATAGTGTCATTGAAAGAGTTCTTCAATCACTGCCACCAAGCTATAAAGGCTTCGTGATGAACTATAATATGCAAGGGATGGAAAGACTATTCTCGAGCTCTTCGCGATGCTAAAGGCTGTGGAGGTAGAAATCAAGAAGGAGCATCAAGTGTTGATGGTTAACAAGACCACTAGTTTCAAGACAAACGGCAAAGGGAAGAAGGGGAACTTCAAGAAGAATAGCAAGCAAGTTGCTGCTCAAGGGAAGAAGCCCAAGTCTGGACATAAGCCTGAGACTGAGTGCTTCTACTGCAAAGGGACTGGTCACTGGAAGCGGAACTGCCCAAGTATTTGGCGGATAAGAAGGATGGCAAAGTGAAAGGTATATTTGATATACATGTTATTGATGTGTACCTTACTAATGCTCGTAGTAGCTGCCCGGGTATTTGATACTGGTTCTGTTGTTCATATATGCAACTCGAAACAGGGGCTACGGATTAAATGAATATTGGCTAAGGACGAGGTGACAATGCGTGTGGGAAATGGTTCCAAGGTTGATGTGATCACCGTCGGCACGCTACCTCTACATCTACCGTCGGGCTTAGTTTTAGACCTGAATAATTGTTATTTGTTGCCAGCGTTAAGCATGAACATTATATCTGGATCTTGTTTGATGCTAGACGGTTATTCATTTAAATCAGAGAATACTGGTTGTTCTATTTATATGAGTAATATCTTTTATGGTCATGCACCCTTGATGAGTGGTCTATTTTTGTTGAATCTCGATTGTAGTGATACACATATTCATAATATTGAAGCCAAAAGATGCAAAGTTAATAATGATAGTGCAACTTATTTGTGGCACTGCTGTTTAGGTCATATTGGTGTAAAGCGCATGAAGAAACTCCATGTTGATGGGATTTTGGAATCAGTTGATGCTTGCGAACCATGCCTCATGGGCAAGATGACTAAGACTCCGCTCTCGGGAACAATGGAGCGAGCAACTGACTTGTTGGAAATAATACATACTGATGTACGCGGTCCGATGAGTGTTGAGGCTCACGGCAGGTATTGTTATTTTCTGACCTTTACAGATTATTTGAGCAGATATGGGTATATCTACTTGATGGAACATAAGTCTGAAACATTTGAAAAGTTCAAAGAATTTCAGAGTGAATAGGAAAATCATCGTAACAACAAAATAAAGTTTCTACAATCTGATCGTGGAGGTGAATATTTGAGTTATGAGTTTGGTCTTCATTTGAAACAATGTGGAATAATTTCGCAACTCACGCCACCTGGAACACCACAATGTAATGGTGTGTCCGAACGTCGTAACCGTACTTTATTAGATATGGTGCGATCTATGATGTCTCTTACCGATTTACCGCTATCGTTCTGGGGTTATGCTTTAGAGACAGTTGCATTCACGTTAAATAGGGCACCATCTAAATCCGTTGAGACGACACCATATGAACTGTGGTTTGGCAAGAAACCTAAGCTGTCGTTTCTTAAAATTTGGGGCTGCAATGCTTATGTGAAAATGCTTCAACCTGATAAACTTAAACCCAAATCGGAGAAATGTGTCTTCATAGGATACCCAAAGGAGACTGTTGGGTACACCTTCTATCACAGATCCGGAGGCAAGATATTCGTTGCTAAAAATGGATCCTTTCTAGAGAAGGAGTTTCTCTTGAAAGAAGTGAGTGGGAGGAAAGTAGAACTTGATGAGGTAATTGTACCTGCTCCCTTATTGGAAAGTAGTTCATCACAGAAATCAGTTCCAGTGATTCCTACACCAATTAGTGAGGAAGCTAATGATGATGATCATGAAACTTCAGATCAAGTTACTACTGAACCTCGTAGGTCAACCAGAGTACGATCCGCACCAGAGTGGTACAATATTCCTGTTCTGGAGGTTACGTTACTTGACCATGACGAACCTACGAACTATGAGGAAGCGATGATGAGCCCAGATTCCGCGAAATGGCTTGAGGCCATGAAATCTGAGATGTGATCCATGTATGAGAACAAAGTGTGGACTTTGGTTGACTTGCCCGATGATCAGCAAGCCATAGAGAATAAATGGATCTTCAAGAAGAAGACTGACACTGACGGTAATGTTACTATCTACAAAGCTCGACTTGTTACGAAAGGTTTTAGACAAGTTCAAGGAGTTGACTACGATGAGACCTTCTCACCCGTAGCGATGCTTAAGTCTGTCCGAATCATGTTAGCAATTGCCGCATTTTATGATTATGAAATATGGCAAATGGATGTCAAAATTGCATTCCTTAATGGATATCTTAAAGAAGAGTTGTATATGATGCAACCAGAAGGTTTTGTCGATCCTAAAGTTGCTAACAAAGTGTGCAAGCTCCAGCGATCCATTTATGAACTGTTGCAAGCCTCTCAGACTTGGAATATACGCTTTGATAGTGTGATCAAAGCATATGGTTTTATACAGACTTTTGGAGAAGCCTATATTTACAAGAAAGTGAATGGGAGCTCTGTAGCATTTCTAATATTATATGTGGACGCCATATTGTTGATTGAAAATAATACATAATTTCTGGATAGCATAAAAGGATACTTGAAAAAGATTTTTTCAATGAAAGACCTCGGCGAAGCTTCTTATATATTGGGCATCAAGGTCTATAGAGATAGATCGAGACGCTTCATTGGACTTTCACAAAGCACGTACCTTGATAAAGTTTTGAAGAAGTTCAAAATGGATCAGTCAAAGAAAGGGTTCTTGCCTATGTTACAAGGTATGAAGTTGAGTCAGACTCAATGCCCAACCACTGCAGAAGATAGAGAGAAAATGAAGGTCATTCCCTATGCCTCAGCCATAGGTTCTATCATGTATGCAATGTTGTGTACCAGACCTGATGTGTGCCTTGCTATAAGTTTAGCAGGGAGGTACCAAAGTAATCAAGGAGTGGATCACTGGACAGCGATCAGGAACATCCTGAAATACCTGAAAAGGACTAAGGATATGTTTCTCGTTTATGGAGGTGACAAAGAGTTCGTCGTAAATGGTTACGGTGATGCAAGCTTTGACACTGATCCGGATGACTCTAAGTCACAAACCGGATACATATTTACATTGAATGGTGGAGCTGTCAGTTGGTGCAGTTCCAAGCAGAGCGTCGTGGTGGGATCTACGTCTGAAGCGGAGTACATAGCTGCATCGGAAGCAGCAAATGAAGGAGTCTGGATGAAGGAGTTCATATCCGATCTAGGTGTAATACCTAGTGCATCGGATCCAATGAAAATATTTTGTCACAATACTGGAGCAATTGCCTTGGCGAAGGAATCCAGATTTCACAAGAGAACCAAACACATCAAGAGAGGCTTCAATTCCATCCGTGATCAAGTCAAGGAGGGAGACATAGAGATTTGCAAAATACATAAGGATCTAAATGTTGCAGACCCATTGACTAAGCCTCTTCCACGAGCAAAACATGATCGGCACCAAGACTCCATGGGTGTTAGAATCATTACTATGTAATCTAGATTATTGACTCTAATGCAAGTGGGAGACTGAAGGAAATATGCCCTAGAGGCAATAATAAAGTTTTTATTTATATTTCCTTATATCATGATAAATGTTTATTATTCATGCTAGAATTGTATTAACCGGAAATTTAGTACATGTGTGAATACATAGAGAAACAGAATTTCCCTAGTGTGCCTCTACTAGACTAGCTCGTTAATCAAAGATGGTTAAGTTTCCTGACCATAGACATGTGTTGTCATTTGATCAACGGGATCACATCATTAGAGAATGATGTGATGGACAAGACCCATCCGTTAGCTTAGCATAATGATCGTTTAGTTTTATTGCTATTGCTTTCTTCATGACTTATACATATTCCTCTGACTATGAGATTATGCAACTCCCGAATACCGGAGGAACACTTTGTGTGCTATCAAACGTCACAACATAACTGGGTGATTATAAAGATGCTCTATAGGTGTCTCCGAAGGTGTTTGTTGAGTTGGCATAGATCGAGATTAGGATTTGTCACTCCGTGTATCGGAGAGGTATCTCTGGGCCCTCTCGGTAATGCACATCACTATAAGCCTTGAAAGCAATGTGACTAATGAGTTAGTTATGGGATGATGTATTATGGAACGAGTAAAGAGACTTGCCGGTAACGAGATTAAACTAGGTATGAGATACTGACGATCGAATCTCGGGAAAGTAACATACCGATGACAAAGGGAATGACGTATGTTGTTATGCTGTTTGACCGATAAAGATCTTCGTAGAATATGTAGGAGCCAATATGAGCATCCAGGTTTCGCTATTGGTTATTGACCGGAAATGTGTCTCGTCATGTCTACACAGTTCTTGAACCCGTAGGGTCCGCACGCTTAACGTTCGATGATGATTTGTATTATGGGTTATGTGATTTGATGACCGAAGTTTATTCGGAGTCCCGGATGAGATTACAGACATGAAGAGGAGTCTCAAAATGGTCGAGAGGTAAAGATTGATATATTGGAAGGTTATATACGGACATCGGAATGGTACCGATAAGGTTCGGGGATTTATCGGAGTACCGGGAGGCTATCGGAACCCCAGGGAAAGTTATTAGGCCTAATGGGCCATAGTGGAGGAGAGGAGGCAGGCCACAGGAGGTGGGGCGTGCCCCCATTGCCCCAATCCGAATTGGACAAGGGGAGGGAGCGCTGCCCCCCTCTTTCCTTCTCCCTCTCTCTCCCTTCCCCTTTCCTCCTCTCCGTTGGAAGGAAAGGGGGGCCAAATCCTACTAGGTTTGGAGTCCTAGTAGGACTACCCCCTTGGCGCGCCTCCCCCTTGGCCGGCCTCCTCCTCCCCCCTCCTTTATATACGTGGGCAGGGGGCACCCCAAAGCACAACAGACAATCTCTTAGCCGTGTGCGGTGCCCTCTTCCACAGTTTAACACCTCGGTCATATCGTCGTAGTGCTTAGGTGAAGCCCTGCGCCGGTAACTTCATCATCACTGTCACCACGTCGTCGTGCTGACGGAACTCTCCGTCGTCCTCAACTGGATCAAGAGTCCGAGGGACGTCATCGTGCTGAACGTGTGCTGAACACGTAGGTGCTGTACGTTCGGTACTTGGACCGTGAAGACGTTTGACTACATCAACCGCGTTACTAAATGCTTCCGCTTTCGGTCTATGAGGGTACATGGACAAATTGTCCCGTCTCGTTGCTATGCATCTCCTAGATAGACCTTGCGTGATCGTAGGAATTATTTTGAAATACTGCGTTCCTCAACAGTGGCGGCGGCTCCATATCGTAAAGTGCTACGTCTTGAGCTTGCGTTGGTTTTCCCTGAAGAGGAGAGGATGATGCAGCACAGTAGCGTAAGTATTTCCCTTAGTTTTTGAGAACCAAGGTATCAATCCAGTAGGAGACCACGCACAAGTCCCTCGTACCTGCACAAAACGATAGCTACTCGCAACCAACGCGATTAGGGGTTGTCAATCCCTTCATGGTCACTTACGAGAGTGAGATCTGATAGAGATAGTATTTTTGGTATTTTTGGTATAAATATGCAAAGTAAAAAGTAAAAGCAACGTAAAAACAAACAAGTAAATAAAGTGATAGAGATTGACATGATGAGAATAGACCCGGGGGCCATAGGTTTCACTAGTGGCTTCTCTCAAGAGCATAAGTATTCTACGGTGGGTGAACAAATTACTGTTGAGCAATTGACAGAATTGAGCATAGTTATGAGTATATCTAGGCAATGATCATGTATATAGGCATCACGTCCGAGACAAGTAGATCAAACGATTCTGCATCTACTACTATTATTCCACTCATCGACCGCTATCCAAAGATGCATCTAGAGTATTAAGTTAAAAACAGAGTAACGCCTTAAGCAAGATGACATGATGTAGAGGGATAAATTCATGCAATATGATAAAACCCCATCTTGTTATCCTCGATGGCAACAATACAATACATGCCTTGCAACCCTTTCACATCCGGGTAAGGACACCGCAAGATTGAACCCAAAGCTAAGCACTTCTCCCATTGGAAGAACTACCAATCTAGTTGGCCAAACCAAACGGATAATTCGAAGAGACTTGCAAAGATAACTTAATCATACATAAAAGAATTCAGAGAAGAATCAAATATTTTCCATAGATAATGCTGAATCATAAACTCACAATTCATCGATCTCAACAAACACACCGCAAAAAGAATATTACATCGAATAGATCTCCACGAGAGCGGGGGAGAACATTGTATTGAGATCCAAAAATAGAGAAGAAGCCATCTAGCTACTAGTTATGGACCCGAAGGTCTAAAGTAAACTACTCACACTTCATTGAAGGGGCTATGGTGTTGATGTAGAAGCCCTCCGTGGTGGATGCCCCCTCCGGCGGAGCTCCGGAACAAGCCCCAAGATGGGATCTCGTGGATACAGGAAGTTGCGGCGGTGGAATTAGGTTTTGGCTCTTGTTCGATCGCTTGGGGATACGAGGTATATATAGGAGGAAGGAGTACGTCGGTGGAGCGTCAGGGGGCCCACGAGGTAGGGGCGCGCCTGGGGGCCTCCACCTCGTGACCGCCTCTGGCACTTCTTGGAGTAGGGTCCAAGTCTCCTGGATCATGTTCGGTTGGAAAATCACGTTCCCGAAGGTTTCATTCCGTTTGGACTCCGTTTGATATTCTGTTTCTTCGAAACACTGAAATAGGCAAAAAAAAACAACAATTTTGGTCTGGGCCTCCGGTTAATAGGTTAGTCCCAAAAATAATATAGAAGTGGAAAATAAAGATCAAAAATTGTAGATACGTTGGAGACGTATCAGGCATCCCCAAGCTTAAATCCTGCTCGTCCTCGAGTAGGTAAATGATAAAAAGAGAACTTTTGATGCGGAGTGATACTTTGGCATAATTTCAATGTAAATCTTCTTAATTGTGATATGAATATTCAGATCCGAAAGATTCAAGACAAAAGTTCATATTGACACACAAATAATAATACTTCAAGCATACTAATCAAAGCAATCATGTCTTCTCAAAATAACATGGCGAAAGAAAGTTTATGCCTACAAAATCATATGGTTAGGCTATGCTTCATTTTCGTCACACAAAGATGTTCCCAACTTCTATACCCCCGATGACAAACCAAGCAATTGTTTCATACTTAAATAATCTCAAACTTTTTCAACTTTCACGCAATACATGAGCGTGAGCCATGGATATAGCACTATGGGTGGAATAGAATATGATAATGGGGATTGTGTGGAGAAGACAAAAAAGGAGAAAGTCTCACATTGACGAGGGTAATCAATGGGCTATGGAGATGCCCATCAATTGATGTCAACATGAGGAGTAGGGATTGCCATGCAACGGATGCACTAGAGCTATGAATGCTCAACAAAAGAAAACTAGTGGGTGTGCATCCAACTTGCTTGCTCATGAAGACCTAGGGCATTTGAGGAAGCCCATCGTAGGAATATACAAGCCAAGTTCTATAATGAAAAACTCCCACTAGTATAAAAAGGACAACTTATAAGACTCACTATATGAAAAGCATGGTGCTACTTTGAAGCACAATATATGAGACTCACTACATGAAGAACGAGGTGCTACTTTGAAGCACGATATATGAGACTCACTACATGAAGAACAAGGTGCTACTTTGAAGCACAAGTATGGAAAAAGAGATAGTAGCATTGCCCTTTTTATATATTTTTTGGGCCTTTTTTTTGGCCTTTCTCTTTTTTTTGGGCAATGCTCTAATAATAATGATCATCACACTTCTATTGATTACAACATAATGATTACAACTCGAGATTTAGAACAAGATATGACTCTATATGAATGCCTCCGGTGGTGTACCGGGATGGTGCAATGAATCAAGAGTGACATGTATGAAAATAATGCATGGTGGCTTTGCCACAAATATGATGTCAACTACATGATCATGCAATGGCAATATGACAAAAGTAATGTATGTCATGATGATGATGGTGGAAAGTTGCATGGCAATATATCTCGGAATGGCTATGGAAATGTCATAATAGGTAGGTATGGTGGCTGTTTTGAGGAAGATATAGGGAGGTCTATGTGTGATAGAGAGTATCGTATCACGGGGTTTGGATGCACCGGCGAAGTTTGCACCAATTCTCAAGGTGAGAAAGGGCAATGCACGGTACCGAAGAGGCTAGCAAAGGTGGAAAGGTAAAAGTGCGTATAATCCATGGACTCAACATTAGTCAAAAGAACTCATATACTTATTGCAAAAATTTAGAAGTCATCAAAATCAAGTACTACGCATGCTCCTAGGGGATAGATTGGTAGGAAAAGACCATCGCTCGTCCCCGACCGCCACTCATAAGGATGCACAAGCCAGGTACACTTCATGCTTCAAATTTGTTACACAACTTTAACCATACGTGCATGCTACGGGATTTGCTAACTTCAACACAAGTATTTCTCAAATTCATAATCACCCAACTAGCACGACTTTGATATTATCACCTCCATATCTCAAAACAATTATCAAGCATCAAACTTATCTTAGTATTCAACGCACTAAAAAGAAAGTTTCACATATCTTGAACACCAAGTATATTAACATTAAGCAAATTACCATGCTATTAACGGCTCTCAAAATAATCTAAGTGAAGCATGAGAGATCAATAGTTTCTTTAAAACAAATCCACCACCGTGCTCTAAAAGATCTAAGTGAAGCACTAGAGCAAAAATTATCACGCTGAAAAGATATAAGTGAAGCACTATGAGCAAAAACTATCATGCTCAAAAGATATAAGTGAAGCACATAGAGTATTCTATCAAATTCCAATTCATGTATGGCTCTCTCAAAAGGTGTGTACAACAAGGATGATTGTGGTAGACTAACAAGCAAAGACACAAATAATACAAGACGCTCCAAGCAAAACACATATCATGTGGTGAATAAAAATATAGCTCCAAGTAAATTACCGATGGAAGTGGATTTAAAGAGGGATGCCTTCAGGGCATCCCCAAGCTTTGACTTTTGGTGTCCCTGGATTATCTTGGGGTGCCATGGTCATCCCAGTGCTTAGGCTCTTGCCACTCCTTGTTCCATAATCCATCAAAAGAATTCACCCAAAACTTGAAAACTTCACAACACAAAACTCAATAGAAATCTCATGAGCTCCGTTAGAGAAAGAAAACAAAAGACTACTTTAAGGTACTGTAATGAACTCATTCTTTATTTATTGGTTTTAAACCTACTGTATTCCGACTTCTCTATGGATTATAAACTATTTTACTAGCCATAGATTCATCAAAATAAGCAAACAACACACGCAAAACAGAATCTGTCAAAAACAGAACAGTCTGTAGTAATCTGTAACTAATGCAAACTTCTGATATGATGAGAATAGACCCGGGGGCTATAGGTTTCACTAGTGGCTTCTCTGAAGAGCATAAGTATTCTACGGTGGGTGAACAAATTACTGTTGAGCAATTGACAGAACTGAGCATAGTTATGAGTATATCTAGGCAATGATCATGTATATAGGCATCACGTCCGAGACAAGTAGATCGAAACGATTCTGCATCTACTACTATTACTCCACTCATCGACCGCTATCCAGCATGAATCTAGAGTATTAAGTTAAAAACAGAGTAACGCCTTAAGCAAGATGACATGATGTAGAGGGATAAATTCATGCAATATGATAAAAACCCCATCTTGTTATCTTCGATGGCAACAATACAATACGTGCCTTGCAACCCTTCTCATCCGGGTAAGGACACCACAAGATTGAACCCAAAGCTAAGCACTTCTCCCATTGCAAGAACTACCAATCTAGTTGGCCAAACCAAACGGATAATTGTAGCGACCCGACCTCAGACGGTCAAGCCTCTATGTATCCGTACATCCTCGGATCAAGTATCTTTGGCACACACAAGACATCAATGTATATATCAGAGTGCAATCACATGTATAAATAACGTAAAACTGATATATACCTCATAAGTCACAGCGGAAACAAATAGTCGGGTGTGGAGTCCCATCAACGCCATCGGCAAGTTGAGTGTAGACCGTAACCCTGTACTGTATTCTTACTCGTCGGAAGAAAGTATCTGCAACATGATACGTTGCAGCCATGTAGTTCGGTACATTGAATGTACCGGCAAGATCACAATAAGAGAAAACAGATGATAAACTATACTATATGCAATATGGCTTTGTGGCTCTGTGTCTGAGTTTTGTTTGCGTAAAAGCTGATTTATTTTCCCTACATCAAAGGAATAACTGGAGTCTGTACTATGGAGTTTTCTATCATGACATGGTTCCGCCAACCGATGTCTCATAGCCCACATCATCATAAGTTGCCCACAATTAAGTTATCAATCCGGTGTTGAGAGTTCCGAGATAGATCCAAGTCCGAGGCTCAAATTGTCCGTAATCGGGACACGGCTAATCGATTAGGTTTAAACCCTCTGCAGAGGTTTGTACACTTTACCCGCAAGATTTGATCCTCTTTTTACGCTCGCACTTCAGGTGTTTGAGAACAAGATGACCGAAACATGGTCTTCCGAAGAGTTCCTCTGACCACTGTCCGGTGCTCATCCAATCCTACCATAGTTCTACATCTGCTAGCACCGTCCCAGCCAGATTCACCACTAAGGTCAACCAAGCCAGAGCCCATAGTGACTTGCGGTTGCACATGTAAGCTTCCGGGCATGAAGTATTCTTCTGTCTCTTTGAGTCTGGGTGAAGCTTTCCGCAAGATGTCATGGCGCTTCTCCATGCATCCCGGCCAACCACTAGTTTCTCCAGGGTGCCCGTCAACCATCCTGCACCCAGTAGTGTGTATTGAATTCTTGTCTCGAGTCTTGAAGTCTTGAGGCCTTGAAGATGCAGTCCTTGCAGATTCCATCATGGAGTTGTCGTCATTGACGTAGATCCTCCATTCTCACACCACTCCCGAGCACTCATACCAACCCCGTCTACTATAGCGTAGCATTAAAATAAATAACGTCCCGGGCTTGGTAACAGGGTGATGGGTTCCTACCTCATGCATACTACTCAACTACAAGGATTCAATGTCACTACTGGAGGGATTGTTGCGAAGATGCCACTAAATGCAATAAAAACATAGGTATGAAAGCATGGTCAAAGTGAACTTGCCTGGTAATACTTGATGAAGATAACAACGCTGTCAGAAAATGACTTGGTAGAACTAATCGTCACTCCGTTGAAAATCTATATAGTCAAACATAGCATTCACATAAGCAAACATCCTAGCAAACAATTCTAACACTCATAACAATACTCAATCAAAATAAAAGCAACAAAGAAAACCAAGTCGAAAACCAAAGGAAAAACTTCGAAAGCAAAATTCAAGGAAAAACTAGTGGTGACCAACTCACACAAATCTTAACATAACATCACTAAATTATTCTAATAATTTTTCTACAGCAAAGAAAATATAAATCTAATAAAATAACAGAAAATAAATTACTAATTTACTAACTAACAAAAAGAACTAATATAAAACTACTATAACCATCTAGTTAATACTAGAACAAATATAGCAACTAGCAAAACACTAAGACAATAATGCACAATACTAAAATAATTATGAAAACTAATTTACTTCTAAATAACAGAATCAATCACAACATAGATTGAAGTGTCAAAAGAATTACTTTTAAAACTAATAAAACTATTTTTATCAGCTATCACTATGAACTAAACAAGCAAACACAAAACCAGTAGCTAAACACTAATAAATAACTACCAAAATTTATCTACTGTAGTATAACAGAAACATATAACAACATGTAAAAATTTACAAAAAGAATTAACTAAAAATAATTAAAACACTAATAATATGACTAAAACAACTACATAAGAAAAACAGTACTGTTTTTAATAAAACCCTAATTTAAATTATTAAAAATTACCAAACTAAATCCTACAGCTAAACAATACCACAAGTGACCAGTAGCAAAAGAATCATGTAAAAATCTATTTTTAAACTCAAGTTATGGCCAAAATACTAATCTGAACAAAATTTATCATATTCAAATTTAATCTACTCAAATTTGAAATCCAGAGACACTAACAGAAACTTCAGCAAATTTTGACACATAGCAATTGGAATCACTCAAAATACTAAAAACTCTAAAAGATATGAATTTTCTAAGATTGCTATTTTCTGAAAAAAATGAATTACGGGATTTCGTGGATCTCACCGGAGTAGTCGTCGGAGTTGGGGAAGAAGATCGGATCCGATGTTGCAGTTGATCCTAGAGGAAAGGAGATCACGGGACGGTGGAGAGGAGATCATATAAACCTCAGGAGAGGTCGAGGGCGCGGCGGCGGCACTTGGCGGCGGCGGTGGTGCTGCACTGCTGCTGCTGCGGAGAGGAGAGGAGAGGAGAGGTGTTGGTTTGATGTGTTGGAGGGGGGGGGGGGGTGCTTGGGTATTTATAGTGGGGAGGGGAGGGTTTTTGCTTGGAGTAGGGGACAAGAGTTAGAGTAGGATTAGGAATCCTAGGAATAAAAACGGAATAATGAAACGGGATCAAATCCTACTAGGATTTGTAAAAGAATAGGAAACCTTGGCTCCCTGGCTCCCTAGGTGTGTGCGTGCGATGGCCTTGGCCTTGGCCGGCCGGCTGGTTGGCGGCTTGGGCCTTTGGCCCAAGCGCCATGTAATATTTTTTTAACAAACAGAGAGGAAAACAAAATGATAAAACAAAATAAAATGAAAATATTATATAGGCATATAATATATCAAAATTTTCAGAAAAAGATTTCCTACATGATGAACATTATTATAGCATTAAATAAAATACACACAAATTTAAATAAAGCAAAGAGTGCTTCTGGTCCAATAAAATCCAACAAAATCATTTTTAAAATACCAAAATGGCTTCAAATTAATTTCTCTCCAATTTTCTGATGTAGGGAATCATGTTACCCTATTTTCCATATATTTTGTTTTTGGAGAAAAATATTTTGAATAAAACTCAAATAACTCCAAATTGGAAATAAATTCAAAGAACTTTGGATTTAATTCTTTTAAAACTCCCAACTCATATTTCATTTAATTTGAAGAAGTCATTTTATCTTCTCTCGTGAAAATCATTGAGTTGCATAAAGTTTCAGAATTGAAATATTTCCAAATGGAATTCAAATCTTTTCAAAACCCTTTTCATTTATTTAAATGGAAGAAGTCATATCATCTTCTCTCTAGGGTTTTGTGTTTGAATTGAATTTGAATTCATGGAGATCATAAATGCAAGGTGAAAGTTTGGGAATGTCATTTCATTCCTCTCAAGAAACTTTCAAAAGTTTCAAATTTCACTCAATTTCACACAATCAGTTACACAACAATCAAACAAACAAGCATAATTATTTATTTAATATAACATTCCAAAATTTAGAATTTTGGTATGTTACAAATCTACCACACTTAAAATGAATCTCGTCCTCGAGATTCGAAGAGGCTAGCAAGAAAAGGTTAGGGTTTGGGGGTCTTCTCAAAAATCCATCGATCGTCTCCGGGGTCTCGGGTGCTACCACCCTTAAAAGCATTGTTAAGGTCCCATCAAAACTCATATACTCCATCATTATCGTTGACAGTGTCGGTCTTCTCAGGTTGTAAGGAAAATTCCTTCTCTGGGCTCTTCTGGTAGTGGCTTAACCTTTTCCTCAATTCCTTTATCCATTCCTCTTGGTAAGGTTATTGGGTCTTCATAGCTGACGGGTCTGGCGCCAATACTAAACAACTATCGATATCTCATGGTGGTCAACAATTTATGGTTTCTCCTGCAGAAAACGGGTCTGGGTTGAACCTCACCGTATTTCCTACGGTTGGCAACAACTGCCTTGTACAAGGGGAAAAGAAATACCTATACCATTCTAAGGTTTAAACAAGGTTTAATATCGTCGTCTCTGCTATAGGTAAGTCACTCAGATTTACCATTCCAAATAGTAAGAGCGAATGATACGAGTAAGTCGGTATGGTGATCAATCCATTCCGCACCCAGATCATTACCTTGTATAAGGTTTAGCGAATCTCACAATTCTACACTCGGGCATTCTCACAAGCATTGCAGAATTTCTCTTGTCGACGAACCAAGTTCGGATAAATCCATTGATTCTGCAAGCCAAACAAACATCAATCGTTCCTTAACAACTCTCAGGTTTTGCGTAAACTCCTATAGAATCGTTGGTTGATAAAATCGTAACTTCTTCCAGGGTTTTTCCTTCAGCAAGAATGTGCTTGCTTCTTGGCAGGTCCTGGGGGCCTGTGGGTTATGGCCCACTTCAACACTAGTGCAGCTGTAACTCATCCTTGGAGTAACTCTCTTGTTCCATATTACACCTCCTTTAAATCCAGTAGTACTCTGTTTCTTCATACCTTCATATCAAAAGCAAAACTCCAACTTTTTTTCCTTGAACTACAGTCCGTGGAATATATATTTTCTTATCCATTAGTCTAGTCTTCTTCACAGGGTACTACCACCCTTAAAATGAAATTCACAAATCCATCCATAGACCATATTTCTCATATCCTCGAAAATGGTCAAAATCTTTGTTCACAGAGTAACAACCCATAAAATTCAACATATGAAATCATCACACCTTAACTTTATTGATTTCATGAATTCATTACAATATCCGAGACTTTCATTACATAAATTCAACTCCATATCCTTATGGAAACAATTGCTTCCTACTACACTTGTTACCAATATCAAAATTCCAACTACTCAGCTCCAGCTTTCATCTTGTCGGAACATTTAGTAGCATAATGTCCTGCTTCCTTGCAGCGAAAACAAATGACTTTCGATAAGTCTTTGGGCTTCTTGGAGATGGTGCCTGCTCCTCGAGTTCCTTGCTTCCTTTCGAGACAATGATTGGCATAATGCCCGACGTCCTTACATTCAAAACAGGTAATATGACTCTTGTCCCTATTTGCAGAAATTGGGTTGTTCTGAGGGTGTCTTTGTTTTCTCTTCCTGGGTTTCTTCGTTCTGATCAAACCTTCTATTCCCAGTGGATCAAACTCTATTGCTTCCGTCGGGAAGTATCTCGGATACTCTTTTCTTTCCTTGGTGCAATGCTGTGAAAAATGTCCTTCTTCTCCACATGAATAGCAGGCATTGGAGTAAAATCTGTTGAGGCCTTCTCCATCAAGGTCTTCAACACATTCCTTCATCACTGGTTCTTTCATAACTTCTCGGAGGGCTTCTTCCATTCCTTCTTCCTGCTCCTGAATAGTTTGTTGCACCATGGGGTAAATGTAACACTGAGTCGGGTAGTGGGTGGTTCCTTCACACAAGAAACAAGTCACCTTACTAGTTGGGCATTCCTCAGTTGGGTGTTTCTCCTCACAATGAGGGCATCCATCCTTGTGTTCCCCCTGGGTGTGTCCTATTTCTCCGCAAATCTTGCAGGCACAAGGTTTATTTCTTGGTGTATCATGTTGCTTCCGGATAAGACGAGATCTTGTCAGAGTCTTCTTGAATTCTTTCCAAGTCTTTGCTCCATTCCATCCCTGTATGGCTTGATGCATCTGCCACCATGTTGCAGCACTTCCTTCAAAGTACTGGAGAGCATAAGATACTTCATTCTTCCTTGAAACCAAATTGCTCCCGAAGTGATTCTCCATGTTCTGAATCCATAGCTCTGCCTTCGGCTGGGTTTTCGGTCCAGAGAATATCAGTCCAACTTCCTTTATCATCTATGGGGTCCAAAAGTTTTGGGATGAGATATGAGAGAGGTGGGGAGGGATATACACACAATACAAACAATAGTTTTTGAAGAAACGAGTTTTACTTTGTGGCTGTCGGAAAACATCAAACAATTAACAGCTCACAAATCGTCGCATCTAACGTAAGTGTGTAACAGGGGTTTGGTCTTCTAAAGGTCAAATAATTCTTCAGGAACTTCAAATTCTTCAAGTCTTCAGAGTCTTCAATTGTTGCAGCTGCAATTCTTCCAACACATGGTGAAATCCTCTTTACTCTGAAATGGCCATCAGTTGTCCGATATCTTTAATTCTTGGAGCGACTTCAGTTGATCTTCCGTGTGGTCAAAAGGGAAAGGTGTATATTCTAACTATCTGAGGTCAGAGGAACTACTTGATAAAATCAAAAAAGATGAGAAGTAAAGGATCCTTTTGAAAATAAAGTTTTTGAGACATCCTGTCCTAGGGCTTTCCGATTTCTAGGGTTACATTCTACAGTCAACATGTGCTCGATACCATATCAGAGCGACTCGACCTCAGACGGTCAAGCCTCGTATCCGTGCCATCCTCGGATCAAGATGTCGGCACACACAGACATCAATGTATATATCGAGTGCAATCACATGTATAAATAACGAAACTGATATATACCTCATAAGTCACAGTGAAACAAATAGTCGGTGTGGAGTCCCATCAACGCCATCGGCAAGTTGAGTGTAGACCGTAACCCTGCATCGTATTCTTACTCGTCGGAAGAAAGTATACGCAACATGATACGTTGCAGCCATGTAGGTCAATACATTGAATGTACCGCAAGATCACAATAAGAGAAAACAGATGATAAACTATACTATATGCAATATGGCTTTGTGGCTCTGTGTCTGAGTTTTGTTTGCATAAAAGCTAATTTATTTTCCCTACATCAAAGGAATAACTGGAGTCTGTACTATGGAGTTTTCTATCATGACATGGTTCCGCCAACCGATGTCTCATAGCCCACATCATCATAAGTTGCCCACAATTAAGTTATCAATCCGGTGTTGAGAGTTCCGAGATAGATCCAAGTCCAGAGGCTCAAATTGTCCGTGAATCGGGACACGGCTAATCGATTAGGTTTAAACCTCCGCAGAGGTTTGTACACTTTACCCGCAAGATTCGATCCTCTTTTTACGTTCTCGCACTTCGTGGTGTTTGAGAACAAGATGACCAAACATGGTCTTCTCAAGAGTTCCTCGACCACCGTCCGGTGCTCATCCAATCCTACCGTAGTTCTACATCTGCTAGCACCGCCCCAGCCAGATTCACCACTAAGGTCAACCAAGCCGAGCCCATAGTGACTTGCGGTTGCAGGTAAGCTTCCGGCATGAAGTATTCTTCCGTCTCTTTGAGTCTGGGTGAAGCTTTCCGCAAGATGTCATGGCGCTTCTCCATGCATCCCGCCAACCACTGGTTTCTCCAGGTGCCCGTCAACCATCCTTCACCCAAGAGTGTGTATTGAATTCTTGTCTCGAGTCTTGAAGTCTTGAGGCCTTGAAGATGCAGTCCTTGCAGATTCCATCATGGAGTTGTCGCCATTGACGAGATCCTCCATTCTCACACCACTCCGAGCACTCATACCAACCCCGTCTACTATAGCGTAGCATTAAAATAAATAACGTCCCGGGCTTGGTAACAGGGTGATGGGTTCCTACCTCATGCATACTACTCAACTACAAGGATTCAATGTCACTACTGGAAGGATTGTTGCGAAGATGCCACTAAATGCAATAAAAACATAGGTATGAAAGCATGGTCAAAGTGAACTTGCTTGGTAATACTTGATGAAGATAACAACGCTGTCAGAAAATGACTTGGTAGAACTAATCATCACTCCGTTGAAAATCTATATAGTCAAACATAGCATTCACATAAGCAAACATCCTAGCAAACAATTCTAACACTCATAACAATACTCAATCAAAATAAAAGCAACAAAGAAAACCAAGTCGAAAACCAAAGGAAAAACTTCGAAAGAAAAATTCAAGGAAAAACTAGTGGTGACCAACTCACACAAATCTTAACATAACATCACTAAATTATTCTAATAATTTTTTCTACAGCAAAGAAAATATAAATCTAATAAAATAACAGAAAATAAATTACTAATTTACTAACTAACAAAAGAACTAATATAAAACTACTATAACCATCTAGTTAATACTAGAACAAATATAGCAACTAGCAAAACACTAAGACAATAATGCACAATACTAAAATAATTATGAAAACTAATTTACTTCTAAATAACAGAATCAATCACAACATAGATTGAAGTGTCAAAAGAATTACTTTTAAAACTAATAAAACTATTTTTATCAGCTATCACTATGAACTAAACAAGCAAACACAAAACCAGTAGCTAAACACTAATAAATAACTACCAAAATTTATCTACTGTAGTATAACAGAAACATATAACAACATGTAAAAATTTGCAAAAAGAATTAACTAAAATAATTAAAAACACTAATAATATGACTAAAACAACTACATAAGAAAAACAGTACTGTTTTTAATAAAACCCTAATTTAAATTATTAAAAATTACCAAACTAAATCCTACAGCTAAACAATACCACAAGTGACCAGTAGCAAAAAGAATCATGTAAAATCTATTTTTAAACTCAAGTTATGGCCAAAATACTAATCTGAACAAAATTTATCATATTCAAATTTAATCTACTCAAATTTGAAATCCAGAGACACTAACAGAAACTTCAGCAAATTTTTGACACATAGCAATTGGAATCACTCAAAATACTAAAAACTCTAAAAGATATGAATTTTCTAAGATTGCTATTTTCTGAAAAAATGAATTACGGGATTTCGTGGATCTCACCGAGTAGTCGTCGGAGTTGGGGAAGAAGATCGGATCCTATGTTGCAGTTGATCCTAGAGGAAAGGAGATCACGGGACGGTGGAGAGGAGATCATATAAACCTCAGGAGAGGTCGAGGCGCGGGCGGCACTTGGCGGCGGCGGTGGTGTGGCTGCTGCTGCTGCTGGAGAGGAGAGGAGAGGAGAGGTGTTGGTTTGATGTGTTGGAGGGGGGTGCTTGGGTATTTATAGTGGGGAGGGAGGGTTTTGCTTGGAGTAGGGGACAAGAGTTAGAGTAGGATTAGGAATCCTAGGAATAAAAACGGAATAATGAACGGGATCAAATCCTACTAGGATTTGTAAAAGAATAGGAAACCTTGGCTCCTGGCTCCCTAGGTGTGTGCGTGCGATGGCCTTGGCCTTGGCGCCCGGTTGGTTGGCGGCTTGGGCCTTTGGCCCAAGGCGCCATGTAATATTTTTTTTAACAAACAGAGAGGAAAACAAAATGATAAAACAAAATAAAATGAAAATATTATATAGGCATATAATATATCAAAATTTTCAGAAAAAGATTTCCTACATGATGAACATTATTATAGCATTAAATAAAATACACACAAATTTAAATAAAGCAAAGAGTGCTTCTGGTCCAATAAAATCCAACAAAATCATTTTTAAAATACCAAAATGGCTTCAAATTAATTTCTCTCCAATTTTCTGATGTAGGGAATCATGTTACCCTATTTTCCATATATTTTGTTTTTGGAGAAAAATATTTTGAATAAAACTCAAATAACTCCAAATTGGAAATAAATTCAAAGAACTTTGGATTTAATTCTTTTAAAACTCCCAACTCATATTTTATTTAATTTGAAGAAGTCATTTTATCTTCTCTCGTGTAAATCATTGAGTTGCATAAAGTTTCAGAATTGAAATATTTCCAAATGGAATTCAAATCTTTTCAAAACCCTTTTCATTTATTTAAATGGAAGAAGTCATATCATCTTCTCTCTAGGGTTTTGTGTTTGAATTGAATTTGAATTCATGGAGATCATAAATGCAAGGTGAAAGTTTGGGAATGTCATTTCATTCCCTCTCAGTAAACTTTCAAAAAGTTTCAAATTTCACTTAATTTCACACAATCAGTTACACAACAATCAAACAAACAAGCATAATTATTTATTTAATATAACATTCCAAAATTTAGAATTTTGGGATGTTACAATAATTCGAAGAGACTTGCAAAGATAACTTAATCATACATAAAAGAATTCAGAGAAGAATCAAATATTTTCCATAGATAATACTGGATCATAAACCCACAATTCATCGGTCTCAACAAACACACCGCAAAAAGAAGATTACATCGAATAGATCTCCACGAGAGAGGGGGAGAACATTGTATTGAGATCCAAAAAGAGAGAAGAAGCCATCTTGCTACTAGCTATGGACCCGAAGGTCTGAAGTAAACTACTCACACTTCATCTGAGGGGCTATGGTGTTGATGTAGAAGCCCTCCGTGGTGGATGCCCACTCCGGCGGAGCTCCGGAACAGGCCCCAAGATGGGATCTCGTGGATACAGGAAGTTGCGGCGGTGGAATTAGGTTTTTGGCTCCTGTTTTGATCATTTGGGGATACATAGGTATATATAGGAGGAAGGAGTACGTCGGTGAAGCATCAGGGGGCCCACGAGGTTGGGGGGCGCGCCCAGGGGGGGCGCCCTCCACCCTCGTGACCGCCTCTGGCACTTCTTGGAGTAGGGTCTATGTCTCCTGGATCACGTTCGGTTGGAAAATCACGTTCCCAAAGGTTTCATTCCGTTTGGACTCCGTTTGATATTCTGTTTCTTCGAAACACTGAAATAGGCAAAAAACAGCAATTCTGGGCTGGGCCTATGGTTAATAGGTTAGTCCCAAAAATAATATAAAAGTGGAAAATAAAGCCCAATATAGTCCAAAACAGTAGATAAAGTAGCATGGAGCAATAAAAAATTATAGATACGTTGGAGACGTATCATAAAGCGCGGTGAAACTTCTCTCTAATTTTTTTCTCGGAAAGACGGTATATATGGAGTTGGATTAGGTCAGACGGCCAACCATGGGCCCCACAAGGCAGTCAAGTGCGCCCCACTGCCTCATGGGCAGCTGGTAGCCCCCCTTCAATAGATCTTTGCACTAATATTTTTATATATTCAATAAAAATCTTCGTGAAGTTTCATCCAATTCTGAGAACTTCTATTTCTGCACAAAAAAACACACCAATATAGTTCTGCTAAAAATAGCGTCAATTGGGATTAGTTTCATTTAATTCATGCAAATTAGTGGGTAAAACAAGATAAAAAATGTCTGGAAAAGTAGATATGATGGAGATGTATTAAAGGCCATGTGAGAGGCCGGGCTATCTAATGTGTGCCAACAGCAAAATTTTGAATAAAGTTCGATGGATATATCATGCAATGTCGGCACGATATGTAAGATTTTTATATAACCATAGTGCTTGTTTTTTAGGGGATTTTTAGTGAGAAACATATGTTTTCTGTGATCATGAAAGCACCCTAAAATGTACCAATTGAACAAACTTGCTAGTTGGAATAATTAGATTGGTTTTCTTTATCAAAAAAATAAGTCTTATATGGTTCTATTTCACCATGTAAAATCTGAAATGGCCTATGAAATTTTTGACATCTCAATTAATTCAAGTACTCCCCTTCCCCGCAGCTAGGACACAGAATCACCCATCACATCGAAAGAGATCAGCAAGTTAGAGCAACTCCAACTAGACGACCTAAACGGAGGACAATTTTGTTTGATTTTTGTTCGTTTGGGTCGGTCCGGCGGACACCCATGTCCGCTTTTGCGTATGGATCGGCGCTTGCGCCTAGCGCTGACCCGACCCATTTTTAAGGTCACGGGAAAAAATGCCGCAAATGTGTTGAAAATAGAAAACGTTAATCAAACATTAATGCCGGCCACAAAGACCGGCAAGAGTCCACGAGTGCACTTTATGTTCAATAAAAATATTTAATAAAACTAAAAACTAGGAGGAGGCGAGCTGCCCTAGGCGTTCTCACCATCGTCAGGCCGGTGAAGTCGATGAGCGTCGGTGCCGGGCCAACCCGGGGGAACGCTGTCTCCCAGGCTCGCAACATACTCCGCCGCTGGCTGTACCGCCGCCGGCTGGGCTGCCCCACCGCGGCACGACGCTCCTCCTCCTCCGCCTCGTGGTGCTTCTCCTCCATCTCGCGCTCCAACTGCTCGAGCCGCTCCTCCGCTAGCTTGCGCTGCCGCCATTGCTCGAGGTAGACCTGCTCCTGCCCCGGTGTCGCCCCAAGCCAGACGGGTGGCGCGCTAACCCACTCACGCACACGCCCGTTCCATGTGTAGCGCTCGGGCCTGACGGGGGTCGGCGTCGGCTCGGCCTTGGCGGGGGACGGCGACATCAGTGGCGAGACGACGTAGTCGCCGGCAGCGGAGAGCGCGATGGCCTCCGACAGGCGTGACTGGTACACCTGCTCCTCCTCCTCTGCCTTGCGCCGCTCTTCCTCCTCGCTTTCATGGAGGGCAGCCGCCAACGCTGCCTGGTAAGCGGCCTCCTCCTCCTGGTCCTCGACGCGCATGACGAGTGCCGACGGGGTGCCAGCGCGCCCGTAGTGGACGCCGCGCCGACTTCTGCTCCTTGTGCTCGAACGCGGACCAGCCCTCCTGATAATCCACAAGTATAGGGGATCACAACAGTTTTCGAGGGTAGAGTATTCAACCCAAATTTATTGATTCGAAACAAGGGGAGCCAAAGAATATTCTCAAGTATTAGCAGTTGAGTTGTCAACTCAACCACACCTGAAAGACTTAATATCTGCAGCAAAGTATTTAGTAGCAAAGTAGTATGGAAGTAATGGTAACAGTGGCAAAAGTAACAGTAGCAACTTTGTAGTAACTGTAACAGTGGCAACGGAAAAGCAACTAAGCAAAGATCAATATGTGAAAAGCTCGTAGGCAATGGATCAATGATGGATAATTATGTCGGATATGTTTCCTCATGCAACAGTTATAACATAGGGTGACACAGAACTAGCTCCAGTTCATCAATGTAATGTTGGCATGTATTCCAAATATAGTCATACGTGCTTATGGAAAAGAACTTGCATGACATCTTTTGGCCTACCCTCCCGTGGCAGCGGGGTCCTATGTAACGCCCCGAGACCGACGTTTCAGTTGCCTTTCCTTTTGTTTTAGTTATTGACGTGTGTTCATTATGTTTGTTGCATTATCATAATTGTTTTGCATATTTCATTCATATATGTTATGCCATGACCTTGTTGAGTGCCTTGTCATTTTTCCTTCTTGCATCATGTTCATCTTATATTATATTGCATTGCACCATCCTTGCTTTGTTCTATGTTTCATGATATTGCATATGTCATTTTATTGCATTTGCATCATGAGAATCATGCCTTGGTTTGCATCTTGAAATCTTGTGGTGTGATCTTCTGTGACCCCCCTTTCTTCTTATCTCCACCTCACTCATGCAACATGCTCATACCAGCGGCCATTCATCAAGTTCACCCAAGTTTCTATTCCATTCAAACTTCTCCTTTCTTCTTTATTACATTTATTTTCATGTGACATTTTCCCTGTCCAGAAAATGTTCCTTCTTTTCCTGCAAACCCTACACCTTGCCGTTAACCCCTCTGTCAATTTTCAGCTCTTTTGGACTTGATTTGGTTGGAATCAAAATTGCCTCAAGTTTGAATTTAATTCAAACTTGCGATAATTTTCTTTCTCTAAAAATGTAGAAACCAATTATTTCAATTTGTGCATAATTACAGCGTCATGGAGATATTCTTATATCTCTCATACACCCTTCTCCTATCCCTCTGTGCATTTGCTCTTTTGTTTTTTCTATTTCGAAGAAATAGAAAACGACAGCAGCAGGAGCAGCCCAGCGCAGCAGCAGCCCGACCCAGCTTCAGCGCACCCGCAGCAGCCCTCCTAGCCCTCCAGATCCTTTTTCCACCTGAGACTCACGTACCCCTCTCTCTCACCCGTCCCACGTGGCCTATCGGGACCCACACGTCAGTGGCTGATCTGTAGCACTCACCCACCTTTCTCCTACCTCTCCCCACTCCTTTACACGCACGCCATGGCCACAGTGGCCGAGCCAGCCGAGCCCGCATCCTTATTTAACCCCTCTTGGCGTCCGAGCCCTCCTAGGGTTTCCCTCTTCCCCTCTCGCCGCCGCCACCTCTTTCCCTTCCCCTGTTTCTCCTCCTTCCTCAAGAGCCAAAGAACAGAGAGCACCACCGAGAGCTTCGCCGTTGCCTGCGTGGTCGAAGGCCACCACAGTCGTCTCCGGCATGTCCATCTTCTTCCTCGACGTCGACTACATCCGTTCAGACTTCTTCCCCGCCCTAGGTCGCCTCCGCTACGTCGCCGTCGCCTTCGTCTTCTTCATGGACAGCAAGTCCACCGGAGTTCCTCGCCTTCTCTCCATTGATATCCTGCGTCCCCGGCCGCATCCTCATGTCAAAGGTATACTAGGTATACCCAACTCCAACCCTGCTCTTTTCCATCACGATTAGATCACCGGAGTCGTCGCTAGATCCATGCCATCTTCGTGTTCTCGGTGCTCCGGCGAGTTCTGAATTTTGTTGCGTAGTTGCAGTAGTCGCCGTGGTTCCTCGCGCTTCGCCCCGCTCTGGATCCTCTCTCGCACACGCCGCCTCATCGTGCCACTCCCTGCTCGACCCTCTCTGTTCGCGCTCGCACACGCAAGACCGAAGCGCTGCACGCGCAGCAGCCCCGGAACACCACCCGCGCGGCTTCGGTCGTCGTCGTGTCCATGTCCGAGACGGGCTCCTGCCGTGCTCGACACCACAAGACGGGCGTCATTCTTCCAGCCGGAAACCATGGCCAGCCAGGCTTGGCCTCGCACAAGCACCCACACCCTCGCGTCATTGCTCCACCACAGGCACCCTGGCACGTTTTCGCACCCCCGCCGGTCCTCTGCAACCACAGCAGGGGTTGCTACTGGCTCCCGTCGCCGGTGAGTCCCCGTGCTCGCGCATCAGTTTTGGGTCCTGGTCGCGATGCGTAAATGCGTTATGTCCAGCCGATCTCCCTTTGCATCACGATCACGTAGCTAGCCCAGTGGCTAGCGCAGCCACTATCCATCCGAGAGGTTCTGTGTTCGATCCCAGGTTCTCCCGTTTTCTTTTTCCCCCTTGCTTCTCTGTTTTACATCGAGCCCACACACCCACAACCACCTGGGCCCATTTCCACCTCTGGGCCGCTGCACTCTAGTGCTTCTGGCCCGGGCATATTTTTTTACCAGTCTGTGTATTTTAGCATTTTTCCAATGCATTCGTATTTACGGAAAATGCCCCTGTTTTGTATTGTAAATAACTAATTATGCATGCATCCAAATTAAACAAACTATATATGTAAAATGCTTAGAATTTTGTGTAGATTAATAATATGACACTTTCATCCATGTTTAAAATGTTTAAAATGTTGTTTGTTTAAATTTGCTCAAATGCGATGTTAAAATGATTTATTTCATAACTAATTAACCGTAGCTCCGAATTTAATAAACTTTATATGTAAATGGGGTGGAAAAATGCCTAGTTTAACATGGTGCACTTTATTCTCCTGTTTACCAACCTTAAAATATTTTTTAGGCAGAACAGTACCATTTCTAAAATATGCACATGAGGATTTTCCGGAATTGTTGTTTGTTATTTCCGGCCTCATTTAAACTTGCCTAAATAGTTAGTTTAATTATGCTTCACCCGGGCCAGTGCTTCTCTAAGTGCTGGTTCAAACCGGGCAGACTGCGGGGCCACCACGGGGCAACTCGAGGGCTGGTTTTACTCGTAGGCTGACCTATCCGGTGTTGCCCTAAGAACGAGATATGTGCAGCTCCTATCGGGATTGTCGGCGCATCGGGCGGCTTTGCTGGTCTTGTTTTAGTACTGTCGAAATGACTTGTAGCCGGGATTCCGAGACTGATCGGGTCTTCCCGCGGAGAAGGAATATCCTTCGTTGATCGCGAGAGCTTATCATGGGCTAAGTTGGGACACCCCTGCAGGGTATAAACTTTCGAGAGCCGTGCCGCGGTTATGTGGCGATGGGAATTTGTTAATATCGGTTGTAGTAAACTTGAAGTAAACTCTTCTAAAATACACCAACCGTGTGCGTAACCGTGAGTGTCTCTTTTCGGGTTGATCGAGAGGAGAACACGGTTTCTAGGTTATGTCGACGTAAGTAGGAGTTCAGGATCACTTCTTGATCATTACTAGTTGACGACCGTTCCTTTGTTTCTCTTCTCGCCTCATTTGCGTATGTTAGCCACCATATATGCTTAGCCGCTGCTGCAACCTCGCCACTTTACCCCTTCCTTACCCATTAAGCTTTGCTAGTCTTGATACCCATGGTAATGGGATTGCTGAGTCCTCGTGGCTCACAGATTACTACAACCACAGTTGCAGGTACAGGTTATGCGATGATCATGACGCGAGAGTGATGTTTGCTTGTTTTGGAGTTCTTCTTCTGCTTCTTCTTCGATCAGGGGATAGGTTCCAGGTCGGCAGCCTGGGCTAGCAAGGTGGATGTCGTTTGAGTTTCTGTTTGTGTTTCATCCGTAGTCGGATGGTGCTCTTATGTAAGATGATGTTGTATTCGTGTGGCATTGTATGCCTTATGTATGTATCCCCATCTATTATGTAATGTTGATGTAATGATATCCACCTTGCAAAAGCGTTTCAATATGCGGTTCTATCCTTGGTGGGACCTTCGAGTCTCTTTAGGATAGTATGGCATATTGGGCGTGACAAGTTGGTATCGAGCCTCGACCACCATAGGAGCCCCCTTGTTTGTTGGCCGTTGTTGAGTCTAGAAAAAATGTTTTGAGTCTTAGGATTATATATATATCAAAGAGTAGGATTCTTTTACTCCTCGGTCCCTTAAATCGCGCTCTGGTGAGGCCTCTGACGTAGATGTTTTGTCTTTCCTCTCCTCCAATTTCACGAATTTTTTAGGATCACGCTGGTATCTTGGGATTGTTCCGATAGTCTTGTGACGAGAACATTGTTCTTGGTGCCTCGACATTTAGGGGTTGTGGCGGTGTCCCGGGAGTTGAGCTCGAGGTGTTGTCGTCACAATTTTATCGTTGCAGTTCGGAATACCGAGTTTTACCAACATCGAAAATCTCTTTTATGCAGTTGTTGGTGAGATAACCTCGATGCCACCCAAGATCGGGAGTTCGGGAGTATTGCCATAGCTTGTATAACGGATGCTTTTCAAGGTTGAGGTACACGATTTCGGAGTTTTCTTGGTTATGTGTTGACGGATGGATACAATTGGATCTAGGTATTGTCGGTTTGGGTGATATATTTTGTGTCCCCTGATCCCCAACACCGATTGCATAACCGTAAAGTTTCGGAGTTTATAGGTGGGAATTCAAGTAGCTCCTAGAATATCTTTTCGACAGATGCATGATATGGGATTGGGTAAATCTCTACCATATGTATTTGTTCCGGCTTATTCTGCAAGACAAATCCTTTGTTTTGTTTTATTTGTGGTATTCGAGTTGCTTTGAAGTCAAATGTTGATCCATACCTTCCTAAACGGTGTTCTCATATTGCTATGTGAATACTAATCCTTCTTGATCATCGAGGTTGCCATGTTAATTCTTTTCCAACCGGCGTGCTTCTCTTCAAGTGGATCCGATCATTTTAACATTTGTGAGATCAATTCTAAGTTCTCTCAACGGTATCCGTTTCATCCGTCCCCAAGTTGTCTTTGTTTTTCCCCACCCTCCCACCCTTTTCTTCAAGGACTCATTTATTTTAATCAAGTATCCATTTATTCATGTGAAGTCACTTCACTCTTTTCAATCAATGTTCTAATCCGGTGATCCCTCGTGAAGATGCTCACGAGCTTCAAGTTCATCATCCTTCATTGTTGTTTCTTCTCCAGTGGATCCAATTCAAGCTTTCGATATTCATCATATTCCTTTCCTCGTTTCTAATGCTTTCTCATGCCGATGCACCTCTTAATCATTCACTTCTCGCTATTCATTGTTCTGGAGTGTTGAAGATATCTCAGAAGGCTCGTCTTTTCATTCCAGATCCGCTCAAGTTATTTTGAGGTTGTTATCTCATTCAAGCCATTTAATTCTACCGGTGCAATCTTTATTTCAAGCAAACCTTCAACGATGTTTCTTTCGAGTGGGCCCTAACCCACAGGTCTTTTCCTAGGATCTTACCTGACTCTTCTAATTATTCCAGGAGACATTCGCAAATTCATTTCCAAGTTTGACGTAAGAATGAATTTTCATCAGTCACATGCCTTCTCCTAGGCCGCTTTCAAATTCTTTTCATCTCTGGCTCAACCTTTCCTCTTTTAATCCTTCTGGAGTTTCTCAACAATTTGGTGGTGTTTCTCCTCGTCATTCTCAGCATTTGAAGACCGAAGAAGAGTTCCTCTTAAATCCTTACCCGTTCTTCCAAAGATGCATAGTTCAAATTTGATGCCATTCTCTCATAATTGTTTTCGATTGTGAGAATTCTTTTACCCATCCGGAGCATTTCATGAGTTGTTCCCATTTCTTTCCTCCGTAGGCCATCATGTCATAATTCCTCATTCTCAGCCTTCAGCTCTCGTTCTCCAAATCTTACCGGTGAATCGTTCAAATATCCTCTAATCAGTTCATGATCTCTTCATTCTCTTGTATCTAAATTCTCTCAAGCATCTTCATTCGTGTTCCAATTCTTTTCGGTGAATTGTGCCTTTGCTACATTCATTTTCAATTCTTATGGTGGTTCGTTCAAGGTTTCACTTCCTTCGTTATCATATTAATTCATTCGTTGTTTCCAAATTCCACCTGTGGTTCCATCAATACCTTCTCAAGTTTGCGCTATATTTCTCTTAATCCTTTCTACGGGAATAAGTAGTATGCAAAATCCATTGCTTGCCATCAATTTAATTTGATGAAGGATAAGCATGCAATAAACCTTATTCTTATTTCCTCGAGGTGACTCAATTCTTTTCTTCTGGAGATTGTTCATGATGAAGTAATTCTTGGTTCGAGTTGATTCACCTTTCTTTTCTGGAGTTCCAAGTTTTCGGCATTATCTCATCGCGAAGCTCCTTCTAAATCATCGCAAGGCTTCACCCTGTGTTTTCAACTTCTCTTTCTTTTTATCATCCTTTTATTACCGGAGTTCTTCATGGAGACTCTACATGATGGTTCGTCAAGGATTCTCTTCATTCTTCAATTGTTCTTCAAGATTTCTCTCGAAGTTATGATCCGCCAAGCTATACTCTAAAATAAATATGGTGTTCAACACATGTTTTGTTTTGAGGCGTTCAAGTATTCTTCTTCTTGCATTTCGAAGTGCAATTCTTTCTACCTTATCTTTGAGGTGGTGTTATGTCACTCTTGACAATTTCCTTCATGTTTCATGATTCATATGTTGTCAAGAATGAGGTATTTTAAATCCATCATTTCCTCTTCGTTCAAGAGATCTTTTTGACAAATCAACTTCTTCGTTGGAGTTATCTTGTGTCAGATGTCACCTAAAGCCTTTCCTTAAGGGTTTTTGCTATTTGTGGTGATTATGCATGACCCAAGCTTGCTCTTATCCTCTTGGTGGAAGAAGTTTTCATCTCTTTGGTGCTCTCAATCAAATCAATGGTTTCCATTAGTGGCGGGTTGTCACCTCATAATTTTGAGATGTTTTCCATAAGCCCACTACAAGCCTATTCATTTCGTTGTGGATTTTCCAACTACCCCGTTGTAACCTTCTTGGAAGGGTGTTTTCCAAGCTCATTTATGGCACAAGTTGGCATTTTCTTCTCCATTCTTTTATTCCAATGATCTATCTTCTATTCTTTCTTCCAGAGGCATTGTGGTGTTGCTCTTTTCATTCATCATCTTGAATTGTGAGGATCGTGTTCTTTTCATGCTTATCCATTTTACCGAAGTGTTGTGTCATCTCTTCAAGTTCTTTTCATCTTGTCAAGTTTTCCTTCTTCTTTTAGTCGGAGTGCTGCCCAAACTATATCAATCTTATTCCTTTCTCTATCTATTTTTAACTGGAGTGCTTTCAATATCTATCTTATCACTAAACCTCTTGGTTCTTGTTGTATCCCTTGTTCCTCGTTTCTAACGGAGTGTTTTCAACTTCGTTCGTCTTCGTTGTTCTCTTTCTTTCATTTTGCTCAACATCTCAAGGTTCGTGGTTTCACTCGTTTGTCGAAGAAGCAACTTAGTTTACCTCTTATCTTCCTCTTCCTTTTCCCTCCGGTGCCATCCTAGATCTCGGGACGAGATCCTCTCGTAGTGGTGGAGTGTTGTAACGCCCCGAGACCGACGTTTCAGTTGCCTTTCCTTTTGTTTTAGTTATTGACGTGTGTTCATTATGTTTGTTGCATTATCATAATTGTTTTGCATATTTCATTCATATATGTTATGCCATGACCTTGTTGAGTGCCTTGTCATTTTTCCTTCTTGCATCATGTTCATCTTATATTATATTGCATTGCACCATCCTTGCTTTGTTCTATGTTTCATGATATTGCATATGTCATTTTATTGCATTTGCATCATGAGAATCATGCCTTGGTTTGCATCTTGAAATCTTGTGGTGTGATCTTCTGTGACCCCCCCTTTCTTCTTATCTCCACCTCACTCATGCAACATGCTCATACCAGCGGCCATTCATCAAGTTCACCCAAGTTTCTATTCCATTCAAACTTCTCCTTTCTTCTTTATTACATTTATTTTCATGTGACATTTTCCCTGTCCAGAAAATGTTCCTTCTTTTCCTGCAAACCCTACACCTTGCCGTTAACCCCTCTGTCAATTTTCAGCTCTTTTGGACTAGATTTGGTTGGAATCAAAATTGCCTCAAGTTTGAATTTAATTCAAACTTGCGATAATTTTCTTTCTCTAAAAATGTAGAAACCAATTATTTCAATTTGTGCATAATTCCAGCGTCATGGGGATATTCTTATATCTCTCATACACCCTTCTCCTATCCCTCTGTGCATTTGCTCTTTTGTTTTTTCTATTTCGAAGAAATAGAAAACAACAGCAGCAGGAGCAGCCCCGCACAGCAGCAGCCCGACCCAGCTTCAGCGCACCCGCAGCAGCCCTCCTAGCCCTCCAGATCCTTTTTCCACCTGAGACTCACGTACCCCTCTCTCTCACATGTCCCACGTGGCCTATCGGGACCCACACGTCAGTGGCTGATCTGTAGCACTCACCCACCTTTCTCCTACCTCTCCCCACTCCTTTACACGCACGCCATGGCCACGGTGGACGAGCCAGCCGAGCCCGCATCCCTATTTAACCCCTCTTGGCGTCCGAGCCCTCCTAGGGTTTCCCTCTTCCCCTCTCGCCGCCGCCACCTCTTTCCCTTCCCCTGTTTCTCCTTCTTCCTCAAGAGCCAGAGAACAGAGAGCACCACCGAGAGCTTCGCCGTTGCCTGCGTGGTCGGAGGCCACCACAGTCGTCTCCGGCATGTCCATCTTCTTCCTCGACGTCGACTACATCCGTTCAGACTTCTTCCCCGCCCTAGGTCACCTCCACTACATCGCCGTCGCCTTCGTCTTCTTCACGGACAGCAAGTCCACCGGAGTTCCTCGCCTTCTCTCCGTTGATATTCTGCGTCCCCGGCCGCATCCTCATGTCAAAGGTATACTAGGTATACCCAACTCCAACCCTGCTCTTTTCCATCGCGATTAGATCGCCGGAGTCGTCGCTAGATCCATGCCATCTTCGTGTTCACGGTGCTCCGGCAAGTTCTGAATTTTGTTGCGTAGTTGCAGTAGTCGCCGTGGTTCCTCGCGCTTCGCCCCGCTCGATCCTCTCTCGCACACGCCGCCATCGTGCCACTCCTGCTCGACCCTCTCTGTTCGCGCCGACACGCAAGACCGAAGCGCTGACGCGCGCAGCAGCCGCAGAACACCACCGCTGCTTCGGTCGTCGTCGTCTCCATGTCCGAGACGGGCTCCTGCCGTGCTCGACACCACAAGACGGCGTCATTCTTCCAGCCGGAAACCATGGCCAGCCAGGCTTGGCCTCGCACAAGCACCCACACCTCGCCATTGCTCCACCATAGGCACCACGCACGTTTCGCACTTCGCGGTCCTCTCGCAACCACGGCAGGGTTGCTATCGCTCCGTCGCGGTGAGTCCCCGTGCTCGCGCATCAGTTTTGGGTCCTGGTCGCGATGCGTAAATGCGTTATGTCCAGCCGATCTCCCTTTGCATCACGATCACGTAGCTAGCCCAGTGGCTAGCGCAGCCACTATCCATCCGAGAGGTTCTGGGTTCGATCCCAGGTTCTCCCGTTTTCTTTTTCCCCCTTGCTTCTCTGTTTTACATCGAGCCCACACACCCACAGCCACCTGGGCCCGTTTCCACCTCTGGGCCGCTGCACTCTAGTGCTTCTGGCCCGGGCATATTTTTTTTACCAGTCTGTGTATTTTAGCATTTTTCCAATGCATTCATATTTACAGAAAATGCCCCTGTTTTGTATTGTTAATAACTAATTATGCATGCATCCAAATTAAACAAACTATATATGTAAAATGCTTAGAATTTTGTGTAGATTAATAATATGCCACTTTCATCCATGTTTAAAATGTTTAAAATGTTGTTTGTTTAAATTTGCTCAAATGCCATGTTAAAATGATTTATTTCATAACTAATTAACAAAGAGTCTAATTTAATAAACTTTATATGTAAATGGGGTGAAAAAATGCCTAGTTTAACATGGTGCACTTTATTCTCCTGTTTACCAACCTTAAAATATTGTTTAGGCAGAACAGTACCATTTCTAAAATATGCACATGAGGATTTTCCGGAATTGTTGATTGTTATTTCCGGCCTCATTTAAACTTGCCTAAATAGTTAGTTTAATTATGCTTCACCCCTTGCCATGTAATAACATTTAATATTGTTGGGTACATAACCGAGAGAGAACTAAATAATTGTTGTGGTGTCTCGTCAATATGCAACTCGTTGCATATTGAGCTCCACTTAATTTGTAGTGTTGTTTGTGCACTTTGCCATGCCATGCCTATTTAAACCGGACATGCATCATACTTGATTATGCATCATGCCATGTTAATGCTTGTGCATTTACCATGTTGTTTTTTTCTTTCCGGTGTTGCTTCTTAGTTTCGGTAATGTTGCGATTGTGAGGATTCGTTCGACTGCTCCCGTTCATCTTCTTCATGGACTCGTTCTTCTTCCTAGCGGGATTTCAGGCAAGATGACCGCTACCCTAGATCTCACTACTATCATTGCTATGCTAGTTGCTTCGTTCTATCGCTTTGCTGCGCTACCTATCATTTGCTCTTCAAGCCTCCCAATTTGCCATGTCAGCCTCTAACCTTTGTCACCCTTCCTAGCAAACCGTTGCTTGGCTATGTTACCGCTTTGCTCAGCCCCTCTTATAGCGTTGTTAGTTGCAGGTGAAGTTGAAGATTGCTCCATGGTGGACAGGATTATGTTGGGATATCACAATATCTCTTATTTAATTAATGCATCTATATATTTGGTAAAGGGTGGAAGGCTCGGCCTTATGCCTGGTGTTTTGTTCCACTCTTGCCGCCCTAGTTTCCGTCATATCGGTATTATGTTCCCGGATTTTGCGTCCCTAACGCGGTTGGGTGATTTATGGGACCCCCTTGACAGTTCGCTTTGAATAAGACTCCTCCAGCAAGGCCCAACCTTGGTTTTACCATTTGCCTCACTACCACCTATACCCTTTCCCTTGGGTCGGCCAACCCGAGGGTCATCTTTATTTTAGCCCCCGGCGGTGCTTCTCTAAGTCTGGTTCAAACCGGCAGATCAGGGCCACCACGGGCAACTCGAGGGCTGGTTTTACTCAGAGGTTGACCTATCCGGTGTTGCCACGAGAACGAGATATGTGCAGCTCCTATCGGGATTGTCGGCGATCGGGCGGCTTTGCTGGTCTTGTTTTATTATGTCAAAATGTCTTGTAGCCGGATTCCGAGACTGATCGGGTCTTCCGGGAGAAGGAATATCCTTCGTTGATCGCGAGAGCTTATCATGGGCTGTTGGGACACCCCGCAGGTATAAACTTTCGAGAGCCGTGCCTGCGGTTATGTGGCAGATGGGAATTTGTTAATATCCGGTTGTAGTAAACTTGAAGTAAACTCTTCTAAAATACACCAACCGTAAAGCGAATCGTGAGTGTCTCTTTTCGGGTTGATCGAGAGGAGAACACGATTTCGGGTTATGTCGACGTAAGTAGGAGTTCAGGATCACTTCTTGATCATTACTAGTTGACGACCGTTCCTTTGTTTCTCTTCTCGCTCTCATTTGCGTATGTTAGCCACCATATATGCTTAGCCGCTGCTGCAACCTCACCACTTTACCCCTTCCTTACCCATTAAGCTTTGCTAGGCTTGATACCCATGGTAATGGGATTGCTGAGTCCTCGTGGCTCACAGATTACTACAACCACAGTTGCAGGTACAGGTTATGCGATGATCATGACGCGAGAGCGATGTTTGCTTGTTTTGGAGTTCTTCTTCTGCTTCTTCTTCGATCAGGGGATAGGTTCCAGGTCGGCAGCCTGGGCTAAAGGTGGTGGATGTCGTTTGAGTTTCTGTTTGTGTTTCATCCGTAGTCGGATGGTGCTCTTATGTAAGATGATGTTGTATTCGTGTGGCATTGTATGCCTTATGTATGTATCCCCATCTATTATGTAATGTTGATGTAATGATATCCACCTTGCAAAAGCGTTTCAATATGCGGTTCTATCCTTGGTGGGACCTTCGAGTCTCTTTAGGATAGTATCGCATATTGGGCGTGACATCCTATTGGAAACTAAGGGATATTAAGGCCTCCTTTTAATAGAGTACCGGACCAAAGCATTAACACTTAGTGAATACATGAACTCCTCAAACTACGTTCATCACCGGGAGTGGTCCCGATTATTGTCACTTCGGGGTTACTGGATCATAGCACATAGTAGGTGACTATTGACTTGCAAAATAGGATCAAGAACTCACATATATTCATGAAAACATAATAAGTTCAGATCTGAAATCATGGCACTCGGGCCCTAGTGACAAGCATTAAGCATAGCAAAGTCATAGCAACATCAATCTCAGAACATAATGGATACTAGGGATCAAACCCTAACAAAACTAACTCGATTACATGATAAATCTCATCCAACCCATCACCGTCCAGCAAGGCTATGATGGAATTACTCACGCACGGCGGTGAGCATCAAGAAATTGGTGATGGAGGATGATACATCTCCAACGTATCTATAATTTTTGATTGTTCCATGCTATTATATTATCCATCTAGGATGTTTTATATGCATTTATATGCTATTTTATATGATTTTTGGGACTAACCTATTAACCTAGAGCCCAGTGCCAGTTTCTGTTTTTTCCTTGTTTTTGAGTATCGCAGAAAAGGAAAACCAAACGGAGTCTAATTGACCTGAAATTTGATGGAGATTATTTTTGGACCAGAAGAAGCCCATGGAACACCGGAGATGGGCCAAAGGAGTCCCGAGGCACCCACGAGGGTGGGGGCGCGCGCCCTACCTCGTGGCCGCCTCGGAGACCCCCTGACTTGTTCCCGACGCCAAAACCTCTTATATATACCCAAACTTCCAGAACATAACCTAGATCGGGAGTTCCGCCTCTGCAAGCCTCTGTAGCCACCAAAAACCAATCGGGGCCCTGTTCCGGCACCCTTTCGGAGGGGGGAACCCTCATCGGTGGCCATCTTCATCATCCCGGCGCTCTCCATGACAAGGAGGGAGTAGTTTGCCCTCGGGGCTAAGGGTATGTACCAGTAGCTATGTGTTTGATCTCTCTCTCTCTCTCTCTCTCTCTCTCTCTCTCGTGTTCTTGAGGTGTTATGATCTTGATGTATCGCGAGCTTTGCTATTATAGTTGGATCTTATGATGTTTCTCCCCCTCTACTCTCTTGTAATGGATTGAGTTTTCCCTTCGAAGTTATCTTATCGGATTGAGTCTTTAAGGATTTGAGAACACTTGATGTATGTCTTGCATGGGATACCCGTGGTGACAATGGGGTATTCTATTGATCCACTTGATGTATGTTTTGGTGATCAACTTGCGGGTGCCGTGACCTTGGGAATCTATGCATAGGGGTTGGCACACGTTTTCGTCTTCACTCTCTGGTAGAAACTTTGGGGCACTCTTTGAAGTTCTTTTGTGTTGGTTGAATAGATGAATATGAGATTGTGTGATGCATATCGTATAATCATAACCGCGGATACTTGAGGTGACATTGGAGTATCTAGGTGACATTAGGGTTTTGGTTGATTTGTGTCTTAATGTGTTATTCTAGTATGAACTCTAGGATAGATCGAACGGAAAGAATAGCTTCGTGTTATTTTACTACAAACTATTGAATAGATCAATCAGAAAGGATAACTTTGAGGTGGTTTCGTACCCTACCATAATCTCTTCATTTGTTGTCCGCTATTAGTGACTTTGGAGTGACTATTTGTTGCATGTTGAGGGATAGTTATATGATCCAATTATGTTATTATTGTTGAGAGAACTTGCACTAGTGAAAGTGTGAACCCTAGGCCTTGTTTCAACGCATTGCAATACCGTTTACGCTCACTTTTATCATTAGTTACCTTGCTGTTTTTATATTTTCAGATTACAAAAACCTATATCTACCA